>JAKOOJ010000021.1:2792500-3992500 GCA_022577455.1 Arizona elegans | reverse complement strand
GAGCTAGATATAGGAGAAAAAAGACCATGGTTTCCCAACATGAAATATTGATTTTTTTTAAAAAAAAAAACTGTCCTTAAATTATGGTCTTTATTACAATATTAATATAAGTGTAATCATGTTCAGAAACAATTTCAGAATTTTCAGCTATTATTGTACTAGAAACACAAAGTTGGATTCCTCAGAAATGCATTAATTCAAGTAATGTTATATGGAAAATTGATTACAAATTTTAAGGATTAAATGTGATTGGTCCTGATTAAGGAAGGAAACCCATCCCCATATTTCCCTAGTCTTTTTCTCATAGGAAATGGAAGAAAAATGGGAAGTCTTGATGGTATGGAGATAAGATAGGATGAACAATATAAGAACATGGTTTTGCTTCGATATGCACCATAACCCTCCTCTAGATTTGCATAGTTATTATCTCATAATTTTTATTCTGTATTGGCCAAGTGTGATTGAACACAGTTGCTATTTGTCTCAGATACATAAACTCTCAGTGTACATACAAACATCAAACAATAACATAAATCATATGGTACAATCATAAGATATAAACAAGTGATAAATCATAAGAGACCAATAGAAGAAGGTAGTAGGAAAGATAAGAGGATGAGAAAGATGAGCAAGATAATAGCAATACAGCCCTACTACATGGGTAAATACTTTTACACATAAACAGTGCTGTGGGCATTAGGTGTTTAGCAGAGTGATGACAATAGGGAAAAGGCTATCTTTGAATCTGGATGTTTTGGCAGGCAGTGCACTATAACAGTGTCCTGAAGATAGAAGTTGAAACAATTTATGTCCAGAATGTGAGGGATCTGTAGATATTTTCTCAGTCCATCCTCCTGACCTGTGCAATATACGGGTCCTCAATGGAAGACAGGCTGGTTGCAATTGGTTTTTTCTGCAGTCCTAACTATCCATTAAAGTCTGTACTTGTTTGGTTTCTGTCACAACCAAATGAATGAGCATCCTCATCTATATATATAAAAGCCAAATACCACTCACTCATCATGAAATCTCCAGAACTGTAAAGCCTACAAACTTGAAACTTGATACATATGTTCCTCTTGGCTTCTAGGTGCTCGCTAAGAAAGGATTTTTTGAAATCACCATCAGATCATTAGTATTTCTTATACAATATCATAATAACATGCCCCGATGCTAAGGAGTTAGATGTTCTACTCCCCCTCCCCACCTGAAAAGAACTCTGTTCCAACTGCTAATTGCCTTATATTAATGCTAAGGAGTTACACATTCTACATACATTTTCAAGCTTTAAGTGTCAATGTATCAAGCCCAATCACATAGTTTCACAGCGAAGCACGGCTATCCATTTACTAATAGTTGTTATAATCCAATCTGTAGTCCAGGTTAAAGAATGACAATAATATTATAGTATTTATTTAACTAAATCAAACTAATATTGATATATACCAATAGGCATGCAAACATAGATATAGGTTGCAATCCAACAAGTACTGGAAGAGCACAGGGAATTAGTTTTCTCCTTTTCATTTTAGTTATTTCATATTTTGGTAACATATCTTCCTTTCCATTATGTTTTATCTAAATTCCAGAAACAAGTATGTTACAAGTCAAGTACTTTCCCTCCTTACTTTCCAAAAGGAAGAAAAAATATCTCGTTTCAAAGGTCCAAGGCCAGACGTGGGTAGAATTGAAGGAAGAATGCTCAGGAACCATCTAGCAAAAGAAAACCTTTAATCAGGCTGGAGCCTCGATACTCAGTGAATGTGAGTGAAATGAGTCTGTTGCAAAGTCAGTGCTGAGAGTTTCCACTTCCACGGATGCTTTATCGGCAAGGGTCCATGCTCTCTGCAATGATGGATTTGGTTATTGTTGCCAGCACAATGAACTGAATGACTTCCCAATTCTCCCCCATCAATACTATCAGAGCCTTGATAGTACAGTGGTCTAAGCACCCTGTTATTAACACAGTTGCCTGCAATTACTGCTGGTTCGAATCTCTCTAAGGCTCAAGGTTGACTCAGCCTTCCATCCTTTCTAAGGTAGGTGAAATGAGGACCCAGTTTGTGGGGGCAATAAGCTGACTTTGTATAAATATACAAAAGTATGAAGGCTATTGCTTAATGCATTGTAAGCCGCCCTGAGTCTCCGGAGAAGGGCGGCATATAAATCAAATTAAAAAAAATAGCTGTAATGGCTCCGTGACGTGGGTTGCCGGGCCCCACCCAGCAATGAGCCATCAACCTGCTTGAATCTATTGAGCTTGGCCATTTCTCTCACCTGGAGTCCCAGTGCGGTGGCTATCGTCTGACTGACTAGGCATCGGGTACACCCTGAGTTGACCAGAGCCACGTACATCCCATGCTGACTTGAGTGGGGCCCCACTATGGTTATGGGGACAATGAATGGATGGATGGCTTAGCTTATCATCAATTCTTCTGGGCCATCATCCTCACTGTCATAGGGCATCAGCTGGTACTTCCCCAACATTATCACCTCTCCTTCCTCTCCTTCCTCTGGAGCCATCACTGAGGCTTCCACCTGGTGTGCTGTCTGGGACATTTCAGGGGCCTGCCAGGGCAGCTATGCTGCCTTTCTGGGGGTGCCGGCCGGTGTCTGCGGAGCCAGAGCCAGGCACCTGGCCACACAGTGTCCTGGTTGGTTGCAACAAAAACAAGGTAGCAACGAGTGAGTGGGTTTAGCCATGGGTTCTGGGGCACTAGGAGCCTGCCAGAAGCCACCAGGTGGTCTTTACATTGCCCTCTGGGCCCCAGGGCCCATGTCCCCTTTAGGCTAGAACTCCCGTAGTCCTGTGTCCAAGTAATAACTGCCTGGAATCACTCCTGAAGCTACTGCAGGATGCCCCAGTACAAACAGGCCTGGTATAGATCATGGTTCAAACCCACCCTAAACTGACGAACCAGCAGCCTCTCCAGGCAGGCCCTCAGAAACTCGGAGGAAATCCAGAACATACTGCACTGCTGAGTGGCCCCTCTACTTTAGCGACAGGAGCTCTCCTTCTGCCCATTGCACACAGGACACATCTTCAAAGTATACCTATAGCATCTCTAAGAAGAGACCTGCATCCACCAACTCCTGGGCATGCTCGCTGTGGAAGTCTTCCATTCACTCAGCCTCCCCTTCCAACAATGCCATGACTGCCATGACCATCACTCACTCCGATGGGTAGAACTGAGCGTATTGGTCCAGGTGACTAATGACTTGGCTCATAAACAAGGCCAAGTGGTCAGGGTTTCTGACAAACGATGCCCATTGGTGGTGGGCCCTAGGGCCCTTGCTGGGGCCAGAACCCCATTTGCTGGACCTGGGGGGCTGGACCTGGCCTCCGGCTCTGGGCACCAAGGCTCCCTGCTTTCATAGTCCCCTCACTTGCTACCAGGTGTCCCACCAAATCTCCCAGTGAAGAATTCAGCTCCAAAGCCCTCACCTGCCGGGCATCATGGGTGCAGCTGGATGCTGTGTCGAAATAAAACTTTGGGCTAGCCAGATGGAATCAGGTCTGCAGAGGCAGAGCTGGCTGGGGACCCAAACACGCAGCTGCCATGCTGCCACCACCTCTGCATCTTTCTCCATGCTCCACTCTCCTTCCTCATCATCTATCAGACCTCTCTCCCGCCACTCAGTCAAACATGCTCTGGAAGGGACCAGGGCCCCCAGCCACAGATGAACTGTGCCACCACTCCCCTAGGTGACCTTGCTCCTGGACCGCCTCCGGGACTTGTCAGGCCTCTAATGGCTGCACCACCCTACTGGCTTCACATTCCTTTGGTCTCACTGTCAGCAGTGCACTGTCCCCTGTGACCTCTGGCGTGGGCACCTCCTCCTCCAGGGCAGGTTCTGCCACATTCCCCATGTCCACCGCTAGCACCATCCCTTCTGCCATCAATATTGCTGCTCTCCTACCATCGGCCACAGCAGTGTCCCTCACCGATTGCCAGGAAGCACAACTAGTGAGTGGGTGGGACATGGCCAAGCAGGTGGTCAATGCACCCAGAAGTAGCCCAGGCACCTGACGAACAGATTATCAGCACAGCCGGAAGTAGCCACCACTGTAGCTTTGCTTGCTGCTCGCTTCACTCAGCCATCTCTCTCCACACACACAGACACAGGTATGACACACAGACACAGACACAGACACAGACACAGACACACACACACACACACACACACAGAGGTATGGCAAACCCCGGACTGGAGTTTGACACCCAGTTCCTGAGAAACCAACATTGTGTGATCTGAAAAGCAACTATTGCTAAATCTTTGGGAAGTGAATTTGAGAGAGGGTAAAGAGAGAGGCTTTGGTTTAAAGAGACATGTCAATAACTTTGGGCATCAGTCATCTACAGTCCTACCACATTCAATTTGCCAACATCAGAAAACCTGCTAACACATTCTAGCTGATGGAATTGACCATGCCTCCTTAGGAATTATTAATCCATTTATTATTCTGATTTTAGGAGGAGGAGGAGAAATTCTTTTAATATCACAGTATTTTGTGTTAGTAAATATCAGCAAGAATATGTCAGAAGCATTGTAGGAAGTCAGCTATTTTCTTTTAGTTCTGGTCTTTTTCTTAAATACCCTCATTTTGTTGACAGTCCATTACAACAGGATGTATTTAACTCATGCATAGAACATTTTAATTAATTGTATGTGCAGTTTTCATTCATTTGTACTACATCACTTCATTTTTTAATTTTCAAATTACCAGGAAGGAAGGAAAGAAGGAAGGAAGGAAGGAAGGAAGGAATGAAGGAAGGAAGGAAGGAAGGAAGGAAGGAAGGAAGGAAGGAAGGAAGGAAATATAAAAATCACGATAACTATTTTGTTACTTAATCAGGTCCATGACTCCTTAATATTATTACTAAAACACGGTGGGAAAATGTATTGATGAAAATGTATTGGTGTTTCTATTTATCGTGTTTGTAAGTAAGTCAAGAAAACCTGGTACATTAATTGGTGTGAATTCAGATTGGGGAACCCACCAAGCCTCATGCTTTTGACAGTCCATTAAAACAGGATGTTTTTAACTCAGGCATAGAGCATTTTAATTAATTTTATGTGAAGTTTACATTCATTTGTACTACATCACTTCATTTTTTAATTATTCAAATTACCATGAATAACATTTATTGAGAGGAAGGAAGGAAGGAAGGAAGGAAGGAAGGAAGGAAGGAAGGAAGGAAGGAAGGAAGGAAGGAAGGAAATATAAAAATCATGATAACTATTCCATTACTTAATCAGGTCCATAAATCTTTAATATTATTACTAAAAGATGGTGGGAAAATGTATTGGTGTTTCTATTCATCGTGTTTGTAAATAAGTCAAGAAAACCTAGTACATTAATTGGTTTGAATTCAGATTGAGGAATCCACAATCTAGTGTCTAAAATTATTTATCTCTTCTGCAAACACATGGTTTGCTGTTGCTCATTGTCTGGATTGCCACTTTACTTCCAAACCACAGAAAAATAATAAAAAGAAAAGTTAGTATTTGTTATATTCTTATAAACATAAATTTGTAAAAGAAAAAATGGGAGGTTGTTTAAGACTTGTTACAGTAACCTTACAATAAAAGAATTATCAGTATGCATGATTTTGGTTTTCTACCCAGGACAATTTGAAAGTGTTGACATTAATCTTGCAAGTCTGAAAACACTTTTTCTTCCCCTGCCTTTACTTCCCAGATAATGGGGAGGGGGTCAATTCAGAGATGCTTTCTCAAATAATACTTCTGGTTTAGGCTCAAATTTCCTATATCAGACTTTTTTTATAGGTCTGCAGTTAATCCTCCTGCCTTTCAAGGTTATTCTTACAATGTATACTTAGTCCAAGAAAAACAGAAATCTCACCTGGGGCATCTTGTAGACATTCAAGATGTTTGCCATGAAAAAAACCTGAGTGTTAGGTCCTCCAATGACAGATAGTGCCCCGTCCTTGGCATCACAC
This sequence comes from Arizona elegans, assembly GCA_022577455.1. Classification (NCBI taxonomy): domain Eukaryota; kingdom Metazoa; phylum Chordata; class Lepidosauria; order Squamata; family Colubridae; genus Arizona; species Arizona elegans. Next base: position 3,986,534 of record JAKOOJ010000021.1, on the reverse strand, counting down.
TTATAGTTTGGGATGAATCTGTCCCTTGTTGAGAGAAGCTCCATTGAAGCCAAGTAGATCAAACTCACTGTGAAATAACTGTTAGCAATGTCAGTACCCAGACTCATGTTGGATAATATATGATTATTTTCATTGATCTCCTTTACAGCAAAAACCAAGGTCAGGATATGTTGGTAGTTCTGGAGGAAAAATCTGCAATGAAAGGTATATTGAGTGGATCTAGGCAGGTTGTTATGATTCCTTTAATTCATTATAAAACAATTTTCACTAGGAAAAGGATAGCTTGCTTGAAGGAAAATAATCAAATTAAAACCTATAAGTAATTCTTATTACATATTATGTAATTTCTAGTCTTGTATTTTTATCTTCTTCTGGGCTTGTTTTATTGTGGGTGCAGGCATGAAATATGTGTTTCAAGTAAACTGTGAGGACAAATCTTATAAATAACTTTTGTTTTTCTAGGATTGTGATAGACCTTCAGTGGACTTCCTCATCCCAATAAAAGTTATAGATGTTCCTTTAGGGCTGAGAGGCTCTTAATCTGGGTTCCATGCCTGCTCAACAGCTGTTTGGAAAATAATGCCAAGCGCAACTGTTCCCTAATATTAAGTGAAAGAATTAAACGATTGACATAGATTTCGCTAGAAATAATGATTTGATAGCACAGCACTAACGAATCATTGAACAGTAAGAATACAAGAAAATCTCAATATGAATTTTGAATAAAAATACCAGTGCGAGAGTCATCATAAGTGTGTTTGTGTAGTTATTTGTCAAGTAAGAAATATCAGTCTGATCAATCTATACTGACTTCAGAATGAAGGAACTAAAAGGCAAGAGACAGAGCAAAAAATCTGTGCCATAAATAATAACAATAACTCATTAAATATGGGCAACCTATTTATCAGAGAAAGGTATATGGTTTAAGATATGCTACACTTAAAAGAAATCTTTACATGAGCTCATCAACCAGTTCCTCAGATGGATGTCTTGTGAAATCCATATGCTCAAATAGCAGGTAGAACTGAGATAGTATCCCAGCTATTATGAAATCTCCTGGCAGAAAATACTTGTGCTGAATAAGGGGAGTTTTCCCCACCGAACATGCTTTAGTAGGCAGAATAAGGCATGCAATTCCTGACAGTGACATTGACAATATTGCCATCACCACCCTGAAAAATTCCATCTTCTTCAAGAAAACATTTCTCCCTACATATGAAAAAGTTCCATCTGTAAGAATGACTCATAAAGGGGAGGGGAGAGTCTAATTAGAATAGCATGCATAAATATGATATTCTAGTCCCGGAATTAACAGACCCTTTCAAGCTTGAGCTACTTTTTTGTGCTGTGCCTTAGAATTCCTAAAGGAGTTGAGAAGAAGCCACATTAATTATAGGGGAAAGGAATGTTTGTTAAAACTCCTCGGAGACTTTGTGGATTAAGTAGAATGATGATATTAATGGGCTAGGAAATGTAAGAGCTCATTACTGAAAACTGTAAAAGAGAAAAAGAAGGAAAAATCAAATGAACAAATGCTAGTTCTGTAACTGTAAAGTTTTAATCCTCTGAAACAATAGAACTATCTGATTTTGACCTGTTAGGGAGGACATTAAAACATGATTTTTCCAAAGAGCCAAAGGGAAATTGGCCCATCATGTTATAGGATCCCAATCATCTTTATTTATTCTTTTGAGAGGTCTTTAAGCACTTTGGTTATTGTATTTGTAATGCAATTAAATCATGACATTTCTTTTTAACCTTCCTAATGGAAGCAGGTCTATAAGCCATTTGAACGAAGACAATTGGAGTGTCAGGGCAAGAAGTCAGTAACAAAGATGGGGTTCAAAAGTACTAAAAAATTATTTCAAGCTATCTATGAACAAGAATGTGATCTTGTTACTGCCAAGACAATTTGGCCCAAGATAAAGAGTTAATGGGTCTTCAGTTTGAGGCTGGACTTATGTCTCTTTCATTGGAAAAGGACCCCAGATTGTTTATGCTTTTGACTGCACTCTCACATTAAACGTGGTTGTATCCTACATGGTGTTTGCTTTCCTGACATGGCTGGGAAGCAAAATGAAATGGGAATCCCATATCAATGATCATGTTAACCCTAGTACGGGCAGAACCCCTGGTCGTTTTGGGGGCAAAAGGAAAGAAAGAAATTGAAACTCAATGAAATATATATATATATATATATATATATATATATATATATATATATATATATATATATATATATATATATATATATATAAATATTCTCAGGTTTTCCCGGGTGTTTGTATGTAGGTCTTTGGTTATTCGGGTCTTCTCCCACATAAAATTGGAAGTGTCTTGGCGACGTTTCCACGAAGTCTCATTCGTCATCTTCAGGCTGGTGTTCTCGGCTTCGTGCTTCCAGGAGCAATGTGAGATCACAGCTGCCTCTTCCTTTTAACTGCTAGTGGGGATGTGACCTGATTGGGTGGGGACTTGGCTGTGTTCTGATTGGGTGGAGGTGTGTTCTGATTGGTTAGGGGCTTGGCTGTGCTCTGATTGGATGGGGGGTTGGTTGTGCTCTGATTGGCTGGGGATGTGTTCTGTTTGGGTGGGGGCTTGGTTGTGCTCAGCTTAGTCTGAGTTGCAGGGGGATTTGAGCTGGTGAGCTGCGTTGTTGTTGTTTGGCTTCATGTTTGTGGCCATGCGAGCTCTTCATGGTGGGTGTCAGTCTGCTTCATATATGGATTAAAAGTGGCTAATGATGAAGCTGCGGTCTGGCTTCTGGTCCTTGGTCGTGGCTCATTATCAGTGTGGGTTTAAGTCTGCTTTCTGCGTGGATGTGTGGTGGTGACATCCTGTGTGGCTCTCGTGAGTGTGGGTCTGGTGTCATTCATCGTGTTAGGGACTCGTTTGTCAATAAGGGTGGGTTTCCAAATGGCTGGTAGGCGGGAGGTATCGTCTCGTTTGTTCATGCTGTGTGGGCGTTTTTCTATCTCGATGGCTTCTCTGATTATTCTGTTGTTAAAGTGTTCAGTTTTGGCGATAGTTCTGGTCCTTTTAAAATCAATATCATGTCCTGTGGCTTTAAGGTGTTGGACCAGGGAAGAAGTTGGTTCCTCTTTTCTGACTGAGTTCTTGTGTTCTTCTATGCGTGCACTTATTCGTCTGTTGGTTTGTCTGATGTATGTGGTGGGACAGGCGGTGCATGGGATTTCATATACTCCTTGATTTTCTAACTCAATTTTGTCTTTGGGGTTCCTTAGGATGGTGGATATTTTTCGGTTTGTGCAGAATGTTGTCTTGATGTTATGTTTATGGAGGATTTTGCTTATTCTGTCTGTGGTGTCTTTTATATATGGGAGGAGGGCTTTGCCGTTTTCTTGTTCTCTGTCTTGGATTTTAGTGGGAGTTTCTTTTTGGATTAGGTTGGTGATCTTATTTCTTTGGAATCCATTGGATGTTAGTACGTTAGTGAGAGTGTGTAGTTCGGTGACAAATGACACCAGACCCACACTCACGAGAACCACACAGGATGTCACCACCACACATCCACGCAGAAAGCAGACTCAAACCCACACTGATAATGAGCCACGACCAAGGACCAGAAGCCAGACCGCAGCTGCATCATTAGCCACTTTAAACCCCTCCAATCCATATATGAAGCAGACTGACACCCACCATGAAGAGCTCGCACAGCCACAAACACGAAGCCAAACAACAATAACGCAGCTCACCAGCTCAAATCCCCCTGCAACTCAGACTAAGCTGAGCACAACCAAGCCCCCACCCAAACAGAACATATCCCCATCCAATCAGAGCACAACCAACCCCCCATCCAATCAGAGCACAGCCAAGCCCCTAACCAATCAGAACACACCTCCACCCAATCAGAACACAGCCAAGTCCCCACCCAATCAGCTCACATCCCCACTAGTAGTTAAAAGGAAGAGACAGCTGCGATCTCACATTGCTCCTGGAAGCACGAAGCCGAGAACACCAGCCTGAAGATGACGAATGAGACTTTGTCGAAACGTCGCCAAGACACTTCCAATTTTATGTGGGAGAAGACCCGAATAACCAAAGACCTACATATATATATATATATATATATATATATATATATATATATATATATATATATATATATATATATTTCTATTTCTATTTCTATTTAATTTCTTCTGGATCTTTTTTTTTTGGGGGGGGAAGTTTTTTTATTATTTTTTACACAAATAAACATTTAATACACTAATCATTTCTTCCATGTGACATCTCGGTATTTTCTCCATGACTTCTTCTTTTGTTCTTTCTTCTGTCTTCATTTTCACTTACTCTATTACAACAATTCTCCAAAAGTACAGTATTCTAATTATACCATTTTCTTACATAACTGTTAGTTTGCTTATCTATATCATTTTTCTAACCAATGGAAAAAATGATCCCATATCTTAAAATATTCTGAATCCTCTCTTTCTTTAATCATCAAAGTTAATCTATTCATTTCTGCACAGTCTATTTTTTTTAATTACTTCCCCTTCCAGAGGTATTTTCACTATTTTCCAATTTTGTGAAAAAACAATTCTTGCAGCTGTTATTACATGTATAATCAAATAACTATTTTCTTTACTAATTTTTTCTGAGAGGATACCCAATAGGAACAGCTCTGGTTTTAAATCAATATGTTGTTGTGCCATTTTTTCTAACCGTGCCTTAATTTTATTCCAATAGTTTTTAGCTTCTGAGCATGTCCACCACATGTGATAATAAGATCCTGGTAACTGGTGACATTTCCAACATTTAGCTGATTTATCTTTAAACAATTTTGCCAGTTTCTCAGGGGGCATATGCCTTCTATAAAACATTTTATATTGATTTTCTTTATATGCAGTGGATATTGTTAATTTGTAGTTCCTTTCCCGTAGCTGTTGCCATTTGTCTAGATCAATTGAATATCCAAAATTCTTTGCCCAAGCTATCATTGTTTCCTTTACTTGTTCTTCCTCTAACTCAATGCCAAGCAAGAAGTTATATTTTTTTAAAATTAATTTATCCTCTGTTCCTGTGAGTATCCTATTCAACTCTGTTTTTTCTAAGTAAAAACCATGTAGTTTAACATCTTTTTCATATCTTGTTTGTATTTGCATGTACATATACCAATCCATCTCAATCCCCTGCTCTTCCAGTTCTAGTTTCCCCTTCAATTCCCCCTTATCTGTTAATAACTCCTTGTATCTAACATAATTCTAAAATTAAAAATATTTGGGTGTATTAAAGCTTCCATTGTTGATAACCATATAGGTATTTTCACATAGTATTTGTCTCTAACCATCTCCCATACCAAATAGCAATACGTTTCTTATATAATGTCTATGAAAGTATGTATGTATCTTACTTCTACCATACCATAAGAATGCATGCCATCCCAATTGTAAATCATGTCCTTCCAATGTTAATAGTCTTTTATTTCTTAATTCCACCTAAGATAATGCTGCTGCCTGGTAATATAGTTCCCAATTTGGCAGTCCAAATCCTCCATGTAATCTCGTGTCCTGTAACATTTTTATACTTATTCTTGCTTTTTTCCCTTGCCATATAAATTTCCTTATTATCTTATTAAGATATTGAAAATAGGCCTTTTCAATTTTTATCGGTACTGTCTGAAATAGAAATAGTAGTCATGGTAATATGTTCATCTTTATTATTGCAATCCTTCCCATAAATGACAGTTGAAGGTTTTTCCATTTCTCCAAGTCTTTCTCAATTTATTCTTTTAATTTATAATAATTGTCCTCTTTTATCATTGCACATCTTGGCATTAAATATATTCCTAAATATTTAACCTTTTTCACCACTTATATATCTAATTTCTCTTTTATCTCTCTTTTTTGTTTTTCTATAATATTTTTCACCAATATTTTCATTTTTTCTTTATTTATTTTTAAGCCAGACACTTTTCCATAGCTCTCTATTTGTTCTAATAATTTGGGGCCTGTTATTTGAGGTTCTTCTAAGATAAATACTAGGTTGTCAGCAAAAGCTTGCAATTTGTATTCTTCTTTTTTTATTTTCTTATCTCTTCATTTCGCCTAATATTTCTACTTAAAACTTCTAAAGTCAAAATAAATAACAATGGAGATAAAGGACATCCTTGTCTTGTACCCTTCATAAAGTTAACATTCTCTGACATTTCACCATTCGTCATTATCTTCGCTGATTGCCTCTCGTAAATTATTTTTATAGTATTTATAAATCTCTCCCCAAAATCCATTATCTGCAATTGTTCTATCATAAATTGCCAATTCACATTATCAAAGGCTTTTTGAGCATCTAAGAACATCATCGCCATTTGTTTTTCTGAGTGTGTCTCATAATATTCCAACGTATTTAGAATTATCTCATATTGTCTCTAATTTGTCTCTTAGGTAAAAAAAAAACCATTTTAGTCCATATGAATAAATTCATTTAATAGTCTTTTTAACCTATTTACCATTATTGAAGCAAAATTCTTATAATCTACATTTAATAATGAAATCGGTCTGTAATTTTTTATCAGTTGTAAGTCTGAATCTTCTTTAGGTAAGTGTGTTACATAAGCCTCCCTCCATGAGTCTGGCATTTTTGCCTTCATTAGAAGTTTATTAAATAATTCCAACATTACATTACACATCACTTCTTGAAATGTTTTGTATAGCTCTGCTGGTAGACCATCCGGTCCTGGTATTTTCCCATTTTTTGTCTTTTAATCATTTCTTTTAATTTCATCATTGTTATTCTTTCTTCTAACATTCCCTTGTATTGTTCAGTTTTTAGGTAAATCTGAGTTTTCATCTTGCAAGTGTTTTGTTATTTTCTTCTCTTTTTTTATTTTATATGCAAACCATCTTCCTGGTTTATTTGCATTTTCAAAAAAAGTTATGTTTAAATACTTTTAATTTATTTGCTAAGAATTCTTGTTTATTTACATTTATTTCATTCTTTTTCAATTCCATTCGCTTCTTAATTTCATTGTTTTGAATGTCTTTTTGAAATTCTTTCTCTAAACTCTTACATTCCTCTTCTGATTCTTTCTGTTTTTGTCTTTTCCTTTTATTCTTTTCCCCCAAATATGTTATTGCCAGACCCCTAATATATGCTTTCATCATGTCCCATACGTTCTGTAGTGATGTGTCCTCTTTTTCATTTGTTTTAAACAAAAACTTTAGTTCTTTTTTCATAAACTGTTGAAAGTCCTTCTCATTTAATATTCCTGCATTCAAAGTCCATCTTGTCTTTTTTTTTTTTTTTTTTTTGGTCCTTTCCATCTTATTGTCATTGGGTTGTGATCTGCCCAAATACTTGAGCAAATATTTACTTCTTGTATGTTGTCTATAAGATCTGTTGACATCTATATCATATCTATCCTTGACCACGATAAATGTCTGTTTGAATAAAAAGTGTATTGTTTTTCTTTCAAGTGTTTTTGTCTACAAATATCTTTTGTCTAGAATGATAGAAGAATACTCAATTCTTCTATCATTGTAAAAAAGGATTTTGGCAATATTTTTCTAGGTTTTTTATTTGTCTTCATTGTTTTATAGTCCAAATCGGTATCTATCACAGCATTGAAATCACCCATTATACATATATGTTCATAGTCCAATTCTAGAATTTTCCTGTGTAATCTCCTATAAAATTCTTCTTGATTTTCATTTGATGCATAGAACATTATCAAAAGTACTTCTTTAAGGTTCATTCTTATTTCCACCATCAGAATCCTGCCTTCTTTATCCTCAAAGAGTAGTTTACGTTCTAATTTTTCTTTACTGTACAGAGCTACTCCTCTTTTGCTTTGTTGTATCAATGAAGCAAATAAGACTCCTAATTTTGAATATTCTAATAATTTTATATGTTGTTTTCTAATATGTACTTCTTGTAAACATATAATGTCCATTTTCAAACTATTTAATTTATTCAAGGTTCTGTTCCTCTTTGTCGCCACATTCAATCCATTTACATTTATTGTTATTGCTTTTATTTCTTCTTCCATGTTTTACTTGATACTAGTTTTTAACTTCATCGCCATTGTCTCTCTTCGTTCCTTTGGGTCCTTTGATCTTGTTCCTTCTCTTAGTTCTCTATCTTCCTGCTCCTTTACATTTTCTTCTTTATCCTTCCCTTCACCTTTTCTCTTTATTTCTCCTATTGCTCCCAAATCTTCTTCTAATGGTCCACAAAATCGTTCATAAAATAGTTTTGCTTTTTCAATAGAATCTAGTCTATGTCTTTGTTCTTGCCATGTCACCAAGATTCCTTCAGGTATTAACCATCTAAAACTCACTCCTTTAGATATTAAATTTTTTGTTAAAAACTGGTATTCTCTCCTCAAATTCCTAACTCTTCTAGATATTTGTCTCAATACCACAATTTCTTTATTTTTGTTTCAATGCTGTATTCAGTGCTGATTGTAATATCTCTGTTTTCACTGCCTTCTTTGTGAATTTTACATGTACTTCTCTCGGTAATTTATTTCTCATTGCATATCTTGTGTATACTCTGAAAGCTTCATCAATCTCATTTTAGATCTTTTCCTTAGGTTGTTCCAAAATTTCTGTCAATATCTCAGCAATCACCTCAGGTAGATTTTCTCCTTTTTCTTCCTCTATATTTTGAAATCTTAAATAGAAATCGGAACGCTCCATTTCCAACAATATAATTGTTTTTTTTTTCTTGCAAATTGTCAGCTGACACAAGTTTTTCTTCTAATTCCTCAACTTTCTTTTCTGTATTTTCTGCTTTTTCTTCTACTTTTTGAATTCTCTCTTCATTTTTCCCAATCATATTTTTCATTTCTTTTAAATCCTGTTTCAGATCATTGTGAAGCGATTGTATCAATTTTTTTAACTCCATCATCTCTGAGGTTTTCTGTGTTTCTGTCAATGAGGGGCTTGCTGTTGAATGTAAATGTCATGTAAATTTCTTCAGTTCCGCTCTTTAGAGTAAATTTATAATCCAGTTATGCTTTATTTATAATCCAGATATCTAATCTTCACCAATGGTTGGATTAGCAAAAATCAAAAATATAAAAGTGAGGTATAAAAATTTAAAAATAAAGTAAAAATAAAAAATCCCAATCAACCACCTCCCTCAAAAATAAAAAATCCAAATACCCAAACAGAAAAAAGAGAAAAAGAGAAAAAAATTAAAATTAAAAAAAAATAGTTAAAATCCAAGAGTAAACAAGAAAAAATCCAACTGCCAATAATAAAAAATAAAAATCCAAACAGACAGAATTTTTTTCTTCTCACTCTTCTAGTCTTAATCCAAATTCTTGCAGTCTAGTTCTGTTCAATCCAATGACAGAAATGTGTATTAAGAAAAAAATCCATAAAGGAGAAAAAACAAAACAAAACACAGAGTAAAATGTCTTTTACTTGTCTACCAGCAAGGTTCAAAACAAAATACTTCGAAGTATTCACAAATAAGTAAATAGAAAAGCTGCACACACAAAAAAAGATAATAAAAGATTAAAAGCCAAAAACAAAATTCAAACTCCAGTCTTCTCTCTTACACATCTGTTTTTTTATCATTTAGCCAGAATGTCAAGGTCAGCTGTAGTTAGTTTCTTCAAAATAAAAATCCTTTTCCCTTCTGCCACTAGATGGCACTGCAGACTAGTTTTCAACAAGGCACAGTACTTCCAATGTCCTTTACAGCAGTGGTTCTCAACCTTCCTAAACCGCGACCCATTAATACAGTTCCTCATGTTGTGGTGACCCCCAACCAGGGGTGGGCTCTAATTTTTTTTACTATCAGTTCTGTGGGCATGGCTTATTTTGTGGGTGTGGCTTATTTTGTGGGCGTGGCTTGGAGGTCATGTGACTGGGTGGGCATGGCTAGCTGGTCATGTGACCAGGTGGCCATGGCTATGTGTATAGGGACTACTCAGAGGGCTGAAAAAAGTCATTTCTGACAGATCCTCACACTTTTGACTGGTCCTCACACTTATGACCATCCTCACATTTATGCCCGTGCAGCATTCTTAACAACCATGTCACTCATTTCACAACTGCTTCTCTTCCCCATGGTGATAAGATAGGGCAAAAAAACGTAAAATGTGAGGACAGTCGTAAATTTGAGGATGGTCAAAAGTGCGAGGACCAGTCAAAAATAACTTTTTCAGCCCTCTGAATAGTCCATGTGCACAAAACGATTACCCAGAGGGCTGAAAAAAGTGATTTCTGACAGGTCCTCGCACTTTTGACCGGTCTTCACACTTATGACTGGTCATCATGCCCATTGTAGCATTCTTAACAACCATGCCACTCATTTCACATCTGCTTCTCTTCACCATGGTGACAAGATAGGGCAAAAACTTAAAATGTGAGGACAATCGTAAGTTCGAGGACTGGTCAAAAGTGCAAGGACCAGTCAAAAATAACTTTTTCATCCCTCTGAGTAGTCCATATGCATAAAAGGATACAGCAATAGAGAGGGATGAAGGAAGGGAAGGGAAATTAGAGTAGGAGTGAGGGTAAGAGAGGGAGGAAGAGAGGAAGAGAAGGAGAAAGGAAGAGAAAGTAGGAAGGAGAAGAAGAGGGGGAAGAGAAAGTAAGAAGAAAAGAAAAGAGAGAGGTGGTAGGTTTGAGGAGAAAGATTGCTGTACAATAAAAAAGATGAAAGGGAAGAAAACTAACCCCAAACAAATATAAAGATATTAAGATAAAGAATGAATTGTTAAACTTTAAAGAATAAAAGAGAACAAATATGAATAAATAACAATAATTAGAAACACATATACAAACATACAATGTATTTTCTTTGAACAGAGTATTTGGCCGGTTCACAAATTTAAACAGTGTTTAGTCATTTCAATTAAATTTACAATTTCTATATTTCCTTTTTGCCATATTTATTCCTCATTTATTTTTTTAAAAAACCAATATTACCCTTCATCTTCATCTCTAATCTTAATCAAATTCAATTTTTCCCTTCTATTCTATATTATACCCCTTCCCATTGTCATCTATTTTTATATCCATCCTCACATTAGTTAATTATGTAATTATGTAATACAGCTGTTTAATACAAATTCAACATTTTAATATAAATCAATTAGTTATATAGCTATCTTTTTTGTATATCAATCAATATGAACATGAATATTCAATTATGTCCATGCAATCCAATTTCTTACAAATCAATTAATTATATTAACCAATAATAATAAACCAAATAATTTCCCCCATATATTCCTCCAAACCACAACTTAACCATTTCTGCCTTCAACACAATTAATAGTATCTCAATTATTACAATTCCCTAGTTAAATAGAGCTTTTTTTCTTTTGTGTTTTAAAATCTTGAACCTCCTCTTTTGCCCTAAATTTCCCATTGTTTGCAGTTTTGCACCTACCTTTTTTGGTGAGGAAAAAGAAAAAGAAATCTCTCTCTGCCTCATTTTGTCATGTTGCAGCAAAGACCCTGCTTTACTTTCAGTTTCATTTTTTCAGCATAGCTAGGGGAAAAAATATCTGCTCCTCTCTTTGCAGCTAACAACAGAGCCCTCCACAAAATCAGCTGAGAGTCCAGAGGCTGATCAAATCAACTTATGGTAATTAACCTATGCTGAAGCTGAAAGGGGCTGTTTTTTTCCTATTTTTGCAGGTACCGGTCTTCTCATTTGTTTTCTTTTAACACTGATCAGCTGTAGGGTGGCCCTTTGAAGCCCCGTGGCAAGAATTTAAATGGTTTGTTTCCCCCTAGCCATCAGCTGGGACTCAGGAGGCAGCAATAGATTGGGAGTGGGTGGGGTAAGTGACCGGCGATCCAACAGAGGCAGAGGGTGAGGGTGAGTGAAGGCATGGGGGGGGTGAGAGAGGGCTTTGGCGACCCCTGTGAAATGGCCGTTCGACTCCCAAGGGGTCATGACCCCCAGGTTGAGAACTGCTGCTTTACAGTCTTTAATTTAAAAAAAGTTTCCTTTATCAATTACAACCATTCCATCACGTTTAAATAGAATGGGATTCAGTCTTCATTGGTTCATTAATCCATTTGTCCAAATTCTTATTTTTATAAGGTTCCCCAACTTCTCTTTTCTCAGTCAGAAATAAAATAAAAAGGCTTTTACTTTCACTTCCCTCACCACCAAATTACCAAATTAGAAATAAACACCCGCTTTCCCCCCCCACAGCTGTCATCTGATTTTTTCCCCACCCTCTTAGTTTTACAGGAGGATTTGAAGGGAAAATCTTTTTCCAAAAATCCAAGAAATCAAATTCTCTCACACCTTGATGTCACATGATGTCTCCTTTCTTTCTCTCCCATTGCGGGCACCCCAGCTTCCTAGTGACTTCTGTGGTCACTTTCCCTACTGTCCGGTTTAAGAAGCTTCTTCTAGTCCAGCCAGGGAGTTTGCAATCTACCTGTGGTGGACAGTCCATGCTCCTCTTATTTGTTGTTCCTACAGGATGACATAGGTCACTTAAGACCCCCGGACAATGACGATATTGATGGGTCTTCAAGAGACATCAAAGAGCCTGTCATACCACTGTGACGCTGGCCACGCCTCTCCTCTAATTTCTTCTGGATCTTGACTTTTGCCTGGCCAAATTATGCTATCTTCACCTCTCCGATTCTTAGAGTACCCACCTTCACTTTTGATTCTAGTTCTCATTATCTGTAATTTCTCTAAATGCAGGAGATTTTGAAACATCCACATCCAACATTTATTATTTAAAAGTAAAATCCATACTGAGATCGAATTTTAGGAAGGAAAATGCATGCCTTGTAATAAACCCTGCATTCACTTCTTGATAGGTTCAGCCGATTTCTGTATGCAATGACAATTGCTATCCAGGATACAGAAATATGATACAGGAATATGCTGTCATGATTGCCTTCCATGTGCAAAAGGGAAAATCTCAAACCAGATGGGTAAGAGGGGGTCCTGCACAAGACTATTCAGTCTTCTTAAACATGGTTCAAAATGCTAATATTTAAACTACAAATAGCTTCTATTCAATGATATTACTTTATAAATAACAAAAGTGGAAGAATATTTCAGGGAATCCAAAAATCAGCTTCCAATCTCATTTGTCCTAGATTGTTCCCAACTATGGCTTCTAATTGATGCTAAATTTTTGTTTTCCAAGATAAAGGAACTTGTGTTAACTGGGATGCAGTTGCTGAATTTAGGAGTTTAATTCCATTAAATAATAATATACCATATAGTATACATTTTCCTCCTCCTTGTGTAACCATTTTTTTTTTTTTTGCTTTTCAATTTTTTCTCCAAAAAAGGTCTGAAAGATAAAATATTCCAATCATGGATAATATCTGCAGGTCAGGGTTGAAATAGGAGTCATTGGGAGTTTCTAAACTTGGTTGTTTTCTTGCAGACATTTCATTACCCAAACTCAGTAACATCAGTGCTAGTCTAGGACTGACACTGATGATGTTGCCTATTTTGCATAATGAAACATCTGGAAGAAAACAACGAAACTCAGAAAGCATCAATACAAGCACCCTGATATAAGATTATTATTTGAATCATTACTAGATTTTATAATAGGAGAATCACTGTTAGTCTTTTCCTTTCTGTCATCACCATTGTGGTGCTGGGAATCTTCATTAAAAAGTGGGATACTCCGGACTTCTGGTTTCCCTGTCTTCGGCGACGACGGTGCCTTTTGAAGCACCGCCAGCCCAGCCGCTTGTAGAGCCGCTTCACGATCGAGAAGCGGCTTGAAAACTTCAAAATCCTTAGGATTCTTGGAGGAGAGATAGCAGGGCACAGGTCGAGTCCCTGTAACCCCCCAGGGAATTGTTTCTGGGGAGGAAACAGGCGCGGCTCCCTTCCAACCTGCTGAGACTCCGGGCGGCGTGGGACGATTCTGCTCTTGCAGAACAAGCCGGCTGCAGAAAGCATTAAAAGAGAAAGTAATTAACCTAAATAAGCAGCGGAAATCCACTTGAACCCTGAAACTCGGAATTGCAAGTATTAGCGCTTTGTTGATTTTTTAACTTGAGAAAAAAAAATGCGAATGAGTGAAAGTGACTTGAAAAAATATGGCGCTCAGCATTAGAGTGAACGAGCCAGTGAGAGTGGATTGGTGAAGTCATCTTGCTTTGTTACAAAGTTACTAAGTTGCTATAAAGTTGCTTCGTTTGTAACAACAGAAACAAGAGAAAAATTTCTCCCTTTTTAATACTTGACTTTGCATCACCTCAGTTTTGATTTGATTAAATCTGGGGGACTTTTTCAGAAGTCTTTGTGGAGGTGGGAGAGGAAAAGGAACTTCCCTCTTAAGAAAAACTAGCTTACGTGGCAGGATGGCCTCAAAGAAGCAGGAAGGGAAGGCAGCAGGGGGGGGATCCCCCACACATAAACATGAAACGCAGATTCCTCCTGCTCAACAGTTACAAACTCAGAAAAAAGATTTTGATATGGGAGATTTAAAAGAATTTATTTCTAAAATTTTGGATGATAAATTTCAAAAATCCCAATAGGAAATAGATGACAAACTTCAAAAGTCTCAACAGGAAATTATGCAGGAAATTAAACAGAATCAAAATAAGGTGACCAAAAAAATATCAGATGTGGCGTCTGGCCTGGCAGAATTTATTATTAAAGTTGATTCAAAAGTGGATGAATTTAAATCAGAAGTCAATGTTAAGATGAAAGATAATGATCACAAATTTTTTGATGTTGATGATAAAATGCAGAGAGTTGAAAACGAAATTGTTATGATGCAATTCAGGGCAATGGAATTCGCTATACGGCTTCAAGGAATTAGAGAAGAGGACAGACAGGATTTGAGACAGGTCTGTGCTGAGGCTTTGGCTGTGATTCTAAAAATTAATCCTGATGTGGTTTTTTACAAAATAGACAAAATTTACAGAGTGAATTCCTGGGTGGCCAGACAAAGACAATTGCCTAGAGATGTGGTCATATATTTTACGGATAGAGCAATAAGAAATGATATCCTGCAAAAATCTTTTCATACCTCTGTGCAAGTAGGGGGTTCGCAAATTTCAGTCTACAAAGAGTTACCACCTAAAATGCTGAAAACCAGAAAAGACTTTGGCTTTCTTGTTAAAGAATTGCAAAACCAACAGATACCATTTCGGTGGGATGCCCCAACTGGTATAATTCTGAGATATAAGGGAGAAAGATATTGTTTGAATACTGTGGAGAAGGCGGAGCAATTTTACACTACCATCTTTAAAGAAAGAACACCATCTCCACGTACATCTACAGTTTTGGAGATTAAGGAGAGTGATAAGAAGCAACTTCAACAAGAACCGCAAGAACAGTCTAAGCAGGAATTAGAGGAAATGAAGGGCGCTGAAGGAGGTTTTTTGGATGAGCCTTTGTTGGAATCTTCTCCAATTCTGGACCCGGTTTGGATGGTTGAAGTTAAGGATCAGCGTATAACCCGAGCAAAATCCAAGCAACTCAAAGAAAAACAACAACAGGAAAGACAAGATAAAAAGGGAGCTAAGAGTACTACACAAGAGACTGGAGACATGGGGAATGCAGGATCGAAGATTCCGGAAGACATCCGGTTATTCTGCTCTTTGCTCCAGAAAGATAATGATGATGATTAAATGCTTATCTTGGAATGTGAATGGGTTGAATTCAGCACAGAAAAGGAAGAAATTATATGCATATTTGAAACAATTTAATAATGATATAATTTGTTTACAAGAAATGCATATTACAGTTCAAGATCAAAACTATTTGAAAAATTCCAAATTAGGAACACACTTTATATCTTCAACTAACCAAAAAAAGAATGGTGTGGTTATTTATGTAAATACAAAATTATCAGCCAAAGTTATAGAAGCAGATCAAGATGGTAGGTTTGTAGCAATTGAACTACTTACAGCAAATGGCCAAATTCTTTTGATTGGAATTTATGCTCCCAATCAACAACAGGACCACTTCTACAAAATGTTACATACTAAAATACTACAATGGGATTACAGATCTATTTTAATTATGGGAGACTGGAATGGAGTAATTGATTCTAAATTAGATAAAAAGAGTTTGGCGAAGTCAAGGATTAGACTACGACAGATTTTTTTTGATATGAAAGAAGATTTGGAAATAAAAGATATTTGGAGAATACATAATCCAAAAGAATTGGACTATACTTTTTTTTCTGATAGACATAGAACCTTCTCTAGGATTGATTTCATTTTGTTGTCAGATGATTTACTTGTCAGGACAAAAAGAACAAAGATTTTGCCAAGAACTTTGACTGACCATAGCCCAGTATGGATAGAAATTGAGATAAGTAAGACTGAGAGACACTCTTGGAGATTAAATGAAAACTTGTTCAGATATGAAAAAAATATAATAGAACTTAAAAAGTACTTGAAAGAGTTTTTTGAAATGAATTTGAACAAAGGCACCCCAACGGAAATTGTGTGGGATGCAAGCAAGGCTTATATGAGAGGGGTGCTTATTTATATGAACTCTAAACACAGATTGATTCGACAAAAGAAAAGACTTGAACTGGAAGCAGAAATAAAGAATAAAGAACAGTTACTTATTAAAAATCCAACAGCTGAAAAAATACGTGGTGTTATAAAACTCTTGAAAGATCAATTCCAAATGCTTATGGCGGAACAAGTTGCAACAAATTTACAATATGCGAAGCACAATACATTCTGCAATGCCAATAAACCGGGCAGATGGTTGGCCTATACACTGAGGAAAAAACAGTATACGGACTATTGATAGTATCGATATTGGAGGGAAAGAAATTTTTCAACAAAAATTAATTAAAGAAGCTTTTGTGGATTATTACACTAAATCATATGCTAAAGATGAGGTGCAGAATGGACTTATAGAAAAATACTTAGATAATAAAAGAGTTATAAAAATTACTGACCAACAAAAGGAAAGAATGAAGTATCCTATAACAGAGGAGGAGATAATAGTAGCAATCAAACAATTAAAAACAGCCAAAGCCCCTGGAACGGATGGTCTGACTGCAGTGTATTATAAAACTTTGCAAGCAGAAATGGTGGAACAATTCAGAGACTTATTTTGTAATATACAACAAGGGGGAAAAATACCCCCATCATGGACAACAGCTTATATTTCTTTGATACCAAAAGAGCAAGTAGGTCCTAAAAAACCGGAGAATTACAGACCAATATCTCTTCTGAATACGGATTATAAAATTTATGCAAAAGTATTAGCCAACAGGTTGATGCCAGTAATTCAAAAGGTGATTCATGATGATCAAGCGGGATTTATCGAGGGTAGATACATGAAGGACAATGTAAGGCAAGTAATAGATTTATTGGAATATCTTGAGAAGAATAAACAGATCCCTGCAGTGCTGGTTTTCTTGGATGCAGAGAAGGCCTTTGACAGACTGGATTGGAATTTTCTATTAAAGACTTCAAAAAAGATGGACTTTGGGGACCAATTTATACAGGCGGTTTCAGCAATTTATCAAGAGCAAAAGGCACAGATTATTATCAATGGAAGTTTGACAACAGAGTTTAAAATTGAAAAAGGAACAAGACAGGGATGTCCGCTGTCCCCACTTCTATTTATTTTAACATTAGAAGTCTTGTTAAATACAATACGGGACTCTAATATCTTGAAAGGTATAATGATAAGGCAAGAGGACTACAGAATAAAGGCATTCGCAGATGATCTGGTTGTTACCATAACACATCCAATGGAATCAATAATCCAGATGAAGGACATTATACAAGACTATGGTAAAGTTTCAGGTTTTAGACTGAACCAGAAAAAAACAAAGATGATAGTCAAAAATATGACTCAAGATCGTAAACACGAGCTTGAAAGAAGGGCAGGTTTTGAGATTGTACCAAAGGTAAAATATCTAGGAGTTCAGGTTGCAGAATCAAACACAAAATTGTTTCAAAATAACTATGAGGTGTTGTGGCGAGAGGTGCAGAAAGATATGGAGACTTGGAAAAAACTGCAGCTGTCTCTACTTGGAAGAATAGCAGCAATTAAGATGAATATTTTGCCAAGATTTCTTTTTTTGTTTCAAATGATTCCGGTGCTTAATAGTGATAAACAATTGAAATTGTGGCAAACTGGAGTGAATAAGTTTGTCTGGAACAAGAAAAAGCCGAGAGTTAAAATGAAAATTATGCAAGATGTTCCAGAAAGGGGAGGTCTTAAACTTCCAAACCTACAGTTATATTATGAAGCAGCAGCTTTGACTTTAACAAGTGATTGGTTTGGAGGAAAGAAGACTGGAATATTGAATGTAGAAAGTTTTGATTTGGAATTTGGATGGCATGCCTACTTATTTTATGACAACAAAGTGGATAAAGTATTTAAAAGCCATATACTTAGAGATTCTTTGATGAGAGTTTGGAAGAAGCACCGACTCAAATGGGATTATAAAATACCGCTATGGTTGGATCTTGGTCATACTTTGTGGAATACAAATATAATGTCACTCGGGGGGGGGGGGGTTTATACAAAGAGGTTCTTTTTACAGATGCGGGCAGATGGCAGCTGAAGACATTACAGACATTGTTGGCTGAAGGGATTAATTTAACTTGGTTACAATATAATCAATTGCAATTGAGATGGAAAGAGGACCAAAAAACTGGTATTATGATGCATGAGGAAGAATTGGTTAGACATATAAAAGAGAAAGGTCCAATGCATATTAAAAGACTTTATAATGTTTTGTTAGAAAGGGATTCAGAAACTGAATTAGTTAAAGATTGTATGATTAAGTGGGCACAAAATTTTGAGGAACCAGTGATGTTGGAAACATGGGAAAAAATTTGGGTTCAGAACGTTAAATTTACACAGTCGCAGAATTTGAGGGAAAATTTTTATAAAATGTTTTACAGATGGCATTTAGACCCCAAAAAATTGTCGTGTATGTACCCTAATGTTCAGCCTAAATGTTGGAGATGTGATTGTTCAGATGCCACATATTATCATGTTTGGTGGACCTGTAGGAAAGTCAAGGCTTTTTGGATAAAAATTTGGTGGGTCATGCAGAATGTTTTGAAGAAAAAAATTCAATTTTCTCCACAATTGTTTTTATTGGGTATAATTAAGGGTTTTACATTGGGTGAAACAAAATTGATATTGTACATGATAACAGCAGCAAGATTGTTAATAGGTAAATATTGGAAAAATGAAGCATTGCCCACGATCGAGGAATGGACTTTGAAGATGGCCAGTTTTGCAGAGATGGCGAAGATTTCAGCATATTTAAAAGATTGTTCACAAGAGACTTATGAATGGGAATGGAAAAAGTGGATAGATTATGTGCAGAACAAATATCAAACTAGGAAGTATCAAATAGCTTTTATTTGAAAATGTTATATTAAGATAGAAATATTTTAATGTAATGAAGATGAAAACTTATAAGGGGGAGGGAGGGGTTCAAGTTTTATATAAGTTTTATACAAAGGAGGGTTTTTCCTTTTACCTGATATGAGTATATTGTGTGGAAGTCCGGGGGGGAGGGGAGGGTTAGGGTGGGTTAGGGAGATTGGGAAGTTAGGGGTGGGTGGAGGGGGGAAAAAGGGGTGAAAATGTAATTGTAAAACTTTTGCAATAAAAAAAAAAGTGGGATACTCCAATCGTCAAAGCCAACAACAGGAACCACACTGACACCCTTCTCATTGCTCTTCTGCTCTCCTTCCTTTGCGCTTTCCTCTTCATTGGACAACCTGACCAAGTGAAATGTCTCATGCGACAAAATACTTTCGGCATCATTTTCTCCATAGCCCTTTCTTGTATTTTGGGTAAAACAACCATAGTTGTTCTTGCTTTCATGGCCACCAAGCCTGGCTCCAAAATGCAGAAATGGTTGGGGAGAAGGATGGCTCTGTCTATTATCCTTTCTTGCTCCTTGACCCAACTCATGAGCTGTTTAGTATGGCTGGCAATTTCTTCCCCCTTCCCAGATTCTGACATGCACTCCATGGCTGAAGAAATTGTCCTAGAATGTAATGAAGGTTCAGCCACCATGTTTTACCTTGTCCTTAGCTTTATGGGGTTCTTGGCTGTTGTCAGCTTCTCAGTAGCCTTCTAGCTAGGAAGTTACTTGACAGCTTTAATGAAGCCAAATTTATCACCTTTAGCATGTTGGTATTTTGCAGTGTTTGGTTGTCTTTCGTTTCTACCTATCTGAGTACAAAGGGTAATATATGGCGGCTCTGGAGATCTTTTCCATTTTGGGCTTCTGCTGCTGGATTATTGGGCTGCATATTTTTTCCCAAATACTAAATCATTATTTTGAGACCCGATTTGAATATAAAGGGACAATCAATAAAGAAAGATTTGCTCGCGCTGCGAGATGCCCCCCTCTCGCGGTGATGGCCTTCCACCCTATCGAAGGCCTACCTTAAGGACAGGCTTTGGAGCATGTTTTAAAGCGGGGATTGAGGGGTTTTTTAATTAGGGTTTTTAATAATCTTTTAAGGGGAACTGGGAGGGCGACCAAAGGGGATGGGGGGGGGGTAATCCACCTAGGTCAGGGCCCAGCCCGGCAAAGGGTAACGGTTTGGAGGGCGCAGGATGAGGGATTGGAAATATCATCAGCACAGTGGATGGGAGGGGCAGATATGGCGGGAGCAGAGGACCTTATCTTGTGCCGGGGGTGCGCACTCGCTACTTGAGAGCAATTGCACGCCCCGGTCCTCAAGGCTCCCCTTGGATACTAAATGGCTCAGATACTCAGGACCTGGGCCTCCGGCTGATGCTGTGCAATGCCAGGTCTGTGGTAAATAAGGCCCCCCTCATTTGCGATCTTATCCAAGAGGGGGGAGCGGACCTGGTGGGTATTACGGAGACCTGGTTGGGCCCGGAGGGAGGGGTCCCTCTGGTTGAGATGTGCCCACCAGGCTTCAGAGCATTCCATCAGCCGAGGGCCCAGGGGAGGGGCGGGGGGTGGCGGTTATTATTAACGAAGGTCTTGGTTCGAGGGAGACCACTGTGCCACAGATTGCCAGATGTGAGTCCCTCTTTGTAAGATGGGGTCATGGGGTTCAGATGGGCTTGCTGCTTATGTACCTGGCTCCCTGCCGCGTGGCAACGGCCCTGCTCGAGCTACTTGACGTGATAGCCACGGTGGCAGTTGATACACCCAGGCTTATGGTCATGGGTGATTTCAACCTGTCGTCCGTTGGTGAAACATCAGAGGTGGCTCGGGAGTTCATGGCTTCCATGACGGCCATGGACCTGACCCAGTTAGTTCATGGCCCCACTCACGGGGGGGACACACGCTGGACCTGATTTTTGTCTCTGGCCAGTGGTTGAGTGGTCTTATTATAGGGGATATAGACATGAAACCCTTGTCATAGTCAGATCACTCACTCCTTCGTCTGGACCTTCGAACCGCTACACCCCACCGCAGGGAGGTGGACCCAATTAGATGGATCCGCCCCAGGTGCCTGATGGATCCTGATAGCTTTCAGACGGAACTTGGGCCAATTCCTGAAGATCTGGCACACGACTCGGCCGAGGACCTGGCAGCTGCCTGGGATCGGGCGGCTGGTGGGGCCTTGGATCGAGTTGTGCCTTTGCGGCCTCTGACCCGGTGTCGATCCCTCGCGGCTCCTTGGTTCACCGAGGAGCTGAGGGAGATGAAACGCCGGAAAAGACACCTAGAGAGCGGTTGGAGGGCCAGTCTCGCTGAATCTGACTGAACACTGGTAAGGTCGCATATTAAGACCTACCTAGTGGCGATAAAGACGGCAAAGTTTAATTACTTTTCCGCCTCTATTGCATCATCAGGGAATTGTCCGGCCGCCCTGTTCAGGGTAACCCGCTCTCTGCTCCATCCAGGAGTGCGGGAGGATCCCTTGGAAGGCAGGGTGGAGGATTTCGGACAATACCTGTATGACAAAATCGCTCAGATCCGGGGGGATTTGGACTCTGACTGGGTAGATCAGGGCAGGGTGACAAGGAATAGTCTTGAGAATGTTACCTGGGAGGAGTTTGATGCTGTGACTCCTGATGATGTGGACAGGATTTTGGGGAGACTTAGTGCGGCCACATGTTTACTGGACCCCTGTCCCTCCTGGTTGGTACTGGCCTCCTGGGAGGTTACACGAGGCTGGCTCCAGGGTGTTATCAACGCTTCGTTGAGTGAGGGTCACTTCCCCGCCGCCTTGAAAGAGGCAGTGGTGAGGCCTCTCCTCAAGAAGCCATCCCTGGATCCGGCAATATTGGCCAACTATCGTCCTGTCTCCAACCTTCACTTCCTGGCGAAGGTTGTTGAGAGTGTGGTCGCGCGACAGTTTCCGCAATGCCTGGAGGAAACATCCTATCTAGATCCGTTCCAGTCGGGTTTCAGGCCTGGGCACAGCATGGAAACGGCATTGGTCGCGTTGGTTGATGATCTCTGGAGGGCTCAGGACAGGGGTTTCTCCTCTGTTCTGGTCCTGTTAGACCTCTCAGCAGCTTTTGATACCATCGACCATGGTATCATGCTGCACCGGTTGGAAGAGTTGGGGATGGGGGGCACCGTATTATGGTGGTTCTCCTCCTTTCTCTCCGACCGGTCGCAGTTCGTGTTGGCAGGGGGGCAGAGGTCGACCTCAAGGCCTCTTATATGTGGAGTGCCTCAGGGATCGGTCCTCTCGCCCCTCCTGTTCAACATTTATGTGAAGCCGCTGGGCGAGATCATCCGTGGCTTTGGGGTGAGATACCACCAATACGCTGATGACACCCAGCTGTACATCTCCACCCCAGGCCACCCCAATGATGCCCTTGAAGTGATGTCCCAGTGCCTGGAGGCTGTGCGGATCTGGATGGGGAAGAACAAGCTCAGGCTCAACCCTTCCAAGACTGAGTGGCTGTGGCTCCCGGCATCCCGATATAGTCAGTTGACTCCATCACTGACTATTGGGGGTGAGTCGTTGGCCCCCACTGAGAGGGCTCGCAATCTGGGAGTCCTCCTGGATACGCAGCTGTCCTTGGAGGAACATCTGATGGCTGTAACCAGGGGGACCTTTTGTCAGGTTCGCCTGATTCGCCAGTTGCGGCCCTTTCTTGATCGGGATTCCCTGTGCACAGTCACTCATGCCCTCGTCACCTCTCGCCTTGACTACTGCAACGCTCTCTACATGGGGCTCCCCTTGAAGAGCACCCAGAGGCTCCAACTGGTCCAGAACGCAGCAGTGCGGGTAGTGATGGGAGCAGCTTGGCGCTCCCATGTAACACCGCTCCTGCACGAGCTGCACTGGCTCCCAGTGGTCTTCCGGGTGCGCTTCAAGGTGTTGGTTATCACCTTTAAAGCGCTCCATGGCATATGGCCTAGCTATCTTCGAGACCGCCTGCTGCCACCGATGACCTCCCATCGACCCGTGTGCTCCCACAGAGAGGGCCTCCTCGGGGTGCCATCAGCCAAACAGTGTAGGCTGGTGACCCCCAGGGGGAGGGCCTTCTCTGTGGGGGCACCTACCCTCTGGAACCAACTGCCTCCAGAGATAAGGAGAATCCAAGACCTCAGTGCCTTCCGCCGTGCCCTTAAAACCTTCCTTTTCCAGCAAGCTGGGCTGGCCTAATTTTTTTAAGTGTTTTTAAGTGTTTTGTTTATTGTTTTTAATTAACGGGGCCAAATTTATATATGTATATTTTTAACTGTATTTTAATATTTGTACTTGATGTTTTTACTTGGCTGTTCACCGCCCTGAGTCCTCAGGGAGAAGGGCGGTATACAAATTCAAAATAAAATAAAGAAATAAAATAAAGAAATAACTCTGCATATGAAGTTCAATTTTCTCACTGATTCTGTGCTATTTCCCCCCCACTCCAACAAAAAACCCAGGGTTCATTGCATGCTGGACTTTGTTGAACCTGGAATCAGTACCATATATCTGAACTTAGCTTTGTGTCATCATCGTTTCAACCCAATCTTCTATCAACTATCTCTGAAACATGTTCAAGAGGAAAAACAATATGCACAGTTTCATAATTAGGAAAAATCTATAACATTCTATCAAGTGACAATAACTTTGGTTCCCTAAAGGAAAATTGCTACTAAGAATAGAAAAAGACTTCCACAGAATCATTTTGCTAACAGGAATGAAATGTTACATACAATACCTGAGTGCTCACAATTGTAGATTTCTGAACAG
Source organism: Arizona elegans (assembly GCA_022577455.1). Taxonomy (NCBI): domain Eukaryota; kingdom Metazoa; phylum Chordata; class Lepidosauria; order Squamata; family Colubridae; genus Arizona; species Arizona elegans. Next base: position 3,962,454 of record JAKOOJ010000021.1, on the reverse strand, counting down.
TGGACATTTAGAACTTCTTTTACCAGTTCCTCTGAATAGAAGATACTTTGCAACTCATCTGTTAACATGGATGATTAAGCTATCCTAGACCAGTGATGGCTAAACTTTTCTAGACTGAATGCCCAAATTGTGCCCGAACTCCCCAAATGCAAAGGGTGCATGGCTCCCATGCATGCACCTGGCCCCCCACACATGTGAACTGCCATCTCCCATGCATACATGTGCACCCCCATGCACCCCGTGTATGCCTGTGCGGCCCTCTGCACACCTTACTGGCATGCACAACAGACACCCAAAATCAAGCTGGCTGGCAGGAGGCATGCACACATGCATGGCAGAGCTGAACTGGGGTGACAGCCCATGTGCCCACAGAAAGGGCACTGTGTGCCACCTCTTGCACGCGTCTCATAGGTTCGCCATCATGGCCCTAGACCATCAATCTAAAGGCCATTTCTAACCTGAGACCTGCCATTTCATTTTAGCACAGGATTGCAGAGTGCATGACCTGCAGATGTTTTTATGTCAGTGATAGATGTTAAGGTTCAATCTGAATCAGAAGTTGACAAACTTTGAAAAGTAGCCTTTAATATTTTTGTTCATGTCTTATTTCTGTTCAAGCATGTGCTTGAGGAACAAAATCTAGATAATCTCGCTCACTGAAATTAACTGGGAGCAAGAACTAAGAGATACACTCAATTTATGTTACAGCATTTCTGTCATTCCCAGTTACCACTGTTAGAACAATCCTGTGAAGTGGCAGCATTCTGTGGTCTTGTGATTACCATTTGTAACTTCCCACTCACTTCCCCATTGATTTTCCTTCTCAAAGGTTGCAGATGACAATTGGATGATTGTGGGACACTGCAGGGTGTAACTTGGCATAGAGCATGGTTACCTAAGGAAACATCTTCATCCCATTGCCTCTCCTTGTCAGCATTCGAGAACAACCCAACTCCAATTAAAAACTACGAAACAGGCATTTTCTCAAAGTTCCTATTTATTAGAGTAGGTATACCGGCACATCTGGGAAAACCCAAATCTTTGAGTTCCGGGTTTTCCCTTCTGTATCAACTCACATGTTTAGAATGGACAGCATTGTGTTATGCTGCTTTGCTACTTTTTTCCTGGGGTACATTCCATTCAGTGGTGATTTGCTGCCCTGGGCACCTCTTATGTGGTGTTTTGCTGTATTCAATCTGTTTTGGTTCCTCCTCAATACCTAGATGAGTCTGCTATGGAGGTGCATTTATTGGGTCCGAAGAGGTTAGATAAAGGAAGGAAGGAAGGAAGGAAGGAAGGAAGGAAGGAAGGAAGGAAGGAAGGATTGATTGATTTAATATTTATAAATAAATGAACTCCCTAAAGTTATTTCACAATTAAAGAGGAAGGAATGCTCTGAATGATTTCCTATTTCCCATTTTTCTGATCAAAAAGATTAATATGAGCCATGGTGGCGCAGTGGTTAGAATGCTGTACTACAAGCTAATTCACTGCTCACTCCAGGAGTTTATAAGGTCATGAAGTCTGCAACTCTATAGTTTGAGGAAACAGAAGATCCCAGGTTAGGAATGATGATAACATTGACAATCTAGACCATATTAAGTCTCTAGGTTAACAAATTACTTGAAAATTATCTGCCAATTCAGAAGAACAAAGGAAAAGAAATTGTGAGTTTTGGTTCTTCAAAATGTAATGCTGTTGGTGATCAAAATTTGTAGAATTTCTGTCAGCACAAAGATCTTAAACCAATCACGTTATTTAAAAAAAACTTTGTCTGTCCCTCTTAGTAGCAATTGTCTTCAAGGGAATGAGAGTTAATGTCAGTTGATAGAACATGTTAGGCATCTCCTAACATGAGACCTGAATTCTCCTCCTTACTATGTGTCAGATATATTTGATAAAAATGGTGTACAAGCTCCAGCATGTAACAATAACTGAAAGTTGTGCTCTAATAGGGAGAAACTTAAAATGAATAATGAGCAGATTAAACTCCATATTCAAATTTATTTCTTTATTAAATGCCCCTTTGTGTTTAAATCAGGTCTCAAAATAATGATGTAGCATTTGGGGAAAAATATGCAGCCCAGTAATCCAGCTGCAGAAGCCAAAATGGAGAAAATCTCCACAGCCACCATATATTTGCCCTTCGTACTCAAGTAGGTTGGAACAAATGATATCCAGACACTACAGAAGACCAACATGCTAAAGGTGATAAATTTGGCTTCATTAAAGCTGTCAGGTAACTTCCTGGCAAAAAAGGCCACTGTGAAGCTAATAGAAGCCAAGAACCCCATAAAGCCAAGGATAAGGTAAAACATGGTGGCTGAACCTTCATTGCATTCTAGGACAATTTCTTCAGCCATGGCATGCATGTCAGAATCTGGGAATGGGGGAAAAGTTGCAAGCCACACTAAACAGATCAAGAATTGAGTCAAGGAGCAAGAAAGGACAATAGAAATAGCCATCCTTTTCCCCACCCATTTCCGCATTTTGGAGCCAGGCTTAGTAGCCATGAAAGCAAGAACAACTATGGTTGTTTTACCCAAAATACAAGAAAGGGCTATGGAGAAAATGATACCAAAAGCAGTTTGTCGCATGAAACATTTCACTTGGTCAGGTTGCCCAATGAAGAGGAAAGCACAAAGGAAGGAGAGCAGAAGGACAATGAGAAGAGTATAAGTGAGGTTTCTGTTGTTGGCTTTGACAACGGGAGTATCCCACTTTTTAATGAAGATTCCCAGCACCGCAATGGTGATGACAGAAAAGAAAAGACTAACAGTGATCAAGGTGAGTCCCAGTGGCTCATTGTAAGACAAGAAGGTTATTTCTTTTAGAATGCAAAGAGTTTGAGCCTTGTTTGGATATTGATCTTCTGGACATTGGAAGCAATCAACTGCATCTGGAAAAAGAAAACATCATGGCCAATTTCCCAAAATACTCAGATAGTGGGATTGAGAATTAATTAACAGGGTTTATTTATTTATTTAGAAAATGTATATGGCTGCCCATTCATCCTCAGTGACTCTGGGCAGCTTATAGACAATAAAAAGTCCAATATGAATGAATTAAAAACAGTAACCCACATACCTTGTTGACAACACACATCAAATGAGCCTCTTGAAGGGCTCCATCCTAGTCTGGGTTCCCCAAGTCTGTTGGCAGAACCATGTTTTAAGGGACTTTCAAATGAGTGTCAAACTGGGGGCCAGTCTCATCTCTGTGGGGATGATCTTTCAATGGGAGGGGGCCATCACAGAGAAGGACCTTTTTCTCGTTCCCACCAGATATACTTTCTTAGTACCTGAATTCATTTAATTAAATAATGCCTGTTTATTTTTAGCACCTTTTTGTAAATATGCCAGATCTTCTGAAATTTATTTCTGGTTGGTTGTAAGGACTCTCTTATTGTAAAATCTAATAATGAATTGAATAACAATATTTTTTATCATTAAGGTATTTCCTAAACAAAGTGAAAAAACATGTTTAGTTTTTGGAGGAGGGGAGAAATATATATTTCATGGTATTTTATTTTAGGAATTAAGCTCCTAAAACCAGCAAATGGATACCAGTTTTATCTTTTTCCACTTTTACACACAGACATCAACGGAAGATCTGTCATCTTACAAAATAAGCATTAGTTAGAAGTCATAATTTGGAGAAAAAAATAGAACAAATCAAATTGGATATTTGTTTTTCGATGCTCTGAAATATCTTTTGACTTTTAGTATTTATGTAGCGATATCATTGACTTGGTCACCAGATTAGACAATTACAGGAGGTTTTAAATATTAGCATTTTGAATCACAGTTAAAAGGACTGAATAACTTAGTTTTGCACAAGACAACTTTTACCCATCTGGTTTGAAATTTTCCCTTTTGCACATGGAAGGCAATTGTAACAGCAAAATGGCTTCCCTTCTATTTTCATCTTCCTGTAGCCTGGACAGCAATTGTCATTGCACAAAGAAAGAGGTTGAACCTATCAAGAAATGAAAGCAACATTTACTATAAATTGCTACTACAACATCCATCCTCCCACCTACCCAACCAAACATCCAACCATGCAACCAGTACAGTTTTGATTTTTGTATTCAGAATTTCATTATTCCTTGATTGATTCATTTTGTTTGAAAGCATCATTTCATCATTCTACTCCTGAATGCTACCTACCCCATTGTTTCTTCATCTTTGCAGTTTTCAACCAGACAACTTGAAGGATAAGATCAATTCAAATTTATAATGTCAAAAGCAAGAAGGGAAGGGAAACAATGTGAATGGCACTGAAAAAAGAGACTTATGACCATTTTTCACAGTTACAACCTTTGTAGCATCCCATGACCATATGATAAAAATGTAGATGCTTGACAACTGGTTTGTACTTATGACCATTGCTGTGTCCCAAGGTCATGTGATCACCCTTTGCAATCTTTTGACAAGCAAAGTCAAAGGAGAAGCCAGATTCGCTTAACAGCCAAGTTACTAACTTATCAATTGCTGTGATACACTTAATGACTCTGGCAAGGAAGGTTATAAAACGGGGCAAAAGCCACTTAACAAATGTCTCACCTAACCACAGAAATTTTGGGCTCAATTGTGGTCATAGGTCGAAGTCTACTTGTCCACAGCTTGAAATCTGAGCAGGAAATACCTGGTTAAAGATGGCAGGCCAGATGATGTCTTGTGCAGAAATGGTAAACTGCTTATCTGGAGAAGCTGGTGGATCAATTTTTCCAACTTTGACTTTAGCAAAGGTCTCATTTGGGAATATGACCCAGTTGATAATGTCAAATCCCATCTCTAGATCCCCATTTTCATTAAAGGAAATTTTCTCTCCTGCAGTGTTATTAAATGAGATGGTTCTCAAATAGTGATGGAGCTAAACAGAAGCAAAGAGTGACAATTAGTGGAAAAAGAAAGAAACAGAAAAAAGAAAAGAAAGAAAATAGAAAGAGAAAAAAGAGAGAGAGGGAGGAAAGAAAGAAAGAGAGAGGGAAAGAAAGATAGAAAGAAAGAGAAAGAAAGAAAGAAAGAGAGAGAGAGAAAGAAAGAAAGAAAAAAGAAAAAGAAAGAAAGAGCAAGAGAGAGAGAGAGAGAGAGAGAAAGAAAGAGAAAGAGAAAGAAAAAGAGAAAGAGAAAGAGAAAGAGAAAGAGAAAGAAATTTTGTATTCAGTTCAGGATATTGATTTTATAGGATGTGCTTCATTAATATAATTTTTGTTCCTCCAACCCATCCATATTTCTTCTCTCGCCCCTTTTATTCAACATTTATGTAAAGCCACTGGGTGAGATCATTCGTGGTTTCGGGGTGAAGTACCACCAGTATGTTGATGATGCCCAGCTGCACGTCTCCACCCCAGACCACCCCAATGATGTCCTTGAAGTGATATCCCGGTGTCTGGAGGCCGTGCGGATCTTGATGGGGAGGAACAGGCTCAGGCTCAACCCATCCAAGACCGAGTGGCTGTGGTTTCCGACGTCCCGATATAGTCAGTTGACGCCATCGCTGACTATTGAGGGCGAATCGCTGGCCCCCACGGAGAGGGCTCGCAACTTGGGCATCCTCCTGGATTCACAGCTGTCTTTAGAAGAGCACTTGACAGCCGTGACCGGGAGGAATTTTCATCAGGTTCACCTGATTCGACAGTTGCGTCTCTTTCTGGATTGGGACTCCCTACACTCATGCCCTCGTCACCTCCCGCCTGGACTATTGTAACACTCTCTACATGGGGCTCCCCTTGAGGAGCACCCAGAGGCTCCAACTGGCACAGAGTGCAGCTGAGTGGGTGGTTATGGGAGCAACATGGTGCTCTCGTGTGACACCTCTCCTACGTGAGCTGCACTGGCTCCCGGTGGTCTTCCGGGTGTGCTTCAAGGTTTTGGTCACCACCTTTAGAGCGCTCCATGGCTTAGGACCTGATTAGTTACAGGACCGCCTACTACCACAAACAGCCTCCCACTGGCCGGTACGCTCTCATAGAGAGGGGCTCCTCCAGGTGCTGTCAGCCAAGCAGTGTCAACTGGCGGCCCCCAGGAGGAGGTCTTCTCTGTGGGGGTACCCACTATCTGGAATGAGCTCCCCCCGGAGATACGGAGGATCCTGGATCTGCACACTTTCCGCCATGATCTTAAGACCCTCCTATTCCTGCAAGCTGGCCTGGCCTAATTTTCTCCCCCTTCTTTTAAATTTTTAAATTGGAATTTTAATTTGTTTTAAATTATTGGGATTTTTAATTGTCTTGGGCTAAATTATTTAATTTGGTTTTAATTATGTTTCTAACTTTTGTATTTATGTACTTTTAGTTTGTGCCTGTTCACCACCCTGAGTCCTTCGGGAGTAGGGTGATATATAAATTTAATAAAACATAAAACAAACATAAACACAGACATTTTGAACTTCTGCCAATCATGCCAGTACTGCTGCATCTCAACGTTTCTTTCTTATTGTAGCATCTTTATCTACTCACAATCACAAAAGTTTCTCTAAGTCACTAAATGATGGGGAAAATGTTTTGGCAGGAGACTGAAAATTATCCCCAATGCAGTCAATGAGAACACTTCACTGTTCTCATTGACTGTGTTACCTAACAGCTCATTGCATCATATAAAAGAGCAGTGGGAAATGTTTGTTCATTTTTTTTACCTGCCATACTTTTTGAGTCAACAATGTTTCTCTCCCAACTTCTGTCCTTGCTCTGTGTTTGGACTTGGGGGAAAGCATGGCTTGTAAAGCATGTGCCACACCATAGACTGCATTGTAGATGCTGTAACTCTGTCCAGTTAGGATGGTGTCAAACACAGACCTAGGTAGATTCTCCAACTTCTCTTCTCCAGTGCACATCGTTCCAGTGTCTTCATCTAAATTATCTTTAGGAAAGGAGCATTCAAAAGCCTCTTTCCAAAACACTCTCATTAAATGGTCTTCCGCTTCTGAATTTGGGTTTCTCTTCTGAAGGAATTTATCGAATCCAGAAATCTCCTCGGAAGAAACTGCAAAAGTTATAACACCATGGAAAAAGTCCATACCCCTGGTTTTTTGAAAGGGAAGGGATGTAAACTCCATCTGGGCTGGCATTATCCAAACTTTGTCTTTTCTTTTGACAGGGATATCTTCAAATTCTGTATAATAGGGCAACATTCTAAAAATGACAGTGACCTGGTTTTCACAATAGAGGATAATGACGTTTGCAGTGCTCTTCATGATAATCATGTACATTTTACCAAAGTCTTGAAATGCTCCTGCAATATCATCAGCAAATGTTTCCTTGGCCATCTCTTCCATGAAGTCAAAGCAGATACCTTTCTGGGAATATAAAGGAATAGCATTTTGTATGAATCTCTCTCCACTCATATCTGGTTGGGAAATCAGTCCAATCCATAACCACCTAAAATACAATAGTAACTGGAGAATACCCATGATCTGTTGGTCAACATTTGGGAAAAAACGATGAAAGAAAGCACCTTGTATCTTGCCATCTATCAATGGGGAAGATCCGTATGTGAGCTAGACATAGGAGAAAAAAGGACCATGGTTTCCCAACTTGATTTTTTTTTTAAAAAAAATGTGCTTAATTTACGGTCTTTGTTACAAATATTAATATAAGTGTAATCATGTTCAGAAACAATTTCAGAAATTATTGTACTAGAAACAGAACGTTGGATTCCTCAGAAATGCATTAATTCAAGTAATGTTATATGGAAAATTGACTCCAAATTTTAAGGATTAAATGTGATTGGTCCTGATTAAGGAAGGAAACCCATCCCCACATTTCCCTAGTCTTTTCTTCATAGGAGATGGAAAGAAAATGGGATCAATGAAGTCATGATGGTATGAAGATAAAATAGGATGAGCAATGTAAGAACATGGTTTTGCTTTGATATGCACCATAACCTTCCTCTAGATTTGCATAGTTCATATCTCATAATCTTTATTCTTTATTGGCCAAGTGTGATTGAACACAGAAGGAATTTGTGTCCGATGCACAAGCTCTCAGTGTACATACAAACATCAAACAATGTCATAAATCATAAGATACAATCATAAGATATAAACAAGTGATAAATCATAAGATACCAATAGAAGAAAGTAGTAGGAAAGATGAGAAGATGAGAATGATGAGAAAGATAATAGCAATACAGCCCTACTACATGGGTAAATATATTTACATATAAACAATGTTGTGGGCATTATTATAAAGAAATAAAAACAATCTTACTAGCTATTAATTACATCTTGGCAGCATTTCTGCCTTACCTCTTGGCAGGCAAACAAAGAAGTTAGAAGAGAGAAAACGAATGTGGACATGCACAGTAGCTTAGAGATAAGGTGCTCAGCATCTACTGTAAGTCTTAGAATTCAAGCACAGCTGGCAAACACAAAAAACGCAGTGACAACCCCTTCTTTGCCAGTTGAGTGGACATCAGGCAAGTTACATCAGGCAAGGCACATCTTCTTACGCAGATACTTGTGCTGAGCTGCTGGAAGTGGTTTGTTGAACATATCAGCAATTTGATCACGTGTAGACACATACTGCAATTTAACAAAACCTTGTTTAACTAATTGTTTTATGTTTTGATAACGGATGTCAATGTGTCTGGACCTAGAACCTGTGAAATGTGATTCAGAAATATAAACCACCGATTCATTGTCTTCCATCATGGTGATCGGTCGGATCGGACATGTCCAGATATCTGTGATCAAAGCATTAAACCTTGTTAGAGAATTACATGCATCTGAAACACAAGCATATTCAGCTTCAGTAGATGAACAAGAAAAATATTATGTTTATGCACTTGCCAGTAAACAGGATATCCATTTAAGAACATCCTATAACCTGAAGTACTTTTACAAGTTTTCTTGTCACTAGCCCAATCAGAATCTACATAACAACATAATTCTGCATAATCAGTATGTGTTAGTTCTAACAATAACTTCATATGTTTAGTGTGTTTTAGATATTTCAATAATTTCTTAACGCATGTCCAATGAAACTGTTTTGCCTTACCTACGTGTCGAGACAAGAGATTAACACTAAGTGCAATGTCGGGTCTGGTCCAACTACTAATGTACAACAGTGACCCAATAACTGAACAATAAAGTGTTTGATCCTAGAACTCAGGACTTGGTTCATGTGTCAAGTTGTGAAAATCTGTTTGCATGGGTATGCGTGCTGTGTTAGCATCCTTCATGTTGCAATGATGCAAAATTTATTCAATTTTATCCTCTTGTGAAAGACTAAACAATGTCAGGTGTGCTTCCTTCAAAGTCCATGAAAGAATGACCCAAACTCCATGTTTTATAGAGAAACGTACTTTTACTAGAAATGAAGTGAACGCAACCTAGGAAAAGCTGAAATTAAAGCAATAAGTGTGAAAAGTGCATATAGAAAGCATCCCCTCCAACTGTTCATCGTAAATCATCTAATCCAAAGGTCTCCCAGGGTCAGGTGGAAGCACGTCTGGCAGCGTCTTCAATCAGGAATGCCACGACGGTTGACCTGATAGCAACTTCAAAGATTCAGTGTCATTTCTTCCAAAGTTTCATTCTTCCTCCAGCACACTTTCCCCCCCCACAGGCCCCCTAGCTCTCCCCCCTCCCAGTTCTTATGGCAGCCAAAGCAGTGAAAGCGGAGGCTGACACCCTTTTTGTGTTTTGTCAATCTGAACACCTAAATAAATGCTAACATGACCTAAAGATTTCAATGTAAAATATCTCTGCAAAGCTTTAGCAAAAATTTCACTCATCTGCTTATTTGGACCAATATGAACAATATCATCAACATAAACAAGAACTATCTCATATGTATTGTTAGATCTTTTTGTGAACACGCGCTCATCAGTTTCAGACTTAATAAAGCCCATTGAATTTAGTTTGTCAGTAAGACATAAGTACCACATTAAACCAGACTGTTTCAGACCATAAAGACTTTTTTTGTAGAAACTAGGTATCCCCTTCTTGCTGTCAGAACCCTGCAGGACCTCTTACGTAGATCTCCTCATCCAGGTCAGCATGTAGATAAGCTGTGTCAATGTTGAACTGGAAAGCTTCTAAACCAAGGACAGTTGCAGTTGCTAAAGCAATTTTTACACTCTCAGTCCGGACTGTCGGTGAGTAGGTATTTGTGTAGTCCTCAGGATAACATTGAACGAAACCCTGAGCTACAAGTCTGGCCTTGTACAGTGACTCACCAATTGGCTTCTTTTTGATTCTGTAGACGCATCGAGTGCTAATGACCCTTTTGTTTGCTGGAGGTTTTGCAGGTGTAAACTCCTTAAGTTTCTTTAGGCTGTCCATTTCAGCCTGCATTGCCTCATACCACTTCTCTTGCTCTGAATCAGGAAGATGTTTGATTTGTATGCACGTATCAGGTGGAAGTGTAACATTGCAAATCAAAGGCAAGGGTATTTTTGTCAGTTGCCACAAATATTGCTGTGGAGGCATCCCCTTTGTGGCCCTCTTGGAACGTCTCGGAACAACAGTCCATTCTTCTTCTGCTTCGTCCTCATCCTCACATTCGTTGCTAGTGTCAGCATCCGGGGCTTGCGAAGACGGAACATCAGATTGAGAAGAACCAGTGGCTGGAACCTTTGCCTTTAGATCTTGATTATCAGACTGCGCAGCATCAGCAGTATCATCTCTAGGAAAATAAACTCCAGGATCATTAGAATGAATCCTGGACCAGTCAGCATCTTCCTCAAAATTGGCAGATTGGGAAATCACAATTACATGTCTGGAGTCAATAAATTTGCTCCATTTTGAGTTATCATCAATGCCCATAAATCTCAGTCTCTTTGCTGCTGGATCTCCTTTCCTTCTTTGAGCTAAGGGAATGTTCACCGTAGTGCATGAACCAAAAATATGGAGGTTTTTGAGATCGGGCTTGTAGCCATCAACATGAAGAAAGGAGTCTGATTTATTACACTGCTCCAAGTACGATTGACAATGTAATTTGCATATTTGATAGCTTCACCCCAGTATGGCATACTAAGGTTGGCGTCTTCTAGGAGACAATGCATCATGGTTTGCAGTACCCCTTGTTGTCTTTCTACGACTCTGTTCTGAGCCGGTGTGAAAGGGACCGAGGTCTGATGAAGAATTCCATTCTTACGCATCCAGTCCTGGAAACGCTGAGACATGAATTCAGCACCACGATCACTCTGGATTCTGGTGATGCGAACTTGGTGTTGGTTAGAAACAAGAGCAGCAAAGTCTTTAAAGATCTGAAAAGTCTCAGATTTTTCTTTCATAGGATATCCATATCCATATCTAGAGTAATTATCAACAATTGTTAGAAAATATTTTTTACCATATTTTTTAAGTGTTGGCTTAAAAGGACCAACTATGTCCATGTGAACCAAATCAAAAATGCGTATTGACAGGCGTGTAGTGCATTTGGGAATGGCTGCTGCTTTGTATTTGGCTTTCTTGCAGACAGCACAATCCAAAAACACCCTACACCCCTTTAGATCCAAACCTTTTGCGAACTCTGGCATCTTCCTAAGAACACGGAAACTGGCATGCCCCAATCTTCTATGCCACTTATGGATACACCTGGAATGCAAAGGTTTACCAGTTAGTGAATTCTCAACATTAACAGTTTTATCAGGAACCCCAGGCTTGCTCTGAGCAATCTGTTTTCTTATTTTCTTTTTGTTGGCTTTAGGAGCCTTTGGAGTAGCAACAGGATCTCTCTCTGGAGCATCTATCCCTGGGCCTGTGCTCTCCTCTTTTGGAGCTTGCATACTTGTCTGTGCTTGTGATTTAGGCTTTGGCTTTAAGTAATAAACACCACCAATTAACATGGTTTCAGCAACAATATCTCCATTTTTAACTATGTAACTTGCTTTTTCAAGGTGGTGAACCTGGAACTTTAAAACTCTAGACAAGTGACTCTGACTAAGCAAACTACTATTTGCTGTTGGTATATAATAAACATCAGGAATGAATGCATCGAGCTCTTCAACATAAACAGTTCCTTTTCCTGACAAGGATGATTTGAAAAAGAATAAAGTTCACGTAGTGCAGGTTCAGGCTCGTGCATCTCTGTGAAAAGTTCCTTTCTGTAAGTAACATGCAATGCTGCACCACTGTCCAAAGTCCACATAAGTCGGCTATCGTACTCTGGATGACGTTGTGGATCGTTGGTTAACACCAATGTGGCGAGTGGAGCTTGTGGATCATGCCTGGACCATGACGACCTTGTCTTCCGTCTCTGCCTCTGTCTCTGGAGTCTGTTCCTCTGGGCTGGTATGTGACGGGATCTGGAAATCATTGGGACAATCCTGGGTGGCATGTTCCACACGATTACAGATGTAGCATCTTGGCATCCTTGGAACGTAGGCTCTTCATCGGAAGGGACGCCTCGCTGGAGCTCTTGATGCAAATGGTCCTCGCAAATGTGTTGTGGCTAACATGAGTGCTTCTTCTTCAGTTAAAAGTCTGCATAAATGGTCCACTGTGCGTTGAGCAATAGGCACTTGATTAATCTTTGTAATGGCATCTTTCCATTCATAATTCAATTAATTGATAATAATGCTGATCATTTGAATATCATCAATAAGATAGCCTCTTTCGCCCAATTCTCTTCTGATTCCTTTCAGTTTGGTTAAATGTTCTCCAATATGTTCACCATGTTTCAATCTTGAACCATGGAACTCAGACATGAGCAAACATGAAGATTCAATTGAAATAGGCCTGTAGCAATTTTCTAATTGGACCCAAATTTGTTGGGCTGTTGCATCAGGCGGAAAAGTAACCTGCAGTTCAGTATCCATGGACATCAATAATGTTGTTCAAGCTTTAGTCTCTAAGTCTCTTATTGCAGGAGTCCATGGCTGGGCAGGAGGATTAAAAATCATACAGTGGGTACCTTCTCTACAAAGTAACAATCCAATCTCACTGACCCAGGCCTTATAATTCTGTCCTGACATCTTTAATTTTGACTCACCAACTAGTGGAACAACAGAAGAGGCCTGTTGAGGAATATGCATTTGGTATGTTGGCTGTGCTGGTAAAAATACTTGTTGTACTTGTTGTAGACCAAAAAATGGCCTTGGTTGTGCTGCTGGAGGTGGACCAGAAGCTAGTCCTGGTTGTACGGCTGGAGGCACTTGTGCATGCACTTGAAAATGTGGCTGCTGTATTGGAATTTGCTGTGCTCCAGCTGCCACTTGTGTTTAAGCTTGGAGCTGTTGCATTTGGGCTGCAATATTAACATGACCTGCTGGAGATGCAGTAATTTGCCTTTGCTGCATTAAGTATTGTTGTGCTCCATCTAAAAAGACACCAGAACCAACAGGGGGTGATGAAGATTGGGCCTGTGGAGACACTTGTGGCATTGCAGTCTGAATATCTGAGTGAATCAGGGACATATGTGATAAAGTCTGATGTAATACTTGTAATTGTTCTTGCAAACTGCGATGCATTTCAGCTTATTCTAGTAAATTACTTTCGCCAGCAGATGGTGCTGCACCTTTAGTTTTAGGCTGCTCAGTTAACTTTTCTGCCTTCATGGCATGATGTGTAATTTGAGAAGAGAGAACGTCATGTGACAATTGTGACGTGTACACAGCTCTCTGTTCTGATTTGCCTGATACAATACCTTCTAGGGGGTGTGTCTTAGGCTTCGGAGAGGAAGGCAAAATGGAGGTTTTAGTGGTTTGAAAAACATGAGACTCTCTCTTATCTGGCTCGAGCATAGGTAAAACCATTTTTTCCTGGTATAGCTCACGTTCAAAAAATTCTATTTGATCATGATAGCTTTTCATAGCTTGCTCACGCTGGGTGAGCTTAGAGTTTCGAGGAGAATAATAGATTACTTCTCTCTGTGTGTGGGAGGAACATTGAGCCATTTGTAGAATTTTTGGCTTTGCACCAAGCCTTTCAAAACTTTGGGCTTCTGCAGGAATTGTTTGAGAGCATGCATAATCAGAAGGGGAAGTCACTAACCTTAGCACTTTGCTTTCCAAGGCAGCTTTTCTATTTTCTTCTTCCTGAAGCCTCTGTAACAGCATTTCATCCATTTCTTCTACTCCTCCCACGGCTCCTTTTTCTAGCCGGGTGGCTGAAGTGAGTGACTGGAAATTTGAAAAACTTCTTTCTGCCTCTTCTTCATCGGAGAGATGCAAATCACTTGTAGAGAATGCTCTGAGTTTCATTTTTTCTTCTTTTTTGGCACCTTAGCAGTCAATTAATCAGCATTCCGCAGTCGCTAAATTAATCATTTGTCTAATTAGCCTAGATGCACATTATCAAAGTAATAAGCAAGGAAAAAAGCCATAAATCAATGCAAGCCATCCTCCTGCTACTACGTGTCAGGGTGTATAAATTCTGTTCCCTCCTGAGGGGTAATTGCACTTAATTAGAGATGGACCGTGGCTTTCCTTTGCAGCATACTTTAAGAGAAAATAAGTCGGGATATATTCTAAGAAACACATTTTATTATAAAGAAATAAAAACAATCTTACTAGCTATTAATTACATCTTGGCAGCATTTCTGCCTTACCTCTTGGCAGGTGAACAAAGAAGTTAGAAGAGAGAAAAAGAATGTGGACATGCACAGTAGCTTAGAGATAAGGTGCTCAGCATCTACCGTAAGTCTTAGAATTCAAGCACAGCTGGCAAACACAAAAACGCAGTGACACCTCGGAAGGATGGAAGGTTGAGTCAATCTTGAGCCTGGTGAAATTTGACTCGCACTAATTGCAGGAAGCTGACAGCTAAGTGCTACATAACAGCACTTAGTCCACTGCACCACCAAGGCTCTTCACCAAGGTATAGGGATTTTGCAGTATCCTTCCCCTGGATTGGGGTAAGAATGGAGATTTTTCAGTATCCTTGGCTTACCACACCCACCAAGCCACACTGGTAGTAAAAAAATTCAAATTTCACTACTGTCCTCAATGGAGGAGAGGCTGGTTGCAACTGTTTTTTTCTGCAGTCCTAACTATCCATTGAAGTCTGTACCTGCCCTGTTTGGTTGCTGTGACAACCAAATGAATGGGCATCCTTATAGTGATATATACCAATATGCATGCAAGTATGGACTGGATATACAGTAAATTGCAATCCAACAAATACTGGAAGGGTACAGGGAATTAGTTTCCCCCTTTTCATTTCAATAATTTCATATTTTGGTAACGTATCTTCTTACTTGCCATTGTGTTTTATTGGAATTCCAGAAACAAGTATGCTACAAGTCAAATACTTTCCTTCTTACTTTGAAAAAGGAGTAAAAAATATCCAACTCCTGAGCAACTAACATCAGTGGTGGGTTCCTTCCGGTTCAGCCCAGTTCTCCCAAGCCGGTAGCGGTGACAATATGACGTCACCGAATCAGTTCTGCCCCCCCACCCCCCACCCCCCTCTGCATTATTCTTACCTTTTATTTGGCCTCACCCCCAATCTATTGATGCCTCCTGAGTCCCAGCTGATGGCTAGAGGGAAAAAAACTGTTTAAACTCTTGCCGCGGGGCTTCAAAGGGCCGCCCTACAGCTGATCAGTGTTAAAAGAAAACAAATGAGTAGACCAATGCCTGCAAAAATACATGAGTAGATGAGTGCCTGCAAAAATACATGAGTAGATGAGTGCCTGCAAAAATAAATGGGTAGACCAGTGCCTGCAAAAAATAAATGGGTAGATTGGTACAGCTCTGCAAGCAGTTAAAAGCCTGGTAGACCAGTACCTCTGCTAAATCTTAAATAATTGTCACATGACCATCAAGCTACACCCAGAAAATAAGCCATGCCCACAGAACTGGTAATAAAAAAATTAGAACCCACCCCTGACTAACATGGTATGATCTGAAAAGCAACTATTTCTAAATACAGTATTTGAGAAGTGAATTTGAGAGAGGCTAAAGTACTGGCTTTTGCTTAAAGAGACATAAGTCAATAATTTTAGCCATCAAATATCTATAGTCCTACCACATTCAATTTGCCATAGAAAACCTCCTAACACATTCTAGCTGATGGAATTGACCATGCCTACTTAGGGATTATTAATCCATTGATTATTCTGATTTTAGGAGGAGAAGGAGAAATTCTTATAATATCACAGTATTCTGTGTTTACCAGATATTAGTAGATATCAGCAAGAATATGTAATAAGCATTATAGGAAGTCAGCTATTTCTCTTTTAGTTCTGGTCTTTTTCTTAAATACCCTCATTTTGTTGACAGTCCATTAAAACAGGATGTATTTAACTCATGCATAGAACATTTTAATTAATTTTATGTGCAGTTTTCATTCATTTGTACTACCTCACTTCATTTTTTAATTTTCAAATTACCAGGAAGGAAGGAAGGAAGGAAGGAAGGAAGGAAGGAAGGAAGGAAGGAAGGAAGGAAGGAAGGAAGGAAGGAAATATAAAAATCACGATAACTATTTTGTTACTTAATCAGGTCCATGACTCCTTAATATTATTACTAAAACATGGTGGGAAAATGTATTGATGAAAATGTATTGGTGTTTCTATTTATCGTGTTTGTAAGTAAGTCAAGAAAACCTGGTACATTAATTGGTGTGAATTCAGATTGGGGAACCCACCAAGCACAGTGTCTAAAATTATTCATCTCTTCTGCAAACACATGGTTTGCTGTTCCTCATTCTTTGAATTGCCACTTTATTTCCAAACCACAGAAAAATAATAAATAGAAAAGTTAGTTTACAGTATTTGTTGTATTTTGATTAACACAAATTTGTAAAAGAAAAAAAAAAGGAGGTAGTTTAAGACCTCTTACTGTAACCTTACAATAAAAGAATTATCAGTATGCATGATTTTGGTTTTCTACCCTGGACAATTTGGAAGGGTTGACACTAATCTTACAAGTCTGAAAACACTTTTCCCTCCCCTGTCTTAACTTTCCAGATAATGGTCTCTCTCTCTCTCTCTCTCTCTCTCTCTCTCTCTCTCTCTCTCTCTCTGTGTGTGTGTGTGTGTGTGTGTCAATCCTGAGATGCTTTCTCAAATAATACTTCTGGTTTAGGCTCAAATTTCCTATATCAGACTTTTTTTTATAGGATTGCAGTTGTTCCTCCTGCCTTTCAAGGTTATTCTTACAATGTATACTTAGCCCAAAAAAAACCAGAAATCTCACCTGGGGCATCTTGTAGACATTCAAGATGTTGGCCATGTAGGGACAGATGTGAGAGTTAGGTCCTGCAATGACAGATAGTGCCCAGTCCTTGGCATCACACTTATAGTTGGGGATGAATCTGCCCTGTGTTGAGAGGAGCTCCATTGAAGCCAAGTAGGTCCAACTCGCCATGAAATAACTATTAGAGATATCAGTACCCAGACTCATGTTGGATAATATATGATTATTTTCATTGATCTCCTTGACAGCAAAAACCAAGGCAAGGATATGTTGGTAGTTCTGCAGGAAAAATCTGCAATGAAAGATACATTGAGTGGATCTAGGCAGGTTATTATGATTCTTTAATTCACTATAAAACAACTTTCACTAGAAAACAGATAGCTTGCTTGAAGGAAAATAATCATATTAAAACCTATACGTAATTCTTATTGCATATTATGTAATTTCCAGTCTTGTAGTTTTATCTTCTTCTGGGTTTGTTTTATGGTGGGTGCAGGCATGAAATACGCGTTTGAAGTAAACTATAAGGACAAATGTTATATATAACTTTTTTTTTTTTTTTTTTTTGAGGATCATGATAGACTTCAGTGGACTTCCTCATCCCAGTTAAAGTTACTGATGTTTCTTTAGGGCTGAGAGGCTGTAAATCTGGGTTCCATGTCTGCTCAACAGCTGTTTTGAAAATAATGCCAAGTTCTACACAGAACAACTGTTCCCTAATATTAAGTGAAAGAATTAAACGATTGACATAGATTTCACTACAAATAGTGATTTTATAGCTCAGCACTAATGAATCATTGAACAGTAAGAAAACAAGAAAATCATAATATGGCATTTGAATAAAAACACCAGTGTGAGAGTCATCATAAGTGTGTTTGTGTATTTATTTGCCAGGTAAGAAATATCAGACTGATCAATCTATACTGACTTTAGAATGAAGGAACTAAAAGGCAAGAGATAGAACAAAGAATCTGTGCCACAAATAATAACAATAATTAATTAAATCCGGGCAACCTATTTATTAGAGAAAGATATATGGCTTAAGACATGCTACAGTTAAGAAGAGAAATCTTTACATGAGCTCATCAACCAGTTCTTCGGATGGATGTCTTCTGAAATCAACTGAATCAGATATCATGTAGAACTGAGATAGTATCCCAGCCATTATGAAATCTCCTGGCAGAAAATACTTGTGCTGAATAAGGGGAGTTTTCCCCACAGAGCATGCTTTAGTATGCAGAATAAGACATGTAATTCCTGCCTGTAACATTGACAATATTGCCATCACCATCCTGAAAAATTCCATCTTCTCCAAGAAAACATTTCTCCCTACATATGAACCAGTTCCATCTGCAAGAAGGAAACATTAAGGGGAAAAAAAACACCTCCCACTAATTAGAATAGCTTGCATAAATATTCTTTCTAAAGAGAAGATTGTTACATCTCTAGAATTATAGTCCCACAATAAATAGACCCTTTCAAGCTTTCTCGTGCTGTATCTGAGAATTCCCAAAAGAGTTGAGAAGAAGCCATATTAATTATAGGGGAAATGAATATTTAGTGAAGCTCCTGGGAGACTTTGTGGAAAAAGTAGAATAATTATGTTTATTTATATTTAGCTCATAACTGAAATCTGTAAAAGAGATAGAGAAAAAGAATAAAAATTCAAATGAACACATACTAGTTCTGTAGCTGTAAAGTTTTAATTTTCTGGAACAATAGAACTATCTGATTTTGATCTGTTAGGGAGTACATTAAAACATGATTTTTCACAAAGAGCCAAAGGGAAATTGGCCCATAATGTTATAGGATCCCACCAGAGGTGGTATTCAGCAGGTTCTGTCCAGTTCTGGAGAACCAGTAGCAGACATTTTGAGTAGTTCGGAGAACTGGTAAATACCACCTTTGACTGGACCCGTCCCCATCTATTCTCTGCCTCCCAAGTCCCAGCTGATTGGGAGGAAATAGTGATTTTTCAGTTGGAACAGAGTTCTTTTCAGGTGGGGAGGGGGAGTAAAACGTCTAACTTCTTAGCATCAGAGCGTGTTAATAATAATATAAGAAATACTAATGATCTGATGGTCATTTCGAAAGATCCTTTCTTACCGAGCACCTAGAAGCCAAGAGGAACATACAAGCCAAGAGGAACAAATTTCAAGTTCGTTTTTACATTACTGTTCTGGAGATTGCGTGAGTGGTATTTTGCTTTTAGATAGATAGATAGATAGATAGATAGATAGATAGATAGATAGATAGATAGATTGATTGATTGATTTCTGGTTGGTTAACTGACACGAGCCTCCACCTGATCAAACCAATCAATTTATTCATCATTGATATTTTATAGCCCTGCAACAAACCTTTTTAGGAATCATATGGGAAATGAAAGAAATTAGTCTTTCAGTTACAGGACTCCTTCCTCTTTAATTGTAAAATTTGATTGGTGCAACAAATTTTGCTCCTTTTATCATGTGCCCTCCATACGGTCACTCATGCTCTCATCATCTCTCGGTTGGATTACTGCAATGCCCTCTACACGGGGCTGCCCTTGGGGTGTACCCGGAGGCTCCAACTGGTCCAGAATGCGGCCGCGCGAGTAGTTATGGGTGCATCCCACTACTCCCACATAACACCGCTATTGCGCGAGCTGCACTGGTTGCCGGTGGTCCACCAGATCTGCTTCAAGGTGCTGGTATCACCTATAAAGCCCTTCATGGCATGGGCCCAGGGTATCTGCAGGATCACCTCCTACCGGCCACCCACCACTCACATAGGGCTGCCCTCCTCCGGGTCCCCTCGGCTAGACAGTGTCGGCTGGTGGTCCCCAGGATGAGGGCGTTTTCTGTGGTCACACCGACCCTCTGGAATGGGTTGCCCACTGAGCTCCAGACGGCCCCCGACCTCCGCACCTTCCAGGCCAACCTAAACACATGGCTTTTTCACCAACTTCCCTGATCTGCTGTGGATTTTAACTTGGGGATTGGGGATTTTAAATTGGTTTTAATATTATTTAACTCTTATTTATTGTTGGGTTGTTTTATTGTTGTGAGCCGCCCCGAGTCCTGCGGGAGAAGAGCGGCATATAAATCTGACAAAATAAATAAATAAATAAATGTGCGAAAACATAACTTGAATCAGCTTCTTTGTAATAAAGCAATAATGGTCACTTGAAATCATATATTTTTACTTTGTCCTATACCAGTACTTCCTTGACCACATGGGCAAATAAATTGGAGAATATGATAATATCCAATAACGGATATGATAAGATCCAGTAATGACTATCCAATAATAAATTCATTTATTTATAAAATTTAATTCCTTCCCTCCCTCCCTCCTTCCTTCCTTCCTTCCTTCCTTCCTTCCTTCCTTCCTTCCTTCCTTCCTTCCTTCCTTCCTCTAGAACCCATCAAAAACATCTATCTAGCGAATAAGACCCATAGTATGCCACTTTTTTGGACTGATGATACCTCACACTGCAGAACACCACACAGTAGGGGCCAAAGGCAACATCTGTTCCCCAGTCACCACTGTCTGGAATGCACCCTAGAGAAGGTAGGCGAACCAGCACAACACAATAATCCTTTGAGTTGATATAGAAGGGTAGAATGTTTGTTGGTTTTACAGCCATTTGGATCTAAACAGGGGGTGGCTGAGCTCACCGATCCATTTTCTCAAGCTCAATAGATTCAAACTATTCCCAGATATTGAATCCAGACTCCTCCACAGGCATTGGCCCCCTGGATCTATGAATAAAGTTCAGCAATCTTGTCTGATAGATGCTGACATAATCAAGGGATGTGTGCTGCAACTCAGCAAGTGAGAATTCTGAGCTATAATTCTCTCCATTTATCATTGCAGTTCCACGGTCATTAAAATTCGGATACTTAGTAATCAGAAACACAATCATTGGCTTATTTATCATATTTTAAAACCACTTATATCATTCACAGAGGCCTCTGAGTGATATATCAATGAAATATTAAAATCTTGTAAACAGTATATGAAAATGGAAAACAGCAAGAGAGCAACATGTTAAGGGCCTTTTTTGTGAACTTTATCAACTTCTCATTCAGATTGAATCTTAACATCTATCAGTGACATAAAAAAAGTCATGTACCCTGCAATCCTATGTTATAATAAACCAGCAGACCCAGATTAGATATGGTCACAGTATGTGCTAATTTAGAGGAACAGGTAGAAGAAAATTAGAATTCCAATTGTTCAGAGTGTACAGTTGTGGGCAATTGTCCATAACAACAAAATGGGTTCCCTTCTATTTTCATCTTTCTGTATCCTGGATAGCAATTGTCATTGCATATAGAAAGTGGCTGAACCTATCAAGAAGTGAATACAGGGTTTATTACAAGGTATGCATTTTCCTTTCTAAAATTCTATTTCTGTATGGATTTTACTTTTAAATAATAAATGTTGGATGTGGATGTTTCAAAATCTCTTTGATTTAGAGAAATTTTAGTGAATTACAGGTAATGAGAGCTAGAATCAAAAGTGAAGGTGGGTACCCTAAGAATTGGAGAGGTGAAGATAGCATCATTTGGCCAGGCCAAAGTCAAAATGCAGAAGAAATTAGTTAGAAATAGAGATGTATATATTTACTTTGAGTTTCAATTTCCTTCTTTCCTTTTGCCCCCAAAAAGACCAGGGGTTCTGTCTCAACTAGGGTTAACATGATCATTGATATGGGATTCCCATTTCATTTTGCTTCCCAGCCATGTCAGGAAAATAAACACCATGTAGGATACGACCACGTTTAATGTGAGAGTGCAGTGAAAAACATAAACTATCTGGGGTCCTTTTCCAATGAAAGAGACATAAGTCCAACCTCAAATTAAAACCCATTGACTCTTATCTTGGGCCAAGTTGCCCTGACAGCAACAAGATCACATTCTTGTTCATAGATAGCATGAAATATTTTTTTTTAGTACTTTTTTTTTTTTTATTGAAAAAGTTTTCAAATACAAGTTTTTCCCCCTTTTCCCCCCCCCCTCTTCCCTAACCCCCCCTCACCACCCATCCCCCCCCGTGACTTCTTCACAACAATAAGCTATTTCATAACTAATTACATACATAATATCTTTCCTTTCCCTTACTCCCTCCTCAGAATACTGACCCTTGGCATATTATTCTTATAACTCTCATTTTTACGATAATCTGCCCTTTTTCTCCTCCCGTAAACTTATAGTATATTATTACAATTTAACATTTAATCTTTTATATATATTAATGTAACATTTTAAAGCGACCTTCTCCCTACATCCAAATTTAACATTTATTCAATTCTATCCAATTCCTCCACTCCCCTAAATATATGACTTGAAATCCTACCATACAATTCTAAATATAATCCACTGCCCACTTTATTAAGATATACACATATCTATATATGCATTCCATTTTGTAAAAAGAAAAAAGACAATAACATTAAATTTATAATCCATGTAATATCTTCTTTAGTGTCTTTCCACTGGATTATTAAATCCTCCACTCCCCTAAATATATGACTTAAAAATCCTTTTTCTTAAACTAATCAATCAATAAACTAACCTATTTCAACCCTTCAGTTCCTACAAAATCATGCAATACAATTCTAAATATAATCCACTGCCCACTTTACTAAGATATACACATATCTATATATGCATTCCATTTTGTAAAAAGAAAAAAGACAATAACTTTAAATTTATAATCCGTATAGTATCTTCTTTGGTGTCTTTCCACTGGATTGTTAAATCCATCACCCATAATAGGGTAAAGTAACATGCTGGTGCAACAGTTTGTTCAAAATCTTCAATCATCTTCTGCCCCCATCAGTAGTAGATATCCTCGCATCTGTATAAAAATAAAAACAACCACCCGAGTGACATTATAGTTATATCCATATGGTTATAATTGTGGTATTCATCAGGATTGTTAATTCCCATCATCCTACTGAGTAACATCCAGATCTTCTGCATGCCCCGACATAACTCTCCTGCCTTATGACTATTCAAATCCAACAAAGTGAGGCTCTTTTCACATCCCAAAATCACGGCATTGCAGAGATCTGCCACAATCCTCAGGATAGTATTAAATAATTGTTCGCCTCCACTATCTTTTCAAATATTCATTCGTTTTTTAAAGTCCCTGGCTTCACTGTTGCATGGTTTAGAAACTGCTGTTTCTATGAGATCTATTTCTTTTCTTTTTCTTTTGCGGGTTGAATTTCCATCCTCGTTTCTTGCCTACCAATTGTGTGTCAGCTGGTTGATTTTCATTCTGCTTTATGGGTTGTTCTTGTTGGGTTAGTTTTATCATCTCATCTTTCTTCTCCGTCACTTGTATATCAACTGATTGATTTGCACACTTATCTGTGACTTGATGGTTCATCAGCTTGGTGTCAGATGACACTACTCTCTTATTTATAGACAGACCAGCTGGGGTATCCAGGGAATCCAAAGACAATTTATCTGCAACAATCTCTGTAATTTGATATTTTCCTTTTGTTTCCAACTCCTTTTGCTTATCCTGTATTATGCCTGAAGGTATTAAATTTATTTTTAAAAATTTTTGATAAAAATCTTCCACTTTTTCAATAGTGTTCAATTGATATCTTACTCCTTGATATCTCAATATTAAACCAACTGGGGTGTCCCACCTGAATAGGATATTTCTTTTTTTTAACTCAGTCACTAAAAAGCCAAATTTCTTCCTCTCCATCAGCATTTTAGTCGGGAGCTCCTTAAAAATCCAAATCTTTCTTCCATGAAATTGCAAAGTAGAGTTAAAAGAGTTCTGCACAATATTATTCCTAATTTCTTTATCTGTAAAATAGATCACCACATCTCTAGGCAATTGCCTTTGCTTTGCCAACCAGGAGTTTATTCTGTAAATTCTATCAATCCTGCAATACACTTCATCAGGTTGAACCTTTAAAATCCCAGCCAGAATTTCAGAAGATATTTTCCTTAGGTCATCTCTATTATTTTCCTGCAAACCTCTCAGTCTAATTGCATATTCTGTAAAATTATATTGAATCATTAAAACTTCTCTTTCAATCCTCTGTTGCACATTTTCTTCATTACCAATCTTTTGGTCAACCTCCATTTTAAGTTTGTCTTCTGAGCTATTATCCTGAGTATTTATCAAATCCTTTTTAATTTTTTGAGTCATGTCATCCAAATTCTCCTCAATTTCCTTCATTTTAGTCTCTAATAATTTAGTCTTTGCATCCACCCGAATCAGAAAGTCTGATAAACCATTAGCTGATTTTAAAATCTTTTGGTTCAAAAAGTCAAACTTTGATTTCACCAATTCACCAATTTCTTTAATTTCCTGCTTAAATTTTTCAAATTGCTGGTTCACAATCTCATCCCTTCTTACAATCTCTTCTAGGAGAAATTCTAATATATTAAAATCAGGTTTCTGACACTGGAGAGTTAGAATTTGTTGATGCAGTTTCTTAATGGGGGAAGTTCCCCCCCCATTTGTCCAGCTGTGTAAGTCCCGATGCCATTTCCCACACAGACAAGATTTAGCAAAAAAAAGAGAAAAAATAGAAAACAGAAGGACTTTCCCTTAAGAAGAAAAAAAAAAAACTTCTTTTCAATCAACAGCAAGAGAAGACACAGGAGCAAGGTTTTATCTACAAATGTAGCCAGTGATATTTATTCCACTACATTGTAGTAATAAGAAACGGAAGGACTTTCCCTTTCAGCCCTTCTCCAGCCACGGCAGACGCCATTTTAAAAGGCTCTTTTTCCCTCTTTCCTCTCCTCTTTCCTCTTAAATAATTTTTGGAAGGGTAAAATATTTACGATTCAGTATTAAGGGTCCAGCTCGTCTTTTCTTTAATTATTCTGTTAAATTCGCAGGCTTGCTCTTGACGCCTGGCTCTGCATAAGCAGAGGTCTCCCAAAGCCCGGAGCAGCGGCAGGGGATATGGGGCTTCTAATCCGCTCCGTCCCAAAAGTAAAAAAAAAACTTTTGGGACTCTGCAGAGAGTTCTACCCACCCCTGCCGGCTCTATCTCCGTTTCCTCTTGGAAACGGAGTTTTTTCGAGCCGCCATTCCGCTGTAACGGCGGCTCTGACAGGCAATGGAAGCTGACGATCCCAGAGGAACGTCTGGCGGCGGCCAGCAGCAAACCGGAACCCCACCTTTATTACTGACTTCTTGTCCCTGACATGCCAATTGTCTTCGTTCGGATGGCTTATAGACCTGCTTCCATTAGGAAGGCTAAAAAAAAATGTCATGATTTAATTGCATTACAAATACAATACTCAAAGTGCTTAAAGACCTCTCAAAAGAATAAATAAAGATGGCTGGGATCCTATAACATGATGGGCCAATTTCCCTTTGGCTCTTTGGAAAAATCATGTTTTAATGTCCTCCCTAACAGGTCAAAATCAGATAGTTCTATTGTTCCAGAGGAGTAAAACTTTACAGCTATAGAACTAGCATTTGTTCATTTGATTTTTCCTTCTTTTTCTCTTTTACAGTTTTCAGTAATGAGCTCTTATGTTTCCTAGCCCATCATTCAACTTAATCCACAAAGTCTCTGAGGAGTTTCAACAAACATTCCTTTCCCCTATAATTAATGTGGCTTCTTCTCAACTCTTTTAGGAATTCTCAGGCACAGCACAAAAAAGTAGCTCAAGCTTGAAAGGGTCTGTTAATTACAGGACTAGAATATAATATTTATAAAGGCTATTCTAATTAAACTCCCCCCCCTTTTGTTTCATTCTTGCGAATGGAACTGGTTCATATGTAGGGAGAAATGTTTTCTTGAAGAAGATGGAATTTTTCATGGTGGTGATGGCAATATTGTCAATGTCACTGTCAGGAATTACATGCATTATTTTGCGTACTAAAGCATGTTCTGTGGGGAAAACTCCTCTTATTCAGCACAAGTATTTTCTGCCAGGAGATTTCATAATAGCTGGGATAATATCTCAGTTCTACCTGCCATCTGATCGAGTGGATTTCAGAAGACATCCATCTGAAGAACTGGTTGATGAGCTCGTGTAAAGATCTCTATTCTTAAGTGTAGCATATATTTAGCCATATATCTTTCTCTAATAAATAGGTTGCCCATATTTAATTAGTTATTGTTATTATTTGTGGCACAGATTCTTTGCTCTATCTCTTGCCTTTTAGTTCCTTCATTCTGAAGTCAGCATAGATTGATCAGACTGATATTTCTTACCTGGCAAATAAATACACAAACACACTTATGATGACTCTCACACTGGTGTTTTTATTCAAAATCCATATTGAAATTTTCTTTTTTTTGTTACTGTTCAATGATTCATTAGTGCTGTGCTATCAAATAACTATTTGTAGCTAAATCTATGTCAATCATTTTATTTTTTCACTTAATATTATTATATATAACATTTGTCTTCACAGTTTACTTCAAACGCTTATTTCATGCCTGCACCCACCATAAAACAAACTCAGAAGAAGATAAAACTACAAGACTAGAAATTTCATAATATGCAATAAGAATTAGATATAGGTTTTAATATGATTATTTTCCTTCAAGAAAGCTGTTTTCTAGTGAATTAAAGAATTATAATAACCTGCCTAGATCCACTCAATGTATCTTTCATTGCAGATTTTTCCTGCAGAACTACCAACATATCCTTGCCTTGGTTTTTGCTGTCAAGGAGATCAATGAAAATAATCATATATTATCCAACATGAGTCTGGGTACTGATATCTCTAATAGTTATTTCATGGCGAGTTGGACCTACCTGGCTTCAATGGAGCTTCTCTCAACACAGGGCAGATTCATCCCCAACTATAAGTGTGATGCCAAGGACTGGGCACTATCTGTCATTGCAGGACCTAACTCTCACATCTGTCCCTACATGGCCAACATCTTGAATGTCTACAAGATGCCCCAGGTGAGATTTCTGGTTTTTTTTGGGCTAAGTATACATTGTAAGAATAACCTTGAAAGGCAGGAGGAACAACTGCAGTCCTATAAAAAAAAGTCTGATATAGGAAATTTGAGCCTAAACCAGAAGTATTATTTGAGAAAGCATCTCAGGATTGACACACACACACACACACACCATTATCTGGAAAGTTAATACAGGGGAGGGAAAAGTGTTTCCAGACTTGCAAATTCAACCCTTCCAAATTGTCCAGGGTAGAAAACCAAAATCATGCATACTATTTTATTTATTTATTTATTTTATTTGTTTGTCAAACATGTACAAGGCAGCAGGAATAAGTATGAACATAAGCATGAAAAAAAGGAAGTAAATAGAGTTAAATGGAGACAGTAAGACAGGGACGATAGTCAAGCTGATGCGCTTATGCACGCCCCCTTTACGGACCTCTTACAGACCTAATAATACTTTTATTGTAAGGTTACAGTAAGAGGTCTTAAACTATCTCCTTTTTTTTTCTTTTACAAATTTATGTTTATAAAAATACAACAAATACTGTAAACAAACTTTTCTTTTTATTATTTTTTTGTGGTTTGGAAATAAAGTGACAATCCAAAGTATGAGGAACAGCAAACCATGTGTTTGCAGAAGAGATGAATAATTTTAGACACTGTGCTTGGTGGATTCCCCAATCTGAATTCAAACCAATTAGTGTACTAGGTTTTCTTGACTTATTTACAAACACGATGAATAGAAGTACCAATACATTTTCATCAATACATTTTCCCACCATGTTTTAGTAATAATATTAAGGAGTCATGGACCTGATTAAGTAATGGAATCATTATCATGATTTTTATATTTCCTTCCTTCCTTCCTTCCTTCCTTCCTTCCTTCCTTCCTTCCATGAATATTATTCATGGTAATTTGAATCATTAAAAAAATGAAATGATGTGGTAAAAATGAATGAAAACTACACATAAAATTAATAAAAACGCTCTATGCATGAGTTAAAGTGAATTCCCTTATATCACACTCAAATATATCCTGTTTTAAATACCCTGAAAAGCATGAGGGTATTTAAGAAAAAGACCAGAACTAAAAGAGAAATAGCTGATTTATTACAATGCATATTACATATCTTGTTGATATTTACTAACATTTGATAAACACAGAATCTTCTAATATTAGATGAATTTCTCCTCCTCCTAAAATCAGAATAATCAATTGATTAATAATTCTTAAGTAGGCATAGTCAGTTCCACTAGCTAGAATGTGTTAGGAGGTTTTCTATGGCAAATTGAATGTGGTAGGACTGTAGATGTTTAAGACCTAAAATTATTGACTTATTTCTCTTTAAACAAAAGATGGTACTTTTGCTTCTCTCAAATTAACTTTCCAAAGATTTAGCAATACT
This sequence comes from Arizona elegans, assembly GCA_022577455.1. Lineage (NCBI taxonomy): Eukaryota > Metazoa > Chordata > Lepidosauria > Squamata > Colubridae > Arizona > Arizona elegans. Next base: position 3,934,045 of record JAKOOJ010000021.1, on the reverse strand, counting down.
TGTTTTTCAGATCACACAATATTGGTTGCTCAGGAGCTGGATGTCAAACCCCAGTTTAGGATTCACCATACCTTGGGGGTGTAGACGGATGGCTGAGCGAAGTGAGTGGCAAGCAAAGCTTTACCAGCGGTTGCTACCTCTGGCTGCACTCACCATCTTTGTTGAGTGCCCGGGCTGCTTCCGATTGCACCAACCACCTGCTCACTGGGTGGCCAGGAGGTTACATCCCACCCGCTCACCAGCTGACCTTGCTGGCGATTGGCGACGAGTGCTGCCCTGGCTGACAGAGGATCTGGGTGCCACTCCTTGGGTGCTATGTGCAGATGTCACCTAGTGTTTCCAGGGACCTCGGACATTTGCCGGATGGTGGGCACAAGGCAGGGGCATGTCCAGCCAGCTGGAGATCGTGGACCCTTGCCGATAAAGCACACTGGGAGGTGGACACTCCCAGCACTGACTTTCCGACAGACTCCTTTGACTCCCAGTCACATTTGACTGAGTGGCAGGAGAGACATATGACAGACAATGAGGAAGGGGAGTGGAGCTACATCCAAACATTTTATGCCATGTCCTGGCTTACCCTCAGCTAAACTGTTTATTCTACATGTCTACCACCTCCATGGGGTTCCACCGTGGATCATCTTGGACTGGGGGGTGTAGTATACCACAAAGTTTTGGCAGGAATTTGTTCACCTGATTGGTTCCTCCCAAGGCCTTAGCTCAGCATTCCACCCAGCACAAACGATGTGGAAGAAAGAGCAAATGCCATGGTGGAACAGTATCTTAGGTGTTTTACGTCACCTATCAGCAAACTGGGCAAAATCCTGTGATTTGTGGAGGTTGCATACAATAATGCACTACACAACAGTACCAGTTTTACCCCCTTCTGGGTAGTTAATAGGGTGGACTTCATACCCATTCCTGAGTAACCCAAGAACCCTCCTGCCCCTAGTAGTTCAAAGGAGCAGATGGGGATGATAAAAGGAGTATGGAGAACTGTGAAAGTGTGTTGTGGCTCCATCCTCCGAGCTTATCTTATTGGATGGAGAAGGCTCTGAACATGAAGGAGAGGAGTCGGCCAGGCCTCCCTCTACAGGCCCTTCCTCTCTGGCACTGCCTCAGGTGCCGGCTGAGGAAGAGGAGATTAGCCAGGAGCCAGGTGTCTCCGATGATAGCGATGGAGGCGATCTGTCGTTCCTGGATCCACGCCAACAAAGGCGTGATAAACGGTTGCAGCAGTTGAGGAGGTGTGCCAGGGATTAGGCTGAGTTACTGGATCACACCCCAGAGACTATATAAGAGAGTGTGGTGGCCATTTAAGACTCTGTGACAGACAAAAACTAACTCTGGCTAGTCACTTTGAACAACGCTTAAATCTGCTGAAGGTTTCTTGTTTTGAACTGGACTATTTGCGAACTGTGTATATTTCTGTTTATCTGGTGAAGGGATATTAAGTAAAAAGCACTTGGCAGTCGGTGCTCGTATTACTGCCAAGTTTTTGATAACAAACTGTGCGTGCCAAGTGCTTCCTTTAACCCTCGGCTGGCTGTGTGTGTGTGTGTGTGGAGACGGGGACAGAACAAAGTGGTGCTAAAGAAAGTGGCTGAAACCCATTAGGCTCAGGCCAACAAAAAATGGGCTCCCCACAAGCCGTTCCAGGTGGGAGGCTGGGTATAATCTCTCAATGAAATATCTAAGATTAAAAGTACCTGGCAAGAAACTGGGCCCAAAATATCTGGGCCACTTTCCAATTGTTAGGGTGAAGCCATTGGGTTCAGTTCACCCAATGTTCCACAGCAGCCTGCTAAAGCCAGTGGAAGAGTCCACTGCCAGGTCTTATGGCGGGGGACTATTACAAAATTGACTGGGCGTTGGATTCCTAACTAATAGGAGCAAGCTACAATACCTGGTACAGTGGAAAGGATATCCTTCCACAGACACTTCATGGGTGGTGGACAAAGGGAGCCACACAGCTTCTTAGGAGGTTCCACCAATGGTATCCCCACAAACCTGGATGGGGGAAATTGCTGGTCCTGCATGCCAGGTTGCCGTATCTAATGCCTGTGTTTACTATCTTCCAGGTGCACCCCTAGTAGAGTGTAGCCACCTGTCGAACCCCAGTCCTCCATACCTGGCAGGTGGGTGGATGGCTGAGTGAAGCGAGCGGCAAGCAAGGCTATGGCAGCAGCATCTACTTCCAGCTGCGCTGACCATCTGTTCATCATGTGTCCGGGCTGCTTCCGGTTGCACTGACAACTTGCTTGTTGGGCAGCCGGGAGGCCACGTCCCACCCGTTCACCAGATGAGCTTGCTGGTGATCAGTGACGAGTGCTGCTGCAGCCAAAAGAGGATCCAGATGCCACTCCTTGGGCGCCCTGTGCAGATGTCACCTAGCACTTCCAGGGATCTCTGACATTTGCCAAATAGTGGCTACAGGGCAGGGGCATGTCCAGCCAGCTGGAGGGCATGAACCCTTGCTGATAAAGCAAGCTGGGAGGCAGATGCTCCCAGCACTGACTTTCCAACAGACTCATTCGACTCGCATTCATTGAGTACCGAGGCTCCGGCCTGATTTAAGGGTTGTTTTTTTTTCTTGATGGTTCCAGAGCATTCTTGCTTCAGTTCTACCCAGGTCTGGCCTTGGACCTTTGAAACTGGATATTTCTTAGTCTTTTTGGAAAGTAAGGAGTGAAAGTACTTGACTTGTAGCATACTTGCTTCTGGAATTCAGATAAAACATAATGGAGAGGAAGATATGTTACCAAAATATGAAATAACTAAAATGAAAAGGAGAAAACTAATTCCCTATGCCCTTCCAGTACTTGTTGGATTGAAACCTATATCCATGTTTGCAGGTATATTGGTATATATCAATATAAGGCATATTGGTATATAGCAATACTAGTTTGATTTAGTTAAATAAAAGTCCAAAGGTTAAATTTACAAGTGTGAAAAATGTGAAAGAATGAGGTAGCATGGCAGTTAACTAGTTTGATTTAGTTAAATAAAAGACCAAAGGTTAAATTTACAATTGTGCAAAATGTGAAAGAATGAGGTAGAGTTGTGACTCCGACCCCCGAGCCCATCTTATCAGAGGGAGAAGACTTCAAAAGTGAAGGAGAGGAGTTGGCAAGGCCTCCCTCTCCAGGACCCTCCTCTCTGGCAATGCCTCAGGTGTCCTCCAAAGGCCAAGAGATAGGCCAGGAGTCAGGCACTTCTGAGCAGCCACAGTTAGACAGCGATGGACATGAGTCTTGGCTGGATCCCCGACAGCGTCAGAAAGATAAATGCGCACAGCAGAGAAAGAGGCATGCCAGAGATTAAGCTGAGTCACTGGACCACACCCCACAGGGGATAAAAGGGGGTGTGGTGGCCATTCAGGCCTTGTGACGGACAAAACTGAAAAGCTAGCAAGTCATACTGCGTTTCTGGAACTTCATTATATGCCCTCCTTGGATTTATTATGGACTGGACTTGACAATTCTTTGGCTTTGTGGACTTATTTTGGTGTATCGGACAGAGGAGAAAAACCTCCCTTTGTGAGTAAAGTCTTTGGCAGGCAGTTACTGGGTTGCTGCCAATTCTGTTATCTCAAAGGAATTCCTGACTGCTGGTTTTATTAACTCCTGGCTGACTGTTTGTGTGCATGTGTGAGACGGGGACAGAACAGGTAGCCTGGCAATATCAAATAATACTATGATATTATTGCCATTCTTTAACTTGGACTACAGATTGGATTATATCAACTACTAGTAGCTGGATACCCATGCTTTGCTATGAAAATATGTGATCGGGCTTGCTAAATTGACACTTAAAGCTTGAAAATTTATGTAGAATGTGTAACGGCTTAGCATTAGAGTGTGTTAATATAAGGCAACTGGCAGTTGGAACAGAGTTCTTTTCAGGTGGGGAGGGGGAGTGGAATGTCTAAACTCCCAGCCTGCAGGCCGGATGAGTCACGAACTGGCCATGCCCACACCCAGTTTAGAAAAGGGGTAGCATCAGAGCGTGTTGATATAAAGCAACATGCAGTTGGAACAGAGTTCTTTTCAGGTGGGGAGGGGGAGTAGAGCATCTAACTCCTTAGCATCAGAGCATGTTAATATAAGAAATGTATTATAAATATATACTAATGATCTGATGGTCATTTCAATAAATCCTTTCTTAGCAAGCACCTAGAAGCCAAGAAGAACATATGTGCCAAGTTTCAAGTTTGTAGGCTTTACAGTTCTGGAGATTTCATGATGAGTGAGTGGTATTTGGCTTTTATAAATATAGATGAGGATGCCCATTCATTTGGTTGTCACAGAAACCAAACAGGGCACGTACAGACTTCAATGGATAGTTAGGACTGCAGAGAAAACCAATTGCAACCATCCTGTGTTCCATTGAGGACCTTTATACTGCACAGATCAGGAGGATGGACCGAGAAAATATCTACAGACCCCTCACATTCTGGACGTAAACTATTTCAACTTTTATCCTCAGGACACTGCTACAGGACACTGCCTGCCAAAACAATCATACACAAAGATAGCCTTTTCCCCCTCACCATCACTTTGCTAAACATCCAATGCTCACAGCACTGTTTATGTGTAAAGATATTTACCAATGTAGTAGGGCTGTATTGCTATTATCTTTCTCATCTTTCTCATCCTCTTATCTTTCCTACTACCTTCTTCTATTGGTATCTTATGATTTATCATTTGTTTATATCTTAGGATTGTATCTTATGATCTATGACTTAACGTTTGTTGTTTGTATGTACACTGAGAGCTTGTGCATCGGACACAAATTCCTTCTGTGTTCAATCACACTTGGCCAATAAAGTATAAAGATTATGAGATAAGACCTCTGCAAAGTTAGAGGAGGGTTATGGTGCATATTGAAGCAAAACCATGTTCTTACATTGCTCATCCTATCTTATCTTCATACCATCATGACTTCATTGATCCAATTTTTCTTCCATTTCCTATGAAGAAAAGACTAGAGAAATGTGGGGGTGAGTTTCCTTCCTTAATCAGAACCAATCACATTTAATCTTTAAAATTTGTGGTCCATTTTCCATATTCCATATCAAATTCTGAATTTGTTTCTGAACATGATTACACTTACATTAATATTTGTAACAAAGACAGTAAATTAAGGACAGAAATAAGAACAACGACAATGACAATGACAACAACAACAACAACAACAACAACAACAACAACAATAAATATTTCATGTTGGGAAACTATGGTCATTTTTTCTTCTATGTCTAGCTCACCTCATTTCTGAGGGCTCCAAATTTGTGTTTCTAGTACAATAATTTCTGAAATTGTTTCTGACATGATTACACTTATATTAATATTTGTAACAAAGACTGTAAATTAAGCACATTTTTTTTTTTAAAAAAAAATTCAAGTTGGGAAACCATGGTCCTTTTTTCTCCTATGTCTAGCTCACATATGGATCTTCCCCATTGATAGATGGCAAGATACAAGGTGCTTTCTTTCATCGTTTTTTCCCAAATGTTGACCAACAGATCATGGGTATTCTCCAGTTGCTATTGTATTTTAGGTGGTTATGGATTGGACTGATTTCCCAACCAGATATGAGTGGAGAGAGATTCATACAAAATGCTATTCCTTTGTATTCCAAGAAAGGTATCTGCTTTGACTTCATGGAAGAGATGGCCAAGGAAACATTTGCTGATGATATTGCAGGAGCATTTCAAGACTTTGGTAAAATGTACATGATTATCATGAAGAGCACTGCCAATGTCATTATCCTCTATTGTGAAAACCAGGTCACTGTCATTTTTAGAATGTTGCCCTATTTTACAGAATTGGAAGAGATACCCATCGAGAGAAAAGATAAAGTCTGGATAATGCCAGCCCAGATGGAGTTTACATCCCTTCCCTTTCAAAAAACCAGGGGTATGGAAGTGTTCCATGGTGTTATAACTTTTGCAATTTCTTCCAAGGAGATTTCTGGATTCGATAAATTCCTTCAGATGAGAAACCCAAATTCAGAAGTGGAAGACCATTTAATGAGAGTGTTTTGGAAAGAGGCTTTTGAATGTTCTTTTCCTAAAGATAATTTAGATGAAGACACTGGAACGATGTGCACTGGAGAAGAGAAGTTAGAGAATTTACCTAGGTCTGTGTTTGACACCATCCTGACTGGGCAGAGTTACAGCATCTACAATGCAGTCTATGGTGTGGCACATGCTTTACAAGCCATGCTTTCCCCCAAGTCCAAACACAGAGCAAGGACAGAAGTTGGGAGAGAAACATTGTTGACTCAAAAAGTATGGCAGGTAAAAAAAAAATGAACGAACATTTCCCACTGCTCTTTTGTATAATGCAATGAGCTGTTATGTAACACAGTCAATGAGAACAGTGAAGTGTTCTCATTGACTGCATTGGGGATAATTTTCAGTTTCCTGCCAAAATATTTTCCCCATCATTTAGTGACTTAGAGAAACTTTTGTGGTTATGAATAGATAAAAATGCTACAATAATAGGTAAGAAAAGTTGAGATGCAGCAGCACTGGCATGATTGGAAGAAGTTCAAAATGTCTGTGGCAGAGAAGAAACATGAATGAGGTGGAAGAACAATAATTATATTAATGAAGCACATCCTATGAAATCAATATCCCAAACTGAATACAATCTATCTACCTACCTACCTACCTACCTACCTACCTTTCTTTTTCTTTTTTCTGTTTATTACTTTTTCCATTAATTGTCATTCTTTGCTTCTGTTTAGCTCCATCACTATTTGAGAACCATCTCATTTAATAACACTGCAGGAGAGAAAATTTCCTTTAATGAAAATGGGGATCTAGAGATGGGATTTGACATTATCAACTGGGTCACATTCCCAAACGAGACCTTTGCTAAAGTCAAAGTTGGAAAAATTGACCCACCTGCTTCTCCAGATAAGCGGTTTACCATTTTTGCACAAGACATCATTTGGCCTGCCATGTTTAACCAGGTATTTCCTGCTCAGATTTCAACCTGTGGACAAATAGTCCTCGACTTACAATCACAATTGAGCCCAAAATTTCTGTGGTTAGGTGAGACATTTGTTAAATGACTTTTGCCCCATTTTATGACCTTCCTTGCCAGAGTCATTAAGTGTATCACAGCAATTGATAAATTAGTAACTTGGTTGTTAAATGAATCTGGCTTCCCCATTGACTTTGCTTATCAAAAGATTGCAAAAGGTGATCACATGACCTTGGGACACAGCAATGGTCATAAGTACAAACCAGTTGCCAAGCATCTAAATTTTTATCACATGGTCATGGGATGCTACAGAGTTTATAACTGAAAAATGGTCATAAGTCTCTTTTTTCAGTGCCAATGTAACTTTGAATGGCCATTAAATGAACTGTTGTAAATTGAGGACTATCTGTACATTGTTTCCCTTCCCTTCTTGCTTTTGACATTATAAATTTGAATTGATCTTGTCCTTCAAGTTGTCTGGTTGAAAACTGCAAAGATAAAGGAACAATGGGGTAGGTAGCATTCAGGAGTAGAATGATGAAATGATGCTTTAAAACAAAATGAATCAATCAAGGAATAATGAAATGTTGAATTCAAAAATCAAAACTGTACTGGTTGCATGGTTGGATGTTTGGGTGGGTGGGTGGGAGGATGGATGTTGTAGTAGCAATTTATAGTAAATGTTGCTTTCGTTTCTTGATAGGTTCAACCTCTTTCTTTGTGCAATGACATTTGCTGTCCAGGCTACAGGAAGATGAAAATAGAAGGGAAGCCATTTTGCTGTTACAATTGCCTTCCATGTGCAAAAGGGAAAATTTCAAACCAGATGGGTAAGAGTTGTCTTGTGCAAAACTAAGTTATTCAGTCTTCTTAACTGTGATTCAAAATGCTAATATTTAAAATCTCCTGGAACTGACTAATCTGGTGACGAAGTCAATGATATTGCTACATAAATACTAAAAGTGAAAAGATATTTCACAGCATCTAAAAATAAATATCCAATTTGATTTGTTCTAATTTTTTCTCCAAATTATGACTTCTGATTAATGCTTATTTTGTAAGATGACAGATCTTCCGTTGATGTCTGTGTGTAAAAGTGGAAAAAGATAAAACTGGTATCCATTTGCTGATTTTAGGAGCTTAATTCCTAAAATAAAATACCATGAAATATATATTTCTCCACTCCTCCAAAAACTAAACATGTTTTTTTACTTTGTTTAGGAAGTACCTTAATGATAAAAATATTGTTATTCAATTCATTATTAGATTTTACAATAAGAGAGTCCGTACAACCAACCAGAAATAAATTTCAGAAGATCTGGCATATTTACAAAAAGGCACTAAATAAAAGCAGCCATTACTTAATAAAATGAATCCATGTACTAAGAAAGTATATCTGGAGTGAAGGAGAAAAAGGGCCTTCTCTATGATGGCCCCCTCCCCTTGAAAGATCATCCACACAGAAATGAGACTGGCCTCCAATTTGACACTCATTTGAAAGTCCCTTAAAACATGATTCTGCCAACAGATCTGGGGAACCCAGACTAGGATGGAGTCCTCAAATAGGCTCATTTGAAATGTGTTGTTGCCTAGGTATGTGGGTTACTGTTTTTAATTCATTCATATTGGACTTTTTATTGTCTTTAAGCTGCCCAGAATCACTGAGAATGAAAGGGCAGCCATATAAATTTTAAATAAATAAATAAACCCTGTTAATTAATTCTCAATCCCACTATCTGAGTATTTTGGGAAATTGGCCATGATGTTTTCTTTTTCCAGATGCAGTTGATTGCTTCCAATGTCCAGAAGATCAATATCCAAACAAGGCTCAAACTCTTTGCATTCTAAAAGAAATAACCTTCTTGTCTTACAATGAGCCACTGGGACTCACCTTGATCACTGTTAGTCTTTTCTTTTCTGTCATCACCATTGCGGTGCTGGGAATCTTCATTAAAAAGCAGGACACCCCCATTGTCAAAGCCAACAACAGGAACCTCACTTATACCCTTCTCATTGCCCTTCTGCTCTCCTTCCTTTGTGCTTTCCTCTTCATTGGGCAACCTGACCAAGCGAAATGTTTCATGCGACAAACTGCTTTCAGCATCATTTTCTCCATAGCCCTTTCTTGTATTTTGGGTAAAACAACCATAGTTGTTTTTGCTTTCATGGCCACAAAGCCAGGCTCAAAAATGCAGAAATGGGTGGGGAGAAGGATGGCTATTTCTATTGTCCTTTCTTGCTCCTTGAGTCAACTTCTGATCTGTTTAGTGTGGCTGGCAATTTCTCCCCCATTCCCAGATTCTGACATGCACTCCATGGCTGAAGAAATTGTCCTAGAATGTAATGAAGGTTCAGCCACCATGTTTTACCTTGTCCTTAGCTTTATGGGGTTCTTGGCTTCTATTAGCTTCACAGTGGCCTTTTTTGCCAGGAAGTTACCTGACAGCTTTAATGAAGCCAAATTTATCACCTTTAGCATGTTGGTCTTCTGTAGTGTCTGGATATCATTTGTTCCAACCTACTCGAGTACAAAGGGCAAATATATGGTGGCTGTGGAGATTTTCTCCATTTTGGCTTCTGCAGCTGGATTACTGGGCTGCATATTTTTCCCCAAATGCTACATCATTATTTTGAGACCTGATTTAAACACAAAGGGATGTTTAATAAAGAAATAATTCTGAATATGGAGTTTAGTCTGCTCATTATTCATTTTAAGTTTCTGCCTATTAGAGCACAACTTTCAGGTATTGTTACATGCTGGAGTTTGTTGAATTTGGAATCTGTACAAGAAAGGTAAACATATGTACACCCTCTTTTATCAAATATATCTGACACATAGTAAGGAGGAGAATTCCAGTCTCATGTTAGGAAATGCCTAACATGTTCTATCAAGTGACACTAACTCTCATTCCCTTGAAGACAATTGCTACTAAGAGGGGCAGATAAAGTTTTTCATAAGTAACATGATTGGTTTAAGATCTTTGTGCTGACAGAAATCCTACGAATTTTGATTACCTACAGCATTACATTTTGATGAGCCAAAACTCACAATTTCTTTTCCTTTGTTCTTCTGAATTGGCAGATATTTTTCAAGTAATTTGTTGACCTAGAGACTTAATATGGTCTAGATCAGTGATGGCTAAGCTTTTTGCCATCGTGTGCCAGGAGGGGTGAGCGGGGTGTATATGTCACGTGCACGTGTGCCCACACCCATAATTCTATGTGCCCCGTGCATGCACGTGTGACCCGCCCCTGCTCCCGCCACGTAATGGCTCAGTAGGCTCATTTTTCCCTCTCATCTGGCTCCAGAGCCTTTCTAGGAATCTGGGGAGGGTGCTAACAGCCTTTCCCACCCCCTGGAGGCCTTCTGGAGATTGAAAATGGTCTGTTTGCCAACTTCCTGTCCCACCGGAAGTTTGTAAATGGGGTGGTGGAGAAGCCATTTTTGCCCTCCCCAGACTCCTAAAAGGCTCTGGAGGCTGGGGACAGCAAAAAATGGGCCTTCCCCACCACCATCATCCAAGGCCCTCCAGAGCGTGTTTCCCTACTTCTGGTGGGCCCAGAAGGCCGTGCCGGAGTTGAGCTCACATGCCCAGTGATATGGCTATGCGTTCTAGGCTTCATAAACAGAGGGTTAGACTCAAGATCACATGAAGTGTTAATACCACTTTATAGTGTCTTGGTAAGGCCACACTTGCAATACTGCATCCAGTTTTGGTCACCACGATGTAAAAAAGATATTGAGGTTCTAGAAAGAGTGCAGAGAAGAGCAACAAAGAAGATTAGGGGACTGGAGGCTAAAAAATATAAAGAACGATTGCACGAACTGGGTATGTCTAGTTTTATGAAAAGAGGGACTAGGGGAGACTTGATAGCAGTATTCCAATATCTCAGGGGCTGCCACAGAGAAGAGGGAGTCAAGATATTTTCCAAAGCACCTGAGGGCAGGACAAGAAGCAACGGGTGGAAGCTAATCAAGGAGAAAAGCAACTTAGAACCAAGAAGAAATTTCCTGATGGAACAATTGATCAGTGGAACAACTTGCCTCCAGAAGTTGTGAATGCTCCAGCACTGGCAAATTTTAAGAAAATGTTGGATAACCATTTGTCTGACATGGTGTAGGGTTTCCTATCTAAGCAGTGGGTTGTAATAGAAGACCTCCAAGGTCGCTTCCAACTCTGTTATTCTATTCTATTCTATTCTATTCTATTCTATTCTATTCTATTCTATTCTATTCTATTCTATTCTATTCTATTCTATAGAATGCCACTTCTGTATATTGGTTATACTTCATCACATGGCAACCAAAGAGCCCACCTAGCAGACTCATCTAGCTGTTAAAGAGGAACCAATACCATATGAATACTGTAGAACACCACATAATAGGAACCCAGGGCAGGATTTCTCCCCAAATCACCACTGAATGGAATGTACCCCAGGAAAAAGGTGGCAAAGCAGTATAACACAATGCTGCCCATTCTAATCATGTGAGTTGATACAGAAGGGAAGAATGGTTGCTTGTTTTGAAAAGCACATTGATCTTAAAAATAGGGGCCTGATCTCAAAGAATTAAGGATCTATTCATTTCTTCAGGCTCCATGGGTTCAAATGATTCTAGATACTGGGGCAAGACTCCTCCAAAGGCATCAACCCCCCACCTGGACCTGTAATAAGGCCGATTGCAACTGCGAACATATTTCAGCAAGTTTTGTCTGATAGATGCAAATTTGATTTGAAGTCTCATCTTTGAATCTTATTCCAAATAGTGAATAGTGCATCAGATGAACCATGCAGCAGGAACAACCCCCCAACTCCCCCTGAAACCCATCCAGATCCAGTTCAGTAAACATGGGGTGGAACAATCTAATGGGCACATTCTCCCTGAAGTGGTGGTAGAGAATTTCATAATAGTAAGGGCACGAGCTGACTATGATAAGGGAATCAGAAAAATAGCCCTCAATTCCATATCAGAGAGCTACAGGAACACCAGATCCAGTGTGTGGTCATTGCCCTATTCAGGCTCTGGATGATCTGGGATAGACCTATGGCTGTCATGATGTCCTTTGACTTCTGACCCTCATTGTACTCCACTCTTAGAGAAGGCTGATTGAAGTCTCCCATGAAATGGATTCAACTAATCAGAGAGACAAGTTGCTCTTAGTAAATAATTAAAAGGAGGGGAAAATATTTTCAGAGCACTAGCCAGTCCCAAAGCTGTTTGCTCCTTTATGCCCACAAGGAAGACTGCTGAGCCTTCCTTTCATGCCTTTCCAGTGGTGAGGAGGGTCCACCTCACTTACAGTATGGAGGGAGAATATTCCACAGAATTGGGTCAACAATAGAGAAGGCTCTCTTACTGGATTCCACCAGTATGAATCTTTTGGCTGACAGAATCCCCAACATACTTTTCCTGCTTGATATGATGGGACAGGCAATGGGATGAAGACCGTTCCTTAGGTAACCATGCTCTATGCCAAGTTACACACTGCAATGTCCCACAATCATACAACTGTCATCTTTGAGAAGGAAAATCAATGGGGAAGTGAGTGGGAAGTTACAAATTGAAATCTCAAGACCACAGAATGCTGCCACTTCACAGGATTGTTCTACAATTGTAACTGGGAGTGCCAGAAATGCTGTGACGTAAATTGAACACATCTCTTAGTTCTTGGTCCCAATTAATTTCTGTGAGTGAGATTACCTAGATTTTCTTTCTCAAGCTCATGCTTGAACAGAAATAAGACATGAAAAAAATATTAAGGGCCATATTTCAAACTTTATCAAATTCTGATTCAGATTGAACCTTAACATCTATCACTGACATAAAATCTTCTGCAGGTCATGCACTCTGCAATCCTGTGCTAGGATGAAATGGCAGGTCCCAGGTTAGAAATGGCCTTTAGATTGATGGTCTAGGGTATCTTAATCATCCATGTTACTAAATGACTTGCAAAATATCTGCTATTCAGAGAAACAGGTCAAAGAAGTTTTGAATTTCCACTGTTCAGAATCTACAATTGTGAGCACTCAGGTATTATATGTAACTTTTCATTCCTGTTAGCAAAATGATTCTGTAGAAGATTTTTTTTTTTATTCTTAATAGCAATTTTCCTTTACGGAACCAAAGTTATTGTCACTTCATAGAATGCTATAGATTTTTCATAATTATGAAACTCTGCACATGATTTTTCCTCTTGAACATGTTTCAGAGATGTTTGATAGAAGATTGGGTTGAAACAATGATGACACAAAGCTATGTTCAGATTTACAGTACTGATTCCAGTTCCAGAAACTCCAGCATGCAATGAACCCTACGTTTTTTGTTGGAGTGGGGGGAAATAGCACAGAATCAGTGAGAAAATTAAACTTCATATTCAGAGTTATTTCTTTATTAATTGCCCCTTTATATTCAAATCAGGCCTCAGAACAATAATATAACATTTGGGGGAAAAGGTGCAACCCAATAATCCAACTGCAGAAGCCAAAATGGAAAAGATCTCCACAGCCACCATGTATTTTCCCTTGGTGCTCAGATAGGTGGGAACAAAGGATATCCAGACACTACAAAAGACCAACATGCTAAAGGTGATAAATTTGGCTTCATTAAAGCTATCAGGTAACTTCCTAGCTAGGAAGGCTACTGAGAAGCTGACAACAATCAGGAATCCCAGAAAACTAAGAACAATATAAAACATAGTGGTTGAACCTTCATTACATTCTAAGACAATTTCTTCAGCCATGGAGTGCATGTCAGAATCTGGGAAGGGGGGAGAAATTGCCAGCCACAATAAACAGATCATGAGTTGGGTCAAGGAGCAAGAAAGGACAATAGAAATAGCCATCCTTCTCCCCACCCATTTCTGTATTTTGGAACCTGGCTTTGTGGCCATGAAAGCAAGAACAACTATGGTTGTTTTACCCAAAATGCAAGAAAGGGCTATGGAGAAAATGATACCAAAAGCAGTTTGTCTCATGAGACATTTCACGTGATCCGGTTGTCCAATGAAAAGGAAAGTGCAAAGGAAGGAGAGAAGAAGAGCAATGAGAAGGGTGTAAGTAAGGTTCCTGTTGTTGGCTTTGACAATGGGGGTGTCCTGCTTTTTAATGAAGATTCCCAGCACCACAATGGCGATGACAGAAAAGAAAAGACTAACAGTGGTCAAGGTGAATCCCAGTGGCTCATTGTAAGAGAAGAAGGTTATTTCTTTTAGAATGCATAGAGTTTGAGCCTTGTTTGGATATTGATCTTCTGGACATTGGAAGCAATCAACTGCATCTGGAAAAAGAAAAGTTGATGGCCAATTTCAAGAAATAGTCATGAAGCAGAACTGAATGTTAATTAAGAGGATTGATTTATTCCTAATTGAGCAATGCCTGTTTGCATTTAGTTCCTGACTATAAATGTGCCAGATGTTCAGAAATTTACATATTACTTGGCAGTAATTCTCCTATTATAAAATCTAATAATCTCATATTGGGGTGCCTAATAATCTCATATTGGGGTGCTTATATTGGTGCTTTCTGAGCTTGGTTGTTTTCTTCCAGATGTTTCATTATGCAAAATAGGCAACATCATCAGTGTCAGTCCTAGACTAGCACTGATGATGTTACTGAGTTTGGGTAATGAAATGTCTACAAGAAAACAACCAAGTTTAGAAACCACCAATGACTCCTATTTCAACCCTGACTTGCAGATATTCTCCATTATTAGAATATTTTATCATTTAGACCTTTTTTTGGAAATAATGAAAAGCAAAAATATGTTTCCATTAAGAGGAGGAAAATGTATACTATGTGGTATATTATTATTTAATGGGATTAAACTCCTAAATTCAGCAACTGCAATCCAGTTCTATTCCTTTCCTTTTATACACATATATTCTAACACAGGAGGGATGCGGTGGCTCAGTGGCTAAGACATTGAGCCAGTGGTGGGATTCAACTAATTTAACAACCGGTTCTCTGCCCTAATGATTTCTTCCAACAGCCAGTTCACCAAACTGCTCAGAAAGTTAACAACTGGTTCTCTCAAAGTGGTGCGAACCAGCTGAATCCCACCACTGCACTGAGCTTGTCTATTGAAAGTTTGGCAGTTCAGCAGTTTGAATCCCTAGTGCTGCCTTATGGGGTGAGCTCCCGTTACTTGTCCCAGCTTCTGCCAACCTAGCAGTTCGAAAGCACATAAAAAATGCAAGTAGAAAAATAGGGACCACCTTTGGTGGGAAGGTAACAATGTTCCATGCACTTTTGGCATTTAGTCATGCTGGCCACATGACCATGGAGACATCTTCAGACAGTGCTCTTCGGCTTTGAAACAGAGATGAGCACCGTCCCCTAGAGTCGGGAATGACTAGCATATATATGCAAGGGGAACATTTACCTTTACCTTATACTAACACAAGCTCCTTTAGCATCAATTAGAAGCCATAGTTGGGAACAATCTAGAACAAATGAGATTGGAAGTTGATTTTTTGATTCTCTGAAATATTCTTTCACTTTTGTTATTTATAAAGCAATATCATTGAATAGAAGCTACTGTATATACTCGAGTATAAGCCAACCTGAATATAAGCCGAGGCACCTAATTTTACCACAAAAAATGGGAAAACTTATTGACTGGAGTATAAGTCTAGGGTAGGAAATGCAGAAGCTACTGGTAAATTTCAAAATAAAAATAGATACCAATAAAATTACATTAATTGGGGTATCAGTAGGTTAAATGTTTTTGAATATTTATTTCAAAGAAAAACAGTAAACTAGCTCTGTAAGTGCATAGTGTAAACTACACTATAACTAAATTACACAAGAGAATGTAGTATATATACCAAAAATAATACAATAACAATTTAATCTGATACATTAGGTTAAGTGATGTAGGGCTTGATCTAATTTCAGGCACATTCAAGCCTCTGTTAAGAGATATCTGCATTCTTTCTGTTTCTCCCTTCCTTTTTCTTTCTTTTTTTCTTTCTTTGTCTCTTTCTTTCTCCCTCCCTTTCTCCTTTCTCCCTTTCTGTGAAGAACCCCAGAAGGTCTTTTGTAGGAGGAAGAAAAGCCAGACATTTTGAAATGTTTTGTAGCTTACCCTGAGCAAGGATAGCTAATGCAGGCACTTACAATAAGCTCACTGAACTCAAGTTCAGGGATCCCCAAACAGTGAGGATGAAGTGTGAGTAAAAGGGTTTACCTTTCCCTCCCTCCCCACCCTCTCTCTTTCTTTCTTTCTTTCTTTCTTTCTTTCTCCCTCCCTTTCTCCTTCTCATCTGGCATTCTTAGAGCTCCACTATTGATTAGCTTAGCCTGAGCAAGGATAGTTAGCAGCCAGCCTATTACAATAAGCTCTCAACTCAAGCTCAGTGCACGTGGAAATCTCCCTAAACAGTGAGGATTTCTTTGTTTCTTTCTCCCTTGCAGCCCCCACAGCCCGTTTTTGCTTCCAGGGGGCTGCAGGGAGTCTTGCTAGGCACCCCCACATGGACCATTTTGGCCTTAGCAAGCCTCCCTGCAGCCCCTGGAAGCCAAAACGGGTTGCAGGAAAAAAGGCATTTTTTCCTCACTCGAGTATAAGCCGAGGGGGGCTTTTTTTAGCATAAAAAATGTGCTGAAAAACTCACCTTATACTCAAGTATATACGGTATTTGTAGTTTAAATATTAGCATTTTGAACCATGTTTAAGAGGACTGAATAGTCTTGCGCGGGACCATTCTTACCCTTCTGGTTTGAAATTTTTCTTTTTGCACATGGAAGGCAATCATAACAGCAAAATGGCTTCCCTTCTATTTTCATCTTTCTGTATCCTGGATAGCAATTGTCATTGCATACAGAAAGCGGCTGAACCTATCAAGAAGTGAATGCAGGGTTTATTACAAGGCATGCATTTTCCTTCATAAAATTCTATCTCAGTATGGATTTTACTTTTACATAATAAATGTTGGATGTGGATGTTCCAAAATCTCCTGCATTTAGAGAAATTATAATGAATTACAGGTAATGAGAGCTAGAGTCAAAGGTGAAGGTGGGTAACCTAAGAATTGGAGAGGTGAAGATAGCATCATCTGGCCAGGCAAAAGTCAAGATCCAGAAGAAATTAGTTAGAAATAGAGATGTATATATTTTCTTTGAGTTTCAATTTCTTTCTTTCCTTTTGCCCACAAAAGGACCAGGCGTTGTGTCTCAACTAGGGTTAACATGATCATTGATATGGGATTCCTGATCTGTTTTTGCTTCCCAGCCATACCAGACAAGTAAACACCATGTAGGATACAACCACGTTTAATGCAAGAGTCCAGTCAAAAGCATAAACTATCTGGGGTCCTTTTCCAATAAAAAGGGACATAAATTCAACCTCAAACTAAGATCCATTGATGCTTATCTTGGGCCAAATTGTCTTGGCAGTAATAAGATCACATTCTTGTTCATAGATAGCACAAAATAAATTTTTAGTACTTTTGAACCTCATCTTTGAACCTGACTTCTTGCCCCTGACAGTTAATTACCATTTTCTGATGGTCATATCTTTCAAGTATTGATGGGAAAAAAAAGAAAATTAGCAGCATAATTTTATCCTTCTTTACTGGCTTGATATTTGGTACTCTTTACTTACTGATAGACGGTCTGCAGAAGACATATAGAGGACATTAACATTAGAAAACAAACCAACAGCAACTTTATAAAGAAGATGAAGGATCGGGATATTTCAGTGGTTATTTTGATAAGTCAGTCAGTTCAAATGACTGAATTATTTCCAATCATTTGGAAATAAGGATTCTGAGGCTGAGCAAGAAAGAAAAAGATAGATCCCAGTAGTTGTAAATGATTTTCAGAGAACTAAAAAAAGAATTCAATAGGTTGAAGGAAGAATGAGTCAATCTCCTGAATCTAATAAGGATGGCTTTCCAAATACACTGATTAGCAAAATGGAAACTGTGAAAATCAGGATAGACTATTCAAGGAGAGGGAAGACTAGAGAAGAAAAAAACTGTTTGGCAAGGCTGAAGAAGAATAGGAAGACAACGGATTAGCTGAAAGGAAGAGATCAAAGTGATTTCTTGAATATCTGTGGAGTGATGAGTTATTATATCAGAATGGTGATCAGAATCCATATAGTGATTGTTGTTTCAGCAATAATAACATTCTATAAATATGACTCCTCCTTTAAAATTAAAATAACTTCAAATTGCATGGAATCTGGAAATACAATTTGAATCAAATCAGTGTCACTGTTTATTAATTAGTTAAGGATTTTCCAAAAAGTACCCTGTTATATTATGGAATGTCTGCAGCATATGCAATAGTCATTAAACTGTACCCTTCAAATTCAGCCTACCTTGAAATCCTATCAAAAACAGACAGCAGCAATTGAATTACGTTATTGTTGAAATCTATATTGATGAAAACAAGATGGGAAGGGAAAGAAAGTACACAGTTTGAAATCTGAGCAGGAAATACCTGGTTAAACATGGCAGGCCAGATGATGTCCTCTGTAGAAATGACAACTAGCTTATCCGGAGAATTGGTTGGGTCGATCTTTCCAACTCTGACTTTAAGAAAGCTCTTGTTTGGGAAGGTGACCCAGTTGATAATATCAAATCCAGTGTTCAGGTCTCCATTTTCATTAAAGGAGACTTGCTGTCCTGCAGTGTTATTAAATGAGATGGTTTTCAAATAGTGGTGGAGCTTAACAGAAGCAATGGCAGAAAATTAATGGGAAAAAAGGAAGGAAGGATAGCAGTGTAATTAAGTTGTAGGTCATCCATTTACTATAACTGGACATATCAATAGATGCCTACACCTTCTTAACTTTCTTGGTGACCTCAATCTATCTCTTATTAATTGGACCCTAAACAAATGTAGAACTGAACCCATACATGCAATCCTGTACAATACTGTTCCTAATCTGGGACTGGATCAACAAGTAACTAACAATACTAGACTCAACAACTGCCTTTTTCTCATCATCTGCAACAGTTTAAACTCAATTTATGGTCTACAAATAAAGGAACCTTTTTCCAACAATGACCACAGCATGATTGACTTTTGTCTCAATATACGACCTTACAAAGATTATCATAATGATGGGATCCCCAACTATAACTTAAAAAAAGCCAACTATGATCTCATAGACACCGACCTCTCATCTCTTGATTGGCAAATTCTGTTCATTGGCTGTAATACTGCCAAAGACTATTTTAACATTTTTTTCCCTCAAAATCAAAAGAGTCATTAAACTATATATACCAATAATAACCCCCAATACCAGAAAAAACAAATTTCCCATAACAATAAGGAAGCTTCAATCCCCCGCCCCAAAAAAAAATCTGGTGAAAAAACAAAACTGGCTATATAGCTAACTTTAAAAGCTGCTACAAAACCTTATGCCGCCAGAATCAATTACCACACTAAACAAGAGGAAAACCTTCTACGCACAAAATCTACCCACGCTTTCTATAATTTTGTGAACAACAAACTTAAAGACTCGAGATCCATCCCACCCCAAAAAGGACCTAATGGTAAAGACTGTAATGATGAAGCCATTAAAGCCAACCTCTTTAACACTTTCTTTGGTTCAGTCTTTGTAAACAGCAATGGCTCATGCCCCACATTTCCTAGTTACCTAGTTATTAGTGTTACCACAACTAATTGCAACGATCAACTACATATCGATTTTACAGAAGATAACATTGAAAAGGCACTATGCAGCCTAAAACCATCTCTATCTATTGGACCTGATGGATTACGTGCCTACTTCTTAAAAAAAACTTTCCACTACCATAGCAGAACCTCTAAGCATAATCTATGAAAAATCTTTCAGGACCAGCTCCTTGCCCAAACTATGGTCACTAGTCACGGTCACCCCTATTTTCAAAAAGGGTGACCCCAGCCTAGTTGAATATTATAGACCAATCTTTTTATGTTGCATCAGCTGCAAAGTCATGGAATCAATCATAAACCAATCCATTACCCTCCACTTAGAGACAAACAACCTACTCTCTAACATACAATTTGGTTTCAGGAAAAAACTAACCTGTAATCTGCAACTCCTACACTGCAAAAAACATATGGACTACAGAACTCGATTAGGGCAAAGCAATAGACACAGTTTATATAGACTTCTGTAAAGCCTTTGATTCAGTGGTACACAACAAACTACTTCTAAAACTAAAATCTTATAGCATTTCTGGATCCCTGCATAAGTGGATAGCTGCATTCCTATCAAACAGGCAACAAGTACTCAAAATCGGGAGTGCCTTATCAAACCCTGCATCTGTTAACAGCGGTGGCCCCCAAAACAGCATTCTAGGACCAACACTCTTCATACTATACATAAATGACCTTTGTGATCATATTATAAGCAACTGCATTCTCTTTGCTGATGATGTAAAACTATTCAACATCACCAACAATGCTGCTGAGACTTTGACTATGTGTCAGAATGGTCAAACAATTGGCAACTTCAAATCTCAACCAACAAATTGGCAAAAAAACAACAACAAAAAAACAAAAACAAAACCCAGAACCCAAAATACAAGCTGGGTGAATAAGACCTCATAGAAAACCCTCACTCTTTCTAGGACCTTGTAGTACTCATCTTTAATAATCTAAGTGCCAGAGCTCACTGTAACAGCATTGTCAAAAAAGCATTAAGAGTTGTTAACCTAATCTTGCGAAACTTTTTCTGGTAATATTATACTGCAAAGTAAGGCATACAAAACCTTTGCTAGACCAATTCTGAAATACAGTTCATCTGTCTGGAACCCAAACTGCATATTGGACATTAATACAATTGAGCAAGTCCAGAGATATTTCACAATTAGAGTCCTCCTCTCTTCTGCACACAACAGAATACTTATGCCACCAGGTTTGAAATTTTGGGCTTAGATAATTTAGAACTACTCTGCCTTCAGTCTGACCTAAACATAGTACACAAAATTATCAGCTACAACGTCCTGTCAATGACTACTTCAGTTTCAACTGCAACAATACACAAGCACACAATAGATACAAACTTAAGGTAAACTGCTCCAAACTTGAATGCAGAAAATATGACTTCAGCAACAGAATGGTCAATGCCTGGACCATTCCAGGCAATGGAATGCACTACCTGACTCTTTGGTTTCATCCCCTAACCCCTATAACTTTAACCTTAGACTGTCTACTGTTGACCTCACCACATTCCTAAGAGGTCTGTAAGGGGCCTGCATAAGTGCACCAACATTCCTACCATCCCTGTCCTATTGTCCCCATTTATTCCTATCCATTTCCTGTATTCATAATCACGTTTATACTTATATCCGTTATCTTATACATGCTTGACAAAATAAATAAAATAGAATAAAGTAAAAATGAATTTTATTCCTCCAACACTCATCCTGGTTTCTTTTCTGCCACAGAGGTTTGAAGATCTGACAAGCACATAGATTCTGCAGTATCCAAACCCCTTCCTCAACATTGTTATAGGTTTGTTATCTATTCACCATTGCAAAAAATTTTAAATCTTGGAAAGATGAGGAAAATGGAGAGATAGGAGACTTAAAATCTTTATTCCAGTGTTTTCATTGGCCATATCCTTTGTTCTGCAGCTCATGGAATTACAGAGAGAACTGCAATGGGAAATGTTCATTCATTCTCTAATTACCTGCCATGCTTTTGGAGTCAGAAATGTTTCTCTCCCAACTTCTCTTATTCTGTGTTTCAACGTGGGGGAAAGCATGGCTTGTAAAGCATGTGCCACAGCATAGACTGTATTATAGATGCTGTAACTCTGCCCAGTCAGGGTGGTGTCAAACACAGACTTAGGTACATTCTCAAACTTCTCTTCTCCAGTGCACAGCTTCCCAGCGTCTTCATCTAAATTATCTTTAGGAAAAGAACATTCAAAAACCTGTTCCCAAAACACTCTAAATAAATGGTCTTCCTCTACTGAAGTTGGCTTTATCATCTGAAGGAATTTATTGAATCCAGGGATCTCATTGGAAGAAACTTCAAAAGTTATAGCACCATGGAAAGCATCCATATTCAACATTTTGAGAAGGGAAACTGATGAAAACTCCATCTGAGCTGGCATTATCCAAACTTTATCTTTTCTCTTGACTGGTACCTCTATCAAGTCTCCAAAATAGGGCACCATTGTAATAGTGAAAGTGTAATGGTTTTCATAATATATGAAAATCACTTTGGCAGTGCTCTTCATGACAGTCATGAATAATTTACTGAAATCATTCATTATACTTTCAACATGATTGGTAAATGTTGGCTGGACTGTTTGTTGAATGAAGTCAAAGCAGATGCCTTTCTCAGAAAACAAAGTAACAGCATTTTGTATTAATTGTTCACCACTCTTTTCAGGTTGGAAACTCAGTCCAACCCATGTCCACTGTAAATACATCAGAAGCTGGAGAAGACCTTCAATTTCTTGGTCACCATTTGGGAAAAATCGATGATAGAAAACATCTTGCGTCTTGCCATCTGTCACTGGAGAAGATCCATAAATGAGCTAAACATGGGAGAAAAAGGGAACATGGTTTTCCAAAATGAAATATTCATTCTTATTTTTGAAAATTCTATTCTTAATTTATTTATTTTTGTTGCAAATATTGAAAGTTATCTATTCATGTTCCGAAAGAATTTGCAGAATTTTTATGCAACAGCTCTTAATGTAGTTTATGTTCAAAGGGAAAGTCATCAGAAATGCATTAATTCAGGACATTTTTACCACAGGCTTTCAGGTCTAAAGCTTCTAGATCCTAACTAAGAAAGGAAACCCATATCTACATTTCACTGGTTTTCTCCTTATAGGAAATAGAAGAAGTTTGAAGAAATAAAAATCATGATGTCTTAATCTTAACCTATGAAGATAAGATAGGACGAGCAATTGAAGAATATAGTTTGGGTAAAATATGTACCGCATCCCTCTTCCAGCTTTGCTTAATTTTTATCTCATAAGCTTTAAGTATCCTGATATGAATGCATACCAATATGGATACTTGTATGGATATAATTTGCAATCCAACAAGTACTGAACAGGCACAATAATTTAACCCCTTCCTATTTAATTGTTTCATATTTTTTTTGTAATCTGCCTCCTACTATCCATTGTATTCTATCTGAATTTCAGAAAAGTACACTACAGATCAGAAGTAGAAAATATACAGCTCCCTAGCAATCAACATTGGCAACCAACATATTTCAGTGGTCTGAAATACAACTAGTGCTAAATCTTTGGCTGCGTTCCTCATTTTCAGAATTTGGCAGAGGCAAAAATAGTATCTTATACTTTAAAGTGATTTAATGCTATCACATTCAAGTTGATACAGAAACCCTGATAAAACATTCTAGCGGATGAAATTGCCCATGTCTACCTGGGATTTAATAATCCATTGATTACTCTAATTTCAGGAGGAAGAGGAGAGGAAGAAATATATAATAATTATAACAACATTCTTAAAATACCACAACACTCTGTATTTAACAAATATTAGCAAGTATATGTAATATGTATTATAGTAAATCAGTCAACTATCTTTTACTTCAAGTAGTTTTCCTAAATACTTCATGAATTTTACAGTATAGTAAAACAGCTATCTTTGGATAAGTTATAAGATAAAATAAATAGAGCCTTTTATTTGAATTTCTGTGCAATTTTGATTCACTTGTAGCAAATCACTACATTGTTACTTAAGTAATCATGAAAAATTCATGGAGAGGAAGGAAGGAAGGAAGGATATTCTGTACTATAAAGATCAATATAACTATTCCTATTGCTTCATCAAGTCCATGAATCTTTTACTTCATTATTTAATTATGGTAATAAAATGGATACAATAAATGAATTGATATTCCTATAGAATTTAATAAAAAATAAGTCAAGAAATCAAATTTATTAATTGATTCAGATTCAGATTCTTATTGAGGAATACATCTAGCAGAGTACCAAAAATATCAATTTCATCTACAAACTCATAGTTCGTTCATTCCTTTTTGGGTTGCCACTATATTTCCAAATCACAAAATGTAACGTAAACGGGAAAAGATTATTTGTTGCTGTTTGTTAAAAATAAATTTAATAAAAGTAAAAAAAGGGGGAGTACTTTTAGACTTGCAAGATTCTTCTTTGTAATCTTGTAATGTAATGTAATTCAGGATTTTGTTTCCTAGTCTGGAGAAACTTAAGAGCCGACATCAACCTTGGAAACTGGAGAGCATTCGGTCTCCTCTGCCTTTATGTTCCAAAGAATGAAGTTTGTGTGGTGGATTTAATCTGTTGACGTTTTCTCAGATTACACTTCTGATTTAGGCCCAGATTACTTTTATCAGAATGTTGAATAGATAGAATAGAATAACAGAGTTGGAAGGGACCTTGGAGGTCTTCTAGTCCAACCCCCTGCTTAGGCAGGAAACACTACACCACTTCAGACAAATGGTTGTACAACATCTTCTTAAAAACTTCCAGTGTATAAGCATTCACAACTTCTGGAGTCAAGTTGTTCCATTGATTAATTATTCTAACTGTCAGGAAATTTCTCCTTTGTTCTAGGTTGATTCTCTCCTTGGTTAGTTTCCACCCATTGCTTCTTGTCCTACCCTCAGCTGCTCCAATTGAAGCTCTTCCTCCTGCCTTTATCCTTACAATCTTTTACACTTTGTTCAAGAACAAACCTTACCTGAGGCATCTTATAGATATTCAAGATGTTTGCCATGAAGGGAAAGATGGAAGAATTAGGTCCTGCAATCACAGAAACCACCCAATCCTTGACATCACACTTATAGTTGGGTATGAATCTGTCCCGTGTTGAGAGAAGCTCCATTGAAGCCAAGTAGGTCCATTTTGCCATGAAATAACTATTAGAGATTTGAATACCCAGACTGATGTTGGATAATATATTACTGTCTTCATTTATCTCCTTTAAAGCAAAAACCAAGGCCAGGATATGTTGATAGTTCTGAAGGAAATATCTGTGATGAGACATATATTACAAATCATATTTATTTTCCTGAAGAATGTGACATTACACAACTACCAAATATAGCAATGGAAGAATATGAAAACTGATCACATCATTGTATAGTAGTGGAAATATTTTGCAAAGATTTTTTCAGTGTCTAAAAACATTTTTTATGAAATGGAAAATGCTCTTGGGATTTTCACTAGGAAATAGATGAATTTCTTGAAAGAACATTCATAATCTTTTAAAACATATCTGTAACTCTTAGATATACTTTTAGTCTTTTAGCTTTAACTCCTCCAACTTCTTCTTGCATGGGTTTTTTTTTTTTTTTTGGTTGGGATAGGCATGAAGGATGTGCTTTGAAATACAATTGAGGGCAAATGTTATATATAATTCTCTGTGGGGGGAATCATGATAGACCTTCAGAGGACTATTATCATAAGAAAAGATGTAGAGGTTTCATTAGGAAAGACTGACATTTGTAATCCATGCATGCTCAACAACTGTTTTGAAAGTCATTCAAAGTGCTATACAGCACAACTGTTCCCCAATATTAAGTGAAACAATTAAACGATTAACACGCAGTTAGTTACAAAGGATGATTTGATAGTAGAGCACAGATGATTCATTTAAACAGTAAGAAAATGGAAAAAAATGACTGAGATGAGAGCTATCGTAAGTGTGTTTGTGTAAAATATTTGTTTGCCCAGTAAGAAATGTCAGTGTAGTGAATCTATATTGGTTTTAGAATGAAGGAACTAACAGTGAGAAACAGAATAAATAATGTATGCTGCAAGTAATACCAGTAATCAGCTATGCCCTATTCAAGAGAGAGGTTTGGTTTAAGATATACTACTGTTAAGAAATGAAAGTCCTTACACAATCTCATCAACAAGTTCTTCAGATGGGTGCCTTGTGAAAGCAACTGGATCAGATACCATGTAGAATTGAGATAGTATCCCAGCCGTTATGAAATCCCCTGGCAAACAATACTTGTGCTTAATAAGGGGAGGTTTCCCCACATCGCATGCTTTAGTACAAAGAATAAGGCATGTAATTCCTGACAGCAACACTAACAATATTGCCATCACACCCATGGAAAATACCATCTTCTTCAAGAGAACATGTTGAACATTTAATATGAACCAGATCCGCCTGCAACCATGAAACATAAGAGAAAAAAAATCTCAGTAATTAGACTAGCCTGTATAAATATCCTTTCCTAAAGAGCAAATTGCTGCAGATCACACATTTAATAGCACCTTTCAATCCTGAGCTGTTCTTTGATTTTTGCTCTCAGAATTCCTCAAGGATTTGAGAAGAAGCTACTCTACTTCAATTCTTTGGGTAATTACAGGGGAAGTCAAGGGCCAGTCAGTGAAGCTCCTCAGAGATTTTCAGTAGAAATGAGAATGAAGATATTTATGGTCTGGGAAAAGATGCTCATAACTGAAAATTTTATAGGAGCTAGAGAGAGAAAAAAGAAAAGAAAATGCAAATCAACAAATGCTAGTTCTGTAACTGTAAAGATTTAATTCTTTGGAACAATAGAACTACCCAATTTTCCTCTGTTAGGAAGCATATTAAAGTGTGACTTTTCCAAACCCCCGCCCAAACAAATGGACCCATCCAAAAGACCCAAAAAGAAATAGGATCCCAATCACATTTTTTATTATTTTGAGAGGTCTTTAAGCACTTTCCTTATTGCATTTGTAATTTATTTTTATCATGACATTCCTTTTTAATATTCCCAATGGGAGTACATGGGAACACTCTGTAATGCCAAGTAATAAATAAGCAAATAAAAAGAAATATAATTGTAGACAAGTTTTTAATTAATCCACCTTTACAGAGTGAATCAATTTCAGAAGAAAAATTCTTAATATTAAGACGGCCCTATTTTTCAACACTGTATTGCAAAATAGTAAAAATATCACTTGGTTCTTTTCACTGATTTCAAATAATTTTTATTCCATATCCTCAAAATCACATGATTTGAACCATTTCTTTTCACGTTTGATGACTGACATGAGTTTCCACCTGCTCAAACAAATCAATTATCCACTATTGATATTTTGTAGCCCTGCAAAAATACCCTTTTGATCACAAAAGAGGGGAAATGGGAAATCATCCTTCCTCTTTAATTGTTAAATCTAAGTGATTTTGTGATTTTGTGAAGGCGATTGAGCCAGTCAGTGGCTTTTGCTATCCAAGCCAGCGCTTCTTTTCCTGCTCCCCTTTCCTCGCCTTGAGTGATGTGTAACTTGAGATCTAACACCTTGGATTCTCTCTTTTAAACTCTTCCAAGCCATCCTTTTGTTCTCCGCTTCAGCTCCAGGAGCTGCTACCAGCCCCCATCACATCACATCCCTGGCTGAAGGGGGGCTCAGGAGAACTTCAGCAAGGGTGGCCGGGTGACCCTCGGGGCGGAGACCCCCTTCTTGGCTCCCTTAGCCTCTTTGAGAGCAGCTGTGCAAGCCCAACCCAGCCCAGCCTAGCCAGTCTCCTTGGTTGGCAGCCAGGGAAGTGGGATGGGGGAAGAGAATGTCCAAGAAGACCCCCAGACTGCCCCGCTGTGCTTCTCCTGTCTCCTTGCCCTCCTTTCACATGTTGCCTCGGTCTGCAGACAAGACCCCTCCCTGAGGTGCTATCCCCCTGATCTCCCACAATCGAGTCTGGGAAGACACAACTTCTTGGCCTTTGCCCCCCATACCATGTGAGCCCCACTCATTTCCCTTTTGACCTGCTCCGCATCGCCTCGGCTCAGGAGTCGGACTCTGGACCCTCCTCTGGGGCATCCTTCACCCAACTGATCCCTAACAATTTTATGGGCGGGGTGGTGGGGAGAAAAGAAAAGTTTCCGGGCATTGGGGAGCTGCCACGTGTCAGGTTCTGCAGAAAAAATACCAGCCAAATGATGTTTAGGTTTAAAGGTTTTATCTTCTCTGACACTCACTGACCATCAAGCAATAAACAATGCAAATAAAGCAAGGGTGAAATGCTCCCGGTTCGGACTGGATTGCCTGATCCAGTAGTGATGGCGGCAGGTGGTTCAATAGCAAAAATCCCTGCGCCCTCCCCCCATGCCCAGCTGAGCCACATGATCATTAGAGGCATTTTTTTTTAACTTTTAAAAGCATGTTTTCTACAACATCTTCTGACGAAAAAATGCTTTTAAAAGTAAAAAAAAAAAGCCTCTGATGATCGTGCGGCTCAGCTGGGATCATCAGAGGCTTTTCAAAGCATTTTTTTTCTGCAATCTTTTGGCTTGCAGATCCCAGCTGAGTTGCCTGATCATCAGAGAGGTATTTTTTAAAAAGCCTCTCTGACGATCCCAGCTGAGTTGTCTGATCAGCAGATGCTTTTCATAGCATTAGAAAAAAAATGCTTTGAAAAGTTAAAAAAAAAAAAGTTGGCCACACCCACCCAGTCACATTACCCCCACCACCACCATCAAGCCACTCCCACAGAAGTGGTAGTAACAAACTTTACATTTCATCCCTGAAATAAAGGATTGACAGAGCTAAAATCCAGTACTTCCCACCATCTTTAAACAGTTCCTGCCACTACACCCCCTCTACTATATGCATGCCCTGTCACTCAGTGCTCCTGGATGTGCTGAGTCACTCTGAGTCATTTTGCAGTTGTAAGTTGTGCTCCTGAGGCATGCCTGCCACTGGAGATATTCTGAGGCAATTCTGGAGGCCCTGCAAGGGGTATGACAATGTCCAGCTGTTTGCAGCATGGCTGCCTCCCCTGGGATAGGCCCATGTTGATCTCCCCGCCCCCTGAATGATGGCTCCGAGCTGAGCATTCCGGAGCTGACATGAGGCCCCTCTACCACAGAGACGGTATCTGGAAGAGAGAGAATATAGTCAGGTGGTTTGCCCCCCCCCCCGGTTTATCTGGGTACTTGTGGTGGAATCGGACTACCAGTTGAGGTGCCGTAACATCTGTATCGGGAACCTATGAAGCCTCTGCCAAGGGGAGCCTTTCCATAAGACAAGGTACTGCAGCCACCTCCTATGCCACCTGGCATCTAGAAGGTCTTCCACTTTGTAGTGCTGTTCCAAATCTACTTTTATGGGTGGAGGTGGCTGTACGGGACTCCTCCTTATATGTGACGGCTGAACTGGCTGGATCAGGATGCAGTGGAAGACTGAATGCATTTTCCCCAATAATTGAGGCAATTTTAACTGCACTGTGATGGGGTTAATCACCTTCACAATAGTCCAATGAATTTAGGGCCAAGTTTCCTACAGGGCACAGATAACTTTAGGTATTCGGTAAAAAAGAAAACCATCTGCCCTGATTGACATTCAAACGTCCATACCACCGGACAACCAGGGCATGGAGTTTTTTTGAGATGTTTTGTTTTCAAGAGATCAGACAGAGGGAGAGCTACTTGGGCAAAAGATGGGATGAACTGGTGATAGAAATTAGAGAACCCAAAAAAACTCTGTAGCTGTTTGTGAGTTTTTGGGGCTTGCCAGTCCAACACCACCTTTACCTTTGCAGGATCCCTTTCAACACCTTAGATGAGATACAGAACCCAAGATAATCCAGCTGTGACCAGTGGAACTCACATTTTGGTAATTTTATGTATAATTGCACTGCTAGTAGCTTTTTTAGGACCTGACGCACTAGGGAGACATGTTCTTCCATTGTCCTGGTATATATCAAAATATCGAGTAGGTAGGCAAGCATTCCTTTGTATAAATGTTCATGCAACACCTCATTGATGGGCTACATGAACACAGCTGGAGCTTCCTGGAGGCCAAAGGGCATACCTCTGAACTGGGTAGCTGCCCAGGAGACAATTAAAGGCTGTTTTCCATTCGTCTCCTTATTCCCCATTGCCCATATTCTTATCTGATAATACACCTCCCTGATATCTAATTTAGTGAAAACATGGCCCTCTGCCAATCGGGCCAATATATCCTTCATCAACAGGAGAGGATATAAGTCATGGGTCCTCAAACTATGGCCCGTGGGCCACATGCAGCCCACTGAACCAATTAATCCGGCCCGAAGAGCACCATGAGGTTGCTCCATCCACCTCACCTCACCCACCCTTCAGCAGAGCACAGGACTTGCCTTCAAGAGACCTGGAACCAAAAGGTAAGCTCAACAATTTTAGCTTGCAGAATGCTTGTGGGGGTGGGGGGTAGGGGGGTTTAGAAGAGGCAAAAAACCAGCCAAAAATGGCCCATATTTGCCCAAAAAATGATCCATTTTTGCCTGGTTTTAGCCTGCAGAATGCTTGTGGAGGTGGGGGGGGGGGGGTTAGAAGAGGCAAAAAACAGGCAAAAATGGCCCATTTTTCACCTTCACCGCCTCCATAAGATATATATGTATATGTATATGTGTGTGTGTGTGTGTGTGTGTGTGTGTATATATATATATATATATATATATATATATATATATATATATATAGAGAGAGAGAGAGAGAGAGAGAGAGAGAGAGAGAGGGGAGAGAGGGAAGGAAAGAGAAAGAAAAAGGGAGAGAGAAGGAGAGAGAGAGAAACAAAGAGACAGAGAGACAGAAAGAGAGAGGAAGAGAGAAGGAGAGGGAGAGAGACAAAGAGAGACACACAGAGAGAAATTGAGAAAGAAAATGAAAGAGAGAAAGGGGGAGAGAGAGAGAAAGAGAGAGAGAGAAAGAGAGAAAGAAGGGAGAGAGAAAGAGAGAGAAGGAGAGAGAGAAGGAGAGGGAGAGGGAGAGAGAGAGAGAGAGAGAGAGAAAGGGAGTGAGAGAGAGGGAGAGAGACAAAAAGAGACAGACAGAGAGAAAGAGAGAGAGAAAAAAGAAAAAGAGAGGGAGAGAGAGGAGGAAAGAGAGAGAGACAAAGAGATAGAGAGAGACATAGAGAGATTTCTCAAGCTCCTTGGGGCTGAGAAGAATTGCAGCAAAACTGAGCTTCCTGAAGTGGACCACTAGACTCCTAAACAACTGAAAAAACGATCTAGTAAAAAGAAAAGGCAACCAAAAGAGCAACATGCAAACAAAAGCAAATAAAACACCCTCAGGAGCAAAACAAATTAAAGTTTAATTTGTGTGCATTGTTCAATGGACTGTTAAATTAGCCCACCCAGTCACATGACCTAGCCATGTCCACCTAGTCACATGATCATCTAGCCACACCCTCCCAGCCGATCCAGCCCCCAAACAGTTTGACAGACCGTGAATTGGCCTCCTGTTTAAAAAGTTTGAGGACCCCTGATATAAGTGCTCAATACAGACTGCATTAAAACCTCAGAAGTCAACACAAAGGTGTAGCCCCCATCTTTATTTTCGCAGAAAAGGAAGGATACCACCACCCAGGACCTCGCTGGCTGAATGAATCAGCTACTGTAGCACTCATCAAACAACGAGTACACCATGAATCAATCAGGGCTGTACAGTTCCACTGAACTGTACAGAATCTTAGCTAGAGGTTCTCCCGAACTCCTGCAAACCCCCAGCAGCCCACCCTCTGCATGCACCTTCATAACCAACAGGACTCATAAGATGCTACTTCTGTGTATTGATTATATCTCATCACATGGCAACCAAAGAGATCACCTAGCAGACTCATTTACCTATTGAAGATGAACCAAGAGAGTATGATTACTGCAAAACACCACACAACAAGAACCCAGGGCAGGATCTCTCTCCTAATCACCACTGATTGGAATATACCCCAGGAAAAGTTGGCAAAGCAGCATAACATAGTGCTGCCCTTACTAATCCTGTGAGTTGATACGGAAGGGTAGAATGGTTGCTTGTTTCAAAAACCACATTGATCTAAAGAACGGGGGAGGGGGGAGGGGATCAGCTCATAGACCTAAGGATTTATCCACTTCTTCAGGCTGCATGGGGTCAAATTATTTCCAGATATTGGAGCAAGATTCATCCAAAGGCATCAACCCCCACCTTTACTTGCAATAATGCTTGACTCCAACTGAGAACATATTTCAGAAATTTTGTCTGATAGATGCTAACAAATAATTTCACATGCCCATGCAAGGATTTCTCTGGATCTCCTACACTCAGAAGTGCAGGTGGCAATCAAAACAGGGCTACAGAATGATATACTGTCAGAATATTCATGAACTGAGATAGAATGGCAAGAGGCCAGCCAATGTATAGGCATAGGAATTAAGTCAGCCAATGAGGGCTGTTTGGGAGCTGAGACTGGAAGGAGCCTGGCTATGGCTCTGGAGCTCCGAGGTCTGTGCTGAGAACTAAATTAGTCTGGTCCTGTCTCTCTGCTGAGAATTGAAAGTAAAACTAGTCTGCTGTACTCTGCTTGTGTTTTGCTTGTAACTGCTACCATGTTGGAAGAATCTGCTGTTGGAATTGTACATTTTATTCATGTGTTATGTATATAAAGAGAAGTTAATGAATCCTGCTGCATCAGTTATCTGTGTGTGCCTTCTGGATGTGATTTCTGCAAGAAACTCTGACATACAGTATATGCAGATGAAGTAAGGATGGAGAAGTATTGAAAGGGCAACATCTTTTCTGTCACAATATAAAACTTAATAACAGCTCTAGCTCACATTTGGTTGAGTTAGTCATTTGTGAAGTCCCAGTTATCCACTAGACATCTCTTGTTTCCCTTAATTCTTCAGTGAAACATAGGGAACAATGAATTCTATGAAAGAGGATAGGTTGCATGGGTGCAATTTGGTTCAAAGCCTCCTCTTTCTCACTTTCTCCTCCTCCTCCAAGTTTGGAGATTCTGGACAATGTTGTAGAAATTCTTTGACATTACTTCTCCTGGGATGTTTCTTCAACTTTCCAATTCGAGATTGCATCTAGGAATTCTGCATTCCAGATCAACATCAACAACTTCATATAAGAACTGCTGTGAGTCCTCCTCCAATTCCTGTTGTGCATTCTCCTCCTCCTCCTCCTCCTCCTCCTCCTCCTCCTTTTCCTTTGTCTTAGTCAAATCTTAAAATAGGTTATTTATTTATTTATTTATTTATTTATTTATTTATTTATTTATTTATTTATTTATTTATTTATCAAATTTCTATACCGCCCTACTCCCGAAGGACTCAGGGCGGTGAACAGCCAAGATAAAATACAGATAATACAAATATTAAAAATCCCTTAAAATTATTAAATATTTCGGCCGAAACACAGATTAAAACACCCAATTTATAAAATCACGAATTAAAAAATTAAAAAACTTAAAAAATTTAAAAGAGGGGAGTTAGGCCAGGCCAGCTTGCTGAAATAGAAAAGTTTTGAGAGCACGGCGAAACGTGCGCAGGTCTGGGATCCTCCGTATCTCTGGGGGGAGCCCGTTCCAGATGGTAGGTGCCCCCACAGAGAAGGCTCTCCCCCTGGGGGCCACCAGTCGACACTGTTTGGCCGACGGCACCCTGAGGAGCCCCTCTCTATGGGAGCGTACTGGTCGGTGAGAGGCTATTGGTAGCAGAAGGCGGTCTCGTAGATACCCCGGTCCAATGCCATGGAGCGCTCTAAAGGTGGTAACCAAAACCTTGAAGCGTACCCGGAAGACCACCGGGAGCCAGTGCAGCTCGCGAAGGAGGGCGGTCACATGGGAGCGCCACGTCGCTCCCATAACCACCCGCGCGGCCGCATTCTGGACCAGCTGGAGCCTCCGGGTGCTCCTCAAGGGGAGCCCCATGTAGAGAGCATTGCAGTAGTCCAAGCGGGAAGTAACGAGAGCATGAGTGACCGTGTTTAACGAGTCCCGATCCAGAAAGGGATGCAACTGGCGAATCAGGCGGACCTGATAAAAAGTCCCCCTGGCCACGGCCGTCATGTGCTCTTCTAAAGACAGCCGTGAGTCCAGGAGGACACCCAAGTTGCGAACCCTCTCTGTGGGGGCAAATGACTCGCCCCCAATAGTCAGTGATGGCACTAACTGACTATATCGGGATGTCGGAAACCACAGCCACTCGGTCTTGGATGGGTTGAGCCTGAGTCTGTTTCTCCCCATCCAGATCCGCACGGCCTCCAGGCACCGGGACATCACTTCAAGGGCATCATTGGGGTGGTCCGGGGTGGAGATGTACAGCTGAGTATCATCAGCGTACTGGTGGTACTTCACCCCGAAACCACGGATGATCTCACCCAGCGGCTTCACATAAATGTTGAACAGAAGGGGCGAGAGGACCGACCCATGTGGAACCCCACATACAAGGGGCCTCGGGGTCGACCTCTGCCCCCCTGTCAACACAGACTGCGACCGGTCAGAGAGAAAGGAGGAGAACCACCGTAGGACGGTGCCCCCCACCCCCAACTCCTCTAGCCGGTGCAGCATGATACCATGGTCGATGGTATCAAAAGCCGCTGAGAGGTCTAATAGGACCAGGATAGAGGAGCAACCCCTGTCCCGAGCCCTCCAGAGATCATCAACCAACGCGACCAATGCCGTTTCCGTGCTGTACCCAGGCCTGAAGCCCGACTGGAACGGATCCAGATACAACAATTCATCCAGGTACTGGGGGAGCTGTCGCGCTACCACACTCTCAACAACCTTCGCAATGAAGCGAAGGTTGGAGACTGGACGATAATTTGCCAACACTGCCAGGTCCAGGGAAGGCTTCTTGAGGAGAGGCCTCACCACCGCCTCTTTCAAGGCGGCAGGGAAGACACCCTCACTCAAGGAAGCATTTATAATCCCCTGGAGCCAGCCTCGTGTCACCTCCCAAGAGGCCAGCACCAACCAGGAGGGACACGGGTCCAATAAACATGTGGCTGCGCTCAGTCTGCCCAGTATCCTGTCCACATCTTCGGGCGTCACAGAATCAAACTCTTCCCAGATAATACTCACAAGACCTGCCTCTGTCCTCCCCACTGAATCTACCCAGTCAGAGTCCAGGTGTTCCCAAATCTGAGCGATTTTATCATACAGATACTGTACAAAATCCTCAGCTCTACCCTCCAAGGGGTCCTCCCGTGCTTCCTGGTGGAGCAGGGAGTGGGTCACCTTAAACAGGGCGGCCGGGCGATTATCTGATGCTGCAATAAGAGTGGCAAAATAGTTATACTTCGCCACTTTTATCGCCACCAGGTAGGTCTTAATATGAGACCTTACCAGTGTTCGGTCAGATTCAGAATGGCTGGCCCTCCAACCACTCTCCAGGCATCTTTTCCGGCGCTTCATCTCCCTCAGCTCCTCGGTGAACCAAGGAGCCAGGCGAGATCGACGCCGGGTCAGAGGCCGCAAAGGCACGACCCGATCCAAAGCTCCAGCGGCCGCCCTATCCCAGGCAGCCACCAGCTCCTCAGTCGAGCCATGTGCCAGAGCCTCAGGAAATGGCCCAAGCTCCATCTGGAACCTATCAGGATCCATCAGGCGCCTGGGGCGGTACCACCTCAATGGTTCCGCCTCCCTGCGGTGGGGTGCGGCGGTTCGAAGGTCAAAGCGAAGGAGGGAGTGATCTGACCATGACAAGGGCTCGATCACTATATCCCCTATCTCAAGATCACTCAACCACTGACCAGAGACAAAAACCAGGTCTAGCGTGTTTCCCCCCGTGTGAGTAGGGCCATGAACTAACTGGGTCAGGTCCATGGCCGTCATGGAAGCCATGAACTCCCGAGCCACCTCAGACGCCTCACCGACGGATGGCAGGTTAAAATCCCCCATGACCATAAGCCTGGGGGTGTCAAGCGCCACCGCGGCTATAACGTTGAGCAGCTCGGGCAGGGCTGCCGTCACGTGGCAGGGAGGTTATGTGAATCTGAAAACAGTAACTGTGAGAATAACCTTAAGGGTCCTAATGGGTGATATTTTAAATATGAGCTAGCAGTGTGTGGTGGCAGTCAAAGAAACTAAATGTTTGTTGTATAAAAAGCTAAATGTTTGTTGTATAAAGAAGCATAAAATTTGTTGCAGGACTTGGGTTTGGCTAATCTAGAGAAAAGGTTTAGGGGGGAGATGATAGAACTATGCCAGTATTTGAGAGTTTGCCACAAAGGGTGTGTGTGTGTGTGTCAATTTATTTTACAACGCATTGGAAGGCAGGATAAGAAACAATGGATGGAAACTAATCAGGGAGAGAAGCAACCTGGAATTAAGGAGAAACTTCCTAACAGTGAGAACAATTAACCAGTGGAATAGCTTGCCGACAGCAGTTGCGGATATTTCAACACTGGTGTTTTTTAAGAAGAGCCTTGATAGTCAATTGTCTGGAATGGTGTATGATCTCCTGTTTGAGCAGGGAGCTGGACTAGAAGGTTTCCAAGGTCTCTTCCAGCTCTATGCTGATAGATTGAGATATAAATACTTATGCACAGTTTCGCTGAGCTTTGGCATTTACTAATTATTATGGTTTAATTAATGGGACTCCTTACGCACGGTCACTCATGCCCTCGTCACTTCCTGCCTGGACTACTGCAATACTCTCTACATGGGGCTCCCCTTGAAGAGCACCCAGAGGCTCCAACTGGTCCAGGATGCGGCCGCGTGGGTGATTATGGGAGTGTCATGGCGCTCCCATGTAACACCTCTCCTGCGTGAGCTGCACTGGCTCCCGGTGGTCCTCTGGGTGCGATTCAAGGTGTTGGTGACCACCTTTAGAGCGCTCCATGGCTTAGGGCCTGGATATTTACGGGACCACCTTCTGCCACTGAGAGCCTTCCACTGGCCAGTACGTTCCCACAGAGAGGGGCTCCTCCGGGTGCCATCAGCCAAACAATGCTGACTGGGGGCCCACAGGGGGAGAGCTTTCTCTGTGGGAGCACCTGCCCTCTGGAACAAGCTCCCCCCAGAGATACGTATGATTCCATACGTACTTTCTGTCAGGCCCTCAAAACCTTTTTATTTCATTAAGTCGGGCTGACCTAATCTCTCCAATTGTGTATTTTAATTTGGATTTTTAATGAGGAATTTTAACTGTTGGGCCAAAATATTTAATTTATTTTTAAATTGTTTTTAAATTTTGTATTTGATGTTTTTTACTTCAGGCTGTTCACCACCCTGAGTCCTTCAGGAGAAGGGCGGTATATAAATTCAAATATTAAATTAAATTAATATTAAATTAAATTAAATTAATTAGTTGCATCTGTTAAATGAAAATTATATTGGCAAGCTGGTATTATTATGTAGATGTCAGTTTGCTACAATATTTAAATGCAATTCCTAACCCTACAAATAAATTTATTTTTTTGAGCCACAGTGGCACAGTGGTTAGAGCAGTGGTTCTCAACCTGGGGTCACGACCCCTTTGGGGGTCAAATGGCCATTTCACAGGGGTTGCCAAAGCCCTCTCTCGCTCCCCCCACGCCTTCACTCACCCTCACCCTCTGCCTCTGTTGGATCACCGGTTGCCGGTCGCTTACCCCGCCCACTCCCAATCTATTGCTGCCTCCAGTCCCAGCTGATGGCTAGAGGGGAAAAAAACTGTTTAAATTCTTGCCGCGGGGCTTCAAAGGGCCGCCCTACAGCTGATCATGTTAAAAGAAAATAAATGAGTAGACCGGTGCCTGCAAAAATAGAAAAAACAGCCCCTTTCAGCTTCAGCATAGGTTAATTACCATAAGTTCATTTTATCAGCCTCCCGACTCTCAGCTGATTTGCTATCAGCTGTTTTGCGGAGGGCTCTGTTGCTAGCTAGCTGCAAAGGGGTAAATTGCTGAAGCAAATTATTTTTCCCCTATGCTGAAAAAGCGAAACTAAAAGTAAAGCAGGGTCTTTGCTGCAACGTGACAAAATGAGGCAGAGATATTTCTTTTTCTTTTTCCTCACCAAAAAAGATAGGTGCAAAACTGCAAACAATGGGAAATTTAGAGCAAAAGAGGAGGTACAAGATTTTAAAACACAAAAGAAAAAAAAAACTCTATTTAACTAGGGAATTGTAATAATTAAGATACTATTAATTGTATATTGTGTTGAAAGCAGAAATAGTTAAGTTGTGGTTTGGAGGAATATATGGGGGAAATTATTTGGTTTATTATTATTGGTAAATATAATTAATTGATTTGTAAGAAATTGGATTGCATGGAAATAATTGGAATATTCATGTTCATATTGATTAATATACAAAAAAGATAGTTATATAACTAATTGATTTATATTAAAATGTTGAATTTGTATTAAACAACTGTAATATTACATAATTAACCAATGTGAGGATGGATATAAAAATAGATGACAATGTGAAGGGGTATAATATAGAATAGAAGGGAAAAATTGAATTTGATTAATATTAGAGATGAGGATGGAGGGTAATATTGTTTTTTAAAAAAAATAGATGAGGAATAAATATGGCAAAAAGGAAATATAGAAATTGTAAATTTAATTGAAATGACTAAACACTGTTTAAATTTGTGAACCAGCCAAATACTCTGTTCAAAGGAAATACATTGTATGTTTGTATGTGTGTTTCTAATTATTGCTATTTATTCATATTTGTTCTCTTTTATTCTTTAAAGTTTAATAATTCATTCTTTATCTTAATATCTTTATATTTGTTTGGGGTTGGCTTTCTTCCCTTTCATTTTTTTTTATTGCACAGCAATCTTTCTCCTCAAACCTACGACCTATCTCTTTTCTTCCTTCTTACTTTCTCTTCCTCCCCCTCTTCTTCTCCTCCCTACTTCCTCTTCCTTTCTCCTTCTCCTCCTCTCTTCCTCCCTCTCTTACCCTCACTCCTACTCTAATTTCCCTTCCCTTCCTTCATCCCTCTCTATTGCTGTATCCTTTTAGGCATATGGACAACTCAGATGGCTGAAAAAGTTATTTTTGACTGGTCCGCGCACTTTTGACCAGTCCTCAAACTTACGACTATCCTCACATTTTATGTTTTTTGCCCTATCTTATCACCATGGTGAAGAGAAGCAGTTGTGAAATGAGTGACATGGTTGTTAAGAATGCTGCACGGGTATAAATGTGAGGTTGGTCATAAGTGTGAGGACCAATCAAAAGTGCGAGGACCTGTCAGAGTTTTTCAGCCCTCTGAGTAGTTCCTATACTCATAGTCATGGCCACCCAGTCACATGACCAGCTAGCCACGCCCACCCAGTCACATGACCTCCAAGCCACGTCCACAAAATAAGCCACGCCCACAGAATCAGTAGTAAAATATTTTAGAACCCACCCCTGGTTGGGGGTCACCACAACATGAGGAACTGTATTAAAGGGTCGCAGCATTAGGAAGCTTGAGAACCACTGGGTTAGAGTGTAATACTGCAGGCTACGTCTGCTGAGTACTGGCTACCTGCAATTTGGCAGTTCAAATCTCACCAGGCTCAAGGTTGACTCAATCTTCCATCCTTCTGAAGTGAGTAAAATGAGGACCCAGATTGTTGGGGGCGATATGCTGACTCTATAAACCGCTTAGAGAAGGCTGGAAAGCACTATGAAGTGGTATATAAGTCGAAGTGCTATTGTTATTGGTATTTAAATCCTCTTTTCATTCCTCTGAGTTCACTTTTAGTTGTTAACTTATCCCCAAAGTTTTTCTGTGATCTATGTATTTCTCACCCATTTCCTCTTTTCCCCCTTAGTTTTGGGCTGTTATTATTTTTTGAAATAGAACAAAATGAGAAAAGAAGTTCAAACTTTATCACATTTCCTCCTCCTTACCTTCCCCCTCCCTCCTTACCTTTATTTTTCTCATTAGTATGTCATACCTCAGGTTCCTATGGTCTCTCTTTTCTGTGACAGCCTTCAATATGTCTTACGGCAGGTGTACTTTTCTATTTCTCACAAAAAGCCACCTAGACTTACTTCTGGCTTACTTATTTACTTACTGATTTATTACATTTATTTGCCACCTATCTTGCTCTGGGCCTATTCTAGGCAGCTTACAATAACGAAACAGAAGGAAAATGAAAAGAATGTAAACAAAACAGAAGGAAAATAATAAAACCATAAAATAAACAATGACAAAGGAACACATAATACATACATTGATAATAATACATCGATATGAAAAGCAAAACGATGGATAGATGGAGAGAAGAGATAAGCAGTGGGAAGGTGGACTCTGCCATCAATCGACCTCTTGTGTTAAACTCCCATTTGGTCCCAAGCCAATTGGCAGAGTCATGTCTTAAGGCTTTTGTGAAAGGACAGGAGGGTGTGGGTGGATCTTACCTTACAGGGTTAAAAGGTTCCAAAGGGTAGGTGCTGCAGCAGAGAAGGCTTCTCTTCTGATTCCCGATAATCAGAGTTCTTTGAACAATGGGATCCAAAATAGGTGCTCTCTGCTGGTACAAGCAGGACAGACTTATTCTAACAGGATAAGTCAGTTCATCAGATACCCTGGACTTATACCATTAAGGGAGTTTAATGGTCATAACCAACACCTTGAACTGCAGCCAGAAGCACATTGGTAGCCAATGAAGTTTGTGGAACAGAGATGGATTACCTTAGAGGCCCCAAAGACTACTGCTGCTGCTGCACTATGCACCAGCTAAAGCTTTTGAGCAGACCTCAAGGGTAGCTTCATGTAAATGGAGTAGTCCAGATGAGAGATAACCAGGGCTTCAGTAACAAAGCACAGGAGTCATGATCGAGGAAAAGTCACAACTGGTGCACAAACTGTAGCCATGCAAAAGCTCTCATGCTTACACCTGCCATCTGGTCTTTGGGCTGGAGTTGTGACTTCAGGAGAACCCCCTGCATGCAAACTGGCTTTGAACAGATAATGCAGATCTAAGGATGAAAAATTCCCACATCCTGGAGTTCCTTGTACCCAAAGCCACTCAGTTTTGCCAGGGTTATATAGGAAACATGGTATAAGAATTGCATTCAAAATGTTATATTTCACAACTGCATATTTTTGGTTTAAAAAACCAAAGAACTAGTTTTCAATCAGTTCTTCAAGATAGTCAGTAATGAGGCAAATGAGGATTCTGTCACAATTTAGAGAGGAGCAATTAAATCAGTTTCATTTCTTTGTCAGATGTTCCTTTCTGTTCAAATCAGGCCTCAGAATAATAATGTAACATTTGGGGGAAAAGATGCAACCCAGTAATCCAGCTGCAGAAGCCAAAATGGAAAAGATCTCCACAGCCACCATGTATTTTCCCTTGGTGCTCAGATAGGTGGGAACAAAGGATATCCAAACACTACAAAAGACCAACATGCTGAAGGTGATAAATTTGGCTTCATTAAAGCTGTCAGGTAACTTCCTAGCAAGGAAAGCTACTGAGAAGCTGACAGCAGTCAAGAATCCCAAGAAACCAAGAACACTATAAAACATAGTGGTTGAACCTTCTTTACATTCTAGGACAATTTCTTCAGCCATGGAGTTCATGTCAGAATCTGGGAATGGGGGGGAAATTGCCAACCACACTGCACAAATGGAGAATTGTGTCAAAGAGCATGAAAGAACTATAGCGTTGGCCAGCCTTTTCCCCACCCATTTCCTCATTTTGGATCCGGGCTTGGTGGCCATGAAAGCAAGGACCACTATGATTGTTTTCCCCAATATGCAAGAAAGAGCTACAGAGAAGATGATGCCAAAAGAAGTTTGTCGCATGAGACATTTTACTTGATCTGGTTGCCCAATGAAGAGCAAAGTGCAGAGGAAGGAGAGGAGGAGAGCAATGAGAAGAATGTAGGTAAGGTTCCGGTTGTTGGCTTTGACAATGGGGGTGTCCCGATACTTAATGAAGGTTCCCAGGACCATAACTGAGATGAAAGAAAAGAAGGAAGTAATAGCTGTCAAGGTAATTCCCAGAGACTCTTCATGAGACAAAAATGTGATGTGTTTTGAAATGCAAAGGTTGTGAGCTTTGTTTGGGTACTGATCTTCTGAACATGGAAAACAGTCATCTGCATCTGGAAAAGAAATTATTGCAGTCAAGTGTTTAATGTTATAGACAACAACCCATTACCAAATTGGTCATCATTTCAGAGATATTTCCTTTCCTGACAGTGAGCATTTGAAAATAAACTTCCTTCCCTCCCTCCCTCCCTCCCTCCCTCCCTGATACATGAGGCCCTGGTGTCCTTGAGATTTTTCTATGCTAGCCCCTTTTGTAAAACGTATTCAATTGGTCCAGATCCAGTGATTAATGGGCCCAGTGAGGTTGGGGAGTTGTTTCATAGGATCTGCTTTATGGGCCAGCCAAATCCTTCAGTTTTACTGGAATAGAGAGGTAGCACAGGGCTTGGATTGATTTGAATAGGGTCAGGTCCATGAAACTTTTTTCATCCCATTGAACCAGCCATTCTCTGTGCTTCATGGAGGATTTGACAGAGTAGAAAAGACTCAAGAGACATCTAGTGCATTGCTGGAGAAAGACGAGGGATGAATCAGATCAATAACAAACTAGAGTCACTATTAAGTATGTATCATTTTTCAAAAAGGTATTGCTGAACACAAACAATTCATAACTTTGGTTCAGTCTCCCACCTGTCCTTTTTAGGGAAGGTGGTTGAGCTGCAGCTCCTGAAGATCCTTGATTAAATGAATTATCTGGATCTGTTTCAGTCAGGTTTCTGGCTTGGATATGGGATGGAAATGGCCTTGGTCCTTCTTTTGGATGATCTCTGGAGGGAATGGGTAGGGATAGTATATCCATCCTGGCTCTTCTTGATCATGGTAGGATTTGAGCTGGCTTTGGGAATTATGAGAGGAAAAAAATACTTCTGGTCTGGTTCACCTCCTCCCTCTTTGACCAGTTCCAAAGGGAGCAAGAGGTCCAGCCTGCAACACCAACTATGGGGTGCTATATGACTCAGTGCTTTCTCTGTAACTTTTTAGTATCTACATGAAGGTGCTCAGTGACTTCATTTGTCATCACAAATAAAGTGTATCATCAGCATGCTGAGAATACTCAAGTGCATATCTTCCTCTTGGGCAAAGTAACTGATGCTGTTCATGTTCTTTCATAGCATTTGGATGTTGTGGGGGATTAGATGAAGAAAAACAGGCTTCAATTGAACCCTGGTTATTTTGAGTGGCTATGAAATGGAAGGCTCCTCTATATCCAGGGGTTGGCCATTTTTGTTCTGGATAGTATTGCACTGCCCCGGCAGACCTATTGTGTAAATAGGGGATTCTCCTGGACTCATGATTTCTGCTTGAGGAGCAGGTGTCAGTCATGTTTAGAAAAGCCTTCACTGAACTTCATCTTATAAGCAAAAGCACTTAGACTTATATACCTCTTCACAGTGCTTTGCAGCTCTCTCTAACCAGTTTACTGGGTCAGCATATTGCATATCCTTATTTTACCAACCCCAGAAGGATGGAAGTCTGAGTCAACCTTGAGCTGGAGAGAATTGAACTATCAAACTGCTGGCAGTCATCAGTCAGCAGAATTAGCCTGAAATTCTGCATTCTAACTACTGTGCTACCATGGCTCTTATGCACCAGTTGTGGCCTTTTCATCCCTACTCTCTCTAACTTGTATCTTGGTCATCTCCCATAGGCAGTGGTGAGATTCAACCAGTTCAGGACGGTTTGGGTGAACTGATTGTTAAATTGCTGGCTGGCCCAGCCCCTTCCTGCTCCGCTCCTTCCAGGAGTCCCCATGTGCCCCATTTTGGCTCCAAGGTAAGTGTAGGGAAGCCTGCTAGTCCCAAAATGGGGCATGGGGGTGCAGCCCATTTTTGCTCCCAGCAGGCTTCAGGTCAGCCTACTAGGCCCAAAATGGGCCGTGGGGGCATCCCCAGCCTGTTTTTGTTCCCAAGGGGGTGCAGGAGGCCACATGCTGCCTGTCATACCTCCCGACCATGCCCACCGTGGCCATGCTAACCCAGCCAGTCATTAGGATAGGGAACCGGTTGTTAAATTATTTGAATCCCACCATTGCTCATGTGGATTGTTGCAATTCAATCTATATGGGGCTACTCTTGAAGAGGCTGTAGTAGGTGCAGAATGCAGCATCACAAACAATATTGTGTACCCCAAGGGTTCCACATTTAACACCTCTGCTATACAAACTCCAATTTTTCTCAGTTGCTTTTGGGTCCAATTCAAGATATTTGCTATTACCTTGAAAATCCTTTCGCTGATTACTTGAGAATCCATCATCCCCACTCTATGATCCCATCCCACCTAATCAGGCAAGGAGGATATATTGCGGATTCTGTCATTTAAGGAATTTTGGCTGGCAGGTCGCAGGTAAAAAGCCTTTTCAGCTGTTGCTGCTGCTCTGTGGAACACCTTACTCTGAGCTGTGAGGCTGGTCCTTGGTCTTCATCGGCATTGAAGTTGAAGACTGATATGCAACCCTGGGTGTCATGAGGGCATTCTTTGCATCTTCATATTTTAACATTTAATGCTGCAACCCTACTTTTAAATTTTGTTTTTAACTTTATTCTTATTTATATTTTTATACGAAGATATGCTTTTATGCATATAGTCTTGTGAAAAGAAATCAGGGGTGTCATGATAGCAGTGTTCCAATATTTAAGGGGATGCCGCAAGGAAGAGGTGCTCAATCTATTCTCCAAAG
Source organism: Arizona elegans (assembly GCA_022577455.1). Lineage (NCBI taxonomy): Eukaryota > Metazoa > Chordata > Lepidosauria > Squamata > Colubridae > Arizona > Arizona elegans. The sequence continues at coordinate 3,889,712 of JAKOOJ010000021.1, read as the reverse complement.
CACCTGAAGGCAGGACAAGAAGCAATGGATGGAAACTAATCAAGGAGAGAAACAACCTAGAACTAAGGAGAAATTTCCTGACGGGGATAACAATTAATCCAACATTGGAGATTTTTAAGAAGATATTAGATAACCACTTGTCTGAAAAGATATAGGGTTTCCTGTTTGAGCAGGGATTAGGACTAGAAGACCTCCAAGGTCCCTTCAAACTTTGTTATTCTTTTATACTAACAAATTTATTCATTTATTTAGGAATTTTTTATTGCCGCCTATTCACACATGGCAACTCAAGGCAGCTTTCAAGAATATAAAAACCTTATATAAAAACAATAAAACTAATAAAAGAGACAATTTTATAATACATTAATAAAATAATATAATAAAATAACCCACACACCCCCAACTTGGTGATAATATATCATACAAACAGGCTCCATCCCACTCTGGGTTCCCCAGACCCACTGGCAGAATCAGGTCTTTAGTGCCTTCCAGAAGAGTGTTAGAGTGGGGGCCATTCTGATCTCTGGGGGAATGATGTTCCAGAGAGAGGGAGCCACCATGGAGAAGGCCCTTCTTCTGGGTTCCACCAGATGTATCTTCCTAGGGGATGGGACCCACAACATTCCTTTCCTCCCTGCTCTGGTGGGTCAGGTAGATGTGATTGGCAAGAGACGGTCCCTCTGATTTATTTTATTTTATTTTATTTTATTTTATTTTATTTTATTTTATTTTATTTTATTTTATTTTATTTTATTTTATTTTATTTTATTTTATTTTATTTTATTTTATTTTATTTTATTTTATTTTATTTTATTTTATTTTATTTTATTTTATTTTATTTTATTATTTTATTTTATTTTATTTTATTTTATTTTATTTTTTCATTTATTTATTTATTAAATTTTTATACCGCCCCCTCTCCCGAAGGACTCAGGGCGGTGAACAGCCAGAATTAAAAACACACAATACAAATATTAATTATCCAATTTAAAACCCCTTACTCATAAAATTCCCCAATTAAAATTTTTTTAACCCAGCCCGGTTTGCTGAAACAAAAAAGTCTTCAGGGCCCGGAGGTACGGAGGTCTGGGATTAGTCGTATCCCTGTGGGGTAGCTCATTCCAGAGGGCAGGTACCCCCACAGAGAAGGCTCTTCCCAGGGGGGTCGCCAGCTGACATTGCCTGACAGACGGCACCCTGTGGAGGCCCTCTCTGTGGGATCGTGTTGGCCGGTGGTGAGTTCCTCCCTCTGACAGTGCCTGGAGGCTGTTAGGGGCTGGATGGGGAGAAACTGGTTGAAACTAAACTCTTGCAAGACCAAGTGGCTCTGGGTTTGGGGTTCTTTGGCCCAGGGAGAATTGGATGGGGTGGCATTAGTCCAAACAGACCCTGTGCATAATTTGAACTCACCATGGGCTGAGACATACAGCTGAGTATCATCAGCATATTGAACACAAAAAGATTTATTTTTATGGTCTGGTTTATCTTTCCCAGAGTAAAAAAAGATGGCATGATATTTGAATAGACTCCTAAGTAATCAACATCTCTCCTGTATTAAAGACACATTTGTAAAGAGATGGTAAACTATTGTTTATAATTAAAGAGTAATATAAGGCATTACACAAAATACATAGCAACGAAATCTCTACTTTCGATCTCTTACCTATCTTGTTTGAAATTTTCCCTTCTGGGCATTTAAGGCAATCATAGCAGCAAAAGGGCTTTCCTTCTATTTTTATTTTGCTCCAACCTGATGAGCATGGAGGATTGCACATAGAAAAAGGTTGTACCTATTGGACATTATGAAAGAAAATTGAAAAATTATTACTTAATGTTTCAGGAATTCTTGCATCTGAAGAATTGGATTTGACTAGTACTTAAGGCATATACAGTGGTACCTTGGAACTCAGCTGCTTTGAAACTCATTGAATTCATTGTTTGGTTGATACTCAATGAAGAAGCTAGAACTTGTTGATAACAGCTACCTTGTGACTTACAACCGTATTCCTTATGAGAACAATTTGTTTGATACTCATTATTTTTGGTACTTGTTGGATGCTTATCCTACAGTTGGGTAGATAATATATAGAAAACTATGTTCTGTAACTTTAACTGCTACAAGATGACTAATTGGCTGTGCTAAGCAGACATAAAAGAAGGCAGGAAGTTCATTCACTTCTGCTCCTGCTATTAGAAGGTTGAACTGCTGAAAGGAACTATGTCGGTGTTACTGAAGAGAACTGGAATTGTAAGCAAACTATGTTTTTGTGTTGAATCATGATTATTTGAAGAAGTGTTATCTTTGTTTTGAGAAGCCAAGTTTGTTTTGTTTTACTACAAGTAAAGACTGTTTATTTTCTTACTACGTTCAGGGTCTGTGAGTATCTGTGTGTTTTGCTAAGCAACATATCTATTCGCTGTCTGGTCCATTGCACCACTTTGCAGAGGGCAGTTTTATCCTCAACACTGGTTATGGGCCCAGTACCAGAGTGTGTGTACCAGTTACAGCAATACAAGAGTTGCGACACACATTATTGCTCCAAACGTTCTGATACGTATTTAATATCCTGGTGAGGATGGCACAAGGTTAAGCTCCCAACTTATCGCTGGTTACCCGGCTGGATGGCACCAACTACAAATCCTGGTCCACCAAGCAGCAACAGGTTTATATATTGTTATCATCGCTAAATGAGAGCTACAACGACGTAGTAACATCATTTGAAGTTCTCGCACAGCAGGAACTAACTTTGGCCAATGTAACCTTGCGACTACTAGAAGAAGCCAGAAGGCGAGAAGAAAGAAAACAACTAAGGGAAGAACCTGAGTCGATTAATGTAAATGTAAAGGCAAATAACCATGTATATGCTGTAAAACATTGTTTTAATTGTGGCAAGAAGGGTCATAGAGCCAGGTTTTGCAGAAGGCTGAAACAAAAAAACCATGGTTAAAGATAAAAAACAATGTAATGTAGCTATGTCTGATAAGAAACCGGTTAACCACAATTTGTGGGTTATTGATAGTGGGGCATAGCTATGCATTGTCAGAACACAAAGCTATTTTGTGAAAATGTTGCCTAATAATAATAAGGTTTCTTTAGCAAATGGGTGGAAGCTAAAGACATGTGGTGAGGGAACGGCAATATGTCCATATGTAAAAGAAAAAATGCATATGTTATATGTTCCAAATCTAAACTTTAATTTGATTTCAGTTAGAGTATTGGTTAAGCTAGAATATACAGTAACATTTAGAACCAATGATTGTTTAATTGAAAAAGGTGAAACCAAGATTATTGGAAAACTGAAAGATGGTTTATATGTATTATCTAGTAACCATGTTACAAATGTTGTATACTCAAATGTCAAACCACATGATGAATGTGTTCACTTGCTTCACAGACGTATGGGGCATATCAATTTTAAGATGTTACAGAAAACTGTAAAATTAGTTGATGGGTTGAAGCTGAAACCATGTAATCAGTATTTAAATTGCAATATTTGTAATCAGCAGAAAAGTAGAACAATCCCTGTTTGACAGGTTTAAAACGAAGAGACCACTGGAAGTGGTATTTGCTGATTTAATAGGGCCAATGAAGGCTAGTTTAGGGGGTGCTTGCTATGTTCTCAGTATAGTTGACCATTATTCCAGGTATGGTTTTTGTTACCTATTGAAGACTAAGGTAGATACTTTTCGGTATTTTGTTCAATGGATTAAGTTTGTGGAGAGAAAAACAAATCAAAAAATAGTTACCATTGTAACTGACAATGGTACTGAGTTCGTAAACACAAGGTTTAAATTAATGTTAGATAATGTTGGTATAAAGCACAAATGTTCAGCTCCATATGGACCACAACGTAACTCATATGTTGAAAGGAGAGGACAAACCTACAAGCAATGAGGAGATCAATGTTAGCTGATTCAGGTTTACCGGCTAATTTATGGGGAGAAGCAATTATGTGTGCAAATACACTCTTAAACAACACCATAAATACAACCACTAACAAAATTCCATATACCATATGGCATGGAAGGAAGCCGGATTTGAGCAACATACATACATTTGGATCACCTGCCTGGGTACATATTCCATCGCAGTTAAGGCGTAAGGGCCAAAGCAGAGCACAACAATTAATATTTGTTGGTTATAATTCAAACCACAGGTCCTACAGATTTTGGGTAAAAGGAACAGCAACGGTAGCTAACAGTGCAAATGCCAGGTTTATGGAGCATGTAGGATGGAATAAATTAGGTACTGAAAATGAGGTTATCATTGAAACTCAGACTGAAGCTACCAATGAAATGCCAGAGATCCAGAGCGAAGAGGTAGAGAAAGACGTAGTACAGGAAGAGGTAAAGGTGGAGAGGCAATCTGTAAGCCTGAACTCCCAAGAAGGTCGAGTAGAGTAACAAGACCACCTGATAGGTATCAGGCAACTACAGTCTATCAAGTGAATAAAGTCCCTACTACATTTAATGAGTTGACCACATTTCCACCTGAAGATCAGAAAGTTTGGAGAGGTGCAATGACTAAAGAATTACAATCTTTGCAGAATTTGAAAGTATATGAATCTGTAACAATATCATACATGTAAACATACATAATGTATGTTTATCATAAATTAGCAATTGGTCTAGACCTAATATTTCTTATAGCGTGAACCAATTAGCTAGATTCATCACGGAACCTACAGAAAGACACTGGCAAGGAGCAAAACATATTCTTAGATATCTGAAATATACCATGCATCATGCATTATATCTACAACCATCAGAAGAATTGCATGTAACCACTTATGTAGATGCGGATACAAGGAAATCAACCTCAGGAATCACTGTATTTCTGGGAAAATCTTTTATATGGTGGTGTTCAATAAGATAGAAGCATTTAAGTATGTCTACAATGGAAGCAGAGTTTTCTTGTTTATCTTTGTTATGTATGGATTTGATCAGTATTAAGCAGCTGATGCTAGATTTAGGAATAGATATACAAGATCCTATAATAGTATATGAAGATAATCAGGCAGCGATAAAAATGGTGACAAATATAGCTGTAAAGACTAGAACAAAACATACAGATCTTCGGTATCTCAATGTAAGAGAATGTATAATGAACAAGATGATAGAACTTGTATATTGTGCATCACAAGACAATGTGGCTGATCATTTCACAAAAGCACAAGGAAGTAGGAAACATATAGATACATGTGAACAGTATGGTTTAAGATTGTAAATATATTAGTCTACCCAAAGGGGAGAATGTTGGATGCTTATCCTACGGTTGGGTAGATAATATATAGAAAACTATGTTCTGTAACTTTAACTGTTACAAGATGACTAATTCGCTGTGCTAAGCAGACATAAAGGAAGGCAGGAAGTTCATTCACTTCTGCTCCTGCTATTAGAAGGTTGAACTGCTGAAAGGAACTGTGTCGGTGTTACTGAAAAGAACTGGAATTGTAAGCAAACTATGTTTTTGTGTTGAACCATGATTATTTGAAGAAGTGTTATCTTTGTTTTGAGAAGCCAAGTTTGTTTTGTTTTACTACAAGTAAAGACTGTTTATTTTCTTACTAAGTTCAGGGTCTGTGAGTATCTGTGTGTTTTGCTAAGCAACGTATCTATTCGCTGTCTGGTCCGTTGCACCACTTTGCAGAGGGCAGTTTTACCCTCAACACTACTCATTGTGCCTCTCAGAACCAATTAGCAATGACTACCAAGGTCCCATTGTATTAACAAAATATTGTCAAACAGGCCAGAAACACACATTGGGAGAAACAAGCAGCCTTAGTCATCTTACAAACAACACTTAAGATATGAGAAATGCAACTCTATTGCAAAAACATGATGTTGAGTAAATGTTTACCAATTAAATAAGGACCCAGGCTGGATGGTAGTTGGCCATGTTGTACGAAGCATACATCCTTAAGTAACCATGTGAGAGAAACTGGTATAATTTAGGAAATGCAGCCATATTGATTATTTGTAAGTCTTTTGTTATTCATATAATCAATCATTATGTTCTTTGCCACAATTGGTGGGACTGCAAATAGAATCCCCAGAAAGGATTCATTTCTAAAATAAAATTATGCCTCCAAGGATGTTCTATACTGTCTACTTGAAAGAATGTTTAATTGCTTCTTTGGAAGAATCTCCCATTATAGAAATCTCTCTTCTAATCACTGGAAATTTTTTACATTGGTTTTTTATTTTAGGGTAATTATGTTCACGAGTCGCTTTGAGAAAAGACTCATTATTTGCCTATAATTCTTGAAAGAACTTTCTGATCATTGAAGCAGTAAGTAAAAATAAAATAAATTATTCACTGTAGTTTGATATTGGTGCCAAAACTACCTGGTTAAACATGGTGGGCCAGATTATCTCCTCTGCAGAAACAGTAAGGAGATTTTCAGGGGAAGTCATTGGAGCTATGTTTCCAATTTTGATTCGATGAAATGATTGGTTGCGGAAGGTAACCCAGTTGATAACATCAAATCCAGTTGCAAGTTCTCCTCTTTTATCAAAGGAAACCATGTCCCCAGCACTGTTGTTAAATGAAACAGCTTTCAGATACCAATGAAACTAAATGGAAATCATTAAAAGAAATTTATAACAATTGGAAGCAATGAGCAAGTATGAATGTAGGATCTTTCATAAATTAGGTGTTGTTATTTTAAGGCAGACCAATCAACAAATATAATATGAGGAATATATATTGTAACGGGGTATGGCAAAAGAAACTTGAATACCTTCAGGAATTTCCTTCTAAGGCAAAATTAGTCTCTCTCACACACTCTTCTTTCCCGGGACTAAATTGGCATTTACTTTCTCTTAACAGTCCTTCTAATGACTATGCATCCTTTCTAAAAAGCATTTAGGTATTTAGAATTCCTTTAGTATTCCCTTGCATGTTGGCAGCAATATTATCATCTATGTCAGCTAGACCAATAATATTGACTCTTAATGACACCCTGGTTACTTGCTGTTGCTCACAAGGTCTGGTGTACTAAAATATTGTGAGCATTTGCTCTATGAAAAGCCAACAAAAAATTTATGTGGTCTGTATATTGATCACTCTTCAATCCTTTCTTTTTCTCTTATGTATCTCATACTCTTCTCTTCACTGTGGAAACAAAATGGAGGACCCCAAACAAATAATCAAGACTCACGGCACCTCAATGCCCTTCCTTCCTTCCTTCCTTCCTTCCTTCCTTCCTTCCTTCCTTCCTTCCTTCCTTCCACTCTCCCTCCCTCCCCTCCTCCCCCCTCCCCTCCTTCCTTCCACATCTCATAATCTTCTCCTGACTATGGAATCAAAACTCAGAATCCAAGCAAATAATCAAAGATAATTACAGTATTCATTGTTAAGTTAGGACAATGGAAAAACATCCATTCAGAAATTAGTGGAAGGAACTTCTGCAGAGAACTTATATTTCAAAAAGGAAGGCAAAAATGATTCATAAGCAATTACATAATAGATCTCAAGTTACTTCCAGCTGTTCTGTTATTTAAACAGAACAATGGTTTTAGAAGAAGCATTTGCATCATAAGATTAAGAGGTTCCTAGTGAAATGTTTTGATAGAAATAATCACAAACCACTGTGGGATACAAGGACACATTCCTTATATCCTATTAAACAGTCCCATTCATTTGGAAACTGATTTACCCCACACTTCTTCCAAAACTTCTCTTGAATTAACATTTGACGTTGCCTCCTTCTTATTGTGCATTGTTGCACCCCATGTTTAGTGTTATCCGGAATTATTATTTGAAGTTCTGACATATCACTTATGAGTTAGTTCAGCTTCAGAATGCTCTTATTAGCTATACAATTCCAAAATCCTAGCTGAACATTTATATAACTGGCCCTTACATAAAGGGGCATTTACATTCATGTCGTTTTTACCTGCCACGACTGTTGACTGAGTTCCCAAGCATTTCTCCTTTTTCTGCTCTTAGATGAAAGCATGGCTTGCAGAGCATGGGCCACTGCATAGACAGCATTGTAAATGCTATAACTTTGCCCAGTTATACTAGATTCAATCACAGATTCAGGAAGGGTCTCCAGTGATTCCTCACCAGTGCATTGATTGTCACTGTCCTCATCTAACCCAGCATTTGGGAAAGAACATTCAAATGCATTTTCCCAAAACACTCTTGTCAAACTGTCCTCTTCTTCTGAAGAAGGCTTTCTCATCTGAGTAAATTTCTTAAACCCTAATATTTCCTTTGAAGAAACTGCCAATGATAGGGCACCGTGGATGAAATCCATGCCCCTGTATCTTTGAAAGGGGATTGATGTGAATTCCATCTGTGCTGGCATGACCCAAACTTTATCTTTTCTCTTCATTGGCATCTCTTCATATTCTGAAATAAATGGAAACATTCTAAAAACAGCCATGTCCTGACTTTCACCATATATGATTACAACATTGGCAGTACTTCTCATAATAGTCTTATACAGCAAAACATAACCATTAAGTTGAATTTCAACATCATTCGTAACTGATTCCTTTGGCATTTCTTCCATGAAATCAAAACAAATGCCTTTCTTAGAAAATATATGAAGTCTATTCTGTATGAACCTCTTCCCATTTTCAGGGCTCTGGACAATGAGCCCAATCCATTTCCACTGGAAGTGAAGCAACAATTGAACCAGCCCCATAATTTGAAGGTCTTCATTTGGAAATAATTGACGGAAGAAAGCAGCTTGTATGTTGTCATCAATCTCTGCAGTTGAACCATACATGAGCTAAAAAAAAGAGAAGAAATTAGAGTATATAATTCCAAATTACTTTTGTCTATTTTAATTATCTTATTTAAATATTAAAGTTCTCCAGGAAAGGACAGAATTGATTACTGTTTGCATATTCCAATATAAATTCTATGATAATTGTTTAGGCTTTTTTTAAATAAACAAAGCTCCAGAAATGTAAGAACTTCAAGAATGAATATGGACTTCTGGATTATGCTATGCTTACACATGTTTCCATGACATGATTTACCCCATAGATTAGGTATACGTAACTTTCTAGCATTTTGAATCATTCCTCTCTGTCCCACCCTTGATGAAATATATTTTGATGTTTAGCTTGATTGTGATTTTAACTACATAAGGCAATGTTATCCCTTTGTTTTGAATGTTTCTGACACTAATAGATTCATAAATATAAAATTTGGAATAGAAATTAAACTAAATCAAGCAAGAAATACTGTATTTAGATTTGACTCCTTTCTTTATGGGATGGCTCTTACCTGTGGGATCTTATATATACTCAGAATGTTTGACATGAACTGACCAATGAAAGCATTATGTCCTGCAATCACAGATATTACATTGTCCTTGAAGTCACATTTGTAGTTTGGGATGAACCTTCCTTTTGTAGTGAGAAGCTCCAAGGTAGCCAGATAAATCCATCTTGCCAGGAAATAGCTATTGGAGATATGGATACCGAGGGTGATGTTAGGCAAGATCCTGGAATTCTCATTGATTTCTTTGATTGCAAATTCCAAAGCCAAGATGTGCTGGTAGTTTTGCATATTAAACCTGAAGTGAGTTTTAGAACAACAAACAAATCTGGAATTGGCTGCATTCTAATTGTATCACACAAGTTTAGATTGTGCATAGCATGAGCACTGGTAAAGGTGGATGCACTAGAGTCAAACAAACCATTTGTTTAAAATATTCAAGGAAGAGGTCAAAGCAATATAACAATCCATATGCATTTAGGCAGCCCAATTGCAAAACGCCATAAACATCAATAATCAGTGTTTTTTTTTTCTTCTTAATTTGGAAGTCTATATTTAATTTTACTTCCTACCCCAATTTTCTACTTTCCTTATTCAATACACTGGAAATTTCTGAGGAATATTGGATATAATATTTGCATGTAGGACTAACTGCAATCATGCATTCCTTAACATATTGCTGATATGAAGCAATGCTCTGCAGCGATTTATTTCATTTGAACTTCATCAAGTTATAGCCATATGAAAAAAGTGTATAAAAATTAAACTGATGCCTGCTAGAATGGTACCAAAGCCATAGAAATAAAATCACATTGGAAAATAACTTGTGTAAGAGATGGAAATTGAAGCAATATTATTGAGAAATAATAGTGCAGGATAGGCAATTTAACATTCATCCTCCATCCTAATTCAAATATGTCCCAGCTTTAACTATTTTCTGTATTTGCATTACTTAAAAACAGGAATTCCATACATTAAATCACCAAACAGTTCATCTGATGGATTTCTTCTGAATGTTACTTCATCAGATATCATGTAAATTTGAAAAGAAATGCCCGCAATGACCAAATCTTCTGAATGATATCGCTTGTGCTTAATAAAAGGCTGGTTTCCTACAGAACATTTAGCAAGGGTTATATCAGCTTCTACATAGAAGGACAATATTGCTACAGATGCAAAGAATAATATCATTTTGTAGAGCAATTTATCTCTCAGCCATCTGTTCACTCCATGAATATTAGGCATTTGAAATAGGACAGCCTGAGATATAGTGTTCCATGAGGCTGCTTTAAAGTAGAGGTTTACTTTTTAAAAAATCAGAATGACAGGATAATCAATTATTATCATAATTGATAATGATTATAGAAATCTAGGCATGCTCAAACCAACTTGTAACATACAGGGTATTGTAACCTGCAATTAAGGACCAAATAATAGTGATGGGGGACAGAAAGAACTAAATGAGAAATGTAAAAAGTTTTGTTCTCCAGGATCTGCAGCTGGCTTCCAACTGAGAAAACAACTGAATTCAAATGAAAATTTCAGTCATGATTAATTAAACAACAAATTAAACTGCATTAAATGAAATTTGGATCTCCATGTTAAGAAGCATCTTTCTCTTCAGATATTCTAAAAATAATACAATTAATCAAAATACTAGTATTGTCTGAATTTTGTTTGATATGCCTGTTGGTCAATAATGTGCTTATTTGTGTATTATAATATTATAATACTTATAATATTAGCATTAGCACTGCATACATAATTCCACAATGCAGATTTTCCCTTTTGGGGAAATCAGTAACAGAAGTAGGATAACTTCTACTTCTTGGCACATTTGGGGCATTTCTTTCTCTTCTATATGGGTCTTTGATTGAAGCTCAATTTCTTTCTTATTTTCTTTCCTTCCTTCCTTTCCTTCCTTCCTTCCAAGAGAGACCCATATACTTTATGTGTATATACATACACATAAATATAAATGTACTATACATAGTATAGTATAGTTTGCTGTTTCAGTAAAAGAGAATATTTGTAACTGAGGGTTGAACTGTCTGGACCTTAGTCCTCTCTGAGCTTGATTGTTTTCTTGAAGATTTTTCATTGGATTAGTAGATAACATCATCTGTACCACAAAGGAGTGGGGTTTGCTCTCATTGTATCTAGTGGCTTTCCTGTCAGAGTGATCTTTGTGGTTCCTTGATTAAGCTGTTGTTTAATGTTAGCTTGTTTGACTGCATTATTAGTTTCTTGACTGGACCTGTTTACTTGATTGTTGATCTTTCTGTTGATTGCTGATAAAGAGGTATTTTGAACTTTTTGTTTTCTTTTTGGCTTTTTGATTGTCTCTTTTGAATGATATATAGTTGCTGTTACCTCTATAAGCATTTTTGGACTTGCTTGGTCTCTGATTCTCAGTTGAAACTGGTTTCCCATTTGAACCTATGGTTAAGTCATTCCATGTATTCTGACATGGAAATTAGCATGGAAATTAAGGCACATCTATCATGTCTTCTGTGATGATTGCTAGTTGGTGTTCATGGATGTGCTCTACTAGTCTTCTGACTTTTGTCCTACACAGGGCCTGTTACAGTCCTTACACTATATGTTGTATATACTATATGTTTAATTTCTACTCTGGGACAGCTGGGTCTTTTGATTTACTTTGGATACTTTAGAGGGCTTTAATTGGCTTATACGCTTCAGTAAATCCATGTGGTTTCCCCTTTGCTGTATATTATTTACTCTTGTAAATAATTGTATGTTGTGTTAGTTATTTGTTTTATGAAATTTTCATTGACAAGTAGATAATATTATGGAAATGTCAAAACTGCTGAAAGATTTAAATCCCTAATCCTAAAAATACTTCAACATATATCCCCTTTTTATTTTCTCAATTCTGTTTTAGAAATTTACCTGCTGCCAAAAGATTTACCATCATTTATACAAGTTACATCTTTTTTAAACATTCTCAAACTAACTTATGTTACACAGTGTATTGTAACCTGGAATTAAGGACAAAATAATAGTGATGGGGGACAGAAAGAATTAAATGAGAAATGTAAAAAGTTTTGTTCTCAGACTATAGACTCTGGAGGGCCATGTTTTACAACTGGGTGGGCAAGCCTTCTTGTGGTATGAGAAAAACAAGACTCATTGTTACTTTCAAAGACATTACATAAGGAATGCACTATTGTTAGTATGGGAGAAAATTAGAGAACGTTATTTGAGAATACCAGTTTGGCTTTCAACAAAGGAAGCACTGATCCACCCAAACATCATTAACATGGGAAATATTGTTAGATATAAAGATATTTTGAATGAAAAGGAGGAACTTAAAACTAAACAAGAGCTGAGTGATCAAGGGATCGACATGGCATGGTATTCACAAGTGCAGATACATTCTAGATATGAGAAAGTTGCTAAATATGGTTTCTATAAAGAATTAACAGAATTAGATAAGATATTAACAGGGACAGAAGAAAGATTGATAAGAAAGCTGTAAAATTACTTATTGGTCATTAAACTGTAAGATGGACAAATGAAGGAGACAATGATAGCATGGGCGAAAAACTTTGGTTACACAATAGAATTATATAAATGGCAGAAGTTGTGGTACAGGAACTATAAACTAACAATGTCAACTGCATATAAAGAAAATCTGTATAAGATGTTTTATAGATGGCATCTTGCACTGGCAAGGTTGGCAAAGATGTTTAAAGACAAGTCAGCTAAATGTTGGAAATACCACCAGATATCTGGGTCATATTATCATATGTGGTGGACATGTGTAGAAGCAAAAAAATAAATAAAAAATGGATAAAAATAGAAATGTGGTTAGAAAAGATGATAAAACAGCACATTGACTTAAAACCAGAAATATTTTTGTTGGGGATTTTACCTGAAACTAATAGGAAAGGAAATGTATATTAAATTATACACGTATTAACTGCAGATAGAATTCTATTTGCACAAAACTGGAAAAGCAGAGAGATCCCTACTGATGAGAATGTGATTAGGAAAATATTAAAATGTGCAGAAATGAATGGATTAATGCTTGCTATAAAGGAGAAAGAACAAACTGAACATGATATGACATGGGAGTTATTTTATGAATGGTTGGAAAACAAAACAAAACAAAAATAGAACTTAGAAATAAATGGAGATCAGTGAAATATAGAAAACATGTTAAGATAGAGAAGCAAATAATAGGATGATTCTTACTAATATGACTATTAAGATTATTATATTTAATATTATTATTATATTCTTATTAGAAGATATGTTAAGAGGGAGAAATAAATAGATGTATTATGCTCATTATTTTTATTAGAGATTAGAGAATCAATATCAATGTAATGAATACTGTTGTAAATTTTGATTGTTATTGCACAGATATATTTATACCCAGATGACACACTGTTTAATGGGAGATGGAATGTTTAATAGAAAAATAGAATAGAATAGAATTTTTATTGGGCAAGTGTAATTGGACACACAAGGAATTTGTCGTGGTACATATGTTCATATGGTATATATGTTATGTATACATAAAAGAAAAGATATGTTCATCAAGAATCATAAGGTACAACACTTAATGATAGTCATAGGGTAGAAATAAGCAATCAAACCATATTAGGAAACAGTCAATATAAATTGTAACAATACCAGCAACAAGGTTATAGTCATACAGTCATAAGTGGAAGGAGATGGGTGGTAGGAATGATGACAAGATTAATAGAAGTGCAGACATAGTAAATAGTTTGACAGTGATGAGGTAATTATTTGTTTAGCAGAGTGATGACATTCAGGAAAAAAATGTTCTTGTGTCTAGTTGTGTCTAGTTGGTGTGCAGAGCAGTTTAAGTCAAAAAATTAAAAAGAAAATTAAAGTAAAAAATTTTGTTCTCCACTATCTGCAGTTGGCTTCCAACTGAGAAAACAGCTGAATTCAAATGGAAATTCCAGTCATGATTACTTAAACTCCAACTCCTCCTCCTCCTCCTCCTCCTCCTCCTCCTCCTCCTCCTCCGGGAGGCCGATCTAATCAACTTGTGCTAGTTAACCTATGCTGAAGCTGAAAGGGGCTGTTTTTTCTATTTTTGCAGGCACCGGTCTACTCATTTGTTTTCTTTTAACACTGATCAGCTGAAGGGCGGCCCTTTAAAGCCCCATGACAAGAGTTTAAACAGTTTTTTGCCCCTCTAGCCATCAGCTGGGACTCAGGAAGCAGCAATAGATTGGGGGTGGGTGGGGTAAGCGAATGGCGACCGGGCCGGGAACCGGTTCAGGGGCATGGCCAGCCAATCTTATTACCGGTTCTCCGAACTATTAAATTTTTTTACTACTAGTTCTTGCGATCCGGTGCGAACCAGGAGCAACCCACCACTGATTTAGAGAAATTATAGTGAATTACAGGTAATAAGAGATAGAATCAAAGATGAAGGTGGGTAACCTAAGAATTTGAGAGGTGAAGATAGCATCATTTGCCCAGGCAAAAGTCAAGATCCAGAAGAAATTAGTTAGAAATAGAGATGTATATATTTTCTTGGAGTTTCAATTTCTTTCTTTCCTTTTGCCCCCAAAACGATCAGGGGTTCTGTCTCAACTAGGGTTAACATGGTCATTGATATGGGATTCCTGATCTCTTTTTGCTTCCCAGCCATATCAGACAAGTAAACACCATGTAGGATACAACCACATTTAATGTGAGAGTCCAGTCAAAAGCATAAACTATCTGGGGTCCTTTTCCTATGAAAGAGACGTAAGTCCAACTTCAAACTGAAGACCCATTGACTCTTATCTTGGGCCAAATTGTCTTGGCAGTAATAAGATCACATTCTTGTTCATAGATAGCACAAAATAAACTTTTAGTACTTTTGAACCTCATCTTTGTTCCTGACTTCTTGCCCCTGACAGCTAATTACCATTTTCTGATGGTCATATCTTTCAAGTATTGATGGAAAAAAAGAAAATTAGCAGCAACAATTTTATCTTTCTTTATTCTTTATTGGCTTGATACTTGGTACTCTTTACTTACTGATAAAGAAGATGAAGAATCAGGATATTTCAGTGGCTATTTTGATAAGTCAATCAGTTCAAATGACTGAATTATTTCCAATCGTTTGGAAATAAGGACTCTGAGGCTGAGCAAGAAAGAAAAAGATAGAGCCCAGTAGTTGTAAATGATTTTCAGAGAACTAAAAAAAGAACTCAATAGGTTGAAAGAAGAATGAGTCAATCTCCTGGATCTAATAGAGATGGCTTCCCAGATACAATGATTAGCAAAATGGAAACTGGGAAAATCAGGATAGACTATTCAAGGAGAGGGAAGACTAGGGGGAGTAAGGGGATGGTAAAATATTATATAATCTGTTATGTATTAGGTTTTTATTTTGAAGAAGTCACAGGGGGGAAGGGGTGGTGAGGGGGGTTAGGGAGGAGGGGGGGAAAGGGGGAAAAATTGTAATTGAAAACTTTTTCAATAAAAAAAAGGAGAGGGAAGTCTAGAGAAGAAAAACTATGTTTGAGAAGGCTGAAGAAGAATAGGAAGACAACGGATTCGCTGAAAGGAAGAGATCACAGCAATTTCTTGAATATCTGTGGAGTGATGAGTTATTATATCAGAATGGTGATCAGAATCCATATAGTGATTGTTGTTTTAGCAATAATAACATTCTATAAACATGACTCCTCCTTTAAAATTAAAATAACTTCAAATTGCATGGAATCTGGAAATACAATTTGAATCAAATCAGCGTCACTGTTTATTAATTAGTTAAGGATTTCCCAAAAAGTATCCTGTTATATTACGGAATGTCTGCAGCATATACAATAGTCATTAAACTGCATCCTTTAAATTCAGCCAACCTTGAAATTCTAGCAAAAACAGACAGCAGCAATTGAATTACTGTATTTTCTGGCGTATAAAACGACTGGGCGTATAAGATGACCCCCGACTTTTCCTGTTAAAAGATAGGGTTTGGGCTATACTCGCCGTATAAGACTACCCCTCTTCCAACGCACACCAAATAAAAATTAAAAAACATCAACTGGCTCACCCACAATGTAAAAGCAGCTGTGCTAGACCCAAAATGGCCCCTGCAACAAGCAGGAACCTCACACAGCCACAAAAAGCCCAAAAACCCAACTTTCACATTTTACACACACAAAATTCCACATACAGCTTTGTGATATTTTGTGTGTTTGTGTAGTTAGAGTGAAACACTACTGAAACACACTAAATCTCAGAAAGCTGCACAAATATTATTTTATTTTATTTTTATATGAAAGCTAAATTTAAAACTTCCTAAACTTTAAATGGCTAGGTCTAAAAAAAGAACAACTAAAAAAAACCTCAATTAACTATTTTTTAAAACTCCCAAAGGGGGAAAAAAATTACCCAATAGAACAGGGGTCTCCAACCTTGGCAACTTTAAGACTTGTAGACTTCAACTCCCAGAATTCCTCAGCCAGCTTTGCTTTGGTGGCTGAGGAATTCTGGGAGTTGAACTCCACAACTCCCTGCCTGCTTGATTGCAGGCAGGGAGATTCAGTTGCTTGCTGATGCAATGGATTGCAGGGATTACAGCAAGGCGTTGCGACCAGCAGCTAAGGTAAGCAAGCTGAGGGGCGGGGGAGAGGGATTTTTGCTACCGATTAGCAGGCAATTCAGCTGAGATAATCAGAGCTTGGCTCGTCAGAGCCATTTAAAAGAAAAAAAAAAGGCTCTGATGATCGTGCGGCTCAGCTGGGCATGGGAGGCGGGGGCAGGGATTTTTGCTACCGGTTCTCTGAACTGCCTGCCGCCATCGCTACCTACTTGCCCGAGCCAGTCCAAACCAGGAGCATTTCCACCTCTGGTGGCCGGGCGACCCTCAGAGAGGAGACCCCCTTCCTGGCCCCATTAGCCCCTTTGAGAACAAGCCCAACCCAGCCCAGTCTAGCCAGACTCCTTGCTTGGCAGCTGGGGAAATGGGATGGGGGGAAAGAATGTCCAAGAAGACCCATGGGCTGCCCCGTTGTGCTTCTCCTGCCCCCTTGCCCTCCTTTCACACGTTGCCTCAGTCTGCAGACAAGACCCCTCCCTGAGATGCTATCCCCCCAATCTTCCACAATCAAGCCTAAGAAGACATGAGTTGTTGGCCTTTGCCCCCATACCAGGTGAGCCCTGCTCACTTCCCTTTTGACCTGCTCCACCCTGGGCATTGCCTCAGCTCAGGAGTCGGACTATGGACACTCCTCTGGGGCATCCTTCCACCCAACTGAGCCCTGCCAACTTTATGGGAGTAGAGGTGGGGGTGGAAGAAAAGAAAAGTTTCTGGGCATCGAGGAGCTGCCATGTGTCAGGTTCCGCAGAAAAAATACCAGCCAAACGATGTTTAGGTTTAAAGGTTTTATCTTCTCTGACACTCACAGACCATCCAAGCAATAAACAATGCAAAGAAAGGATTGACAGAGCTAACATCCAGTGCTTCCCACCACCTTTAAAAAGTTCCTGCCACCACACCCTCCCACCACCTTTAAACAGTTCCTGCCACCACACCATACTATATGCCCCGTCACCCAGTACTCCTGGCTGTGCTGAGACACTCTGAGTCATTTCGCAGTTGTAAGTTGTGCTCCTGAGGCATGCCTGCCGCTGGAGATATTCTGAAGCAGTTCTGGAGGCCCTGCAAGGGGCATGACAATGTCCAGCTGTTTTCAACATAGTTGCCTCCCCTGGGATTGGCCCATGTTGATCTCCCCATCCTCTCTGAATGACAGCTCCGAGCTGAGCATTCCGGAGCTGACATGTGGTCCCTCTACCACAGAGACGGTATCTGGAAACCGCCCCCCCCCAGTTTATCTGGGTACTTGTGATGGAATCGGGCTATCAATTGAGGTGCTCTAACATCTGTATTGGGAACCTATGAAGCCTCTGCCAAGGGGTAGCCTTTCCATAGGACAAGGTATTGCAGCCACCTCCTATGCCATCTGGCGTCTAGAAGGTCTTCCACTTTGTAGTGCTGTTCCCAATCTACTTTTATGGATGGAAATGGCTGTACAGGACCCCTCTTTATGTGTGACGGCTGAACTGGCCAGATCAAGATGCAGTGGAAGACTGAATGCATTTTCCCCAATAATTGAGGCAATTTTAACTACACCATGATGGGGTTAATCACCTTCACAATAGGAAATGGTCCAATGAATTTAGGGCAAGTTTCCTACAGGGCACAAATAACATTAAGTATTTGGTAGAAAGGAAAACCATCTGCCCTGATTGACATTCAATCGTCCATACCACCGGACAACCAGGGCATGGGTTTTTTTTTTTTTTTTTTTTTTTGAGATGTTTTGTTTTCAAGAGATCAGACAGCATGAGAGCTACTTGGGCAAAGGACAGGATGAACGGGCGATAGAAATGAGAGAACCCAGACTTCCTTCAGGAGCTCCAGCCCCGTGATTCCGTTAGCCGCTAGAACAGCGAAAATCAGCTGTCTAGTGGCTCAAAACTCTCCCCCAGGGAAAAAGGGGGAGAGAAGAGCAGAAGGGTCTGGGTAGAGCTCTCCTAGACCCCCAGGTTTTTCTTTTTAAACCTGGGGTTTGCAGGGTGAGAGCTCCCTGAAAGCCCTTCAGTTGCTCTGGATCTGGGATGAGTCTGCTTTATGAGACCGAAGTGTCGCGACCACACCAGCAATGCAATTTTAAGGATTATAAGAAATTTGGACTTTGGATGCTGGCAGAGCAAATCAGGAGAACAAAAAATGCAAGTACTGATCTTTAACTCCATTTAAAAAAGGGAAAAAATGGTGCCTGAAACTTACTAGTGAAAGTGCTTGTTAACGCTTGTAACATTGTTAAAGCTACTGGATTACACATTAAGAAAAAGATTTAAAGTGGAAGCGGAATGGAAAAGACCATGGTATTGACTTTAACTAATTTACATCTCTAAATTGTGCGGAAAATAGTTGGACTTATTGACCTGATAGCTGAATAAATATAAAGTGAAGATTGAAATATGGCTGACATTAGGGCTGGAGGATCATTGTCTGGTGAGTCAGCAAACTCACAAGTTGTGACTATAAAGGTTTTTCAAGAACTTTTAAACTCTTTTACTTCTGCTTTCTTGGAATCAATTGATAGAACTTTTCAAAAACATAACTTGGAGAATAACAATGCTTTGCTGGCTAGAAAAGATGATGAAATTAACCAGAATAATGTGACTTTGGAGGATAAAAAAGAGGCTGTCAGGATTGAGATGGAGGTTGGCACAGCGGAAACTGAGGCTTTGGCAGAGGCTTCCACACAACTAATTGAAAAGCAACAAGTAGACTCTTTACTGCAAACTGATAAATTTGATCGTGACAATTTTTGATCTTACAGACAGAGGAATGAACTGATTGATTATATAAGCAGGAAGAGTCGAAACGGGGGTTTTAAACCAGAGGAAATAATTCTAAGAAGAGAACGAGTTTTCAAGATACATCAACCTCAAATCAAAATTTAAAATTTTTTGAAAATAAAAGCAGGGGGAGGAGCAATGCTGAAGAAGGAAGTATTATTGAAGAAGAAGGACTGGAAAAAAATATAGAAAGAAAGGAAGAATGGAAGATTAATTTCTTTGAGGAGGATTTTAGTAATAAATCTGAAAAGTTTATTGTTTTATTGAAGTAAAAAGGCTTAATTAGAATTGGATAGCTTTTTGAAACTTATTGAAGTATTAAAATGGTTAACTTAAAAGTTAATGGATAGTTTTTTTAAAAAAAAGTTTTGAAACTTATATTTTGAAGAGTGTCCTATTGATAAGAAGGTATGGAAAGGATCCTAGCAATAATTGTGAAATGTGATAAGAGAATCTATAAAAGGAAGGTTGATGAATAATTTTTAAAAGGGGAGTTAAAGAGTGTGAGGGAGTTTTGAATCTCGTAGTAAATTAGTTTATTTTAGCTTATGTTTGTTAAATGTTATACCCTGTTTTTGCTCTGGGAAGTCAGGGTGTAGGGTGTGGGGAGGGGGAGTTGAAGGATGGTTGTGGATAAAATTGTTGGGAATTTTTTTTTTCTTTTTTACTAAAATAAAAAGATAGGTAAATGTATTAATAGAAAAGTAAGAAATTTGGGGGGAATGTCACAATAAATGAAATGATAAAACTAAGATATGATAAATATTGAAGGAATAAGAAGAAGATATAAAAGATGTACTCAGATAATACACTGTATGATTGATTAAGAATTGTATGTTTGTTTGCTTATAAAATAAAAACTTTTTTAATAATAATAAAAAAGAAATTAGAGAACCCCAAAAAACTCTGTAGCTGTTTACAACTTTTTAGGGCTTGCCAGTCCAACATCATCTTTACCTTTGCAGGATCCATTTCAACACCCTTAGGTGAGATACGGAACTCAAGTAATCCAGCCATGGCCGGTGGAACTCACATTTAGATAATTTTACGTATAATTGCACTGCTAGTAGCTTTTTTAGGACCTGATGCACTAGGGAGACATGTTCCTCCATTGTCCTAGTATATATTAAGATATTGTCTAGGTAGACGAGCACCCCTTTGTATAAATATTGATGAACACCTCATTGATGAACTGCATGAACACAGCTGGAGGACAAAGGGCATACCGCTGAACTGATAGCTGCCCAGGGGGCAATTAAAGGCTGTTTTCCATTTGTCCCCTGCCCGTATTCTTATTCAGTAATATGCCTCCCTAAGATCAAATTTAGTGAAAACACAGCCCTCCACCAATCCTTCATCAATGGGACAGGATATAAGTGCTCTGCATTGAATCCTCAGAAGTCAACTTAAAGGTGTAGCCCCCATCTTTCTTTTCGCGGAAAAGGAAGGGTGCCGCCACCTGGGACCTCGCTGGCTGAATGAATCCCTTTTTAAGATTTTTTTAATGTACGCCTTCATCTTTGTCAGTTCCTGTGGGGTCATAGAATACATTTTGGGCTTGGGGAATTTAGCACCGGGGAGGATCTCAATAGTGCAATCTGTAGATTGGTGAGGAGGTAGGGTGTTACACTCTCATTCACTAAACACCTCCTTCAGGTCTTCATATACTCTAGGGAATTCTCCATCATCCGTTGTTTTAACATGGGATATTGTGATACTTTGCCCCTCCCACCAAAGGTGGTGTTGGTTACCATCTTTAAAGCGCTCCATGGCTCAGGACCTGGCATATGACGGCCGTGGCCAGGGGGGCTTTTTATCAGGTTCGCCTGATACACCAGTTGCGCCCCTTTCTGGATCGGGACTCCTTGTGCACAGTCACTCATGCCTTGGTTACGTCACGCCTGGACTACTGTAACGCTCTCTACATGGGGCTCCCCCTGAGAAGCACCCGGAGGCTCCAGCTGGTGCAGAATGCGGCCGCATGGGTGATTATGGGAGCGACGTGGCGCTCCCACGTAACACCTCTCCTGCGCAAGCTGCATTGGCTCCCGGTGGTCTTCCGGGTGCGCTTTAAGGTGTTGGTTTTCATCTTTAAAGTGCTCCATGGCTTAGGGCCAGGTTATTTGCGAGACCGCCTGCTGCTACCGATAACCTCCCACCGGCCAATACGCTCTCACAGAGAGGGCCTCCTCGGGGTGCCGTCGGTCAGGCAATGTCAGCTGGCGGCCCCCAGGGGGCGAGCCTTCTCTGTGGGGGCACCTGCCCTGTGGAATGAGCTGCCTCCTGGAATATGATTGATCCCGGACCTCCAGACCTTCCGTAAAGCCCTGAAGATGTTTTTATTTCATCAAGCCGGCCTAGCCTAAATGGTTTTTAATTGGGATTTTAAATTTTATGGATTTGGGGTTTTAAATTGGGTAGCCAATGATTTAATTCTTTTAATTATCTTAACTTTTGCATTTGTATGTTTTTTTAATTTTGGCTGTTCACCGCCCTGAGTCCCTTCTGGGAGAAGGGCGGTATACAAATTAAATTAATAAAATAAATAAATAATACTTACGAGACCGCCTTCTGCCACCGATAGCCTCCCACCGACCAGTTCGCTCCCACAGAGAGGGACTCCTCATGGTGCCGTCGGCCAAACTATGTTGGCTGGCGACACCCAGGGGTGGAGCCTTCTCTGTGGGAGCTCCTGCCCTTCGTAACGAACTGCCCCCAGAAATACGCACAATCTCTGACCTCCGAGTTTTTCGCTGTGCCCTCAAGACCCTGTTCTTCCGACAGGCAGGGCTATCTTTGTAAAGGAGTTTATATTCAGAGTTTTAAATTTTTGGGTTTTGAACGAATCTTGGCTGTAAATGTAATAATTTTAATAATTTTTAAATTTAATTGGGATTTGTATTGTGTTTTTTACTTGGCTGTGCACTGCCCCAAGTCCTTTGGGAGAGGGGCGGTATAGAAATAAAATTATCTATCTATCTATCCCCATCTGGTCTTGTTTTTTTGGGTTTCTCTCATGGGGTGGTGGGTTAGGCCAATCCCTATCCGCAGATGGCAAGATCCAACCCCCCCCCCCCATATCATTGGGCCCCACTTATCTAACCATGCTAGGCTGAGTAATATCTCCTCCGTAATGCTCGGGACCACGATAAACTTCAGTGTCTCTTGATGTTGTCCTATCTCTGTTACATGCGTGGCCATTCGACCCCCCCCCCCCAACAATGACCCTTCCATTTGCTCAAAGTGTATTGGCTTTCCCAATGACCTAAGGCCTACTCCCAAACTGGTGGCTACTGTAGCACTCATCAAACAACAAATACATCCTGAATCAATCAGGGCTGTACAGTTCTGTTGAACTGAACTGTTATTATGTATATTGTATATTATTATTTATATAAAGAGAAATTAGTGAATCCTGCTGCATCAGTTATCTGTGTGTGCCTTCTGGATGTGATTTCTGCAAGAAACTTTGACATATATGCAGATCAAAAAAGGATGGAGAAATATTGACAGGGCGACAACTTTTCTGCCACAATATAAAACTTAATAACAGCTCTAGCTGACATTTGGTTGAGTTAGTCACTTGTGAAGTCCCAGTTATCCTATAGACATCTCTTGTTTCACCTCCCTTAATTCTTCAGTGAAACATAGGGAACAATGGGAAGGTGGACTCTGAACAGATAATGCAGAACTAAGGATGAAAAATTCTCAGATCCTGGAGCTTCCTGCACTGAAAGCCACTCAGTTTTGCCAGGGTTATATAGGAAATATGCTATAAGAATTGCATTCAAAATGTTATATTTCACAACTGCATATTTTTGGTTTAAAAAACAAAGAACTAGTTTTCAATCAGTTCTTCAAGATGGTCAGTAGTCCTTTAATGAGGCAAATGAGGATTCTGTCACAATTTAGAAAACTTATAGTGGACCAAATAAATCAGTTTCATTTCTTTGTCAGCTGTTCCTTTCTGTTCAAATCAGGCCTCAGAATAATAATGTAACATTTGGGGGAAAAGATGCAACCCAATAATCCACCTGCAGAAGCCAAAATGGAAAAGATTTCCACAGCTACCATGTATTTTCCCTTGGTGCTCAGATAGGTAGGAACAAAGGATATCCAGACACTACAAAAGACCAACATGCTGAAGGTGATAAATTTGGCTTCATTAAAGCTGTCAGGTAACTTCCTAGCTAGGAAGGCAACTGAGAAGCTGACAGCAGTCAAGAATCCCAAAAAACCAAGAACAGTATAAAACATAGTGGTTGAACCTTCTTTACATTCTAGGACAATTTCTTCAGCCATGGAGTGCATGTCAGAATCTGGGAATGGGGGGGAAATTGCCAACCACACTACACAAATGGAGAATTGTGTCAAAGAGCATGAAAGAACTATAGCGTTGGCCAGCCTTTTCCCCACCCATTTCCTCATTTTGGATCCAGGCTTGGTGGCCATGAAAGCAAGGACTACTATGATTGTTTTCCCCAATATGCAAGAAAGAGCTACAGAGAAGATGATGCCAAAAGAAGTTTGTCGCATGAGACATTTTACTTGATCTGGTTGCCCAATGAAGAGCAAAGTGCAGAGGAAGGAGAGGAGGAGAGCAATGAGAAGAATGTAGGTGAGGTTCCGGTTGTTGGCTTTGACAATGGGGGTGTCCCGATGCTTAATGAAGATTCCCAGGACCATAACTGAGATGAAAGAAAAGAAGGAAGCAATAGCTGTCAGGCTAATTCCCAGAGGCTCTTCATGAGACAAAAATGTGATGTGCTTTGGAATGCAAAGGTTGTGAGCTTTGTTTGGGTACTGATCTTCTGAACATGGGAAACAGTCATCTGCATCTGGAAAAGAAATTATTGAAAGCACGTGTTTAATGTTATAGACAACAACCCATTACCGAATTGGTCATCATTTCAGAGATATTTCCTTTCCTGACAGTGAGTATTTGAAAATTAACTTCCTTCCTTCCTTCCTTCCTTCCTTCCTTCCTTCCTCCCTCCCTCCCTCCCTCCCTCTCTCCCCCTCCCTCCCTCCCTCCATCCATCCATCCTTGATACATGAGGACTTGGTGTCCTTGCGATTTTTCTATGCTAACGCCTTTTGCAAGATGTATTCAATTGGTCCAGTTCCAGTGATTAATGGGCCCAGTGAGGTTGGGGAGTTTTTTCATAGGATCTGCTTTATGAGCCTGCCAAATCCCTCACTTTTACTGGAATAGAGAGGTAGCAGTGGACTTGGATTGATTTGAATAGGGTCAGGCCCATGCATCTTTTTTCATCCCATTGAACCAGCCATTCTCTGTACTTCATGGAGGATTTGAGAGAGTTGAAAAGAGTCAAGATACATCTAGTGCATTGCTGGAGAAAGATGAGGGATGAATCAGAACAATAACAAACTAGAGTCACCATTAAGTGTGTGTCACTTCTCAAAAAGGTATTGCTGAACACAAACAATTCATAACTTTGGTTCAGTCTCCCACCTGCCCTTTTCAGGGAAGATGGTTGAGCTACAGCTCCAGAAGATCCTTGATTAAATGAATTATCTGGATCTGTTTCAGTCAGGTTTCTGGCTTGGATATGGGATGAAAATGGCTCTGGTCATTCTTTTGGATGATCCCTGGGGGGAATGGGTAGGGATAGTCCATCCTTCATATAAATGTTGAACAGGAGCGGAGAGAGTATGTAAAAACCTGTAAGGTGTCCAGATTCACTTAATTCAGATGATGGTATAGAAATGTAATGAATACATAAATAAATAATCTAAATTAAAATTATTGTTTGTTTCCCAAAATACACTATCAAGAAATTATGCTTGTTTAACTAACTGAGGTCTCTCCTTTACCATTTATTTTAAATCTTTCTGAACTGCAATTCCCAAACTGATAGTCATTTTATTCCACCCAATCTTGAAATCTCTTTACTTTCATAGAAACCATAGATGAAAACATTTATTTTTATGGTTTATATTTCCTAAAGTTAAAAAAAAAAAAGATGACATGATATTTCAATTGTCTCCTAAGTAATCAACATCTCTCCAGAATTATAGATAAATGAATTATGATAAATGAATTATGGACAAATTTGTAAAGAGATGGTAAACTGTGGTTTATAACTAAAGAGTAATATAAGGCATTGCACAAAATACTTAGCAGTGGAATCTCTGCTTTAGATCTCTTACCTGTCTTGTTTGAAATTTTCCCTTCTGGGCATTTAAGGCAATCATAGCAGCAAAAGGGCTTTCCTTCTATTTTTATTTTGCTCCAACCTGATGAGCATGGAGGATTGCACATAGAAAAGGGCTGTACCTATTGGACATTAAGAAAGAAAATTGAGAAATTATTACTTAAAGTTTCAGGAATTCTTGCATCTGAATAATTGGATTTGAGTAGTATTTAAGGCATATACAGTGGTACCTTGGAACTCAGCTGCTTTGAAACTAATTGAATTCATCATTTGTTTGGTACTCAATGCACAAGCTGAAACTTGTTGATGTTGGCTACCTTGTGACTCACAACCTTATTCCTTATGGGAAAAAAAATGTTGCTTACTTATCATTTTTGGTACCTCCCAGTACCCTCCCAGTACCCTCCTGGTACCTGCTTTACTCATTGCACCTCCCGGAACCAATTAACAATGACTACAGAGGTATCACTGTATTAACAAAATATTGTCCAACAGGCCAGAAACACACATTGGGAGAAGCAAGCAGCTTTAGTCATCTTACAAACAACACTTAAGATATGAGAAATGCAACTCTATTGCAAAAATATGATGTTGGGTAAATGTTTCCCAATTAAATAAGTACACAGGCTGGATGCTGGGTTGGCCATGTTGTACGAAGCATATATCCTTAGGTAACCATGTGACAGAAAGAGGTATAATTTAGGAAGTGCAGCCATATTGGTTATTTTTTAAGATTCATTTTTTATTTGTATAATCAAGCAAGATGTCCTTTGCCACAATTGGTAAAATGACGAAGAGAATCCTCAGAAAGGATTCGTTTCTAAAATAAAATTATGTCTTAATGGCTCCAAAGATCTTCTATATTGTCTACTTGAAAGTATGTTTAATTGCTTCTTTGGAAGAACTGTGGAATACTTCCATATCCAGAATAACTTTGTATTTAAAAATTTGAAGTTCATTCTAACAAGAAATCATTCTTGCACTATAACATTATAAAAGAATTTATATCACAACTAAAAGTCTATCTTTGAATTTGATGGAAAATTAGATTTCCAGTATTGATTCCATGTATTGCATTTATAGCTTTACTTTGTGATTTTTCAGACAGATATTTTACAATAACATGATTCGTGGCATATTTATAAATAGTAGATATTGTTATGTATGTATCCATTTTGAGCGGGAGTTTCAAATAGATAAGTGTTTGTGATTGGTTGACAGTTACTTCTGAAGTGTATATAAGGAGGGCTGTTGCCTGTGTTTCTTTGCTGAAGTCTCACTCTGAATTAAAGAGCTGTTGTCACTTGCTTGCTTGTGCCTCTCGTTATTCCCGCGCTACAACATTGGTGACAAAGGTGGGATTGAGCCCACAAGAAGCTAACCAGAGAGACCCTTGAAATTCAGCCAGGGTGACGAAGCGTAAAACAGGAGACATACTGCGATGTCTGCCTACGTACTGCCCAAGTCCTTCGCTCCAACCTGCGAGAAATTGGGATCGTATCTGACCAGGTTCGAGTGCTCCCTCGAAGCCAGCGAGATGCAAGGACTCTCCGCTAATCGGAAGAGAGCCCTCTTCTTGAGCCATTGCGGGCCAGACATGTTCAAGATGGCTGAATCCCTCTGCAAGCCAACGCCAGTCCAGACCGTTTCCTGGGACGTGCTCCAAGCCACTCTCAAGGCCCATTACACTCCGGTCCCTTCTAAGTTTGTACAGCGCTACGAATTCCGGCAACGAGTACAAAGAGAAGGTAAGTGCTTACATGGCGCTTACATGGCGAGCCTCCAAAAAGCCACGACGCACTGCAACTACAGAGATCTAGACGACGCACTCCTCGAGCAGTTGATATGTGGTGTGAGAGATACGAGACTGCAGAGGCGACTACTCGCAAAGCCAGACTTAACCCTAGTTGGTGCCCTAGATGAGGCCAGAGCGCATGAAGCATCTACGAAAGCCGCTGAAACCTTGCAACAACCGATCGTGAGCAAAGACATTCCCAAGTCCACACCAGTGCACCGGGAAGACGCGAGGACCAGCACCGAGGAAGAGTCGGACGAGAATGTCGTCCACATGGAAAAAAGAAAGAAAGAACTAAGCAGCCACCAAGGAAGCTGCTCTAGCTGTGGCGGAAGTCACGAGAGACAGACCTGCAAATACCGAAACACCGTTTGCAGGCGTTGTGAAAAGAAAGGACACTTGGCGAGGGTCTGTAGAGCCATAATTCTAAGAAACTACCAACCACATGACCACCACAGCCAACCAGAACCTGCACGCTCGAAGCAACCAATCAATGATGGGGGCACGAGAAACCGGCGCGAAAATCAAAAGCAAGAAGCCTACAGCACAAACATCGACCAAGCCAGCACGTCTATAGAAGACAAAATCTATATGAAAGTCGAAATCGAAGGGAGGCCATGCGAGATGGAGATCGACACCAGATCTGCCCTGTCGATCATGTCCTGGGCGACTCTCAAGACCATCCTACCCAACTTCAAAAAAACCCAACTGTCATGGCAAAGAGTTCGCCTCCTCGACTATCAAGGGAATCAAGTTCCTGTGGAAGGCGTAGGCACGTTCCGGGTCTCCTACGGCGACTTCCAAAAAGAACTACCCTTGATAATTGTCAGCAAGTCGCTACCGAGTCTCCTGGGCCTAGGGTCATTCCGAGCCCTCGGCATGGGTTTCACGGGCGTCCACAGCCTAAACAGACCATCTCTGAAAGACAGCCTCCTGCACGAGTTCCAGGATGTTTTTGGAGAAATGCTAGGCAAGTACGTGGGGACCCCTATTTCATTTAATTTAGACCCTAACGTGGCCCAAGTGAGACTAAAGGCAAGACGGGTGCCTTTTGCATTAAAACCTAAAATCGATGCAAAATTGGATAAATTAATTAAGCAATGGGTGTTTGTCCCTGTCGATCACGCTAAATGGTAGACCCCAATAGTCACCCCAGTAAAGGCAGATGGGTCAATAAGAATCTGCGCTGACTACAAATGCACAATAAACAAGGCCTTGCAGCAGAGCATCTATCCCGTGCCAATCGTGCATCATCTACTACACTCCCTGGGCCCAGGCAAAATATTTGCTAAGTTAGACCTGGCACAAGCGTACCAGCAACTGCCGGTTGATGACGCCACCGCAGAAGTGCAAACAATTGTGACCCACAGAGGTGCCTTTAAATGCACCAGACTTCAATTTGGGGTTAGCATTGCACCGGGCTTATTCCAAAGCACCATGGAGTGCCTTTTGCAAGGACTTCCAGGGGTGGTGCCTTATTTTGATGATGTATTAATCAGCGCCCAAAACGAACCTCAACTGGGAGATAGAGCCAGACAATTGCTGACAAGGTTCAGAGAGGCGGGACTCAAACTTAAAAAGAAAAAATGCATGATCGCAGTCCCCTCTGTTGAGTTCTTGGGGTATAGGGTCGACGGAACAGGCATCCACCCCACAGAAAGCAAAGTGAGAGCCATCAGAAACGCACCCACTCCTAAGTCCAAAGCAGAACTCCAGGCCTTCCTGGAGCTTTTGAACTTCTACACTATGTTTCTGAGAGACAAGGCTACCATAGCAGAGCTCCTGCACAAATTACTGGGGAAAAACATTCCTTGGGTGTGGGGCAAGGCAGAATCAACCACATTTGAAGCTGTAAAGAGACTTTTATCAGAGGACAGCTTTCTCATTCAATACAATACAGAACTGCCATTAGTACTTGTTTGCGACGCATCCCCATTTGGAGTTGGTGCCGTTTTGAGCCATAGACTGCCGAATGGTCTAGAGGCACCCATAGCATACTACTCTCGCACCCTGTCCAGCGCGGAACAAAATTACAGTCAGCTGGACAGGGAGGCTTTGGCTGCAATTGCGGGGGTTAAAAAATTCCACGCATACCTATTTGGTCGGGCTTTCAAACTTGTAACTGACCATCGGCCATTGCTGGGACTCTTGGCCGGGGACAAGCCCACCCCCATTGACCTATCCCCTCAGATGACCAGGTCAGCTATCTTCCTGTCTGCCTACTCGTACCAGTTGATCCATAGACGTGGACGGACTCTGGGCCATGCTGATGCCCTCAGCCGATGCCCCCTCCCTGAACTTTTGGACAATCTGACACCTGAGGCCCCTGTTCTCTTGATCGATGTACTGACTCTGGGGTTGATTTCCTCTTGCAAGGTGGCAATGGCATCTACTACGGACACTGTCATTCGCACCGTTATGGGCTGGGTCATGAGAGGGTGGCCAACCAAGGTGGACAGTGGGGAATTTCAAACATTCTTTAATAAGAAAAAAGAATTGTCTATGTAGGGAGGATGTCTATTGTGGGGCGATAGGGTGGTCATTCCATCACGATTGTGAATGCAGGTCTTGGAGTTATTGCATGAAGGGCACCCAGGTATCGTTCACATGAAAGGTCTAGCTAGAAGCTATGTCTGGTGGCCACAATTGGATAGGGATATCACTGAATGGGTCAGGAAGTGCAGACCTTGCCATGAATCCCGCCCAGATCCTCCGGTAGCACCCGTCAGAGAGTGGGAGAAACCAAAAGGGCCATGGGGGAGGATTCATATTGATTTTGCAGGGCCTTTCCACGGGCAAACATTCTTCATTGTAGTCGACGCCTTCTCAAAATGGCTGGAAATAATTCTAATGCAATCTACCATAGCCGAAGCAGTCATTAAGGCTCTCTGGAAACTCTTTGCGACACACGGGTTGTCAAATACCCTCGTATCCAACAACGGGCCCCAATTCACAACCACTCAATTCGAGAGCTATCTAGCAGAGCTGGGAATTCGGCATGCTTTATCAGCTCCGTTTCATCCGGCTTCAAATGGCCTTGTAGAAAGATTTGTGAGAACAGCCAAAGAAGCCCTGTCCGGATTAGATGCGGGAGACTGGCAAGCTAGGATAGATCAATTCCTGGCAGTACAACATGCCACCCCATGCACTGCCACGGGGCGCAGTCCTGCAGAGCTACTAATGGGCAGAAAGCTGAGATGCGTGTTAGATAGGCTACATCCCAACTACTCCCATGAAAACTTCAAGGGGGAGGGAGTAGGATTATGACAGTTCCAAATCGGGACCCCGGTATTCACCAGGAACTATGCCAGTGGGCCATTATGGGTAGCCAGGACAATTGTAGGAATTACAGGTCCAAAATCTTACACGGTAGATGTGGGGCTAGACAAGATTTGGAAATGACACATAGACCAATTGCAAAAACGGTTAGATGACGAGGTCTATGGAAACCCAAAAATAACAGAGCCTGACTACCATAACTTTTCCAAAACAGCTAACTCAAGCCCGAGTAAGCAGGAATACTTATCTTACAAGCCCTGGCTCCAGCGCCGCCCCGACGAGTCGACACTCCCAGCCAGGGAAAACCACACCTCTGAAGAAATCCAGGAGGTTCCATTGGTGGAGCCAGGAGAGACAGAAGGTCCCTCTGACTAGCTCGACGCCTCACCAACTACTGAACTGCGCAGGTCAACCAGAGCAAGATTTTGTATGTAAATATGTAAATAGATAGAATAAGTGCCTTCTGGGAATGGAGGGGTGTTATGTATGTATCCATTTTGAGCGAGTGTATATAAGGAGGGCTGTTGCCTGTGTTTCTTTGCTGAAGTCTCACCCTGAATTAAAGAGCTGTTGTCACTTGCTTGCTTGTGCCTCTCGTTATTCCCGTGCTACAACAGATATTTTATCCTTTGGCTGTCAAGCAGTATCATTTTTTATTTTTATTTTATTTTATTTTATTTTATTTTATTTTATTTTATTTTATTTTATTTTATTTTATTTTATTTTATTTTTATTTATATGCCGCCCTTCTCCGGAGACTCAGGGCGGCTTACAATGCGTTAAGCAATAGCCTTCATACTTTTGTATATTATATACAAAGTCAGCTTACTGCCCCCACAAACCGGGTCCTCATTTCACCCACCTTAGAAAGGATGGAAGGCTGAGTCGATCTTGAGCCTGGTGAGAATTGAACTCGCAGTAACTGCAGGCAGCTGGATGTTAAATGCTGCCTTAGTAGGAGGCATTAGCCTCCTATGCCACTAAGGCTCCTTCTTACCTTTACTTTGTTATTTTACTTCTCTTACATTAGTTTTGCTTATATATATATATTTTAAATGTTTTTCTAAAAAGTGATATGGTATCTGGATTAGTCATCCAATCATCACATCTTAATTAAATATTTCTAATGTGTTTGGAATGTTGTTTTCTGAGGCCCATGGTAATTTCTTTTAGTGTCCCATCTGCATCTACTGACCAAGTCAAAGCAGAACCCTGAAAGATGTATCTAGTCTCCCCTTCTGGAAATGGCTTAACCTTTGAGGCAGATAAAGTTGCAAACCATTCTATATTCAGATATGCTATGAAAATTCAACCATCATCAGTCACCATTTCAGAATCATTTATTTCTTCAGTTTTAACATAAATGAACCACTCAGAGAATATTGTATGTTCAAAGATAGAACACTTGTAGAGATATGTGTAAATAATGAATTACCATTTGAATAACATGGCATCAATTCAGGGTCCAAAGAGCCTTTTCTGCCATGACTCCCACCCTCTGGAACATTGTTCTCCTTGAGAGAAAATCCACTTGCACTCTTTTAGTCCTGTAAAGGGTATCAAAACCTGATTCTGCTGATTGAGCTGGAGCCCCAATGGGGGTGTTCCATGTTGGAGGTGGTTAGTAGATTAGGGAGAAGATGTTGCCTCTGCCCCTTTGTATACTGATTATCTAATCTTAGTTAACTTTTAATTTTTACACTTTTGCATATTTGCTTTTATGATGCTGTCAGTCATCCAGAGTAGTCCGGCGATGAGATGGGTGGCATTTATAAATAAATTGGATCAATACAATATATATATATATATATATATATATATATATATATATATATATATGTATGTATGTATGTATGTATGTATGTATGTATGTATGTATGTATGTATGTATGTGTATATATATATATATATATATATATATATATATATATATATATATATATATATATATATATAAAATGGAAATTAGTGCAGAATATTGTTGAATATAGTGGGCCAGATAATATTCTCCACAGAAATGTATCAGTGCAATTTTAAAGGGTGATACAGATCCCCATATTTTGTAAAAGCTATGACCGAGTAAGAGATTAAATAACCATATTCTTTTCAGTATATGCTTTTTATACTCTAATAAAATGTCTACAGTTTATAATATAATATTAAACATTGAAGAATGTTTTTTTTAAAAAATGATATATTTTAATCTTTCCTGAAAATGTTTATATTTTTTTTCTTTTTTTTTAAGACTCAGAAAAATCTGGTGGATGAGGGAAAAGGCTGCATTCTCTAGTTATAGAATGACAATTGTCTTATTCACCCTAACAAATTCAATTCAAGTCAGTTTTTATATTGGGTTTTTAATTTATTATTATTCAGCTCTTTTTCTCCCTACAAAATTACGCTAGAATGGTTTCATAAATGCAAAACAGAAAAAAAAAAAAAAAAAAACCAGGATGGAAACACAATTTTGGTTAATTTATGCTTTACTGCTACATTTGTAGAGAAATACAGGCCTTTCTGCAGGTCTGTATTTACTGCATTTTTTTAAAATGATGCAAACATGTTCAGTAATTCTAACTCATAACTTCCTCAACGGCTTTAGTGTCTCTTTTTCCCACATGGAGATTCAGTGAACACAAACCTTAGCATTGATGGAGTATTGGGGAGATGGTGGGGAAATGGAGAGCCTCTTCTACCCAGCAGTCCTTATAACTGCATTTACTACATCATCATCTTCGTTTAACAACCCCATCATCCTTTGCGTTGTGGAGTCTGGGCAATTGAATGGAGTGTTAGCAGAGTGTTTACTATCTAGATGCTTTTCCTGATGCCAATGTAGAGAGTTGTTTAGCGGATATATTCTCATTATGTCCAGAGAGAGAAATATCTGCCTCTACCTAGGATCGAACTCACAGCCTCCTGATTGTGAGGCGAGAGCTCTACCTCTAGGCCACCACACCACTCCTAATTGCATTTACTGCATGATGTTAATCAATTGAAGCTGACTTTATAATAGGAGTGTTTGGTGTCTGCATAGGAAATCTGTTAACATACTTATATTTGTTACACAGGGGATGTCGCAGATTACAATTTTTAGAAAGCTGAGTGATACTAAAATGTGCCACTTTACATAGTGTTGCTATTTGAGGTCCTGCTTCTAAAATTCCAAAATTCCCAGAAATAATGTAAACTCTGGGACAGAGTTTTTCCTTATATTTTGTAAATCCCCCTTTATAGAAATCTCTCTTCTAATCAGTGCAAATGTTTTCCATTGGTTTTTCATTTTAGGGCAATCATGTTCACGAATCAGTTTGAGAAAAGAGTCGCTGTATGTCTGAAAGAACTTTCTGAAACAGTAAGTAAAAACAAAATAAATTATTCACCATGGTTTGATATTGGTACCAAAACTACCTGATTAAACATGGGGGGCCAGATGATTTCCTCTGCAAAAATAGTAAGAAGATTTTCAGGGAGAGTCACTGGAGCTATGTTTCCAATTTTGATACGATGAAATGATTGGTTGGGGAAGGTGACCCAGTTGATAACATCAAATCCAGTTGGTAGCTCTCCTCTTTCGTCAAAGTGAACCTTTTCTCCAGCACTGTTGTTAAATGAAACAGCTTTCAGATGCCAATGGAACTAAATGGAAATCATTAAAAGAAATTTATAACAATTGGAAGCAATGAGCAAGTATGAATGAAGGATCTTTCATAAATTAGGTGTTATCCTTTTAAGGCACACTAATCAGCAAATATAATATGAGTAATATTTATTATCATGGGGTATGATAACAGAAACTTGAATACCTGCAGGAATTTGCTTCTAAGGCAGAATTAGTCTCTCTCTCACTCTCTCTTCTTTCCTGGGACTAAATTGCCATTTACTTTCTCTTAACAGTCCTTCTAATGACTTTTGCATCCTTTCTAAAAAAAAGCATTTAGGTATTTAGAATTCCTTTAGTATTCCCATGCATGTTGGAAGCAATATTATAATATATGACAGCTGGACCAATAATATTGACTCTTAATGGTACCCTGGTTACTTGCTGTTGCTCACAAGCTCTGGTGTACTAAAATAGTGTGAGCATTTGATCTATGAAGAACCAACAAAAAAAATGGCTTATTGATCACTCTTCAATGCCATCCTTTCTTTTTTTTCTTATGTATCTCATACTCTTCTCTCTACTTTGGAATCAAATTGCAGGATCCAAAGCAAATAATGAAAGATAATTACAGTATTTATTGTTAACCTAGGACACTGAAAAAATTCCATCCAAAAACTGGTGCAGAGAACTTATATTTCAAAAAGGAGGGCAATATGATGCATGCATACCTATTCATAAGTAATTACATAATAGATCTCAAGTTACTTCCAGCTCTTCTGTTATTTAAAGAGAACAATGGTTTTAGAAGAAGGATTTATATCACAAGATTCAAAGGTTCTTAGTGGTATATTTTGATAGAACTATCACAAACCACTGTGGGATACAAAGAGTTATCTGGAATTATTATTTGAACTTCTGACATATCACTTATGAATTAGTTTAGCTTCAGAATACTCTTATTAGCTATACAACTCCAAAATACCAGATGAACATTTATATGACTGGCCCTTACATAAAGTGATATTTTCATTCATGTCGTTTTTACCTGCCACGACTGTTGACTGAGTTCCCAAGCATTTCTCCTTTTTCTGCTCTTAGATGAAAGCATGGCTTGCAGAGCATGGGCCACTGCATAGACAGCATTGTAAATGCTATAACTTTGCCCAGTTATACTAGATTCAATCACAGATTCAGGAAGGGTCTCCAGTGACTCCTCACCAGTGCATTGATTGTCACTGTCTTCATCTAACTCAGCATTTGGGAAAGAACATTCGAATGCATTTTCCCAGAATACTCTTGTCAAACTGTCCTCTTCTTCTGAAGAAGGCTTTCTCATCTGAATAAATTTCTTAAACCCTAATATTTCCTTTGAGGAAACTGCCAACGATAGTGCACCATGGATGGAATCCAGGCTCCTGTATCTTTGAAAGGGGATTGATGTGAATTCCATCTGTGCTGGCATGACCCAAACTTTATCTTTTATCTTCATTGGCACGTCTTCATATTCTGAAATAAATGGCAACATTCTAAGAAGAGGCATGTCCTCATTTTCACCATATGTGATAACAATATTGGCAGTACTTCTCATAATAGCCTTATACAGCAAAACATAACCATTAACTTGAATTTCAACATCATTGGCAACAGATTCCATTGGCAGTTCTTCTATGAAATCAAAACAAATGCCTTTCTTAGAAAATATATGAAGTCTATTCTGTAGGAACCTCTTCCCCTTTTCAGGGTTTTGGACAATTAGCCCAATCCATTTCCACTGGAAGTGAAGCAACAATTGGACCAGCCCCATAATTTGAAGATCTTCATTTGGAAATAATTGACGGAAGAAAGCAGCTTGTGTGTTGTCATCTACCTCTGCAGTTGAACCATATATGAGCTAAGAAAAAAGAAGAAATTAGAGTATATACTTCCAAATCACTTATGTCTATTTTAAGGATCTTATTTAAATATTATGTTGTGGTCCGCCAGCAGACTGGGGAGCTGGCAGCCGAGTGGGTCAGTGAGGAGGCTGGGGAGGACAATGGACCAGTCCTGGAGTCTGGGAAAGGTCCGGACAAGGGCTCTGCGTTAGAGGCACAGATGGGGCCAGGGCCATCTGGGAGCAATGCGCGGACTCCAGAGCCTCCAGAGGTGGATAGCAGAGAGGCAGAGAAAAAGGAGGAGGCTCTTCCTAGTGCACGCGTGTGAAGAGCTGCCAGAAGGCAAGAGCAGCTAAAGGAAAAAGGACGACTTGGAAGTAAGGCCAGGAGATGATTGGCCCCTCCCAGAAGCCTTAAAAGAGCAGCAACGGCTCTTGGGATTTTTGTAGCAAAGCAATGTTGCTACATTTGCTTCTTGTCAGTGTCTGTTGCTTCTGAACTTTTGCCAAGAAAAGCCTTTGGCAGGGTGCCAAAGTAGACAACGGTTGGTGATAAGGCCGAAGGACTGTTTATGAAGAATTTGTTTTGGACTTAATTTGGACTAAGCTGAGATTGAAGTAATCCTCAATTGTTCTAATAAAATATATTGGTTTAGGACTGATTGTGTCTGGTAATAACTACTTGGGCCTAGGTCACAACATATTAATGTACTCCAGGCAAGGGCAGAGTTGATTACCATTTGCATATTCCAGTA
Source organism: Arizona elegans (assembly GCA_022577455.1). Taxonomy (NCBI): domain Eukaryota; kingdom Metazoa; phylum Chordata; class Lepidosauria; order Squamata; family Colubridae; genus Arizona; species Arizona elegans. The sequence goes on along the minus strand of JAKOOJ010000021.1, from coordinate 3,852,603 downwards.
CAATTTCTATGATATTTCTTTCTTTTTGTTTTAATAAACAAAGCTCCAGAAATATATGAACTGCAAGGATGTATATGAACCTCTGAATTATGCTATCTTGAAACATGTTTCAATGACATACTGTAATTTACCCTGTAGATTAGATATATGCAACTTTGTAGCATTTTGAATCATTGCTGTCTTTCCCACACTGGATGAAATATATTTTGATGTTTAGCTTGATTGTGATTTTAACTATATGAGGTTGGTTATCCCTTTGTTTTGAATGTTTCTGACACTAATAGCATTCATAAAGATAAAAGTTTGGAATAGAAATTAAACTAAAACAAACAAGAAATACTGTATTTAGATTTGACTCCTTTCTTTACGGGATGGCTCTTACCTGTGGAATCTTATATATACTCAGAATGTTTGACATGAATTGACCAATGTAAGCATTGTGTCCTGAAATCACAGATAATACATTGTCCTTGAAGTCACATTTGTAGTTTGGATTGAATCTTCCTTTTGTAGAGAGAAGCTCCAAGGTAGCCAGATAAATCCATCTTGCCAGGACATAGCTATTGGACATATGGATACCGAGGGTGATATTAGGCAGGATCTTGGAATTCTCATTGATTTCTTTGATTGCAAATTCCAAAGCCAAGATGTGCTGGTAGTTTTGCAGATAAAATCTGAAATGAGTTTTAGAACAACTATAGCCGAATCTGGGATTGGCTGCATTCTAATTGTATCACACAAGTTTAGATTGTGCAGGCCACAAGCACTGATACAGGTGGATGCACTAGCATCAAAGAAACCATTTGTTTAAAATATTTAAGAGAGAGGTCAAAGCAATAAAACAATCCATATGCATTCAGGCAGCCCAATTGCAAGATGCAATAAACATCAATAATAAGTGTGCGTGGGGCGGTGGTCTTAATTTGGCGGTCTATATTTAAATTTACTTCCTAATATTCTACTTCACTTATTCAATACCGTGGAAATTTCTGAGGAATATTGGATATAATATCTGCATGTAGGACTAACAACAATCATGCACACCTTAACATATCGCTGGTATGAAGGAATCCTTTGCAGGCATTTATTTCATTTGTACTTCATCAGGGTTATAGCCATATGAAAAAAGGTATTAAAATTACACTGATACCTGCTAAAATGGTATGAAAGATGGCATTAGAAGCCACAGAAATAAAAACACATTGGAAAATAAATTGTGTAAGAGATGGAAATGGAAGCAATATTATTGAGAAATAATAGTGCAGGATAGGCAATTCACCCTCCATCCTAATTCAATCATGTCACAGGTTTTAACTATTTTCTGTACTTGCATTACTTAAAAACCGGAATTCCATACATGAAATCATCAACCAGTTCATCTGATGGACTTCTTCTGAACGTTACTTCATCAGACATCATGTAAATTTGAGACGAAATGCCCGCAATGACCAAATCTTCTGAATGATATTGCTTGTGCTTAATGAAAGGCTGATTTCCTACAGAACACTTAGCAAGGGTTGTATCAGCTTCTACATAGAAGGACAATATTGCTACAGATGAAAAGAATAATATCATTTTGCAGAGCAATTTATCTCTCAGCCATCTATTCACTCCATGAGAATTAGGCATTTGAAATAGGACAGCCTGAGATACAGTGTTCCATGAGGCTGCTTTAAAGTAGAGGTTTACTCTTTTAAAAAATCAGAACAACAGGACTTTGTTCTCTAGCTGTAGTCTTGGAGAAAAAAGAATATTGCATCTTTATTGCTGTGGAAATACATTACTTTTAATATTTTCTGTAACTCCTTAGAGATTAAAAATAAGAATGCATAATTGGTAATGATTATACAGATCTAGACATGCCCAAACGAACTCGTGATACACAGGGTATTGTAACCTGGAATTAAGGACCAAGTAATAGTGATGGGGACTGAAAGAACTAAATGAGAAAAGTAAAAAGTTTTGTTCTCAGACTACTGACTCTGGAGGGCCATAATTTACAACTGGGTTGGCAAGCCTTCTTGTGGCATGAGAAAAGCAAGACCCATGGTTAGTTTCAAGACATTACATAAGGAATGCACTATTATTAGTATGGGAGGAAATTAGAGGACATTATTTGAGGATACTAGTTTGGCTTTCAACAGTGGAAGCACTGATCCACCCAAACATCATTAACATGGGAAATATTGTTAGATATAAAGATATTTTGAATGAAAAGGGGGAACTTAAAATTAAACAAGAGCTGAGTGATCAAGGGATCCACATGGCATGGTATTCACAGAAATGTGCAGAAATGAATAGATTAACACTTGCTCTAAAGGAGAAAGAACAAACTGAATATTATATGACATGGGAGTTATTTTATGAATGGTTGGAAAACAAAAATAGAAGTTAGACATAAATGGAGATCAGTGAAATATAGAAAACATGTTAAGATAGAGAAGCAAACAATATGATGATTCTTACTAAAATAACTATTAAGATTATTATATTTAATATTATTATATTCTTATTAGAAGATATGTTAATACAGAGAAATGAATAGATATATTATGTGCATTATTTTTGTAAGATTACAGAATCAATATCAATGTAATGAATACTGTTGTAAATTTTGATCGTTATTGCAGAGAGATTTTTTTTACCCAGATGTCATTCTGTTTAATGGAAGATGGAATGTTTAAGTCAAAATATTAAAAAGAAAAATTAAAGTAAAAAGTTTTGTTCTCCAGTATCTGCAGTTGGCTTCCAAATGAGAAAACAGCTGAATTCAAATGGAAATTTCAATCATGATTAATTAAACTACTCCTCCTCCTCCTCCTCCTCCTCCTCCTCCTCCTCCTCCTCCTCCTCCTCCTCCTCCTCCCTTTCCTTGTCAACTCTTAAAATAGTTTGGGTGAATCTGAAAACAGTAACTTTGAGAATGACTTTATTTATTTATTTATTTATTTATTTATTTATTTATTTATTTATTTATTTATTTAGATTTCTATACCGCCCTACTCCCGAAGGACTCAGGGCGGTGCACAGCCAAACAATAAAAACACATACAATACAAAATTTAAAAATAGAAAAAAATCAAATTAAATAATTTTTGCCCCGACAAATTTAAAACCCCAAACTTTTAAAACCAATTTAAAATTGAATATATGAAATACTAAAAGATATTTAAAATTTTAAAAATCTTTTATAAAAGAGGGGGAAAATTAGGCCAGGCCAGCCTGGTGAAATAGTAAGGTCTTTAAGGTGCGGCGGAAGGTGCGCAGATCCGGGATCCCCTGTATCTCTGGAGGGAGCTCGTTCCAGATAGTAGGTGCCCCCACAGAGAAGGCTCTCCCCCTGGGGGCCGCCAGTCGGCATTGTTTGGCCGATGGCACCTGGAGGAGCCCCTCTCTATGGGAACGTACCGGCCGGTGGGAGGCTATTAGTGGTAATAGGCGGTCCCGCAAGTACCCGGGTCCTAAGCCATGGAGCGCTTTAAAGGTGGTAACCAGAACCTTGAAGCACACCCGGAAGACCACCGGGAGCCAGTGCAGCTTGCGCAGGAGGGGTGTTACATGGGAACGCCATGTCGCTCCCATTACCACCCGCGTGGCCGCACTCTGTGCCAGTTGGAGCCTCCGGGTGCTCCTCAAGGGGAGCCCCATGTAGAGAGTGTTGCAATAGTCTAGGCGGGAGGTGACAAGGGCATGAGTGACCGTGCGTAACGAGTCCCAATCCAGAAAGGGACGCAACTGGCGAATCAGGCAAACCTGATGAAAAATCCTCCCGGTCACGGCCGTCAAGTGCTCTTCTAAAGACAGCCGTGAATCCAGGAAGACGCCCAAGTTGCGAGCCCTCTCCGTGGGGGCCAATGATTCACCCCCAATAGTCAGTGATGGCATCAACTGACTATATCGGGACGTCAGAAACCACAGCCACTCAGTCTTGGATGGGTTGAGCCTGAGCCTGTTCCTCCCCATCCAGATCCGTACGGCCTCCAGGCACCGGGACATCACTTCAAGGGCATCGTTGGGGTGATCCGGGGTGGTGATGTACAGCTGGATGTCGTCAGCGTACTGATGGTACTCCACCCCGAAACCACGGAGGATCTCGCCCAGCAGCTTCACATAAATGTTGAACAGGGGAGGTGAGAGGACCGACCCTTGCGGCACCCCACATATGAGGGGCCTCGGGGTCGACCTCTGTCCCCCTGTCAACACAGACTGCGACCGGTCAGAGAGAAAGGAGGAGAACCACCGCAACACAGTGCCTCCCACTCCCAAATCTTCCAACCGGTGCAGCATGATACCATGGTCGATGGTATCAAAAGCCACTGAGAGATCTAACAGGACCAGGACAGAGTAGCACCCCGTGTCCCGAGCCCTCCAGAGATAATCAACCAACGCAACCAATGCCATTTCCGTGCTGTACCCGGGCCTGAAGCCCGACTGGAACGGATCCAGATACGTCGTTTCATCCAGGTGCTGGGGGAGCTGTTGCGCGACCACACTCTCAACAACCTTTGCAACAAAGTGAAGGTTGGAGACTGGACGATAATTTACCAACATTGCCGGGTCCAGGGAAGGCTTCTTGAGGAGAGGCCTCACCACCGCCTCTTTCAAGGCGGCGGGAAAGTCACCCTCACTCAGCGAAGTGTTTATAATCCCCTGGAGCCAGCCTCGTGTCACTTCCCGGGAAGCCAGTACTAACCAGGAAGGACCCAGGTCCAATAAACAAGTGGTCGCCTTCAGTCTACCCAGAATACTGTCCACGTCCTCAGGGGTCACAGGATCAAACTCATCCCAGATAACATTCTCAAGACCTGCCCCTATCTCTCCCCCTGAGACTACCCAGTCGGAGTCCAAATCTTCCCGAATCTGAGTGATTTTGTCATACAGATACTGAACAAAATCCTAGGCTCTACCCTCCAAGGGGTCCTTCCGCGCTTCCTGGTGGAGCAGGGAGCGGGTCACCCTAAAGAGGACGGCCGGGCGATTATCTGATGATGCAATAAGAGCAGCAAAATAACTACATTTCGCTGCTTTTATCGCCACTAAGTAATTCCTAATGTGGGATCTTACTAGTGTCCAGTCAGATTCAGAAAGACTGGCCCTCCAACTACTCTCTAGGCGTCTTTTCCGGCGCTTCAACTCCCTCAGCTCCTCGGTAAACCAAGGAGCCAATTGGTCAATTGCGGCCAATCGGGTCAGAGGCTGCAAAGGCATGACCCGATCCAGAGCACCAGCAGCCGCCCTATCCCAGGCGGCCACCAGGTCTCCAGTCGAGGCGTGTGCCAGAACCTCAGGAAATGGCCCAAGCTCCGTTGGAATCTGTCAGGTTCCATCAGGCGCCTGGGGTGGAACCATCTTACCGGCTCCGCCTCCCTGTGGTGGGGTGCAGCGGTTCGAAAGTCGAGATGAAGGAGAGAGTGATCTGACCATGACAAGAGTTCAGTAACTATATCCCCTATATCAAGATCCCTCAACCACTGTCCAGAGACAAAAACCAGATCCAGGGTGTTTCCCCCTGTGTGGGTAGGGCCATGAGTGAACTGGGTCAGGTCCATAGCTGTCATGGAAGCCATGAACTCCCAAGACATCTCCGACATCTCACCCACGGACGGCAGGTTGAAATCCCCCATGACCATAAGCTTAGGGGTATCAACCGCCACCGCGGCGATGATGTTGAGTAGCTTGGGCAGGGCTGTTGCCACGTGGCAGGGAGCCAGGTATGTGATCATCAAACCCATCTGAACCCCATGATCCCATTTCACAAAAAGGGATTCACAGCCAGCCGTCTGAGGAACAGTGGCCTTCCTCGGTCTCAGACCTTCTTTAATGATAATCGTTACCCCCCCCGCCCCTCTCCTGTGACCTCGGCTGATGGAATGCTTGGAAACCTGGCAGGCACATTTCAACCAGGGGAACCCCCCCTCCTGGCCCAACCAGGTCTCCGTAATACCTGCCAGGTCCGCACCCCCCTCCTGAACAAGATCACAATGAGGGGGGCTTTATTTACTACGGACCTGGCATTGCACAGCATCAGCCGAAGGCCTGGGTCCTGAGGGTCTATGCAACCTGAGGAGCGAGTAGAGCCTTGGGGGCTGGAGCACGCCACCGCTCGTAGACAGCGAGTGCGCACTCCCCTAACACGATATGGCCCCCTGCTCTCGCCATATCTACCCCTCCCACCTACAGTACTGATGTTCAAAAAACTATCCGGACCAGCTCTAACCCCCCCCTCGATCCCGGGTCCCCCATCCCCCACGCCACACTTCACTGCCAGACCCAACCCTCCCCCTTGTGGATTATCCCCCATACCCACAGCCCAAATTCCAATCTGACCCTCCCCCTCCCTGGGACCCCTTAAAAATTTGACTAAAAATTTCGTTAGAAAACCCCTCAATCCCCTCGTTTTCACATGCCACCTCTCTGGGTCCCAAAACCCTTCCTTGAGGTGGGCCCTCGATAGTGAGGAGGGCCACATCTGCGAGAAGGGGGAATCTTGCAGCGCAAGAAGATCTGCAGTCGTATACATCTCCAAAATGCAGCGATGGAGGCCCAAAGCTCAGACAGGGGACTTCACAAAAGATGTAACACAGCCAATTGTTCATTGATGTGCTGTTGGTATCTCAACTGTCCTCCCACAACAGCAGGAGGGTCGTAAATTATCTCCTCCAATGGGGGTGACCTTTGCCCTGCCCTCTCACGGCGGAACCCCATGGGGCCATAGATTGAAAAAGTTCTCCCACAGACAAGAGTCATGATGTAATAGAGGACCCCTCAACAGTTGCATCAGTTTGGCTGACCATGGTCAAAAGAAAGATTTATCAGTCTAATAAGTCCTAATGGATGATCATTTAAATATGAGCTAGCAGTGTGCGGTAGCAGCCAAAGAAATTGTTCGTTGTTTAAAAAGCTAAATGTTTGTTGTATAAAGAAGCATAAAATTGGTTGCAGGACTTGGGTTTGGCTTATCTAGAGAAAAGGATTAGGGAGGACATGGTAGCAGTATTCCAGTATTTGAGAGGTTGCCACAAAGGGAGGGGGCTGTCAATTTATTTTCCAAAGCATCAGAAGGCAGGAGAAGAAATAATGGATGGAAACTAATCAAGGAGAGAAGCAACTTAGAACTAAGGAGAAATTTCCTGACACTTAGAACAATTAATCAATGGAACAACTTGCCTTCAGAAGTTGTGAATGCTCCAACACTGGAAGTTTTTAAGAAGATTTTGGATAACCATTTGTCTGAAGTGGTATAGGGTTTCCTGCCTAAGCAGGGGGTTGGACTAGAAGACTGCCAAGGTCCCTTCCAACTCTGTTATTCTATTCTATTCTATTCTATTCTATTCTATTCTATTCTATTCTATTCTATTCTATTCTATTCTATTCTATTCTATTCTATTCTATTCTATTCTATAGAATGCCAGTTCTTTATATTGGTTATACTTCATCACATGGCAACAAAAGAATCCATCTAGCAGACTCATCTAACTGTTGAAGAGGAACCAAGATAGTATGAATACTGCAGAACACCACATCATAGGAACTCAGGGCAGGATTTCTCCCCAAATCACCACTGACTGGAATGCACCTGGGGGAAAAGGTGGCAAAGCAGCATAACAATGCTGCCCATTCTAATCATGTGAGTTGATACAGAAGGGTAGAATGATTGCTTGTTTTGAAAAGCACATTGATCGAAAAAACAGGGTGCTGACCTCAAAGACCTAAGGATCTATCTATTTCTTCAGGCTCCATGGGTTCAAAGGATTCCCAGATATTGGGGCAAGACTCCTCCAAAGGCATCATCCCCCCCCACCTGACCTGGACCTGAAATAAGACTGACTGCAACCGTGAACATATTTCAGCAAGATGCAAATTTGATTTGAAGTCTCATCTTTGAATTTATTCCAAATAGTGAACAGTGCTTCAGATGAACCATGCAGCAGGAACAACCCCCAAGTCCCCCTGAAACCCATCCATATCCAGATCAGTAAACATGGGATAGAACAATATAATGGGCACATTCTCCCTGAAGTAGATAATGGTGGTAGAGAATCTCATAGTAATAAGGGCATGAGCTGATTATGATAAGGGAATCACAAAGATAGCCCTCAATTTCATATCAGAGAGCTACAGGAACACCAGATCCAGTGTGTGGCCATTGCTCTATTCAGGCTCTGGATGATCTGGGTTAGATCTATGACTGTCATGTCTTTTGACTTCTGACCCTCATTGTACCCCACTCTTAGAGAAGGCTGATTGAAGTCTCCCATGGAGACGTGAAATTGATTCAACTAATCAGAGATAGAAGTTGCTCTTAGTAAATCATTAAATGAGGGGAAAGGGTTTTCAGAGTGCTAGCCAATCCCATAGCTGTGTGCTCCTTTATGCCCACAAGCAAGGCTGCTGAGCCTTCTTTTCATGCCTTTCCAGAGATCAGGAGGGTCCACCTCACTTATGGGCTTGGAGCAACAATAGAGAAGGCTCTATTCCTAGATTCCACCAGTATTAATCTTTTGGCTGAAAGAATCCCCAACAACATTTTCCCTGCCTGATATGATGGGTCTGTCAGCTTTGGAAGGCATATTAACACCAGAAGTTTCCATGCTGCCACCTTCTTGCTCTTGGGAAAGTAGGAAGGGGATTTAGTAGTGGGAATGTCATTAGACATAATAGCATTCTTCTTTTTGGTCAAGGTCATGGTGTTCCTGCATCTGTAGGAGGAGTGGTTGAAGTGTTGGTTCAAATTGGGACGGATGGTGATTGGACCGTGTGATGGACTGATGGGTGCAGGGGCTGGATTTGGGGTTTTGATTTACTGAGGGAAAACCTGGAACTCACAGATTTGGTTTTTCCCAGATGTGCTGGTATACCTACTCTAATAAATAGGAACTTTGAGAAAATGCCTGTCTCAGAGTTTTTAATTGGAGATGGGTTGTTCTGGAATGCTGACAGGGAGAGGCAATGGGATGGTAACCTTAGGTAACCTTAGGTAACCATGCTCTATGCCAAGTTACACACTGCAGTGTCCCACAATCCTACGATTGTCATCTGCAACCTTCGAGAAGCAAAATCAATGGGGAAGTGAATGGGAAGTTACAAACTGAAATCTCAAGACTACAGAATGCTGCCACTTCTCAGGATTGTTCTAACAATGGTAACTGAGAGTGCCAGAAATGCTGTGACGTAAATTGAGCGCATCTCTTAGATCTTGGTCCCAACTAATTTCAGTGAGTGAGATTACCTAGATTTTCTTCCTCAAGCACATGCTTGAACAGAAATAAGACATGAAGGAAAATATTAGAGGCCATTTTTCAAACTTTGTCAACTTCTGATTCAGATTAGACCTTAACATCTATCACTGACATAAAAACCTCTGCAAGTCATGCATTCTGCAACCCTGTGCTAGGATGAAATGGCAGGTCCCAGGTTAGAAATGGCCTTTAGATTGATGGTCTAGGGTATCTTAATCATCCATGTTACTAAATGACTTGCAAAATATCTGCTATTGAGAGAAACAGGTCAAAGAAGTTTTGAATTTCCACTGTTCAGAATCTACAATTGTGAGCACTCAGGTATTATATAGGAGACTGTCAATAAAGAAGAAGACAAAGACAAGGAGATTGATTATGGAAAATTAAATGATTATGTGGGTAATAATAAAAAGGAGAACTTTAAAAATTACATTGGGATTAACAATGGAAGAAATAGAAAAAGGGGAAAGAAACAAAGAAAGAAAAGAGGGTGGAATAGAAAGAATATAAAAAAATTATATGATTGCACTAGGATTATCAGTGAGGAAATAAGAAAAAGGGAAAAGGGATGGAAAATAAAGGGAAAGACACAGCAAAATAGAAGAGTTTATGACCCTAAAAAACAAAATGATTATACTGGGATTAACAGTGGAAAGATAAGAAAGAAGGAAAAGAGAGTTCAGGATTTTAAAGTACAAAAGAAAAGAAGGGGAAATAAAAATAAAAATAAAATAAAAGATAGAAAGGGAGAAAGAAATGGAAGAGGAATATGGAGTAAATGAAATGAATACTAGAGAAAAGATGAAATTGTATTTTTAATGAAGTGATTTTACACTATATGGATGTATTATGAATGTAATAATTGGAATATCTTTAATTAATGAAGGGGACTGTAATAACTGAATATTTTTAATTACACATTTGGAAATTAACTGAATAAGAAAAGAAAGCTGAATTATAAATACTGATGTATAGAAAGAGCAGATCGCTGTGTATAGCTGAAAAGTGATATTTTTCTTTTTTGTGTTATTTTTTGTTGTATGTATATGTTTGATTTTTAATGTGTTTTTAATGTGTTTAAAATAAAAAACTTTTTATAAAAAAGAAAAAAGATGAAAAAAGAAAGAAAAGAAAGCTGAAATGATATTGGATTATGAATTAATTAGATATATTTAACTGGTGTTTATAAAAATGTTGAAGTGTACTATTTGGAACAGTTGATAAAGAAAAAATATTTGAGATTGGAACAAGAGAATTTAAGAAAATAATTGGGAATTGTATTATGTTGTATGAATTTAAATGTAGGGATATTGGAGTAAGATTGACACTTAATTGATTTTTTATTGAATATGTTTAATTAATTAGTGAAATTATGATAAATGGATTATTTTTAAAATAAGAGAGAAGAATATAAATAATTGATGAAGTAATAGAATGGTAATAATGAATTATTTAAGTCAATATGAAGAAATGACAAAATGTAGGGATGTTTAAGAATTGAAAATAAGACCCAGAAATAAGAAGTTTAGTATATGAAATTGTAATAGTTGGAACATTTGGGTTAAGATATATATTTAATTAGTTTTTATTAATATGTTGAATTGTATTATTTGGAATAGTTGATAAAAGAATCATTGGTGATTAGAGTAAGAGAATTTAAGGAAATAATTAGGGATTGTATTATGTTATGTGAATTTAAATTTAGGGATTCAAATTTTAAGGAGGGAAAAGAAAAATTGAACTATATTAAGATGAGAAGTTAAGATGAAGGGTAATATTGGTTTCTTAAAATTAGAGAGAATAAATGCTGTGAGAAAAATTAAACATATAAAATTGTGTTAAGGATGAACAAAAATCTGTACAAATTTAAAACCGGGCCAATATTCTGTTCAGAAAAGATGTATTGTATGTTTGTTTGTGTGCTTAAAAAAAATTAAAAAAAAACTTTGCAAAAAAAAAAGACTGAATAGTCTTGCGCAGGACCACTCTTACCCATCTGGTTTGAAATTTTCCCTTTTGCACATGGAAGGCAATCATAACATGTGGTATTCAGGAAACCAGCCTTTACCTTTTTAGGAATAAAAACAGAGACTATGAACAGGCCAAAGACAGTTTATTGTAACTTTGCAAAGTGTCTCCCCTACAAAGGAAAAGGGAGCAATTAGGTCCTCTACTCATGGATCTTAAATACAATTTTCAGGATACAGGAGTCCAATACAACAGGATACAAGCAGTCCCTAGAGTATCAGTTTCAGATCTTACATAACATATTTGGCACATGTTCCGCCCTGGAAATTCCCTTTCTTTTCAGTAGAAATACCCTACAAAAAATACCACTTATGTACATTATTGTTATTATTTGTGGCACAGATTCTTTGCTCTATCTCTTGCCTTTTAGTTCCTTCATTCTGAAGTCAGTATAGATTGATCAGACTGATATTTCTTACCTGGCAAATAAATACACAAACAGACTTATGATGACTCTCACACTGGTGTTTTTATTCAAATTCCAAATTGATATTTTCTTGTTTTCTTTCTGTTCAATGTTTTGTTAGTGCTGTACTATCAAATCACTATTTGTAACTAAATCTATGTTAATCGTTTTAATCCTTTCACTTAATATTAGGGAACAGTTGTTGTGTAGCGCTTGACATTATTTTCCAAACAGCTGTTGAGCAGGCATGGAACTCAGATTTAGAGCCTCTGGGCCCAAAAGAGACACCTGTAACTTTTATTGGGATGAGGAAGACCACTGAACGTCTATCATGATCCTAGAAAAAAGAGTTATATATAACCTTTGTCCTCACATTTACTTCAAACGCATATTTCATGTCTGCACCCCCCAGTAAAAGATAAAAATAAAAGACTGGAAATTACATAATATGTAATAAGAATTACATATAGGTTTTAATATGATTATTTTCCTTCAAGCAAGCTATCTGTTTCCTAGTGAAAATTGTTTCCTAGTGAATTAAAGGAATCATAACAACCTGCCTAGATCCACTCAATATATCTTCCATTGCAGATTTTTCCTGCAGAACTACCAACATACCCTGGCCTTGGTTTTCGCTGTCAAGGAGATCAATGAAAATAATCATATATTATCCAACATGAGTCTGGGTACTGATATCTCTAACAGTTATTTCATGGCGAGTTGGACCTACTTGGCTTCAATGGAGCTCCTCTCAACACAGGGCAGATTCATCCCCAACTATAAGTGTGACTGGGTACTATCTGTCATTGCAGGACCTAACTCTCACATCTGTCCCTACATGGCCAACATCTTGAATGTCTACAAGATGCCCCAGGTGAGATTTCTGTTTTTCTTGGACTAAGCATACACTGTAAGAATAACAATGAAAGGCAGGAGGAACAACTGCAGTCCTATAAAAAAAAGTCTGATATAAGAAATTTGAGCCTAAACCAGAAGTATTATTTGAGAAAGCATATCTGAATTGACCCCCTCCCCATTATCTGGAAAGTTAAGACAGGGGAGGGAAAAGTGTTTTCAGACTTGCAAGATTAATGTTAACCCTTCCAAATTGTCCAGGGTAGAAAACCAAAATCATGCATGCTGATAATTCTTTTATTGTAAGGTTACAGTAAGAGGTCTTAAACTACTTTCTTCTACAAATTTTTGTTTCTAAAAATAAAACAAATACTGTAAACTAACTTTTCTTTTTATTATTTTTCTGTGGTTTGGAAAAAAAGTGACAATCCAAAGAACGAGGAACAACAAACCATGTGTTTGCAGAAAAGATGAATAATTTTAGACACTGTGCTTGGTGGGTTCCCCAATCTGAATTCACACCAATTAATGTACTAGGTTTTCTTGATTTATTTACAAATGCGATGAATAGAAACACCAGCACATTTTCATAAATACATTTTCTCACCATGTTTTAATAATAATATTAAGGAGCCATGGACCTCATTTAGTAATGGAATAGTTATCATGATTTTTATATTTCCTTCCTTCCTTCCTTCCTTCCTTCCTTCCTTCCTTCCTTCCTTCCTTCCTCTTAATGAATGTTATTCATGATAATTTGAATAATTAAAAAATGAAGTGATATAGTACAAAGGAATGAAAACTACACATAAAATTAATTAAAATGCTCTATGCATGAGTTAAAGCAGTGTTTCTCAACCTCTGCAATTTTAAGATGGGGAGATTTCAACTCCCAGAATTCCTCAGCCAGCAGCGCCCCTCATCTGAAAGTTGCAAAGATTGAGAAACACTGAGTTAAAGTGAATTCCCTTATATCACATCCAAACAGATCCTGCTTTATTGGACTGTCAAAAGCATGCTGATATTTAAGAAAAAGACCAGAGCTAAAAGCGAAATAGCTGTCTTACTACAATGCTTATTACATATTCTTGTTGATATTCATTAACATTTGGTAAACACAGAATACTGTGATATTATAAGAATTTCTCCTCCTCCTCCTAAAATCAGAATAATCAATGGATTAATAATTCCTAAGTAGGCATGGTCAATTCCATCAGATATAATGTGTTAGCAGGTTTTCTGCGGCAAATTGAATGTGGTGGGACTGTAGATGGTTGATGCCCAAAGTTATTGATTTATGTCTCTTTAAACAAAAGCCAGTACTTTTGCTTCTCTCAAATTGACTTCCTAAAGATTTAGCAATACTTGCTTTTCAGATCACACCATGTTGGTTGCTCAGGAGTTGGATATTTTTTTACTCCTTTTTGAAAGTAAGAAGGTAAAGTACTTGACTTGTAGCATACTTGTTTCTGGAATTCAGATAAAACACAATGGAAAGTAAGAAGATACGTTACCAAAATATGAAATAACTGAAATGAAAAGGGGGAAACTAATTCCCTGTACCCTTCCAGTATTTGTTGGATTGCAACTGAATGTATATTCATATTTGTATGCATATTGGTATATATCAATATAAGGATGCCTATTCATTTGTTTGTCACAGCAACCAAATAGTACAGGTACAGACTTCAATGGATAGTTAAGACTGCAGGAAAAACCAATTGCAACCAGCCTGTTTTCCATTGAATACCTGTATACTGCACAGGTCAGGAGGATGGGCTGAGAAAATATCTACAGACCTCTCACATTCTGGACATAAACTGTTTCAACTTCTATCCTCAGAACACTGCTATAGGGCACTGCCTGCCAAAACAACCAGACACAAAGATAGCCTTTTCCCCCTTGCCATCACTTTGTTAAACACTTAATGCCCACAGCACTGTTTATGTTTAAAGATATTTACCAATGTAGTAGGGCTGTATTGCTATTATCTTTCTCATCTTTCTTATCCTCTCATCTTTCCTACTACCTTCTTCTATTGGTCTCTTATGATTTATCACTTGTTTATATCTTATGATTGTACCATATGATTTATGTTATTGTTTGATGTTTGCATGTACATTGAGAGTGTATGCATCCAAGACAAATTCCTTCTGTGTTCAATCACTCTTGGCCAATAAAGAATAAAGATTATGAGATATGAACTATGCAAATCTAGAGGAGGGTTATGGTGCATATTGAAGCAGAACCATGTTCTTACATTGCTCATCCTATCTTCATACCATCATGACTTCATTGTTCAAATTTTTCTTCTATTTCCTAAGAGGAAAAGACTAGGGAAATGTGGGGATGGCTTTCCTTTCTTAATCAGGACCAATCACATTTAATCCTTAAAATTTGTAGTCAATTTTCCATATAACGTTACTTGAATTAATGCATTTCTAAGGGCTCTAATTTGTGCTTCTACTACAATAATAGCTGTTGAATGAAAACTGTGAAATTTTTCTGAACATGATTACATTTATATTAATATTTGTAACAAAGACCATAAATTAAGGACAAAATTATTATTAATAATAATAATAAATATTTCATGTTGGGAAACCATGTTCTTTTTTTTTTCCTATGTCTAGCTCACATACGGATCTTCCCCATTGATAGATGGCAAGATACAAGGTGCTTTCTCTCATCGTTTTTTCCCAAATGTTGACCAACAGATTATGGGTATTCTCCAGTTGCTATTATATTTTAGGTGGATATGGATTGGACTGATTTCCCAACCTGATAAGAGTGGAGAGAGATTCATACAAAATGCTATTCCTTTGTATTCCCAGAAAGGTATCTGCTTTGACTTCATGGAAGAGATGGACAAGGAAACATTTGCTAATGATATTGAAGGAGCATTTCAAGACTTTGGTAAAATGTACATGATTATCATGAAGAGCACTGCCAACGTCATTATCCTCTATTGTGAAAACCAGGTCACTGTCATTTTTAGAATGTTGCCCTATTTGACAGAATTTGAAGATATGCCCATTGAGAGAAGAGATAAAGTTTGGATAATGCCAGCCCAGATGGAGTTTACATCCCTTCCCTTTCAAAAAACCAGGGGTATGGAAGTGTTCCATGGTGTTATAACTTTTGCAATTTCTTCCAAGGAGATTTCTGGATTCAATAAATTCCTTCAGATGAGAAACCCAAATTCAGAAGTGGAAGACCATTTAATGAGAGTGTTCTGGGAAGAGGCTTTTGAATGTTCTTTTCCTAAAGATAAGTTAGATGAAGAAGATGCTGGAATGCTGTGCACTGGAGAAGAGAAGCTGGAGAATCTACCTAGGTCTGTATTTGACACCACCATGACTGGGCAGAGTTACAGCATCTATAATGCAGTCTATGGTGTGGCACATACTTTACAAGCCATGCTTTCCCCCAAGTCCAAACACAGAGCAAGGACAGAAATTGGGAGAGAAACATTGTCGACTCAAAAAGTATGGCAGGTAAAAAATAAATAAATGAACATCTCCCACTGCTCTTCTGTCTGATGCAATGAGCTGTTATGTAATGCAGTTGATGAGAACACTGGAGTCTTTCATTTACTGCATTCGGGATAATTTTCAGTCTCCTGTCAAAACATTTTCCCCATCATTTAGTGACTTAGAGAAACGTTTGTGATTGTGAATCAGGGGTGAAATGCTTCCGGTTCAGACTGGATCACCCAATCCGGTAGCGATGGCAGCGGGTGGTTCGGAGAACCGATAGCAAAAATCCCTGCGCCCTCCCCCCCCCAAGCCCAGCTGAGCTGCACAATCATCAGAGGCTGTTTTTTTTTTTAACTTTTAAAAGCATTGTTTTTACAACCTCTTTGGCCGAAAAAAATGCTTTTAAAAGTAAAAAAATAAAGCCTCTGATGATTGCGCGGATCAGCTGGGATTGTCAGAGGCTTTTAAAAGCATTTTTTCTACAACCTCTTAAGGTAACAAATTTTAGATTTCACCCCTGTTGTGAATAGATAAAAATGCTACCACAATAGGGAAGAAAAGTTGAGATGCAGCAGCACTAGCATGATTGGCAGAGGTTCAAAATGTCTGCAGTAGAGAAGAAATATGGATGGGGTAAACGAAAAATAATTGTAATAATGAACCACATCATATGAACTCAATATCCTGAACTGAATACAATCTTTCTTTCTTTCTTTCTTTCTTTCTTTCTTTCTTTCTTTCTTTCTTTCTTTCTTTCTTTCTTTCTTTTTTTTTAATTTTATTTATATGCCGCCCTTCTCCAGAGACTCAGGGCAGCTTACAATTGTTATGTTGGATTGTTGTGTGGGTGATGGATGAATAGATGGATTGGTCAGTGGGTGGATAGGTAGATGGGTGGGTGGATGGGTGGGTGGGTGGGTAGATGGATGGTTGGATGGTGGGTGGGTCAGTGGATGGTTGGGTGGGTGGATGGGTCAATGGATGGATGGGTGGGTGGATGGATGGATGAATGAATGGATGGATTGTCAGTGGATGGATGGGTGGGTGGGTGGATGGATGGATAGGTAGATGGGTGGGTAGATGGATAAGTGGGTGGGTGGGTGGGGTAGATGGGTTGATGGGTTGGTGGATGGATGGATGGGTCAATGGATGAATAGGTGGTGGGTGGGTAGATGGATAGGTGGTGGATGGATGGATGGATGGATGGATGGATGGAGATTCTGCCAAGTTCCCCTTTATGCTCAAAACAGAGTGAAGATTTTAAACTGTTGCTTCTATTTTAATTCTTTTTTCTTTCCAGCTAATGGATGCATGAGGAACAGTTCATCTAGATCTTGACTTTCTCCTAGTCAAATGATGCTATCTTCCTGTGCCCAATTCTTAGTTTTTCTGCCTTTGGTTTTGATTCTAACTCTCCTTCCCTGTAATATTTCCATTCATTTACTATAATTATTTAAAAGTAAATTCCTCACCTAAATAGATTTTTTTGAAAGAAAAATTACAAGTTACAGTAAAGAAATGCTTTCATTTCTTGATAGGTTCAACCTCTTTCTTTGTGCAATGACATTTGCTGTCCAGGCTATAGGAAGGTGAAAATAGAAGGGAAGCCATTTTGCTGTTACAATTGCCTTCCATGTGCAAAAGGGAAAATTTCAAAGCAGATGGGTAAGAGTTGTCTTGTGCAAGACTAAGTTATTCAATCTTCTTAACTGTGATACAAAATGCTAATATTTAAAACCTCCTGTAACTGTCTAATCTGGTGACCAAGTCAATGATATTGCTACATAAATACAAAAAGTGAAAAGATATTTCAGAGCATCCAAAAATAAATATCCAATTTTGTTTGTTCTAGATTTTTTCCCCAGATTATGACTTCTGATTAATTCTGGAACTTTCTTTTGTAAGATGACAGACCTTGTGTTGATATGTGTGTGTAAAAGAGGAAACAAGATAAAACTGGGATCCATTTGCTGATTTTAGGAGCTTAATTCCCAAAATAAAATATTATGAAATATATATTTCCCCCTTCTCCAAAACCTAAATCATTTTTTTTTATTTTTCACTTTGTTCAGGAAATATATGAATGATAAAAAATAATTATTAAATTTTACAATAAGAGTGTTCTTACAACAAAACTATAAGTAAATCTCAGAAGATCTGGCATGTTTACAAAAAGGCACTAAATATAAACAGGCATTACTTAATTAGGAATAAATGAATCCATGTACTAAGGAAGTACATCTGATGGGACCTAGAAGAAGGGCCCTTTGAAAGATCATCCACACAGAGATTAGACTTGTCCCCAAATTGACACTCTTTTGCAAGGCCCTAAAGACATGGTTCTGCCAACAGATCTAGGGAACTAGAGTGGTATGCAGCCTTTGGAGAGGCTCGTTTGATGTGTGTTGTTGCCAAGGGGATGTGGGTTACTGTTTATACTTCATTTATATTGGATTTTAAAGTTGTTTATAAGCTGCCCAGAGTCACTGAAAATGAATGGGTAGCCATATAAATTTTGTAAATAAATAAATGAACCCTATTAATTAACTCTCAATCCCACTATCAGAGTGTTTCGACAAATTGGCCATCAACTTTTCTTTTTCCAGATGCAGTTGATTGCTTCCAATGTCCAGAAGATCAATATCCAAACAAGGCTCAAACTCTTTGCATTCTAAAAGAAATAACCTTCTTGTCTTACAATGAGCCACTGGGACTCACCTTGACCACTGTTAATCTTTTCTTTTCTGTCATCACTATTGTGGTGCTGGGAATCTTCATTAAAAAGCAGGACACCCCCATTGTCAAAGCCAACAACAGGAACCTCACTTACTCCCTTCTCATTGCCCTTCTGCTCTCCTTCCTTTGCGCTTTCCTCTTCATTGGACAACCTGACCAAGTGAAATGTCTCATGAGACAAACTGCTTTCGGCATCATTTTCTCCATAGCATTTTCTTGTATTTTGGGTAAAATAACCATAGTTGTTCTTGCTTCCATGGCTACTAAGCCTGGCTCCAAAATGCAGAAATGGGTGGGGAAAAGGATGGCTATTTCTATTGTCCTTTCTTGCTCCTTGACTTGATCTGTTTATTGTGGCTGGCAATTTCTCCCCCATTCCCAGATTCAGACTTGCATTCCATGGCTGAAGAAATTGTCCTAGAATGTAATGAAGGTTCAGCCACCATGTTTTACCTTGTTCTTGGCTTTATGGGGTTCTTGGCCTCTATTAGCTTCACAGTGGCCTTTTTTGCCAGGAAATTACCTGCAGCTTTAATGAAGCCAAATTTATCACCTTTAGCATGTTGGTCTTCTGTAGTGTCTGGATATCATTTGTTCCAACCTACTTGAGTACGAAGGGCAAATATATGGTGGCTGTGGAGATTTTCTCCATTTTGGCTTCTGCAGCCGGATTACTGGGCTGCATATTTTCCCCCAAATGCTACATCATTATTTTGAGACCTGATTTAAACACAAAGGGATGTTTAATAAAGAAAGAATTCTGAATATGGAGTTTAATCTGCTCATTATTCATTTTAAGCACAACATTCAAGTATTGTTACATGCTGGAGCTTGTTGAAACTGGAATCTGTACAATAAATCTAAACATATTGTTTTTTTTTGTTTTTTGTTTTTTTTTGTTTTATTTTTTCTATTTTTTTTTATTGAAAAAGTTTTCAAATACAAGTTTTCCCCCTTTTTCCCCCCCCTTCCCTAACCCCCCCTTTCCACCCAACCCCCCCTGTGACTTCTTCACAACAATAGGCTATTTCATAACTAGTTACATACATAATATCTTTCCTTTCCCTTAATCCCTTCTCGAAATACTGACCCTTAACATGTTAAGCTTATTGAGTATTATTACAATTTAACCTTTAGTCTTTTATATATATTAATATAACATTTTAAATCGACCTTCTCCCTGCATCCAAATTTAACATTTATTCAATTCTGTCCAATTCCTCCACTCCTCTAAATATATGACTTAAAATCATACAGTACAATTCTAGATATAATCCACTACCCACTTTACTAAAATATACACATATCTATATATGCATCCCATTTTATAAAAAGAAGAAAAAAAAAAAGAGAAAAAAAAATATCTTCTTTAGTATCTTTCCACTGAATTATTAAGTCCTCCACTCCCCTAAATATATGACTTAAGAATCCTTTTTCTTAAACTAATCAATCAGTAAGCTAACCTATTTCAACCCTTCAATTCCTACAAAATCATGCAGTACAATTCTAGATATAATCCACTGCCCACATTACTAAGATATACACATATCTATATATGCATTCCATTTTATAAAAAAGGAAAAAACAATAACTTTAAATTTATAATCCATATAGTATCTTCTTTGATGTCTTTCCTCTGGATTGTTAAATCCATCACCCATAATAGGGTAAAATAACATGCTGGTGCAACAGTTTGTTCAAAATCTCCAATCATCTTCTGCCCCCATCAGTAGTAAATATCCTCGCATCTGTATAAAAGCAAAAACAACCACCCGAGTGACATTATAATTATAATTATATCCATATGGTATAGATGTGGTATTCATCAGGATTATTAATTCCCATCATCCTACTGAGTAACATCCAGATCTTCTGCATGCCCCGGCGAAACTCTCCTGCCTTATAACTCAAAATAGTTATAATCTATTTACCAAAAGAAAAAAAAAAAAATTTTTTTTTAGATGATTCAAATCCAACAAAGTGAGGCTCTTTTCACACCCCAAAACCATGGCCTTGCAGAGATCTGCCACAATCCTCAGGATAGTATCAAACAATTGTTCGCCTCCACTATCTTTTCAAATATTCATTCATTTTTTAAAGTCCCTGGCATCACTGTTGCATAGTTTAGAAATTGCTGTTTCTATGCGATCTATTTCTTTTCTTTTTCTTTTCCGGGTTGAATTTCCATCCTCGTTTCTTGCCTACCAATTGTGTGTCTGCTAGTTGATTTTCATTCTGCTTTATGTATTGTTCTTGTTGGGTTAGTTTTATCATCTTATCTTTCTTCTCCGTCACTTGTATATCAACTGATTGATTTGCACACTTGTCTGTGACTTGATGGTTCATCACATTGGAGTCGGATGACACTGCTCTCTTATTTATAGACAGTCCAGCTGGGGTATCCAGGGAGTCCAAAGACAATTTATCCATCACAGCCTCTGTAATTTGATGTTTTCCTTTTGTTTCCAACTCCTTTTGCTTATCCTGTGTTATGCCTAAAGGTGTTAAATTCATTTTTAAAATTTTTTGATAAAAATCTTCCGCTTTTTCAACAGTATGCAATTGATATCTTATTCCTTGATATCTCAATATTAGACCAACTGGGGTGTCCCACCTGAATAGGATATTTCTTTTTTTTAATTCAGTCACTAGAAAGCCAAATTTCTTCCTCTCCATTAACATCTTGGGCGGGAGCTCCTTAAAAATCCAGATCTTTCTTCCATGAAATTGCAAGGTAGAATTAAAAGAATTCTGCACAATATTATTCCTAATTTCTTTATCTGTAAAGTAGATCACCACATCTCTAGGCAATTGCCTTTGCTTTGCCAACCAGGAGTTTACATATTGTCTCTATACCATCTTTTATCAAATATATCTGACATATAGCAAGGAGGAATATTCAGGTCTTTAACCAGGAAAGGTCTAACATGTTCTATCAAGTGACACTAATTCTGATTTCCTTAAGGACAATTACTACTAAGAGGGGCTGATAAAGATTTTCATAAATGGCATGGTTGGCTTGAGATCTTTGTGCTGACAGAAATCCTAATATACACATTTTGATTGCCTACAACATTACATTTTGAAGAGCCAAAATTCACATTTTTTTCCCCTTTGTTCTTCTGAATTGGCAGATTCTCTCCAAGTAATTTGTTGACCTAGACAATTAAGATGGCCTAGGTCCTCAATGTAATCATTATTTCTAACCTGGGGTCTTCTGTTTCATCAAAGTATAGAGTTGCAAACTTCATGAGCTTGTAAAAAAGCCCCATAATATTTTTTTCCCCCTCCCTGACTTCCATTTGTTCAGATATGAGTTTGGGAAAGAAAATGTGGGTAGTCCTTGCTCACTGATAATTGGGATAATTGGGTAATTGGGATGAGGGACTTTATTGCTAAGTTCTTGATGTCCTGTCACAACAGATCCAGCAGTCCCAGTTGCCATTGTTATAGAAATCCTATGCAATCATAGGAATCAGTGGTCATGTTGTGGTCATGTAATCACCATTGCCAACCTCCTACTGGCTTCCCTATTGATTTTGCTTTTTGGAAGTGAAGGTTACAACTGTGGGGAATTGCTTGTTTTAATTGGTATGGAGACAGACCTAGGGCCAGGTTTCCTATGGAATCATCTTTCAGTCACTATATTAGCCTGTCCCATCAGGTCAGACAGTGAAGGTATATTGCAGACCTCATTAGCCAAATAACAATAGCATTTAGACTTGTATACCACTCCATAGTGCTTTACAGTACTCTCTGAGTGAGTTACAAAGGTCAGCATATTGTCCCCAATAATCTGAATCGTCATTTTAAAAACCTTGGAAGGATGGAAGGCTGAGTCAACCTTCAACCGGTCAGGATCAAACTCCTGGCAGTTGGCAGAGATAGCCTGCAATACTGCATTCTAACCACTACACCAACCTGGCTTCTATTCTGTATGTTGACTGGCAGGGCTCAGGAAGATAGCTTTCTGTGCCATTGCCTCTGCCTTCTGAAACACTTTTCCCCTATAAGTGAGGCAGGGCTCCACTCTCCTGACTTTCCAGAAGGGCATGAAAACATAGTTCAGTGGTCTAGCTTAAGATGTATCCAGAAGCACGTAGCTATGGCGTAGTGCGCTGAAAGCTCTTTCCTCACCTTTTAATTAATTTTTAATATTGCTCCACACACACACACACACACACACACACACACACACACACACACATGTAAAGGTTCCCCTTGCACATATGTGCTAGTCGTTCCCAACTCTAGGAGGTGGTGTTCATCTCTGTTTCAAAGCCAAAGCTTTGACTGCACTGTCCAAAGACATCTCTGTGGTCATGTGGCCGGCATGACTAAATGACAAGGGCACATAGAACACTGTTACCTTCCCATCAAAGGTGGTCCCTATTTGTCTACTTGCATTTTTTACATGCTTTCAAACTGCTAGGTTGGCTGAAGCTGGGACAAGTAACAGGAGCTCACCCCATTACATGGCACTAGGGATTCAAACCACTGAACTGCCAACCTTTCAATCAACAAGTTCAGAGTCTTAGCAACTATATATTGTTTTTAAGTTTTTAATATTTTATTCACCCACCACCCAGAGACCCTCAGTTAGGGAAATAGGTGGCTTTAAAATTTGAAAAATCAGTAATTGTGATTTAAATTCCAAACACTTGTATTGTGATCATATGACAATGGAGATAATGAGTGGAACTACAATGACCTGTCAGATGAACCTGTCATTCATTACCATCATAACTTCAAATGATCATTTAGAGAGTGGACATTAAAATGAGATAACCTACAAACAATGAAATATTGATTGATCTTGCAGCTGTTAAAATATCAAGAGATAAATGGACGCAATTGCAGCTCTGTGTTCTCATCAAACCTGCTACATTATGGCACACACCTTTTAATTATGAATTAATAATTATATGCAGTAAATCAGGGATCCTCAAACTACAGCCTGCAGGCTGGATATGGCTCACCAAACTATTAATCCAGCCCACATGGGACCACAAGGCTACCCCGCCCACATCGCCCCACCTACCTGCCAGCCCACACCCACCTTCTGGAGGCCATGGAGGCCAAAAATGGGGCAGGTTTTGGCCTCCCCGGCCTCCAGAGAGAGAGAGAGAGGGACACACACACGCACAGAGGGAGGGAGGGAGGGAGGGAGGGAGGGAGGGAGGGAGGGAGGGAGAGAGAGAGAGAGAGAGAGAGAGGGAGAGAGAGAGAGAGAGAAACAGAAGTCCCTCATACACACACCAAGGTAGACACATCCCTTCACTAACCTGCTTTCCACCCTCAGGAGCATAGCAAATTAAAGTTTAGTTTCTGTGTATTGTTTGGACTGCTAAATTGGCTATGCCCACCCAGTCACATGCCCACCTAGCCACACCCACCCATCTGGTCCCACCCCCAAACAGTCTGAGAGACTGTGAATTGGCCCCCTGTTTAAAAAGTTTTTTTTATTAAAAAGTTTTACAAAAAGAAAAAAAATACAAATATTTCCCCCTCGCCCCCTCCCTTGTTTACCCCCCCCCTACCCCACCCCGAACTTCTCAGAACAAAATACAGGGTATAACAATTGACAATCATATACTAAACTAGTCTAACTATCTATGGATTCCTATCCCCCGCTTGATACTTTAACTCCCCTTTTACTTAACTAAATATAAATACTCTTAATTTTTCTATTCATTCATAAGCTATTTGATACTTTTTAGTCTGATATTTGTTTTGAATATAATCGATCCATCTTCTGCATTCCGATATATATCTTTCGTGTGAGTGATCTTTCAAATAAGCTGAAATTTTCACCATTTCTGCTAAATTCATTACTTTTAATGTCCATTCTTCAATAGTAGGCAAATCTTCCTTCTTCCAATATTGCGCCACCAAGAGTATAGCTGCAGTTATTAAATTTAAAATCAATTCAGTCTCTTTAACTGTACAATCTGTGATTATACCCAGCAAAAACAACTGTGGAGTAAACTCTCTCAAACCTCTTACTCTCAGGGCAAACTCCATCACTCTATATTGTAACATCACCACTTCATTGTCTGCCCTATCCACTTTGGTCTGGACTTCATCCATTTTATTTTCCAAATTCACATTAGACTGATTAATTTCTTCTACTCTTTCATCCAAAAATTCAATATGTTTTGCCAAACCCTGAAATGCCAGTACTATATCTTCTCTTATTTCTTTATTCCGAGTTTGAATAACTTCCTTAATTTCAGCCATCTCATCAGAAACTCCCTTAATTTTTCCCTCTAAAACAGAGGTTTGTTGCTTAAAAGCCTCCTGTAAAGATTCTTGCAGAGCTTCCAAAGTCAATATTTGTGGGTTTGAAGTAGACAAAGACTGTAGCTTTGATGGTTGTGCTGGCGATCCTCCAGAACTTTTAAAGCCAGATTTTATTTGCTTAGAAGCCATTTTTAACTTTCAGTTTGTACTTCTTACAGCAACCAAATCAGTAAATCCAATTATTTTTAAGTCTTTTATAAGTATTATAGTTTATTTAGAGTCCAAACTGTAGTCTTTCCACTTTAAATCTTTCTTTCTTTAGTGTAGAATCCAATGCACTTAAACAGCCTTTAAAGTGCTAACGATGTTAACAAACACTTTCACTATAACTTTCACTATAACTTTCACTTTTTCCATGCCCTGTTACAGTTCAGGCGCCATGTTTCCTTTCCTTTTTAAAAATCTTCGAAGGAAGAAATATAGACACAGAGTTAAAGTTCAGTACTTGCAGTTGCTAGGACTCCTATGTCTCTTCTGTCTGCTTTGAGATTATTTTGAAGCTTGTTGGCTTCCTGAAAAAAGCTTTGTTGAATGCAGGGGTCATCATGGCGTCTTGTTCTGCTTAAAGCAGAAAAGTCCCGGATCCGGAGCTCAGTTGGGCTGCCAGGGAGCTCTCACCCGCCAAGCGCCATAGTTACTCCTAGGGCTTTTGGGGAGCTCTACCTTCGTCCAGCTGCTCGCCTTCCTCTCTTCTCCTGAGGGGAAGGTTTCCAAACCACCAGACAGCTGATTTGCACTGTCTTAGCATTTTAATGAGATCACGGGGCTGACGGTCTGAAAGGAACGTCTGCCAGCGCCTGTGGTGCCACTGGAAGTCACCCCCTGTTTAAAAAGTTTGAGGACCAGAACTGAGAAGCGTAGTGGCAAGACTGGTTGGGAAAATACCAGGCTCTAATGAGCCTGGTGAAAACCCAGCCAGATGAATTGCTGTCAGGGGGTCTTCAGACCGGAACTGTCATGTAGGGACAGTGAAGAAGGAGAGACAACTCGTAGGCTAAACAGTAACAGGCAACTTCCTCTGAAAGCCAGAGAAAACTCTTCAATCCAACAGGGGGGGCAGCAGTCATTGCGAACTGCCATGAAGCTGGGGCTTCCGGAATAAGAATCGTGCAGGAGCAAAGATTTGGATGGAGTACTGGCACTGGGTGAGTGATTGGCTAACTCACAGGTATAAAAGGAAAAAATTGGAATTTTTAAAATTACCCCGGTGTGGAAACAGCAGCTAAATATCATCGAGGATTCATGGAGAAGAGAGAAAGTCAAAGTGAAAAACATTAAAGCCCCAAAAGGAACTTTATACTTAAATTTTAACTGTGGATATTGAACTTGGAGAGACTAAATCGATTACAAGAAAAAGAACCCCCCCAAAAAATATCTTTGGAACAGAATAGGATATAAATTGTTTATAAATTCTTGAACTTTAAAAGAAGATTAAAGGAGGAAGAAAAGCCCATAATAGAAAAACCCAGCTAAAGATTTTAAATTAGATTGAATAGAATTGGAATTTGGACTTTGTAAATTTGGATTGGACCATAAATTGATTTGGTGTATACAAAACAAAAAAAATTAAATTAATAAAGTTTGTTAAAGCGGATTGCAAACAAAAGGGATACTTTTTCAAGTTGCTGACTGGAATTGTGGCTTGTAGAGAGACATCTTCAGGAGAAACAACATCACTACAACATTGATTTTTTGTTTTTGTTGAAAGAGATAATAACTGTGAAAAGAAACCTTGAACTTTGAAAGGAATAACAGCTGTGAGGACTAAGGAAGGCTTGCCTGTTTGTAAGCGATTTGACTTTGATGATTAAAAAAGGAGGATTACAACGTAATTTTAAATTGGATTAAACATTAACAGAAAGAACAAAATGGTGCAGGAACTTAAGGAAATGATGAAAATGATGTACTTTTCACTGAAAATAGAAATAAGGGAAATGACTACAATATTGCAGGGAAAATTGAAATATGATGATTCAAAAACTGAGTTAGAGCACATCCAAGTTGACAAGGAAACAACAAATGGGAAACAAGAAAAAGAGATTGTTAACAAAGAAGAAGATAAAGACAAAGAGAATAACTATGGAAAATTACATGATTATGTGGGTAGCAATAATAAAAAGGAGAAGTTTAAAGATTACATTGGGATTAACAATGGAAAAAAGAGAAAAGGGGGAAAAAGACAAAGAAGAAAAAGAGGGTAGAATGGAAAGAATATAAAAAACTTAAATGATTACACTGGGATTAACAGTGAAAATACAAGAAAAAGGGAAAGGATGGGAAATAACGGGAAATGTAGGGCAAAATAGAAGACCTTATGTTCTTAAAATACAAAATGATTACATTGGGTTTAACAATGGTAAAATAAAAAAAGAAGGGGAAAGAAAAAGAAAAAAAATAAAAATAGAAAGGGAGAAAGAAAAAAGAGGAATATGATGAAAGGAATGTTAGAGACAAGATGTAATTATGATACTTTAAATAGTATAAAATAATGGAAAACTATATGGATGTATGATTAAAATGAAATAAGCTTTAGAAATATGTTTTACCTAAAATTAGAGAAATTGTAACAATTGGAATATTTATAATTGTATGGTTGGAGTCTATAAAAAGACAAGTTCCAAAAATATAAATAAGATTAATCAGGGAAATTACAATAATTGGAATATTTTTTAATTACTTATTTGAAATTCAATTAAAAAACAAAATAAGGTGAAATGATATTGTATTATGAATTAATTAGATTGCGGTAAAAGTAGAAATGATTAAGGTGTAGTTTGAAATATAAATCTTTGACAAAGTATTTGAAAATGAGAGATGAAATCTAAGGAAGCAATTTGATTTATTATTATTATATAAAGAGGAAAAAAACTGTTATATAAGTAATCAATTTTTATTAAGATGTTGGAGTGTATTAATTGGAATAAGATTTAAGAAAATGCATGGTATAAAATGTTTTGGTTTATTATCTTGATATTAAATGAATGATTGTAATATTAGGAATTATGTTAAATGATATCTTAAATTTAAGGGTTTTCATATAGAGATGAAGGGAAAAAGGAAACTTGGTTAAGATTAGAGTTAGGATGAATGGGCAATACAGATTCAAAAAAAAAAGGGAAAAGAAAGAAAAATACTATAGCAAAAGAGAATATATAAATTGTATTGAAAAATTGTTTAAATTTGTGAACTGGCCAATACTCTGTTCAGAAAAAATACATTGTATGTGTGTTTTTTTGTGTGTTAAAAAAAAAACTTTTTATTAAAAAAAAACATTTTTTTAAAAAAAAAAGTTTGAGGACCCCTGCAGTAAACAAATATAGGGAAACAAGACATTCTTTTTATTCTGTTTTTTTTTTAACTTTCGAAAAAGTAGGCCTCCCTTATTACAAAATCTTTTCTTCCTCACTTTCTAACCTGGGATCAATTGGGGATTAAGCTTTAATAGTATTTTACAAACTTTTCTGGGAAAATGACAGACATAAGACTCTCTTACTATTTCAGAAAAAAAATAAGTTATTTTCCATTCTGTGTCTCTAGAAGGAGTCGTAGTTACCTCTCCTATAATTACCCAAAGACACTGTATCAATTAAATTCCTTCTGAAATCTCTATGGAGCTTCAGGGAACATAGCATAACAATGAAATATGATGGAAGGGAGCAAATAACATTTCTTGTCCATTCAAGCGTGAGATGCAAAAGACAGAACTGTGACAATCCACTTCTTCAAACTATATATTTCCAAGTTCCAATCAAGCGAGTAAAAGAACATATATGGAGGGGATTACACTTTAATGAGGCTTTTACTTTTCAGAAGGAAATTCAGATTTCTTGCACAATATGTTACTGTTCATGTCATTGATGATATTACTGCCAGATGTGGTATGCCATATTCCTGCTACTGCTAGCTGTGTGTTGGGCAACCCTAATCTTCTTAAGCATAATTATTATCATAGTGGAGATCTCATCATTGCTGGCATTATTTCTCAGTTCTACATGATTTCTGATGCAGTGAATTTTAGAAGGCATCCATCTGAAGAACTGGTTGATGACCTCATGTATATTGCTATTAAGCGTAACATATAATAAAATAGATATCTTTCTTTACTATGATGACTTGAGTGTTTAACTATATTTAAAGAGGGAATGTCGAACTGATGGAAATCCTACCTTCCGACTGCTTTATAGTAATAATTATCAGATAATAATTGCATTATAGCATAGTATCATCATTATCAACCATGCCAATCATAGTATTTCTTGTTGATTGATCCAAGTTTCTTGTATGTATTTCGATGGCCATATATACTTCCTGCCTTAAAAGTAAAATAAAACAAAACCTATAATATTAAGTGACTAAATAAAATGTGCAGTCATTCCTCTTGTTTCTAGAAATGGTGAAAATCTATGGTTCACTTTTTAAGTGAGCCATTCTACCCTGTAGAATGAATAACCAATAATATGTCCCTGATCATTCTTTGCAATTAATCAGACATCAATATTTAGGATTTGAATTATTTTCATGGATATTAAGGAAAATGTAGGTCCATGTGCATTTTGAGTTCAAGTCTTAGAAGGTCCTTTAGACAGTATACAGTAGTGGCCAAAATTGTGGAAACCTTTTGGGAAAAGTGCAGTTTTGCACTTTGATGGCTAATAACACCACTTTTTTTTTTTTTTTTTGAGTTTCAAGATAATCATATTCCACTGCTGGAATGGCCTGGGAATAGCCCAGACCTTAACCCAATTGAAAATCTATGGAGCTGACTAAAGAAACTTGTTAGTCAGAAGAGACCCAGCAATAAAAACCAGTTAATAGAAGCAATCATTCAATCTTGGTTTCACATTATAACAGCTGTAGAACTAAAAGGCTTGGTTCACTCCATGGGAAGCCGTTGTAAGGCTGTAATTCATGCTAAAGGTTACCCAATTAAGTATTAACTGACATGGTGATAATTTTTGCATATCTCATTTTTTCTATGGTGATAATTTTTGTATATCTTGTTTCACTTTTCTTCTTTATAACTGTTATTTTAATAGCAAATCCTTCATAAGATAATTTAATCAAGAATGTAATACAATGTAATTGCATTACATTCTTGATTAAATTATCTTTTCATTGATATATAAATTTATACTACTACTCAAAAAAAAAAAAGTGTTGTTATTAGCTAGTTTTAGAAAATACACTTTTCCCAAAAGGTTTCCATGATTTTAGCCACTACTGTATCTTGAATCTGTTTAAAGTAAGCTATCTTTTTCTCCAGGGTTGCATATCTGCTTTCTGCAGTTGCTGCGTGATCCTGGCAAACAGCATGGTTTCTTTAAAGAGTTGCCAAGAATTAAAACAATGACACTCTTGCAGAGCTTAACCTTTTACAGAATTTTAAAAAAGTGAAGGAAGAAGATGTCGAAAGCAGGATTAGAAATAATAAAACAAGCAAAATGTAATATAATTCATGAATATTCCATTTGGTCATTCATCCATTCTTTCATGAAAGATGTTTGTTCTCTTTCTCATATAAAAATATATTTCATGCTTTACACTAGCTTTAAAATATATCTGAAAGCAGAAAACCCAATTCTAGATGCTGCCAGAAGATCACATTGGTTTTCACTCTAGAACTCTATGCACCCATAATTCTCGTTGCAGGTTTTTTCTTCAAAACTACCAACACATCCTGGCTTTGATTTTCACTGTAAAGGAGATCAATGAAAACCCTCAACTCTTACCTAACATGACCCTGGGCATTCGCATCACTAACAGCAATTTCATGGCAAAATGGACCTATTTTGCTTCACTGGAGCTGCTGTCCACACAGGGCAAATTCATCCCTAATTATAAGTGTGATATCCAGGAGAAGACAGTATCTGTTATTGCAGGACCTAATGCAAACATCTGTCCATTTATGCCAAATGTTCTGAATATATACAAGATGCCGCAAGTAAGAATGACTTACGAATAACTATCTTTTTTCCACAATGTCTAATATCCATGGTTGGGTAGCATTTTATTCAGTTTTTAATGCTTTTATTTAAAATTTGAGATTTGCATGCAATTACTGCAGGTTCGAATCTCGCCAGGCTCAAGGTTGACTCAGCCTTCCATCCTTTCTAAGGTAGGTAAATTGAGGACCCAGTTGTGGGAGCCATAAGCTGACTTTGTATAAATATACAAAAGGATGAAGGCTATTGCTTAGCACATTGTAAGCCGCCCTGAGTCTCTGGAGAAGGGCGGCATATAAATCAAATTAAAAAAAAAAATTGACCATCCGAGTAAAATAAAAAAGCAAAACCCCTAAAGTGTAGGGATTAGTTATGTGATATGTGCATAAAAGGGATGTGGTACCTCAGTGGCTAAGATGCTGAGCTTGTTGATCAGAAGGTTGCAGTTCAGCAGTTTGAATCCCTAGTGCTGCGTAACGGAGTGAGCTCCCATTAGTTGTCTAGCTTCTGCCAACCTAGCAGTTCAAAAGCATGTAAAAAAATGCAAGTAGAAAAATAGGGACCACCTTTGATGGGAAGGTAACAGCACTTCATGCGCCTTCAGCATTTAGTCATGCCAGCCACATGACCATGGAGATGTCTTCGGACAGCACTGGCTCTTTGGCTTAGAAATGGAGATGAGCACTGCCCCCTAGAGCTGGAAACGACTAGCACGCATGTGTGGCTGAACCTTTACCTTTATGTGCATAAATCTGAAACTTGATTAATACACATTCTAGAGTAGAGAGGCATTCCTTGAGGCTCTGGCACAAGATGAAAGCTCAGAAGACTAAACATGTCATCCCAGTGTCCACATGTTGGACCTCGATTAATATTATATATTGCTACTGCTTCACTACCTTGGCTGTGAAATAGTTTGAGCTATTTTAAACCATGCACCCTATATCTGTACTGATATTCAATTTAATCTATACAAAACCTACTTGTTGGACTTTATACATAGAAAACTTTTTCCTTCCATTCCACAGAAGTGATTTTTATCTTTGCCACCAAGAAAATTTTTTTGTATTTTTTTTCAAAAATTGTCACCATGTATGATAGTGCATTGGGTATGATTAGCTACGTGCTTGGTTGATTTGATGATTATTTTTGCAGAGTCACATGAAAGTGTAAAGTGGATAAAAGAAGCTCAAAGGACTTTTAGAGAGAGAAGATGTTGGTTCTACTGTAGTGTTTTGTAGAGAGGTGACAATGGGATCGGAGGTGTGTGATTAATATAGAAAGAGGCTAAAGAAGTAAATGGCAAACTTTATGAACTTATAGTTTTCAGAGTGTTATTTTTTAAAAAATTGTACACTGTCCAGAATTACTTTGTCAGTGAGATGTGTAATATCTAAATATAACAAACAAACTAATAAAAAAACTTTTCTGACTTGGGTGCCAGTTGGGCAGAAAGAAACAAAATGAACAAGGTGAAATCTTGAAATCAGCTTGAGATTTATTTGACTTTCTGGAATCTGAGGACATGGATAAGGTGTTCAGCAGTATAGGTTTTATCACCTGTGGGCTAGATCCATGACTCTTCTGAGTCCTTCAGATGGCCCATCAGGATTTGTGCAGTTGGAACATATGTCATATTCTAGCACTGATGATGTTACCGAATTTGGGTAATGAAATATCTGCAAAAAAATAACTTGAGCTGCTGTCCTTTATTGAGATATCCTCCTTTATTTTCATTTCAGTGCAGAAAGAGTGCTGGCAATCAAGGCAGTGATCACAGTGCAAATGTAACACTGACAAATGTACTTGACTAGTAACCTAGCAACCACATTCATAGCTCTTCTACTCTCCAAACTTTCTTCCAAGACAGCTCTCCATAGAGCACATTGCAGTAGCCTAACTATTGTACAACTGGAATCAATGTCTTCAAGTTAACATTTGTATTTCCCACTCCTGTTCTAAAGGATAGGGCAAGGAGACAACTTCCTAATAATTCTGCCACTGTCTCTTATATGGAAGGCAATATATCATATCATATCATATTGTATCATATCATAATATCATATAATTACAGAGTTGGAAGGGACCTTGGAGGTCTTCTAGTCCAACCCCCTGCTTAGGCAGGAAACCCTACACCAGTTCAGACAAATGGTTATCCAACATCTTCTTAAAAACTTCCAGCATTGGAGCATTCACAATTTCTGGAGGCAAGTTGTTCCATTGATTAATTGATCTAACTGTCAGGAAATTTCTCCTTAGTTCTAAGTTGCTTCTCTCCTTGATTAGTTTCCACCCATTGCTTTTTGTCTGACCCTCTGGTGCTTTGGAGAATAGCTTGACTCCCTCTTCTTTGTGGCAGCCCCTGAGATATTGGAACATTGCTATCATGTCACCCCTAGTTTTTTCTTTTCATTAAACTAGACATACCCAGTTCCTGCAACCATTCTTCATATGTTTTAGCCTCCAGGCTTTAGTCATCTTTGTTGCTCTTCTCTGCACTCTTTCTAGAGTCTTCACTCTATCATAGGTCACATGTCATATTATCATATATCACAGCAGATCATCATATGGAAGGTGAGAAGATTTTGTGAATTAAAATAAATCTAGAAAGATTGCAGATAACAGCAGCAAAGATATTGTTTTTAGGGGACTGGAGGCTAAAATATATGAAGAACAGTTACAGGAATTGGGTGTGTCTGGTTTCATGAAAAGAAGGACTAGGGTGACATGATAGTAGTGTCCCAATATCTAAGGGGCTGTCATGAAGAACGGGAGGTGTCAACCTATCTTCTAAAGCACCTGAAGGCAGAACAAGAAGCAATGGATGAGAACTAATCAAGGAGAGAAGCAATTATTAGAATGAAGGAGAAATTTCTTGACAGTTAGAACAATTCATTAGTGGAACAACTTGCCTTCAGAAGTTGTAGATGCTCCGACACTGGAGGATTTTAAGAAGAGATTGGACAATAATTTGTCTGAACTTGTATAGAGTTTCCTGCGTGAGCAGAAGTT
This sequence comes from Arizona elegans, assembly GCA_022577455.1. Lineage (NCBI taxonomy): Eukaryota > Metazoa > Chordata > Lepidosauria > Squamata > Colubridae > Arizona > Arizona elegans. The sequence continues at coordinate 3,818,604 of JAKOOJ010000021.1, read as the reverse complement.
GGATTAGAAAGCCTCCAAGGTCCTTTCCAAACTTCTGTTATTTTGTTATCCTGTTAAAGTTCAGGAATTACTGAATCAATAGATTGTCAAATCTCTGGCATTCAAATATTATATATTTATTCATTTATTATTCATTTATACTTATTAAAGGAAAAAAAACTAGTTTCTTTTTGGACTGTATTTCTCTTGAAGTTTGAGACCAACACTGTCTGAATTTATAGACCCTAAAACCCAACTATTTTAAACTATTTTTCTTAGCTCATATATGGATCAGCTCCAATGATAGACAACAGGGAACACACAGTTTTCTTTCACCGTTTTTTCCCAAATGAGGAGCTGCAGACCAAGGGGATTCTCCAGCTGCTGTTGCATTTAAAGTGGATATGGGTAGGGTTGATTTCCCAACGTGATGAGAGCGGACAGAGGTTTGTACGGAATGCCCTTACACTGTTTGCCCGGAAAGGTATTTGCTTTGACTTCATGCAAGAGTTGCCCAAAGAAACTTTTTCTAATGACCTTGACATTGTATTTCAAGATTTTATCGCCTTGTACAAGGTTGTCATGAACAGCACTGCCAATGTTGTGATCCTCTACTGTGAAAACCAGGTCCTTGCCGTTTTCAGAATATTCCCCTATCTTTCAGAATATGAGTATATACCGGTAAGGAGAAAAGACAAAGTTTGGATCATGCCAGCTCAAATGGAGTTCACGTCGGTCCCTTTTCAAAAAAATCGGCCTTTGGACTTTATCCATGGTGCTATATCTTTTGCAGTTTCTTCCAAGGAGGTGACTGAGTTCAAAGCATTCTTGCAGATGAGAAGCCCTACTTCAGAAGAAAAAGACCATATAACAAGATTGTTCTGGGAACAGGCATTTGAATGTTCTTTCTTGAAAGATAAGTTAGGCGAGGGCGCTGGAGTGCTGTGCACTGGAGAAGAGAAGCTGGAGACTCTTCCTAATTCTATGTTTGAGACCACCATGACTGGGCAGAGTTACAGCATCTACAATGCAATCTATGCTGTGGCACATGCTTTGAAAGCCATGCTTTTATCCAAATACAAACACAGCGCAAGAGTGGACCATGGAAGCCTGATAATTCTCAAGGAAGAAACATGGCAGGTAATAGTAGAATAAATTGCAATGCTACATTGATCAAGCTTTCCTGATGCAATCAAGTGATTTTCTGACCGCAAAACTATACATTTCAGGTTCAGTATCCACAAAGTTTAGAAATTACACAAATCTCTGCCCTGGTTCACGTTTTATGACAGCAATGTGGAGGAGCCGTGTAAGAAGGATCCAATTTGAAAAAGGCATTTGACTAAGTCACAGTTTCGTAATTCAGTTCTGACTAACAAAATGAAATTCAATAGTGAAAAAAGTAAGCTTCTACATTTAGGCCAGAAAAACAAAATGCACAGGTTCAGTATATGTGGTACCTCGCTCAATAGTAGTAACTGTGAGAGGGATCTTGGAGTCCTAGCAGACAACCATTTAAATATGAGCCAGCAGTGTGCAACTGCTGGCAAAAAAGCTTTTGCAGTTCTAGGCTGCATAAACAGAAGGATAGAATCAAGATCACGTGAAGTGATCAACTTTATAATGCCTTGGTAAGGTCACACTTGGAATACTGCATACAGTTTTGGTCACCACGATGTAAAAAAGGTGTGGAGACTCTAGAAAGAGTGCAGAGAAGAGCAACAAAGATGTTTAGGGATCTGGAGGCTAAAACATATGAAGAGCAGTTGCTTGAACTGGGTATATCTAGTTTAAAGAAAAGAAGGACTAGAGGTGACATGATAGCAGTGTTTCAATATCTCAGGGGCTGCCACAAAGAAGAGGGAGTCAAGCTATTTTCCAAAGCACCTGAGGGTAGGACAAGAAGCAATGGGTGGAAAATAATCAAGAAGAGAAACAACCTAGAACTAAGGAGAAATTTCCTGACAGTTAGAAAAATTAATCAGTGGAACAACTTGACTCCAGAAGTTGTGAATGCTCCATCACTGGAAGTTTTTAAGAAGATATTGAATTACCATCAGGGATGGGTTCTACTTACCTTTATTACCGGTTCGCAATATGGCCGTGCATGCACGCTCGCTTTGCATGCGCGCATATAGGCTTTTCTGCACATGCACAGAAGTGTTCTGATGACGTTGGGGTCGGTGGGTTGAGCCTCCCTCTGGTTTTACTACTGGTTCAATAGAACTGGTCCAAACCAGGGGCAACCCACCACTGATTACCATTTGTCTGAAGTGGTGTAGGGTTTTCTGCCTAAGTAAGGGATTGGACTAGAAGACCTCCAAGGTCCCTTCCAACTCTTATTCTGTTCTGTTCAGTTTGAAGCTTTGTCAAGCAAACCATTTCACTTTCATGAAATTATGTTTATTAATACTATAATTCACCTGCACAATAGTACCCCTTTTAACCTTTAAGAGGTAGTACTGTGCATTTAGTGTAGGGATATTTATTTTTTACAGATCAATTGCATTTATTTATTTATTTGTTGAATTTATATAGCAGCCTATCTCAGACAAGTAACCCTGGATAGCATTCATAACAGAGGTGGTATTCAGATGGTTCAGACTGGTTTTGGCAAACCGGTAGCGGCGACTGTGGGCCCCGCCCTGCCCCAGCATAATACCGTCCTATTTAGCCACATTTTCAGGGCCAGGTGCTTGCGCAGAAGGCGCACACATGGTGAACCAATATTAAGAATATTGGAAATCCACTGCTGATGCACAATTAAAACACAAAGCTAAAAAATGAATATAATTCAAACACAAGACATTTGTGTTTGATCTGCTTCCATTTAGCTCCATCCTTACCTGAAAACAGTCTCATTTAATAACAGTGTTGGAGAAAAAGTTTTCTTTAATGAAAAGGGGGAATTAGGAACTGGATTCGATATCATCAATTGGATCACGTTCCCAAACCAAACTTTCCTTAAAACCAAAGTAGGAAAGATAGACCCATTGGCTTCTCCAGAAGAGTCTTTCATGATTTCTGAAGAAAACATCATCTGGCCGACCATGTTCAACCAGGTATTTCCTATTGACATTTCAGGTTGTCTAGAATCCTCCTCCCTGCCACTTTCAAAAATCAGTTTTATCTTTTGAGCGATTTCATTTTAGTAATAAAATTAAGGCAATAAAATGTGTTGAAAAATGAACAGAGCAGGTGTTAGATTATACAGGGCTTCCATTATTAAACTTGTATTGTCTTTTCTGAAATCTATGTGCATTCCTGAATGTATGCAATTGCCAAGCTGCAATTTTCAGGTTGCCCTACATAGGAAACTATCTTTGAGTTATAAAAGCTGGAAATTATTTAATAATAAAGAAGCTACAGACTGAGACACTGTACTGGTTGAAATATCTTATTCCTGCTCATTATTCCAAGTTTATTTTTCTTCATCAATTAAGGGTGCACATTGTCTATTTTGAAATCCCTTCAATTTTCTAAGTTTAACCTGCAACTTTGTCACCATTAAAACATGGTCTCTTTCATAATTTCTACAAGACTGATTAGACACAACAGGAACTCTGTATCCCATGAGTAAATTCTCTATAGTACTGTTTTTCAGGAGCTATTTGACAGAAAGGAGTGGAATCAATGAAAATGCAGATAATTCCAAGGTTTCACCTATAAATCATGGGATAAAACACTGATCAGATTCATCACAAAGCTGCTTTCCAAAAGACAACTGGACATTCTTGTTTTTTTTCCTTGAAAACATTTCATTTCTCATCCAAGAAGGTTCTTCACTTCTCAGAGGAACTGAACATTTTTCAAATGTTTTCAAGGAAAAAAACCAAGAAAGTCCATTTGCCTTTTGAAAAGCACCTTTGAGACAACATGACCTGGATGATTGAGAATCTCCACATATTTTCAGCATTCCAAGTAATGCACCCATAGAAATTAGATCTCAGAGGCAGGCAAATTCCTCAAAGAACAGTTTTATTGGGTATATTGTATTGGCACAACTAGTGAAAGCAGACTCTAAAAGTTCCTGTGGCTTTCACCTAATTAAAAGTAAAAGTTTTCCCCTCCCCCCCAAGTTACTGGTCACACTGTCCAATCCAGGAGCTGGCCAGTTGCTTGGTTACTTTATTCCTCCTCTGGCCAGTCACTTGTGTGTATGTTCTTGGGTTCCCACAGGAAAGTTGTATTGTTTTGACTGTTGTTGTTAGTTGTGAAGTCATGTCCAACCCATCGCAACCCCATGGACAACATTCCTCCAGGCCTTCCTGTCATCTACCATCCTCTGGAGTCCATTTAAGCTCACACCTACTGCTTCAGTGACTCCATCCAGCCACCTCATTCTCATGTCGTCCCCTTCTTCTATTGCCCTCAAACATTCTCAGCATTAGGCACTTCTCCAGTGAGCCCTTCCTTCTCATTAGGTAGCCAAAGTATTTGAGTTTCATCTTCAGGATCTGGCCTTCTAAAAAGCAGTCAGGGTTGATGTCCACTAGGACTGAGCAGTTTGATCGCCTTGCAGTCCAAGGGACTCACAGGAGTCTTCTCTAGGACCATAGTTCAAAGGCCTCAATTCTTTGGCACTCAGCCCTTCTTATGGTCCAATTTTCACAGCCATACATTTCTTTGACTACAAACCTTATTTAACTATTTCCTGAAGCCTGAAGCCTCCAAGATGGCCTCAGCCATGTTCACTTCAGAGTTGACACAGATATTTACAGATCAAATTCACCAAAATGGAATTTGAGGGAAGTCCAGTTTGAACAAGTAAACCTTCAGAAAACCTCTTAGGTTTTTTGACTATACCATATCTTAGAAAATGCATGGTTCCATGAGGATGTATAGACAATGTCACGTTATTATGGTGACATTAATTAAATGTTCCTATCTAATATGTCGAATTTGTATCCCATGTATAGAATTTCTCAAAAATTCATGCAGATTTATCAGAATATCATACACACAGTGAAATACAACTGTATAATATGCAGCTATTGAACTCCCTCCTGGTTTCATTTCTGAATAGACATTACCACTTTCTGTATGCAATGAAAATTGTTACCCAGGCTACCTCAAGAAAAAAATAGATGAGAAGCCATTTTGCTGCTATGATTGTCTTCCTTGTGCAGAGGGGAAATTTTCAAACAGATTAGGTAAGATGTGTCATGTATATCATTGAGAAGACTTATTGATTGTGTCCAGAAGTATTGTAGACCTATTTGGGTTTAATCTGCATTGTATTGTTCTCAAATGTAATCTGTTATTCAGAATTTGGAGAATTGGCTTCATTGAAGCAAGGCAACCTCTGTATTAGATTTTTTTTTCCAAAAGTTTTTCCTAATATCTAAATCTAAATTGCTGGTCTGGTTTGTTGTCCCTGAATTATATCTGAAATTCTACATCACGAAAAGACTTCTTGCTAAATGAGAAAAGAATTTTCATAAAATTAAGAAAATGTGGAGCACTGGAGAAAAAGTTGTACACTTGTGTTCTATTATTCTTCATCTTTGAAGGAAGTTAATTGAATATAGCAATTGCACTTATTTACCGCTTCACAGTGATTTATAGCCCTCTCTAAACAGTTTATAGAGTCAACATATTGCCCCCCAACAATCTGGATCCTTATTTTATTGACCTCAGGAGAAGGAAGGCTGACTCTCAACCTTGAGCTGTTGAGAATTGAACTGCTAAACTGCTGGCAGCCAGCAATCAGCAGAATTAGCCTGCAGTACTGCATTCTAATCACTACGTCACCATGACTCATGATACTATGATGATGTTGTTGTTGTTAGATGTGAAATCGTGTCCTTCTGCTTCAGTGACTCCATCCAGCTATCTCATTCTCTGTCACCCCCTTCTTCTTTTGCCCTCAATCTTTCCCAGCATTAGGCTCTTCTCCAGTGAGTCCTTCCTTCTCATTAGATGGCCAAAGTATTTGAGTTTCATCTTCAGGATCTGGCCTTCTAAAGAGCAGTCAGGGTTGATCTCCTCTAGGACTGACCGGTTTGATCACCTTGCAGTCCAAGGGAGTCTTCTCCAGCACCATAGTTCAAAGGCCTCAATTCTTTGGCGCTCAGCCTTTCTTATGGTCCAACTGATACTATAAGGTATAAAGGTATATAGTAAGAAGATGAGTTTGTCCATGCTGGAGAGAAGCAAGCATATAAATAGGTCTGGAACATAAATAATGGTCCTTCTGCTGCTCTGATAATGAATTACAATCTTCATGGATCTTTAACTCTTATAAATAACTGGAATTCTTGCTAAAATAATTGTCAGATGAACATGAAGAATATCTGAATTAACATAAACATTTCTCTTGCACAATCCATCCATGACATTGAGATTGACACAAACCACATTCTTTGTCTCTATGTGACCAAGCATATACAGGTTACTTTTCTGTATGTGGATGTTCTCATTCTTAATTTGTAATACTGTAATACAAATAAAATGGACATAATTAATTAGACATAAATGGAGTTGCATTCATAGCTTATTTGGGGCACAATGTTTTCTTTTCTTTTTTTTTCCGAAGGTTTTTTAATTTTTTATAAATGTATTAAATCAATACGTGAACAGTGTGGCACCTGGGTGCCATACATTCTAATATAAATAAAACTAATAGTTAATCATATTTATTACATTCAATCAACTTATATATTTCTAGTAAATAATACACATTTATCTTAGGTTGCAATCTATCATTGTTCAGTTGTTCCACATTTTCTCTTATTATTGCTTTCATTTTATTATATAAAAATGTATACATTGATATTCCCCCTTCTCTTATTTCTATCACCTATTCTAGTTTTTAATCATATCACCCTTTATTAAAAGACTTTCCTTTCTTTCCTTTCTAACTTCTAATCATGTCACCTACCTAAAAAAGAGAGAGAAGAGAGAGAGAGAAGGAAAAGCAAATCAGAACAACAACATAAAAGAAAAGAAATCATCCATCCATTGTCTCTTGCTTTCTTCAATACTTTTGATTGTTATGCTTTAAGAGAAAGAGAGGGAGAAGGAAAAGCAATTCAAAACAACAATTTTTTAAAAAAGGAAAATCATCTATCCATCATTTCTTGCCCATTTCAGTAGTTTAATTGCTATGCTTTTTTTTTTTATTTGCCTTCTCTTAGGCCTTTATCTCTGTCTAGGTTTGCTTCTTGTGTGGGCCACAATGTTTTCTTTGAGGGATTGTTAGTGCTCTCTGACCTTGGTTATTTTCTTGCAGACGTTTCATTATCCAAACTAGGTAACATCATCATCAGTGTAGTCACTAGCACTGATGGTATTACCTAGTTTGGGTAATGAAATGTTGGCAAGAAAACAACCAAGCTCAGAGAGCACCAAAGACCCTTCATTTCATAACTCCGAGTATAAATATTAATGTTTTCTTTTGCAGATGCAGATGACTGTTTCCAATGTCCAGAAAATCAATACCCAAATGAAGCTCACAATCTTTGCATTGAAAAACAGATAACTTTCTTGTCTTACGAAGAACCTTTGGGAATCACTTTGACCACTGCAGCTGTCTTGTTTTTTGGAACTTCAACTTTGGTGCTGAGGATCTTCATTAAACAGTGGGAAACCCCCATAGTCAAAGCCAACAACAGGAACCTCACCTACATTCTTCTCATTGCTCTCCAGCTATCTTTCCTCTGCACTTTTCTTTTCATTGGACAGCCTGATCCAGTGAAATGTCTCCTGCGACAAACTGCTTTTGGCATTATCTTCTCTGTAGCCATTTCTTGCATTTTGGGTAAAACAACCATAGTGGTTCTTGCTTTCATGGCCACCAAACCAGGATCCCAAATAAAGAAATGGGTGGGGAAAAGACTAGCCAACTCCATTGTCCTTTCTTGCTCCCTGGTACAAGTCACAATTTGTGTTGTGTGGTTGGCAATTTGTCCCCCATTTCCAGATTCTAATATTCACTCAATGGCTGAAGAAATTCTACTAGAATGTAATGAAGGCTCAGCCATCATGTTTTACACTGTCCTTGGCTTTATGGGGTTCTTGACTGGTATCAGTTTCACAGTAGCCTTCCTAGCTAGAAAGTTACCTGACAGCTTCAATGAAGCCAAATTCATCACCTTCAGCATGTTGGTCTTTTGCAGTGTCTGGGTAACATTTGTTCCCACCTATCTGAGCACCAAGGGGAAGTACATGGTGGTGGTGGAGATCTTCTCTATTTTGGCTTCAGCAATGGGATTGCTTGGCTGTATCTTTTTCCCAAAATGCTATATTATTCTTCTGAGACCTGATTTAAATAGAAAGGACAAACTTATTAAGAAAACCTGAATTATGTTTCGGAATCTTATAAACTGTCCGCACTGTTAGGTTTACTTTTTCTGATAGACTTCACAGTCTGGGGAAAACGAGACATATTTTTTTTTCAAAAATGCACAAAATAAATATTTGTCTAATGTTGGAATGTGCCTAGCTTTATATCCATGTCTAGATCCTAGGCTAGGAATGTGCCTAGCTTTATATCCATTAAGTATTAAGTAATACTTAATATAACTAATAGAGTAGATATTTCAGAGACATTAATCATTAGACAATGAAGTTGCATGTATCTTTATATTACTATCCTTTGATTTGTTTACTTTTTTCCTGGACCTAAAAACAGGAAGCTGGATGAAGGATAAACTATTGTATTCTCCAATATTCAGAACTAATCAGACTTAACAAAAAGTGGTCCATTTTCACTATGACATTTCCTGAATCAAGAGTTTAGAATTTATTTCTTGTATCCTGCCTCTTTGCAATGATCTCCATTTTTAAATGTTGGTTGAAAGTTTGTTGACTCCAAATGACTACCTGGACAGGTCTCTGCAGTTTTCTTGGCAAGATTTTCCAGACACAGCTTGCCATTTCCTGCTTCCTAGGGCCGAGAGATAGCGATGGTCCCAGTAGGTTTTCATGGCTAAGGCAGGACTAGAATGAATGATATCATTGTTTCTAACCTAGTGCTTTAACCACACCAAATAACTGGCTCTTTATTTATCTTTAATGACTTCCAAGAAAAGGATCTGTCAGGATTCCAAGTAACATCCCCAATGAAAGAAGACTTCGAGGCTTGAAGTTCCTCAAAGTTCCATTTTATTAGAGATGTCATATTAGCACATCTGGGAAAACATGAATCTGAAAGCTTCCAAGTTTTCCCACCCAAAGGAAGGCCAAGTCCCTGCCCAGCACCCACATGTCCATCACATGGGCAATCAAGCACCATCCCAACTGGAGATGCCTCCCAGTTCCAACCCTCCAAGTGCAGGGCAAGATGTCCTTGACTCTCTGAGAAAGGAATGTTATTATGACTATATATCATCCTTGCTCTATACAATCCCCCTCCCAGTTTCCCACAGTAGTAAATGTGGCAGGCCTGAAGATCCAATGCAAAAGATGGCTTCCAGGCCTGACAGGATCAATGTCAAAATATAGCCTCATTTTGCAATTATCAAGACATGTTGGCTTTAGCCAACACTCCCCACTCCAAATAGAGACAAAACTGGAGCAGCAGCAGAAGTTGGAAGGATGCTATCCCTTCACCTGTAGATGGATCAGTAGTGAGGAGTCCAAAAGAATTATCATCTGAAAGATTCACACACCCTCAAAGGGAAGGTTATCTCACCCAAGCTTGGTACTGTAGCAGGAAGGATAAATACCAAGTCAGACTTTCTTGGATTTATCCTCAGTTATCAGTTATCTTCATTGCATCCAGGCTTTGATGCCTGGATCATAAGGTAGACTCTTTTTTGGGCATAAAAGTCAGCTGAATAACATTGGTAGCAATAGCAATAGCACTCAGATTTACATACCACTCCACAGTCCTTTACAACACTCTCTGAACACTTTACTAAGTCAATAAATTGTCTCCAACAATCTGAGTCCTCGTTTTACCAGCCTCAGAAGGATGGAAGTCTTGAGCCAGTCAGAGTCGAATGCCTGGCAGTGGGCAGAGTTAGCTTGCCATACTGCAGTACTGCATTCTAACCACTGCACCACCACTGAGCTAATCATTCCCTCTTGGACCCATGAAGAAGACAACTGCAAACTGAAAATGTTGCCATTAAAAATTGTTGCAAACACCACAAGTCAAGTTTGACTCAATTAATCTAAACAACAACCATCCTGACCATATATGTTGTCAAATGAACCCATTTTATGATCATTATTTAAAAAATTGTTGGCCAGAAAAAATTAAAAAACTCTTGGTAAAGTAAAACCATGAATGGTTTGTGATAAATAATAAAACATTTTTTGATAAAGAAATAAAGGGAGACTAGTATAGATCTATTTCAAGCTATTTAGCTCTCATCAGCTAGCCATACTCTTACTCAGATTCGAACTTGGGCTGCCTGCATATTAGGCAGTTGAATTAACCTCTGAGCCACAAGTTCTTCTCTGGTTCTTCGGATTTTCTCCCACGTAGAATTGGAAGTGTCTTGGTGACGTTTCGACGAAGTCTCATTCATCATCTTCAGGCTGGTGTTTTCGGCTTCGTGCTTCTAGGAGCAAAGCCGAAAACACCAGCCTGAAGATGACGAATGAGACTTCGTCAAAACGTCGCCAAGACACTTCCAATTCTACGCGGGAGAAAACCTGAAGAACCAAAGACCTACATACAAACACCCGCGAAAACCTCAGAAAATACACACACACACACACACACACACACACACACACACACACACACACACACACACACACATACATATATATATATATATATATATATATATATATATATATATATATATATATATATATATATGTAGGTCTTTGGTTATTCAGGTTTTCTTCCGTGTAAAATTGGAAGTGTCTTGGCGATGTTTCGATGAAGTCTCATTCGTCATCTTCAGGCTGGTGTTTTCGGCTTGGTGCTTCTAGGAGCAATGTGTGATCACAGCTGTTTCTTCCTTTTAACTGCCAGTAGGGGTGTGAACTGATTGGATGGGAGCTTGGCTGTGTTCTGATTGGGTGGAGGTGTGTTCTGATTGGTTGGGGATTTGGCTGTGCTCTGATTGGATGGGGGGTTGGCTGTGCTCTGATTGGATGGGGGTGTGTTCTGTTTGGGTGGGGGCTTGGTTGTGCTCGGGTTAGTCTGAGTTGTAGGGGGATTAGAGCTGGTGAGCTGCGTTGCTGTTGTTTGGCTTCATGTTCGTGGTCTTGCCACATCTTCATCTTCATCTTCATACTTCATCTATAATGGACAAAAATACAAACAAATAGAAGGAGCATCCATGGGATCACCCCTCTCACCTGTCATTGCAAACCTCTACATGGAACACTTTGAAACCCAAGCTCTAGAAAAATCTGATCACAAACCCAAACTCTGGCTCATATACGTAGACGACACCTTCATAATCTGGCCACATGGGAAAGAAAAACTGGACAACTTCCTCACACACCTCAACAGCCTACACCCCAAAATACAGTTCACCATGGAAACAGAAGCTAATAACCAACTTCCCTTCCTGGATGTCTTAGTCTACAAGAAATCCAATGGCTCCCTAGGACACATCATCTACCAGAAGAAAACACACACCAACCACTATCTGCACGCACTCTCACACCACCACCCAGCACAGATCAACTCCATAGCCAAGACACTCATCTCCAGAACAAAACACTTAGCTGACAAACAACATCTAAAAACTGAACTACACACTCTCACTAATGTACTAACATCCAACGGATTCCAATGAGATAAGATTACCAACCTAATCCAAAAAGAAACCCCCACTAAACTCCAAGACCAAGAACAAGAACAAGAACAAGAAAACAGCAAACACCATACATAAGAGGCACCACAGACAGAATCAGCAAGATCCTCCACAAACACAACATCAAGACAGCATTCTTCACAAACCAAAAAATATCCACCATCCTAAGAAACCCCAAAGACAAAATTGAGTTAGAAAATCAAGGAGTGACATCGGACAAACCAACAGAAGAATAAGTGCACGCATTGAAGAACACAAGAACTCAGTCAGAAAAGAGGAACCAACTTCTTCCCTAGTCCAACACCTTAAAGCCACAGGACATGATATTAACTTTAAAAAGACCAGAACTATCGCCAAAACTGAACACTTTAACAACAGAATAATCAGAAAGCCATCGAGATAGAAAAACGCCCACACAGCATGAATAAACGAGATGATACCTCCCACCTACCAGCCATTTGGAAACCTGCCCTCATTGACAAACGAGTCCCTAACAAAAAGAATGACACCAGACCCACACTCACGAAAACCACACAGGATGTCATCACCACACATCCACACAAAAAGAAAATCCCCACCAATGAGGCACGACCACAAACCAGAAGCCAGACCACAGCTGCATCATTAGCCTCTTTAAACCCCTCCAAACCATACATGAAGCAAACTGACACCCACCATGAAGATGTGGCACGACCACGAACGCGAAGCCAAACAACAGCAACGCAGCTCACCAGCTCAAATCCCCCTGCAACTCAAACTAACCCGAGCACAACCAAGCCCCCACCCAAACAGAACACACCCCCATCCAATCAGAGCACAGCCAACCCCCCATCCAATCAGAGCACAGCCAAACCCCCAACCAATCAGAACACACCTCCACCCAATCAGAACACAGCCAAGCTCCCATCCAATCAGTTCACACCCCCACTGGCAGTTAAAAGGAAGAAACAGCTGCGATCACACATTGCTCCTAGAAGCACCAAGCCGAAAACACCAGCCTGAAGATGACGAATGAGACTTCGTCGAAACATCACCAAAACACTTCCAATTTTACTCAGGAGAAAACTCGAATAACCAAAGACCTACATACAAACACCCGCGAAAACCTCAGAAAACACACACACACACACACACACACACACGTGTGTGTGTGTGTGCGTGCGTGTGTATATATATATATATTTGATTATGATGTCATGCTATCTGTACCAGTACAGAGCTGGTGAACTTGTTTGTACTTCATTATCTTATTCATTTGGTCTCCTTTGCCTTTGATTGCAATATGTTGTTTTTTTCTTGCAGCTACACAGAAAGCTACAAATCTTTTACACCAAGGTAACATCACCTATCTTTTTTTGCAATATCACAAACAGCTAAGCAAGCATTGTTATGCCCTATAATTTATCATGTTTAATTCCATTCCTTTGAACCCTAGAGAGTTCCAAACAGCAAAGCAAAACAGGAACCCAAGCAAGACTAACTGATGTTATTAATATTTCTTGTTCCTAAACATATTGAAACATAAAGCCTGAACAATGCAGCTGTTTTTGCTATACATTTTTGTGTTCAGCTCAAGAGAAACATTCATAGTAATGTGATCTGCTATGTTAGCCTTCATGCTATGGGTGATAATTTGGCTTCCACAGTTTATATGCTATGATGCTCAATGCACCATCAGCAATCTTAGTATTAAATACAAGTCTTATCATTCAGGCGATCTCATCATTGGTGGCATTATATATCTGATTTACATAATGTCTAACCTGATTACCTTCAAAACAATTCCATCCGAAGAATTTCTTGATGATCCTGTGTATGTAGCTATTATTCTTAATTATACCAGCACTCAACTGAGAGTGGGTCAATGTATCAGAAATGATTGAAATTTAAATTTCATCTCCTTTCAATTCTCTTTCCTCTGCTTGGATAGTCCACCCTTTTCCTTACATACTTCATAATAACTGGTTAATAGCAAGACAAAGTTTTTCCACTTTGTTTCATCTTCATAAACTTCATAAAACTGTACTTGTCTGGGTGTTGCTTAAAAGATATCTAAGTTTTATCCAACCTCTGCTTCCTAATTTCCAAGTGCTTCTACCAAAACATTTCCATGATACACTGCTTCCAGCCTAGTACTGTGTATCTGTAAATGATCAGATCCCATCCTGGACAGAAATTTCTGAGATAAACCTACACTTAAATATTTCAGTTTGGAGTCTAAATACACCATTCTATGCATTTCTACTGTTTCTATTATGTAAATATGATTATTCTCTATGGTTCCATGTTACTTTTTTTCTTGATTGAGTCTGGCTGGAATTCCTCAGTGAATTATTGAAGTAGATGTAACAGATGTAACTGCGTCCGGTTTGGTCATCATATTATAAAAAAGATGTTGATTCGCTGGAAAGAATATAGAGAAGAGCAACAAAGATGATTAGAGGGCTGGAGACTAAAACACATGAAGAGCAGTTGCAGGAAGTGAAATTGTCTAGTCTAGTGAAAAGAAGGACTAGGGGTGACATGATAGCAGTGTTCCAATGTTTGAGGGGCTCCTACCAAGATAAGGAGGTCAAACTATTTTCTCAAACATCAGATGCAAGACAAGAAACAATGGATGGAAACTGATCAAGGAGAGAAGCAACCTAGAACTAAGGAGAAATTTCCTAACATTGAGTATAGTTAACTATGCCTTGCCTTCAGAAGTTGTGGGTGATTTTAAGAAGAGATTGGAAAACCACTTGGCTGGTATATGATCTCTTGCTTGAGCAGGGGGTTACGTTAGAAGACCTCCAAGGTCCCAACTTTGTTATTCTGTTCTGTTCTGCTAGAAACCCAGCCAAATTTGTCCTCAGTTGTGAAGGATAATTGTTATGATGGTTTTATGACAACTTAACATCTAAACACACTATTATCCCATGTACTTTTCCAGTCTATAACTCATTTCTTCAGATATATAGAATAGGGTCCTGAAAGATGTTTTGGGGGGTGGCGTTGGAGATGGGAGATGACTCAGAAGAGTGATCTAGAATAATTCTTTAAGGAGGGATCCAGAAAAGTGGGAGAATTGTTTTAGAGGTGAGAGATAAAGAGGATTATTTTATACAATGACAGTAAACAAAGAAGTAGTAGTACAAATGGCAAATAATTTGCTTCCAAAAGAATACCTGAATCAGTCCTAGATAGCTGAGAATCCTAGATATTTCTTCAAAATTAAATTATGAATTTTTGCATGACATTATTAATATGTTGAGAAAGGAGTTTAATTACATTGGAGTAGAGTGGAGAGAGAGAAGTGAAATGGGAAGAAATGATGGAAAGGAAGGTGGAATTTTTAAATGTTGACCACATAGAAAACATATATATATATATATATATATATATATATATATATATATATATATATATATATATATATATATATATATATATATATTTGTTTTCTCAGGTTTTCGCAATTGCTCCTGGAAGCACGAAGCCGAGAACACCAGCCTGAAGATGACGAATGAGACTTCGTCGAAACGTCGCCAAGACACTTCCAATTTTACGTGGGAGAAGACCCGAATAACCAAAGACCTACATATATATATATATATATATATATATATATATATATATATATATATATATATATATTCATTAATCAAATACTCTTGATATCAAAAATAAGACACCCTAAGAGCTGAAAATGTTTTGTTTCCAAATTTTACATATTGCTTTTTTCAAATATGGTGTCAATGTAAAACATTTGATATTTAAAAATGAGGTAGAAATATCCCAGTGCAATAAAAATATTAAAATAAAATAAATAATTCACATTTCTGAAGGAAATGGACATCAAACAGGTTATCTGCCAAAAAAATAATTCTGTATTTCACTTTAGAACAGTGAAGACAAGTATTTTCTATACCATTTTTCTTGGAGGGTGGGGTACAGTCTATTTTTTTAACCTTGTTGTTAACAATGATTTTTAATTTGAAATGTATATATGTGTGTGTGTGTGTGTGTGTGTTTGGAAATGCAAGTATGTGACAGAGGCATTAAACTCTCCTGAAGGATGTTTCTACAGAACTACCAGCATATCCTATCCTTGATCTTTACTGTAAAGGAAATCAATGAAAATCTGCAGATCTTGCCAAACATCACTCTGGGCTTTGGTATATCTAACAGCTATTTCATGGCAACATGGACCTACCTTGCTTCTATGGAGCTTCTTTCTTCACAAGGCAGATTTGTTCCCAATTATAAATGCAACGTTGACCGAAATGCAGTTTGTATTATTGCAGGACCCAATTCTTTTATCAGTCAGGTTGTGGAAGACATCTTGAGCATTTACAAAATTCCACAGGTAATTGCTGCTCCAGAAAAAACAAAAATCCTATTGATGTGTGACTTCTTCTTTAAAGCCAATGCAATCCTAGGCTGCATTAATAGAAGGATAGAATCAAGATCACATGAAGTTTTAGTACCGCTTTACAAAGCCTTAGTAAGACCACACTTGGAATACTGCATCCAGTTCTGGTCACCCCAATATAAAAAAGATGTTGAGACTCTGGAAAGAGTTCAGAGAAGAGCAACAAAGATGATTAGGGGTCTGGAGGCTAAAACATAAAAAGAATGGTTACAGGAATTGCGTATGTTTACTCTAATGAAAAGAAGGAGTAGAGGAGACATAATAGAAATGTTCCAATATTTGAGGGACTCCTACAAAGATGAGGCATCAAAGTATTTTCCAAAATAACAAAAGGTGAGACAAGTAACAATGGGTGGGGACTAACCAAGAGAGAAGCTACCTAGAACTAAGGAGAAATTTCTTAATCTTGAGAACAATCAACCAATGGAATAGTTTGCCTTCAAAAGTTGTGAGTCAGCAATGGTAAGTAGAACAGCGAGAGGGGGGGAATCAGCTGTGCCGCATGATTGAGTTGAGCTACGAAGCAGGAAGTAAAAAACAGGGTAGAGTGGGAGTGAGTGGGCGGAGCCAACTGATTATCTTCTCTACCGGTTCACCCAAACCGGTCTGAACTGGGTGAATACCACCTCTGAGTCTGTCTCATGGAGTTACAAGTGTCAGAGATGGTATGCCGGTCCTCCCTCCAAATTACTTCCAAGTTCCCTTCCAGCTTTATGCTCTATGGTTCCACTGGTGAAAGTCGATTGTTTTTTGTTTGTTTGTTTGTTTTTTTTAATTTGATTTATATGCCGCCCTTCTCCGGAGACTCAGGGCGGCTTACAATGCGTTAAGCAATAGCCTTCATTCTTTTGTATATTTTATACAAAGTCAGCTTATTGCCCCCACAAACTGGGTCCTCATTTCACCTACCTTAGAAAGGATGGAAGGCTGAGTCAACCTTGAGCCTTGGAGAGATTCGAACCAGCAGAAATTGCAGGCAGCTGTGTTAATGACAGGGTGCACCAAACCACTGTACTATCAAGGCTCTTTCTAGTTGGCATTCACATCACTCATAATAATGACGCTTCTTTATCAAATTTCTGTTTTTGGACCATTAGAAAAGTTCTAAAGATGATAGATTATATTAAACAATCTTGCAAGAATTAGAGTATTTAGAAGGGTTCTTTCTGAAAGGCTTTCTATGTTTCCTATACTTGTGGACTGAGATATTTTTTACATGATTGTTGGCTAGTCTATGGCTCTGCCTCCAGCTTCTCAAGGTTGTCCCCACATCCCATGTGCAATATACTTTTTAAAATACCTATGTCTATGTCCGGGCAGGGGTTCAGGAGAACTTCTATCTAAGATTCTGTGCAGTTCAGAGAACCCTCAAATCCCATTCCTGGCTGGCCCTGCCCACCCCACCCTTCCCAAGAGTCCCATGCAGCCTGTTTTGGATGCAGGTAAGTGCAGGGTGCACATGGAGGCTCAGGGAGGGTGAAAAATAGACCTACTGGACATTTGGGAAGGCCAGAAATAGGCCTCCAGAGCCTGGGGTGGCTGTTTTTGCCTCCCAGAAGCTCAAGGAAAGCCTCCAGAGCCCAGGGAGGGCAAAAACTGTCCCCTCACCATGATGCAGGACGCCAACTAGGCCACACCCATCATGGTCATGCCCACCCAGAAACCAGCCAGAGAACCCCTTGCTAAAATTTTTGAAGCCCACCCCTGTCTATGTCTATTTTCTATTTTCTTTTTAGCTCACATATGGCTCAGCTCCAGTGATCGATAACATGTTTCATACAGCTTTCTTTCATCAGATGTTTCCAAATGAACATCTCCAGATTATGGGGATCCTCCAGTTGTTGCTACATTTTAAGTGGACCTGGGTTGGGGTGATTTGTCAAGCAAATGAGATTGGTGAAAGATTTTTGAGGCAAGTTCTGATCCTGTTTTCAGAAAAAGGAATCTGCTTTGATTACATTGAAGAGCTTGTGCTAGAAGTTTTCTCAAGCGAGCTGGAAGAGAAAATGGATAACTTTCTTAAAATATACGAAACCATGATGACAAGTTTGTCCAATGTGGTGGTTATATATTGTGAAAACCAGATCATGGTTCTTTTCAGAATGATGTCCTCTGTTTCAGAATATTTAGATACACGAGTTGAACGAAAAGACAAAGTCTGGATTTTTCCAGCCCAGATGGAGTATACTTCAGTTCCATTTCAAAGAGACTGGAGTATGGACATCATCCACGGGGCTCTTTCTTTTGCAGTTTCATCAAAAGAATTATTAGGATTCAATAGATTTTTTCAGGCACGAAACAGTGTTATAGAAATTGAAGAGAGTTTTTCGAAGGTCTTTTGGGAACAAGCCTTTGGATGTTTCTTCTCAAAATCCACTTTAAACCCAGAGCCGGAGAAAAGGTGCACTGGGAAAGAGAAGCTGGATAATCTTCCAGACTCTGTTTTTGAACTGAGCATGACTGGGCAAAGCTACAGTATCTACAATGCAGTCTATGCTGTGGCATATGCTCTCCATGCAATGCTTACACCCCATTTCAAACACAGAGCAATTGCTGCTAGAAGGAAACAGAAGCTTCTCAATCCTCAAGTGTGGCAGGTAATTTCCTGTATTTATTAATTTAGCTGATGATATTGCTTTCCAATCTACAGCTGTTCAAGTTTATATAAACCAATTTTTGGTTATTCAGTCAATCAGATAGAGTAGAATAGAATAGAATAGAATAGAATAGAATAGAATAGAATAGAATAGAATAGAATAGAATAGAATAGAATAGAATAGAATTGGAAGGGACCTTGGAGGTCTTCTAGTCCAACCCCCTGCTTAGGCAGGAAACCCTGCACCACTTCAGACAAATGGTTATCCAACATCTTCTTAAAAACTTCCTGTGTTGGAGCATTCACAACTTAATTAGTTGTTCCCCTGATTAATTCTTCTAACTGTCAGGAAATTTCTCCTTAGTTCTAGGTTGCTTCTCTCCTTGATTAGTTTCCACCCATTGCTTCTTGTCCTGCCCTCAGGTACTTTGAAGAATAGCTTGACTCCCTCTTCTTTGTGGCAACCCCTGAGATATTGGCACACTGCTGTCATGTCTTCCCTAGTCCTTCTTTTCATTAAACTAGACATGCCCAGTTCTTGCAACTGTTCTTCATATGTTTTAGCCTCCAGTCTCCTAATCATCTTTGTTGCTCTTCTCTACACTCTTTCTAGAGGACATAATATCCGCATCTTTTCATATCAAATGCTAGTCCTCCCAGATTGTTTTTTATGACACAAGGTTCCAGATATTTTGATTACTCTTCATATTCATATTTTACATAGATTTCTTTTACAGTATTGATAACTGGCATCAGTTCTGCTTTGTAATAATACAACATTTTAGTCATCTGCTGATCAAAGTGGGGTTGCTACAATGGTGTCTCCTGTATTAGGTTATTTTGTTAAATTATAAGCAAAGATTCTAAAAAGGAGACGTCACCCATTGAACTTTCCCTTTAGTAGTATAACTATCAGAACTCAGACAGAGTCCTGATATTTAGAAGTGGTGTGAGAAGCACTGTTTTCTCTGGAGAAATTTAGGCACATGATGCATCCATTTGTCTGTCAACACACATAGTACAAAATTTTGAAAGGCCATTTTTGCTTTAAAGATGGATGCATAACTATAAAAGGAAAGAAGAGGGAAAATGTTGCTGGGTTCACGCACTAAGAATGAAAATTACAACACAGAGAGCAGGGACACAATGGCAAGGACAGAGATACAAGAGGATGGTATAGTTGTCCAACAATAATAAGGATGATGCTGATAGAACTGATGATTTAGTGCTATTATTAATGTACTTTGGGACCACAATAATATCTTCTGAAATTGTATGTATGTATCAGGGGTGGGTTCTACTTACCTTTACTACTGGTTTGCAATGGGACCACACACATGCGCAGATCACCCATGATGGCATCATGGCAGATGGGCGGAGCCTCCTGCCAGTTTTACTATTGGTTCTATAGAACTGGACTGAACCAGGAACAACCCACCACTGGTGTGTATGTATGTATCTTTATATGTATAAAGCAGTGGTGAAATCTAAAATTTGTTCTGTGGGCGTGGCTTGGTGGGGGGTAATGTGACTGGGTGGGCGTGGCCAATTTTTTTCCTTTTAAATCCATTTTTTCTACAACCTCTTCAGCGAAGAGGTTGTAAAAAAATGCTTTCAAAAGGCTCTAACAATCCCAGCTGAGTTGCCTGATCGGCAACTCAACTTTGCCACTTTTTTTTTTTTTAAAAAAAAGCCTCTGACGATCAGGCAACTCAGCTTGGATCCTCAGAGGCTTTTAAAAGAAAAAAAGCCTCTACCAATCAGGCAACTCAGCTTGGATCATCAGCTGACAATCCCTTTGACGATCCCAGCTGAACTGTGTGATCAACAGAGGCTTTTAAAAAAAAAATTTAAAAACATTTTTTCAGCCGAAGAGGTTGTAGAAAAAATGCTTTTTAAAATTAAAAGAAAAAGCCTCTGATGATTGTGCAGCTTAGCTGGGCATGGGGGGAGGTAGGGATTTTTGCTACCAGTTCTCCGAACCAACCGCCTCCATCGCTACCGGATCAGGCGATCTGGTCCAAACCGGGAACATTTCACCCCTGGTATAAAGGTAAAGGTAAAGGTTCCCCTCACACATATGTGCTAGTCATTCCCAACTCTAGGGGGTGGTGCTCATCTCTGTTTCAAAGCTGAAGAGCAAGCATTGTCCGAAGACATCTCCGTGATCATGTGGCCGGCATGACCAAATGCCAAAGGTGCACAGAATGCTGTTACCTTCCCACCAAGGTGGTGGTCCCTATTTTTCTACTTGCATTTTTTATGTGCTTTCAAACTGCTAGATTGGCAGAAGCTGGGACAAGTAACGGGAGCTCACACTGTTACGTGGTACTAGGGATTTGAACCACTGAATTGCTGATCTTTCGATCAACAAGCTCAGTGACTTAGCCACTGAGCCACTGCATCCCTATGTATATGTGTATGTGTGTGTGTGTGTGTGTGTGTTTTGTGTGTGTGTATATACCATTTTTTTTGTATATTTTTATAAATTACTACCATGTTTTCCCCTTGAGCTTCATCACTACCTGAGAAAAGTCTCATTTAACAACAGTGCTGGAGAAAACATTTTCTTTGACCAGAATGGAAAGGTTGCATCTGGCTTTGATATTATCAACTGGGTCACCTTCCCAAATCAATCCTTTCGTAAGATCAAAGTTGGAAAAGTAAATCCATCGACTCCACTTGAAAGCCTTCTCTCTCTATCAGCAGATAACATTGTATGGCCCAACCTTTTCAACCAGGTATTTTTTAAATTCATTTTTCAAGAAGTGATTCACTGCTCATACTAGATCTGATCTCCAAATAACTTGCTTGGGCAAATTAATGAATGTGATATTTGCTGATAGTTTTAAAACTACAGTGGGAGAAAAGTGCATGAAAAGCAATATCCTTAATGCATAGACAATAGTCCTTCCTATCTCTGTGTTAACTAGTCCTAATCCTTGAGATCTATCAAATGGATAAGAGATAGTTCCATTTGCAGGATGTCATTTTAAGAGATAAGAAAAGCACAGAATTATAATAATTCTAATGAATAGAATAGAATAGAATAGAATAGAATAGAATAGAATAGAATAGAACAGAACAGAACAGAACAGAACAGAACAGAACAGAACAGAACAGAACAGAATAGAATAGAATAGAATAGAATAGAATAGAATAGAATAGAATTCTTTATTGGCCAAATGTGATTGGACACACAAGGAATTTGGTGCATATCAGAAGTGGTTTTCAGTTCTAGAAAACCAGTAGCAGAAATTTTGAGTAGTTTGAAGAACCGGTAAATACCACCTCTGATTGGCTCCACCCCATCTATTCTCTGCCTCCCGAGTCCCAACTGATTGGGAGGAAATGGGGATTTTACAGTATCCTTCCCCTAGAGTGGGGTGGGAATTTTACAGTATCCTTCCCCTGCCACACCCACCAAGCCACGCCCACAGAACTGGTAGTAAAAGATTTTTAATCCCACCACTGGTGCATATGCTCTCAGTGTAGATAAAGAAAAAATAAAATATATTCATCAAGAATCATAAGATACAACACTTAGCGATAGTCATAGGATTCTAATAAGCAATCAAATCATACTAGAAACCAAAAGAATAATATAAATTGTAAAGATAGAAGCAATCGGGTTATAGCCATAAGTGGGAAGAGGTAGGTACTAGGAAGGATGAGAAGAATAATAGTAATAAAGTCTTAGTAAATAATTTGAAAAAGGAAAGAAAAGATTCCTTAAAGAAGGTCATCTCTAGACTGCTAATGTTTAAATTCTGTTTGTATTGCTCTTTGTTTTATTTAACAGTCTCAACCTCCTTCTTTGTGCAACGATCCCTGTGCCTTGGGTTACAGTAAGATCAAAATAGAAGGGAAGCCATTTTGCTGTTACAAATGCCTTCGTTGTCCAGAAGGGAAAATTGCCAACCAGACAGGTAAGAAATATTACACAGGAATGTTGATATCTATTAGTTGTGAAGGTCAATAGGTTCAAAGCATTACCCAGGCTTCAGAGGCTGGAGTCTTTACCCCTATAGACTCTGGGGCAGGGGATAATATTCACTTACCTTTGCTACTGGTTTGCAAATGTGAGCACATGCACCACCTCCGCGCATGCACAGGACCTTCTACACATGCGCAGAGCATTAAAAATGGGATGTGATGGTGTCTGGGTGGGTGGGCAGAGCCTCCCGCCACCGCCACTACAGATTCGCCCGAACTGGATAGAACCGGCTGAATACCACCACTGCTCTAGGGATAGGAATGAATGCAAGAGCAATAGTCAAACACAAGAAACCAGGAGCCAGGCTAGAGTTCAAAAGCATTCTGAGTTTAATACCATATAACCAATGCAATAATCAAAGTCAAAGCAACTTGGCACAAGTTGCCTTGATCATTGGGCTGGATGTGGAGCTGGATGTAGGTCTCTTTTGGACACTAAGTAATGTCAAAGTAATTTCAAAGAATCTCATCTCAGGCAATTTAATTTTAGAACTTTCCTGGTCTATGTTGTTGTTGTTAGTTGCAAAGTCATGTCCGACCCATCGCGACTCTATGGACAATGTTCCTCCAGGCTTTCTGGTCCTCTACCATCCTCTGGAGTTCATTTAAGCTCACACCTACTGCTTCAGTGACTCCATCCAGCCACCTCATTCTCTGTCATCCCTTTCTTCTATTGCCCTCAAACATTCCCAGCATTAGGCACTTCTCCAGTGAGCCCTTCCTTCTTATTCAGTGGCCAAAGTATTTGAGTTTCATTTTCAGGATCTGGCCTTCTAAAGAGCAGTCAGGGTTGATCACCTATAGGACTGACCGGTTTGATTTCCTTGCAGTCCAAGGGACTCGCAGGAGTCTTCTCCAGCACCATAGTTCAAAGGCCTCAATTCTTTGGCACTCAGCTTTTCTTATGGTATAACTTTCATAGCTGTACATTGCAACGTACACTGTGACTACACACACTTTTGTTGGTCTAAAGCCTTACAGATAAATTAGATATCAAATCCCCAAACTCCCACTCTGTATGGTGACAGTTCCGAAATTCCAGGTAGTTGAAGCATTGAAAATCAATGCTTCTGAAAGTTGGGGATGACTGGGCTAACTCTCAATATGCTTGACAATAGTGTTTCCTCTTCCAGATTCAGATGACTGCTTCCCATGTCCTGAAGAAAGTTATCCCAACAAGGATCAGATTGTTTGCATAAAAAAACACACAACTTTCTTGTCTTACAAAGAACCCCTGGGAATCACCTTGACCACTGTTGCTTTCTTCTTTTCTTTCATATCAACTGTGGTGTTGGGGATCTTCATTAAACACCAGGACACTCCCATTGTCAAAGCCAACAACAGGAGCCTCACCTACATTCTTCTCATTGCTCTCCTGTTCTCTTTCCTTTGCATTTTGCTTTTCATTGGGCAACCTAACCAAGTAAAATGTCTCTTGAGACAAGCTGCTTTTGGCATCATTTTCTCTGTGGCCCTTTCTTGCATATTGGGCAAAACAATCATAGTGGTTCTGGCTTTCATGGCAACCAAGCCAGGCTCTAAAATAAGGAAATGGGTAGGGAAAAGATTAGCCAACACTATTGTGTCATCTTGCTCCCTGGTGCAAATCATCATTTGCAGTGTGTGGCTGGCAATTTCTCCCCCATTTCCAAATTCAGACAAGCATTCCATGGCTGGAGAAATAGTTCTGGAATGTAATGAAGGTTCAGTTATCATGTTTTATATTGTGCTAGGATTTATGGGATTCTTGACCTTTATCAGCTTCACTGTGGCCTTCCTAGCCAGGAAATTACCAGATAGCTTTAATGAAGCCAAATTTATAACTTTCAGCATGTTTGTTTTTTGCAGTGTCTGGATGTTGTTTGTCCCCACCTATCTAAGCACCAAGGGAAAGTACATGGTAGCTGTGGAGGTCTTCTCCATTTTGGCTTCTGCAGCTGGATTATTGGGTTGCATCTTTTTCCCCAAATGCTACGTTATTGTTCTGAGGCCTGAATTGAACAGAAAGGAGCAGCTGATAAAAAAACAAAAATGAATGCCAAGTTTTATTGTTACTTATTGAGTAAGCTTCTTACTAGATCAAGCTTCATTCTGATGAACGGCTTTCAATTTGCTAAAGTCAGCTTTAACTTTAAATTTCTCTTAGCATTTAAAAGAATAATTACTTCC
Organism: Arizona elegans; assembly: GCA_022577455.1. Lineage (NCBI taxonomy): Eukaryota > Metazoa > Chordata > Lepidosauria > Squamata > Colubridae > Arizona > Arizona elegans. The sequence continues at coordinate 3,793,718 of JAKOOJ010000021.1, read as the reverse complement.
TCCAACTGGAGTTTAAATGAAACATTACAGAAAGAAAAGTAATGGAAAATTAGGGGAAAAAGTGTTTTTATTTTTACAATAATCTTAATAAAGATGCAGATATAAGAATGGTTTAGATGTAAGAATGGAAAGATGTACTTTTATGAGAGGACATTTTATACAACTTAATAGAAAACTCAAAAGAGAGAGAGAGAGAGAGAGAGAGATCAGAATACACAAGTGATTTTAGATCAGATAAAAACAAAAGGAGAAGAATTAAAGAAATCCATTGGGAGGGGCAGAGGGGAAAGTCATTTCACAACAAATTAAACTCCTTCAATAGCAGTTGCCTAAAACGGAGGTAAAAGTGGTTTATGGAAAACAAAAGAATTTCAGTTTGCAAATTAGCTAGAAAAATGGTTGGCATATAAATTGAGGATCAAAAAAGAGAAAAACTATTAAAATTGCAAGATGGAACACCATAATAATGGATCTGTCAGTCATGGAAGCCATCTTTTACTTTGGATCTTCAGAGCTGCCACACTTAGTGCTGTGGGAAACTAGGAGAGGGGATTGCATGGAATTGTAGGGATAACTAGCCATAATAACATTCTTTTCTCTGAGAGCCAAGGACATCCAGCCGTGCACCTGGAGTGGTGTGATTGGGAGGCATCTCCAGTTGGGATGGTGTATTGATTGGACCATATGATGGACACGTGGGTGCTGGGGCTGGGGCTTGGACTTTCTTTTGGGTGGGGAAAACCTGGAAGCTTTCAGATCCAGGTTTTCCCAGATGTGCCAATAAGACATCTCTATTAAAATGGAACTTTGAGGAACTTCTAGCCTCTGAGTCTTCTTTCGTTGGGGATGTTACTTGGAACCCTGGCAGGATCATTTAAAAATGAAAAAAAAAAAAACCCTTATCAATATAATTATATAAAGGAGAAGAAGGTTCCTGACAAGAAACAAAATTTAACAAAGATCACAGATAAAGAAAAACAATGAATGGATCTATAACAAGAAGGGAGTTTTCTAAAGTTATTTTTAAAAAGGCAGAAATAGTCAAGAATTTCAACCAGATGATTTACCAGCCTCTTATAAATATTTTGAAGATGAGTTGTTACAACCATTGTAAATAATAATAATAATAATAATAATAATAATAATAATAATAATAATAATAATAGTAATGAATTCTGTTTTATAGCCTAGGATAGATGCTAATATAACAATAATAGCTAAGGAAAGCCATTACTTGACTTACCAAAAATTAGTGTCTGGTATGGTTATTAAATAACAACTACAGTTTTCTGCTGCATAGAAAGCCACAAATTATTTACATGGTGAAATCAATTATTTTCTTCTACACAGCTTTTCAGGTGTAGCATGGATAAAGCCACGTAACTAAATGTTATAATGCAGGCATTGAAATGTAGCTAAATTAAACATACCTCCATCTGTACGTATCATGAACTGAACTAAGAAGCATGTTTTTTTCAGATACAATATAATAAATGAATAAGTACTTTATTACAGTTGGTAGATGTTGGATATAGGGAATTTTACTTAGTGGGAACTAACATATGACAAATCCATATTCATGTTTAAAAAATTCATTGGTGAAAGAAAGCTGTGAAATACTCTTGTTGTTGTTAGTTGTGAAGTCGTGTCCAACCCATCACGACTCCATGGAGTTAAAAAACATAAAATACAAATATTAAAAACAATTAATATATATATAAATTTGGCCCAAAATTAAAAATTAAAAATACAAACCAATTAAAACATTTAAGATTTCTTCTTCTGCAAAAAGTGCGTTTTAAGGGCACGGCGGAAGGCGCTAAGGTCTTGGATTCTCCTTATCTCTGGGGGCAACTGATTCCAGAGGGTAGGTGCCCCCACAGAGAAGGCCCTCCCCCTGGGGGTCACCAGCCTGCATTGATTGGCTGATGGCACCCTGAGGAGGCCCTCTCTGTGGGAGCGCACAGGACGATGGGAGGTCGTCGATAGCAGCAGGCGGTCTCGAAGATAGCTAGGCCCGATGCCATGGAGCGCTTTAAAGGTGATAACCAGCACCTTGAAGCGCACCCAAAAGACCACTGGGAGCCAGTGCAGCTCGCGCAGGAGCGGTGTTACATGGGAGCGCCATGCTGCTCCCATCACTACCCGCGCTGCTGCATTCTGGACCAGTTGGAGCCTCCGGGTGCTCTTCAAGGGGAGCCCCATGTAGAGAGCGTTGCAGTAGTCAAGGCGAGAGATGACGAGAGCATGGGTGACTGTGCACAGGGAATCCCGATCAAGAAAGGGCCGCAACTGGCGAATCAGGCAAACCTGACAAAAGGTCCCCCTGATTACAGCTGTCAGATGTTCCTCCAAAGACAGCTGCCTATCCAGGAGGACTCCCAGATTGTGAGCCCCTTCTGTGGGGGCCAAAGACTCTCCCCCAATAGTCAGCGATGGAGTCAACTGACTATATCGGGATGCCGGGAGCCACAGCCACTCAGTCTTGGAAGGGTTGAGCCTGAGCCTGTTTCTCCCCATCCAGATCCGCACAGCCTCCAAGCACTGGGACATCACTTCAAGGGCATCATTGGGGTGGCCTGGGGTGGAGATGTACAGCTGGGTGTCATCAGCGTACTGGTGGTATCTCACCCCAAAGCCACGGATGATCTCGCCCAGCGGCTTTACATAAATGTTGAACAGAAGGGGCGAGAGGACCGATCCCTGCGGCACTCCACAGATAAGAGGCCTCAAGGTCGACCTCTGCCCCCCTGCCAACACAAACTGCGACTGGTCAGAGAGAAAGGAGGAGAACCACCGCAACATGGTGCCTCCCATCACTAACTCTTCCAGCCGGTGCAGCATAATACCATGGTCGATGGTATCAAAAGCTGCTGAGAGATCTAACAGGACCAGAACAGAGGAGCAACCCCTGTCCCGAGCCCTCCAGAGATCATCAACCAACGCGACCAATGCCGTTTCCGTGCTGTGCCCAGACCTGAAACCTGACTGGAATGGATCTAGATAAGATGTTTCCTCCAGGAATTGTGGGAACTGTCGCGCGACCACACTCTCAACAACCTTCGCCATAAAGCGAAGGTTGGAGACAGGACGATAGTTGGCCAATATTGCCGGATCCAGGGACGGCTTCTTGAGGAGAGGCCTCACCACCTCCTCTTTCAAGGCAGTGGGAAAGTGGCCCTCACTCAGCGAAGCATTGATAACACCCTGGAGCCAGCCTCGTGTAACCTCCCGGGAAGCCAGTACCAACCAGGAGAGACACGGGTCCAGTAAACATGTGGCCGCACTAAGTCTCCTCAAAATCCTGTCCACATCATCGGGAGTCACAACGTCAAACTCCTCCCAGATAACATTGTCAAGACTATTCCTCGTCACTCTGCCCTGATCTACCCAGTCAGAGTCCAAATCCCGCCAGATCTGAGCGATTTTGTCATACAGGTATTGTCCAAAATCCTCCGCCCTGCTACCAAATGCAGCATCCAAGTCTAACTGGGCATTTTTCATGTCCACATTTATTGTATCTTGCCATCTTTGCTTCAGCCCTCCATTTATTACACTTGCCATCTATATTAAAGTGGAAAGTGAGGTAGCCAATGGTGTTGAGTGCTGCTTGTACAACATGGCCGTACCACTCTAGGCATTTCTCCTGCACTTTCTCTTATATTGGCATGATGTCCACTTGCCATTTGCTATGACAAACAACTTCTGAAAATGTTATGAAGAAAACTCTGTGGACTTGTTTTTATTAACACCACGAGTCAAGACTGAATTAATCAACCAGAACAACAATAACGCTGAACATACATTTTGTCACATGAACTCATTTTATTACAATTATTTAAAGGATTGCTGACTAAAGAAGAGTAACATACTCTTGGTGGCCTAAAACCATGTATGTTTTTGATAAATAATGAAGCTTTTTGATTGAATGTTGGTTGTTTTCTTATTTTGAAAGCATATTCTAAATATAAACTGATTTCCATGTCATGCCATTGGTACCAGTACAATGCTGGCAAACTCAATCTTTTTCACTCATTATGTTAGTACCATATTTTTCAGACTATAAAACATACCTGACTATAAGATGCACCTAAATTTAGAAGAGGAAAACAACAACAACAAAAAAGTTTTTGGCCTCCCTTTTTGGGTGGCCTTTTTTCAGCCCTTTTCCAGTCTTTTTCTGGCCAGTTTTTGAGACTTTTTAGGCCTGTTTTCAGGGCATTTTTGGCTCATTTTTCAGGTCTTTTGGGGCCCATTTTCAAAGTTTTTTTGGCCCATTTTGAGGCTTTTTGGCCCATTCTTTAGGCTTTTTTCAGCCCATTTTTTCTGAAAAAATGGGCCAAAAAAGCCACAAAAACAGGCAAAAAAGCCTCAAGAATGGGAACAAAAAGCCTCAAAAACAGGCTTAAAAAAGCCCTGAAAATGGGCTGAAAAGGCCTCCAAACCGGGCCAAAAAAAGCCTCAAAAAAGGCCAAAAAAAGCCTTGAAAATGGGCCAAAAAGGCCTGAAAAAGACCAAAAAAAAAAAAAAAAGGTGGGGGGGGCGAAAACAGGGCATGTGGAGGCCAAAAAGTGGCTGGCAGATGGACGGGGCTTCGGCAAAATTTGGTCTATAAGACGCACAGACATTTTCACCCCCTTTTGGGAGATAAAAAATTGTGTCTTATAGTCCCCCCAAAAAATGGTAATTCATTTTCTGTGACCTTCTGTGACCTTGACTGCAATCTATTTTTCCCCTTGCTGCTATACAGAAAGCCACAAATCCTTTACACCAAAGTGAGATTAATTTCAGAAAGAGTTGAACAACCCATAATTGTACCCCATAATTGACCCTGTTTAATTCTATTCCTCTGGACCCTAAGGACTTCCAAAGACAGAGCAAAGCAAAAACACAACCAAGACTACTGTTATCAATATTCCTTGTTCCTAAACATATTCAAGTAGCTTGAAAAGGAAGACTACATGAGTCTAACTGTTTTGGGTACACATTTCTGCATTCAGATCAACCCAGAAAAACAGATCTGGATTCAAATTGTATATCTATAAGCTATATCAATGATCATTTGTGCAAAGAACAGCTGTTTTGCTATGTTATATTTCAGGTCGTGGGTGATAATATGGCTTCCTCAGATCATGTGCCATGATGCTAAATGCACCACCAACAACCCTATTATTAAATACAAGTCTTATCATTCAGGTGATTTCAACATTGGTGGAATTATTTCTCTGATCTATGTGATGTCTAATTTGATAACTTTCAAAACAATTCCATCGGAAGAACTTCTTGATGATCCCATGTATGTAGATATTATTCTTAATTCTACCAACACTCAAATATGGCTGGATAATGGGTCCGTGTGTTTTGGGAGGGCAGAAATTATTGAAATTTCAAATTCATCTCCTTTTAGTTATCTTTCCACTGCTCAGAGAGTCTATTCTTTTTATGACATACTGTACTTCCTAGGTGTTGCTTATTTTTAAAGACAGTCCTTTTCTTCCAATTTCTTCAACTTCATAAAATTTACAAAACTGCACTTGCCTTGGTCTCACTTAACAGATATTGCAGTTTCCCCCCATTCTCTGCTTCCTGATTTCCCAGTATTTTCTATCCCAAACTTCCATGGCACACCAATTCAACAATAGCATGTATGCAAACAATCAGCTTTTTCTGTTGACTGAGTGAGTCTGACTGAAATTCATCAGTGAAGTAAATATACTTCATATACTGTATATGCCAGAGGCTCAACCAAGCTTATTTGTGATTTTGAAGGAGGCTTTCTATGTTGTCTTATGCCGATGTAAAGACTATGCAAATTTTTATCTCATAGACTTTTCCAGTTCATATACTATTTAATCAGACACATATCAAAAGATCCTCAGAGAGGATGTTTTGGGATGTGTAAAGGGGTGGGGGGTGGAATGGTGCTAGAGCAGATCTGGGTATTTTATGGCCTTTGGCTGTCCCTGCATGGCCCACATGAGATTAATTAGAAATTAGAAATCAAATGTATAAAAGCATATGCCATGCATGCAATACAACTGCATTTTTATTTTGAAGGCAACAGCTATTTCTTTATCAATTCCATCTGTTCCTACACACCTTCACAGTAATGTGTTCAGCTGTCCACAACAGTCGCATTTTCTCATACGGCTTCTAGGGAAAATTAAATTCCTACCTCCATTCTAGAAAACCAGCTAGAAAAATTCTTTAAAGAAGGAAAAGAGTTAAATAATTTAGAGGCAAAAGACAGGCAGAATCATTTTATGCAATGACTATAAGCAAAGCAGTAGCACCAATGGCAAATGTTTTGCTTCGAGAAGAACACCTGAATCAATCTTTTGCAGCAAAAACTACATTTTTAGGTACAAAAATAAGTTCATTGATTATTGTGTGAGATTCTTATGTTGAGAAATGAGTTTAACTATACCAATATAGAGAGGGAAGAGGGGAAGGTGAGAGACAGAATTCTTTTAAGTGTGACCATGTAGAAAACATAAACACGGAAGCACAATACTTTGGTCTTCACCTTATAGAACTAGCACTAGCACTTAGACCACTTATATACCACTTCTTAGTACTTTACAGCCCTTTCTATGTGGTTTACAGAGTCAGCATATTGCCCCCAACAATTTGGGTCCTCGTTTTACCAACCTCGGAAGGATGGAAGGTTGAGTCAACCTTGAGCCTGGTGAAATTTGATCTGCCAAATTGCTGGCAGCTGGTGATCAGCAATAGTAGCCTTCAGTACTGCACTCTAACCACTGTGCCACTGCAGCTCATTATATGTAGAAAGAATGTTGCATCTTCAATTGAATTTCACCTTGGCAGTTTCACAGTCTAACTCACCTATGTGATTACTTTTCTAGTGTCAAAAAAACCTTGATATCACAGAAAGGACTTCTTAGGAACTGAAGTCCTTAGGAACTGGCAATGTTTCCTTTCCAGGTTTTATATATTACCATTTCTAATATGGTTCAATGCACAACATTTAATCTTTCAAAATGATTGAAATAGCCCAATGCTAGAAAAAAAAATGTATAGATAATTTACCTATCTCAAAGAAATGGATACCAAACATGTTATTTGCAAATGAGCTGATTCTGTATTCACCTTTATGGAACAGCAAGGACAAGTATTTTCCAGTTTTTCCTTGGGGTGGGAGTAGTGGTGGGATTCAAATAATTTAACAACTAGTTCTCTGCCCTAATAATGCCCTTCCAACAACCAGTTCACCAAACTGCTCAGAAAGTTAACAACCAGTTCTCCCGAAGTGGTGCGAACTGGGTGAATCCCACCACTGGGTGGGGGGATACAGTCTATTTTTTGTACCCCAATGCTTACAGAGGTTTTTAATTTGATATGTAGCAAATTATCTGTGTGGAAATGCAAGTCTTATGACAGAGGCATTAACCTCTCTTGAAGTATATTTCTACAGAATCACCTTCATATCTTGTCCTTGATGTTTGCTGTAAAGGAGATCAATGAAAACCCTCAGATCTTGCCAAACAGCACTCTGGGCTTTAGGATTTCTAACAGTTATTTCATGGCAACATGGACCTACCTGGCTTCTATGGAGCTTCTTTCTTCACATGACAGATTTGTTCCCAATTACAAATGCAGCATCCACCAAAACTCAGTTTGTGTTATTGCTGGACCCAACTCTCATATCTCCCAGGTTATGGCAGACATCCTGAGCGTTTATAAAATTCCACAGGTAAGGTCTGCTCAAGAAAAAAAAAGCAGAAATGTTATTGATTTGTAACTTTCTCTTGAATGACATTTCTTCTGTTTGTTGTAACTAATGGCAACCAGAACATAATAAAATAACATCTGGCAACACAATACTTTCATACTTTTAATCCTAAATTACTAAAACTTGTACAACCGGTTTCAGAAAAATATGTCCTGTTTTAAGAGATATTTTTGTTTTAATTTGAAATATTTATTTGTTGATTTCCATGAGAGCTGTATAGTGGTTAAGAGAATCCCAACTCTAAAATAACAAGAAAAATAATACTTACTGCACAGCTAAAAGATTAAAGCTGTGCAGTCACATTAAATAAACAAAACATGGCTGAACAGTGATTTCAAAATAGCATTTTGATTCAAATAGCAAAATGATTCAAAATACATTTTGGCTTGTCTGCAGACAGAGGTCGAAGTGGCTGATCTATAGAAGCTAGGAACATTTTCATTGAAAAATTCAACAACCTTTTCACAAAACATCAATGAAGTTGCTTCCTTTCTCTCCCAATCCCTCAGTGGAATCTGGAGCAGGAGCCATTATCACCTTTGAGAAAATAGTTGGAAGTTATACCTAGAAGACAACTAGAATCATTTATAAAATTTAGAAGATATACTGTCCAATGGTAATAATGGGCTGAAGCATTAATTCAATGCCAGATCTCTTCTGTTGTTAACTACAGTAGTGGCCAAAATTGTGGAAACCTTTTGGGAAAAGTGTATTTTCTAAAACTAGCTAATAACACCACTTTTTTTAGTAATACCATAAAATTATATATCAATGGAAAGATAATTTAATCACGAATGTAATGTAATAACTTTTATGAAGGATTTCTTCTTTAAAGAAGAAAAATGAAACACGTAGAAAAAATGAGATATACAAAAATTATCACCATAGAAAAAATGAGATATACAAAAATTATCACCATGCCAGTTAATACTTAGTTGGGTAACCTTTAGCATGAATTATGGCCTTACAACGTCTTCCCATGGAGTGAAACAAGTCTTTTAGTTGTGCAGCTGTTATAATGTGAAAACAAGATTGAATGATTGCTTTTGTTAACTGGATTTTACTGTTGGGTCACTTCTGACTAACAAGTTTCTTTAGTCAGCTCCATAGATTGATCTGGGCTATTCCCAGGCCATTCCAGCAGTGGAATATGATTATCTTGAAACTCCCCCCGAAAGTGGTGTTATTAGCCATCAAACCTCAAAAATATACTTTTCCCAAAAAGTTTCCTCAATTTTGGCCATCACTGTACTTATAAATACATATCAGTAGTGATTATCAGGATTATCAAGATTTTTTCTATGAAAGTACATGCTCGCTTGAAGCAATGTTTACATACTGAAACACCTTCCCCAGGATTTCTATATCAAAAATATAGCTGCATTGGTATGGAAGTAAGTAAATAAGGGAGGGAGGGAGGGAAGGAGGGAGACCAATAACCAGATTGCTCTTCTGCATATTCCCTATGTTATTTACTTTTTAAGGAAAAACACATCAGAGGTAGAAAATCTTTCATTCTCAAAAAGAAGATGCAGACAATTAAGACCTTATTAATTTATCTTGTCAGAAACACAGATTTTGTGAATGAACAAACGGCCTCCCCTAACCTTACTCTGATGCCTGACATGCCAAAACAGCCTTTCCTATGGAGTTAAAAGTGTCAGAGATAGTATGACGTTCCTCCCTCCAAATTACCTCCAAGTTGCCTTCCAACATTATGCTCTACGGTTCCACTGGTGAAAGTTGATTGTTTTCTGGTGAAAGTTGATTGTTTTCTAGTTGGCACTCATCACACATAATAATGATGCTTGTTTATCAAATTTCTGTCTTTGGACCATTAGAAAAGTTCTAAATATGATAGATAATATTAAACAATCTTGCAAGAATTTAGAAGGGTTCTTTCTAAAAGGCTTTCTATATCTCCTCTACTTGTGGACTGAGATACTTTTTACATGATCATTGGCTGGTCTATGGTTCTGCCTCCAGTTTCTCAAGGTTATCTCCAACTCCCATGTCCCACATATTTTTTTAAAATAACTACCTGTATATCTATGTCTATGTCTGTTTCTTTTTCTATTTTCTTTTTAGCTCACATATGGCTCTGCTCCAGTGATCAATAACGTGATTCATGCAGCTTTCTTTCATCAGATGTTTCCAAATGAGCACCTCCAGATTATGGGGATCCTCCAGTTGCTGCTACATTTTAAGTGGACCTGGATTGGGCTGATTTGTCAAGCAAATGAGATTGGTGAACGATTTCTGCGGGAAGTTCTGATCATGTTTTCTGAGAAAGGAATCTGCTTCGATTACATTGAAGAGCTTCTAGTAGAAGTTTTTTCCAATGGAGTGGGAGAAAAAATGGATACGTTTCTTAAAATGTACGAAACCATTATGACAAGTTTGTCCAATGTTGTGATTGTATATTGTGAAAACCAGCTCATGGCTCTTTTCAGAATGATCTCCTCTGTTTCAGAATATTGGGATACAACAGTTGAGAGAAAAGACAAAGTTTGGATTTTTCCAGCCCAAATGGAATCTACTTCAGTTCCATTTCAAAGAGACTGGAGTATGGACTTCATTCATGGGGCTCTTTCTTTTTCAGCTTCATCAAAAGAATTATTAGGTTTCAGTAGATTTCTTCAGGTGGGAAACAGCATCCTAGGAAAGGAAGACAGTTTATCAAGGGTCTTTTGGGAACAAGCATTTGGATGTTCTTTCTCACAAGCCACATTAAACCTCAAGTCAGAGAAAAGGTGCACTGGGGACGAGAAGCTGGAGACTCTTCCAATGTCTGTTTTTGAATTGAGCATGACTGGACAAAGCTACAGTATCTACAATGCAGTCTATGCTGTGGCACATGCTCTCCAGGCCATGCTTACATCCCACTCCAAACACCGAGCAATGGCCCTGGGTGGGAGACAGAACCCTCTGAATCCTCAAGTGTGGCAGGTAATTTTCTGTATTTATTAATCTAGAAGTTGATATTGCTTCCCTATCTACATCTGTCCACAAAGAATATGGAAACCAAATTAAATATAAGGTTGGAGAAATGAATTAAATGGATCACAATATCCACATCTTCAGATCCCATATAAAATGGTGGGTTTCTCCTAGATTGTTTTTTTAATGACATAAAGTTCCAGATATTTTGATTACTTTTCATATTTATATTTTATATTTTTTTAACAGTACTGAGACATGTGTCTCTTACAGTTATCTACATTTATTTCTATACATTTTTGTTTCTCTTTTCTAACCACTTATATCACTTATCCCAAACTGACATATTTATATTTTATGTGGATTTTTTGTATTATTAAAAATGGTACCAGTTCTGTTTTGCAACAATGCAATGCTTCAGTAACCTGATGATCAAAATGGGCTTTCTACCAGGGGTGAAATCCAGCAAGTTCTGACAGCTTTTGGAGAACCGGTAGCGGAAATTTTGATCAGTTCAGAAAATTGGCAAATACAACCTCTGGCTGGCCCCAGCGTGGGTTGGGAATTGAGACTTTTCAGTATCCTTCCCCTGGAGTGGGGAGGGAATGGAGATTTTGCAGTATCCTTCCCCTGCCACACCCACCAAGCCACACCACACCTACCAAGTCACGCCGACAGAACTGGTAGTAAAAAAGTTTGGATTTCACTTCTGCTTGTTACTATTGTGTCTCCTCAATACTATTTATTTTATTTAATTATTTAATTAAATTGTAGGGAAAGACCGTAAAAAAGAACATCTTCCTAGTTGTTTAAGAATCATGCAAAAAGCATTCTTTTCTCTGGAAATATTCACATGAGGCATCTATTTCCTCTCTCAACAATATAGCAGAGAATATTGAAAGGTCATTTGTGTTTAAAGATAAAGCATAACTATAAGAGGGAAGAAGAGGGACAAAACATTGGTGGCTTCTGGCCATGGGAATGAAAATTAGAACACAGAGAGAATAGACAGAGGTGAGACTGGAGAGGAGAATGCCAAATGATAGTAAGGAGATGAACATGGTGCTACTGCTGGTGGCATCATGTACCTCTGAGTGATAGACAAGAAAAAAAAGACTGTTGGGGGGCGGAGCTGGCATTGTGATGGTACGATGGGCGATCTTGAAGCTCCAAGATCACTGTCAATATCTTCATCACTGGACAGTCTGTTTTCGGACCTCACTGTCCTGTAGAGATGGTGATAGTGGAGGGCACATTCTGTTGATCCCAGGGACACCGCAAAGTCCCTGGTTGATCCAGGAGAAGCCCTTTTTTCTGGCGATGAAGAGGCAGCCATAAAAGCTGCTGAAGTTGGGACAGCTCCAGAATGAAAGAGATCGAGTGAAAGTGTGTCAGCTTGGTGAGAGAACTTTTAAATAGATTATTTTGAGAGAACACCCTGAGGTCTTAAGGAAATCAAAATTGAAAACAAAAGAAGAGGAAGTGGTGGTATTAAGCTTGAGTCGAAGGTAGTTTTGCTTATTTTTCGATTTATTTTTATGTGTGGATGCTTAAGGACAATTTTATTTTGTAACTCAGACTGGACTGGATTGAATTGGAGATTTCCACTTTATCTACTCAAGTAGATAAAGTAGACTTTTTAATGCCTTTTGAGTATAAATCTTTTATTTGTTTTCTTTTTATCTATTTTTCTCTTTCTCTCCATTTATATTTTATGGTGGATTGAACAGCAAGAAGGCAGGGAAGGTGGAGAAAATAAGTGCACTGCCATCTAGTGGATTGGAAACATTGTTGCTTTTTTTCCCCCTTTGGTTTAAGAAAGTAACAACTGTGTTATTCTTTCAAGGACTCTGAGCCTAGTCATAGATAAGATAATGGGAAGAGCATCAAAGACAGTCTGCAGGATTGTTTACCCAGGTGGTCTTCTGGGAAACTGTCAATGGCAAGAGTCTGAGGTTGAAAAGAAGAAGATTGCAGTGACTCTGGAAAGAGAGCTGTAAATATATATTTGAGATTTAACAAAAGAATTTATTTCTCTTTTCTTTTCTCATTTTTTTTCCCTGGTGCTACTTCTCCACTCTCCCTTTATTAAATTACCTTTAACTGGACTGTGATTTTTTTTTGAAGGACTTCTAATTTTTCACATACATATAGATTTTTTCCTCGTGTTTGGCTCTTCTTTTCTTTTTTGGCAATTTCTGTCCTTGTTAAAGGCATACAAGTGCTTGAAGACCTTTTCTACCTTCTTTTTTTTTCTTCCTTTTTTTGTGTTTTACCTTTATTTTTTTTTTTTGCTTACTGGTACCTGGGACAATATCTATCCTTTATATAAGTGGATTAAGGTATAGAAGAACCTGAAGATTTTCTATTTGTTTGAACCTTTCGCAAGCACCTTACAGAAATGTGTAGAAAGGCAACAGCTATTGGTTCATCTACATCGACTCCTTCCTCTTCACCGTCTGAAGGACAATGATCAATACAGACAATGTTACAACAGGAGAAGGAAAAAGAATGAGAGTAGGAAAAGGAAGTGACACTGCATATGATTTGGCAAGAATTCAAAAAATACACACAAGAGTAGAGAATATTGAACAGAGAACAGAAAAAAACAGATGAAAAGGTGGAGAACAGACAGCAAATGATGAAGAAATAAGAGGATAGACTCCAAAAGATTGAGGAAAAAGAAGAACAAAGAGAGAGAAAAAATCAGTGACATTGACAGCAGATTGGCGAAGTCAAACAAGATAAAAGTGGAATATTGGGATGGGAGATGGATAGAGCAGAATTTTACCTCAGATTCCAAAATATAGAAGAAGAAAAGGGTGAAAACATGGCAGAAATAATGATAGAAATTCTAGCAGAAGCATTAGAAATTACTAAAGAAAAGATGATGGATGGCATAGATGAGATATTTCGAGTCTCTACAAGATATGCAATGAGAAACAAGTTACCAAGAGAAGTCCATATAAGATTCACTAAGAAATCGATTAAAACGCAAATATTGCAGATTATTAGAGAGAAAATATTGAAGTGCTAAACAGAACTATTTTGAAGATGCAAATAAACCAGGTAGATGGTTAGCATACAAATTGAAAAAAGGGAGAGAATCAAGAAAAATAATACAACTAGTAGATGACCAAGGACAAACTAGATATGGAAATAAAGAGAAGAAAAAAATTATACAAGATTATTATAGAAAACTGTATGAGCAAGAGAATATAGATGAGAAAAGTGTTAAACAATACCTGCAGAAGGCGAATTTACTCCAGATTTCTAAAGACACTGAAATGATGTTAGAAGGAAATATAACCATGATGGAACTAACTGAAGCACTCAAAAAACAAAAGAATGGGAAGGCACCAGGCCCGGATGGATTGCCAGCAGAATATTATAAGACACTACAGGAATCGCTGAATCTTCCATTGTTAGAAGTCATGAATGAAGTCATGTCAAAGAAGAAATTACCCAAGTCATGGTTAGAAGCATATATTACACTTATTCCAAAGGAGGACACTGACCCACAACAAATCAAGAATTATAGGCCTATTTCTCTGCTACATTCAGACTCTTCGCTTCAATATTGGCAGAAAGACTCAAAAGATATTTAAATAACTTTATACATTCTGATCAAAATGGGTTTCTGCCAAAAAGACAGAGGTTTTGGTTTGCCTAATTGGGAACTATATTATCAAGCAACAAGTTAGATGTGGATCAAGGAATGGATAACATTAAGAAATGCTAGATTATTGACTTTAGAAGGACATGACTTGTTATTGGGTTGGCGTGCATTTTTGTGGTACAAGGAAACAAAAACACAGGGGTATTTTAGAAGACACTTTATACAAGAGGCCTTGCTATTAAATTGGGAGAAGATAAAAAGACAACATTACTTAAAAATTCCAGTCTGGTTATCATCTGTTGAAACATTATCATATTCAATAATATTTAGAAAGGGACAAATTGTTAGATATAGTGAAATATTGAATGAAAAGGGTGAACTTAAATCTATGCAAGAATTAGAAGTACAAGGTATAAAGATGAACTGGTTTTCTTATTTGCAAATACAATCTAGACATGATAAAGATTATAAAACAGAAGATTTTTATAATAATTTGACTAGTTTAGATAATATTTTAACAGGTACTGATGAAAACATAATTAAAAAAACTATGGATATTTATTAGAGGTTAAATTGGAAGATGAACAAGTTAAAGAAACAATGATTGCTTGGGGGGAAAATTTTGGACATGGAATTGATTTAGAGAAATGGCAAAAATTGTGGTCGCAAAATTATAAAATGACAGTGTCAACTGCATATAAAGAAATTTTGTATAAGATGTTTTACAGGTGGCATTTACCCCCAATGAGAATAACCAGAATGTTCAAGAATAAATCTGAAAAATGTTGGAAATGTCATCAGATACCGGGCTCATATTGCCATATGTGGTGGATGTGTGTAGAAGCTAAAAGATACTGGACTAAAATCCACACATGGGTGGAAAAAATGACACAAAAGCATATAGACTTTAAACCAGAGATCTTTTTATTGGGGATGGTACCTGAAATATACAATAAAGAATTGAGATATTTGATTGTGAATGTATTAACAGCAGCTAGAATTATGTTTGCTAAAAATTGGAAAAATGAGAAAATCCCAACTCAAGAAGAAGTTATTAAGAAAATAATGGAGTGTGCTGAAATGAGTAAATTGACATTTAAAATTAAAGAACAAGAAGATAAACAATATTATAAGCTATGGGACTTATTCTACCAATGGTTAGATAAAAAAATATGGAAATGAAATATGATCTTTCTAATACAAGAAATGTAGAATTATATAAAATATAAGATAAAGATGTACTATTACTGGAGCGATTTAAGAGGATGAAATGAATGGTATAATATAAATTAATTCAATTTTAGAATATCTGAAATGAAACAGAGGGAAGAAATAGCCATAGTTAAATATATGGTTAATTAGGATAATAAATGTATGGATATACATGAATAAAGTGAAGACACACAAAAGATTTGTAACCAACAGACACACTGTTTGTATTTGTAATTGAAGATGGCTTTTTATTTGTATATATATATATATATATATATATATATATATATATATATATATATATATATATATATATATATATATATTTGTATAAAAATATTTTTTTTTCAAAAAAAAAAAAGAAAAGAAAAAAGGACTGTTAAGGTCTCTTAGCACTTGTGTGTCTCTGCCAGCCTTCTGGTTTCTGTCGATAGTAGTGAGGAATTAGTACTATTATTGTCATGCCCCTGTCGGAGTCTGAATCCAAAGGGGAAGAGGAACAGAGAGTGAGAGAATGGATCTGTTGGCTGTGGAAGAAACTGGGGAAGTGCAAAGTCAGGCTGGGCAGAGCAGGGGAGAGGTAGAACAAAGGTGAGGAGGTTCAGATGAAGACCAAGGCCCACTCCCTCCTCATCCTAGGCAACACAGGGAGGAATGAAGAAGAGAGCAACATGGGTTGCATGGTTTACGAGGGAAGAAAGGGATCCAATCCTCTTTACAAGGCACAGCTGCTGATGGAGTTTAAAATTAGAGGCAAATGGGAGGGGCGGTTGTCGGGAACAAATGCTGAGTTCATCTGGTGTTTATCTGAGTCCCTGGCATCCTCCCAACTGGTTTGATTTACTGCTGTGCTACTTCACTTCTGGAATTCCCTATTTTGCTTGCCCGGCCAGATTAATTACTTTGTCTTGCCTTGTTGGATTTTTTTGTTGAACGTTTTTTGTTTACAAAATTTGGGACTGAAGTATTGTCAGCCAAAGACTATTACAGGTTGGTAAAAAGAGCTCTCTCCAGCCGGAGAGTTGAAAGGGACATTGAAGGCACAGTTGGTGATAATAAAGGGACTCACATCGGTTCTCTGGCTGTGTTGCCTTTGTGTCACACCCCGGATCATCACAATTATCATCATGTCAGTAGCATTATTACAATGCTGCAGGAACACAATAATATTGCAGGATTCAATCTGGGTCAGTCACTGGAGCAGAGTTTTAATCTTCTGATCTTTCAGACTCATGCTGGAGCCCATCCTCAGGGAACTTCTCTCTAGCAGAGTGTGTGCTTTGTAGTATTTATGTGTGTGAGGCTTTTTAGTTGTTGAGTTTAGTTGTCATCAACTAAAAGGCCAGGCACCACATAAATGTTACACATAGAATAGTCCAGAGAACACATTCTGGTGAGAGAGAAGTTCCCTGAGGATGAGCTTCAGCATGAATCTGAAAGCTTGGAAGACTAAACCGGTTCCAGTGATCCACCCAGATTGGATCCTGCAATGTTAACCTGGGACACGTACATTTGTCTTCATTCGTAACACAATAATATCCTCTGAAACAATGTTGCTGTAGATTTTTGGCATTCTTGTATGCTTTTTTAGAATAGAATAGTATAGAATACTTTATTGGCCAAGGATGACTGGACACACAAGGATTTGTCTTGGTGCATACGCTCTCGGTGTACATAAAAGAAAAGATACATTCATCAAGAATCATAAGGTACAACACTTAATGATAGTCATAGGGAAACAGTCAATATAAATCTTAAGGATACCAGTAACAAGGTTACAGTCATACAGTCATAAGTGGGAGGAGATGGTTGATAAGAACAATGAGAAGATTAATACTAATGCAGACTTAGTAACTAGTTTAACAGTGTTGAGGAAAATATTTGTTTAGCAGAGTGATTTTATTAATTACGGTTATGTTCTTCCCTTGAGCTTCATCACTACCTAAGAAAAGTCTCATTTAACAACAGTGCTGGAGAAAAGATTTTCTTTGACCAGAATAGGAAGGTTGCAACTGGCTTTAATATTATCAATTGGGTCACCTTCCCAAATCAATCATTTCTTAGGATCAAAATTGGAAAAGTACATCCATCAGCTCAACTAGAAAGCCTTCTCTCTATATCAGAGGATGACATTGTCTGGCCCAACGCTTTTAAACAGGTACCTATTATTCATTTTTTCAAGGAGGGGTTGAAAATGTATCAGCAAATATCTGATTCATTAATTTGTCCACCTATTGAAGCAATTATTTGGAGATCATGCTGCAGCTGATCTCCAAATAATTGCTTCAACAGCTGGACAAATTAGGGAATCAGGTATTTGCTGATAGTTTTAAAACTACAGTGGGAGAAAAGTATATGAAAAGCAATATTCTAGATGCTCAAATTGATTTTGCAGAAAAAAAAGTATCTCAAAACAGTCATTCCTACTTCTGAGCTAATTAGATAATTAGCCCTAATCCTTGAGATCTATCAGATGAATGAGAGACAGTTCAGTTTGCATGGCTCATTATGCCAGAATACTATTTTAAGGGATAAAACAAGTCTTGTACACTAGCTTAAAATGTTTGATAACTCTAATTAGGAGAAGGAGAAGGAGAAGGAGAAGGAGAAGGAGGAGAAGGAGAAGGAGAAGGAGAAGGAGAAGGAGAAGGAGAAGGAGAAGGAGAAGGAGAAGAAGAAGAAGAAGAAGAAGAAGAAGAAGAAGAAGAAGAAGAAGAAGAAGAAGAAGAAGAAGAAGAAGAGGCAGCTAATCAAGGAGAGAAGCAACTTAGAACTAAGGAGAAATTTCCTGACAGTTAGAACAATTAATCAGTGGAACAACTTGCCTCCAGAAGTTGTGGATCCTTCAACACTGGAAGTTTTAAAGAAGATGTTGGATAACCATTTGTCTGAAGTGGTTTAGGGTTTCCAGGGGGTTGGATTAGAAGACCTCCAAGGTCCCTTTCAACTCTGTTATTCTATTCTGTTCTGTTCTGTTCCGTTATCAATCTATTAGTAAATTGCTAATAATTAGAGTATAATTTGCTCTTTTTTAATTTACAGACTCAACCTTTTTCTTTATGCAATGAGCATTGCTCCTTGGGGTACAGCAAGATCAAAATAGAAGGGAAGCCATTTTGCTGTTACAAATGCCTTCATTGTCCAGAAGGGAAAATTGCCAATCAGACAGGTAAGAAATGTCATACAAGAATGTTGATATCTATTAGTTGTGAAGGTCAATAGGTTCAAAGCACTACCCAGGCTTCAGAGGCTGGGAATTTACCCTACATTTACCCTGGAGATAGAAATGGTTGCAACAACAACCATGGGATTGTCCCAAATCAACATGTTTCCAATTCACAAAAGGTCCAATAAACTGTTCCAAAAATTTCTTTATTTCACTGCTAACAAAACAAGGCTAAGGATCATTCCTAGCTAGGGGAGATCAATATATGGAAAACAGAAGTGAGATGTTTAAGTTCAAGGCTCAATTCAATTTTAAGCATATACATACAATCAAATGTTATCTGATTAATTAAAGTTAAATTTCAAGATTCTGTTCTCAGTCAATTTAGCATTAGTATTTAGGCTTACATACCCTTCCATAGCAATAGTATTAGCACCTGGACTTATATACTGCTTTACAGCTCTCTCTAAGCAATTTGCAGAGTCAGCATATTGCACGCAACAATTTGGGTCCTCATTTTACCCACCTTGGAAGGATGGAAGGCTAAGTCAACTTTGAACCTGTCAAATTGCAGGTAGCCAGCAGGCAGCAGGCAGCAGATGTAGCCTGCAGTACTGCACTCTAATCACTGCACCACCATGGCTCATAGCACTTAACAGCACTCTCTGGATGGTTTACAATGTAGAAGCATTATTTACATGTTACCCCCACCAATCTGGGTCCACATTTTTCTGATCTTGGAAAGATGGAAGGACGACTCAATCTTCCTTTCTTTCTTTCTTTCTTTTTTTTTTTTGGAAAATTTTTATTAAATACATATTAAAACATTGGACACGGTGTAACCGTCCTGGCATTATCTTTGCCATACATACTAAAATAAAAGATAAATACCATATATACCTTACTACTTATATACATTTGGTCTATTCAGTAATTACATATATAAAGACATCATTCTTCTATCTATATTACTTAAAAATTTGTCTTATCCACTTTCATTCTATTATAATTACATACATAACCTTAGTTCTCCATTCTATGAATTCTAGTCAGTTCATATTTTTCGTCCCTCTTTTCCATTCCAACCATTGATAAAATTTGTTCCATATCTCATAGTATTCTGACTCGTCTTTATTTTTCAATTCCAACATTAATCTATCCATTTCCGCGCATGTCAATTTTTTTTTTAATCACTTCATTTTCAAGGGGGATTTCCTTATTTTTCCAATTTTGGGCAAAGATCATTCTTGCTGCTATTATAATATGTATTATTAAATAAATTACCCCTTTACTATATTTCCCCTTTATAATTCCCAATAGGAATAGTTCTGGTTTATATTCTATTTCTTCTCCAGTTAATTCTGCCAGCCATAAATGAATTTTCTGCCAATACTCCTTTGCTTTTTTATATGACCACCACATATGGTAGTACATGCCTGATTCGTGGTTGCATTTCCAACATTTTGGTGATAAATTTCTAAACAATTTTGCCAATCTCACTGGCGGAAAGTGCCACCTGTA
This sequence comes from Arizona elegans, assembly GCA_022577455.1. Taxonomy (NCBI): domain Eukaryota; kingdom Metazoa; phylum Chordata; class Lepidosauria; order Squamata; family Colubridae; genus Arizona; species Arizona elegans. The sequence continues at coordinate 3,773,507 of JAKOOJ010000021.1, read as the reverse complement.
GAACATTTTATATAAATTTATTAAGGCTGACTCAATCTTGATCCCATCAGGTCGAATTCAAAGCTGTGGACAAAGTTTGCCTGCAATGCTGCATTTTAATCATTGTGCCACTAGGGCTGACAATTTAGTTATAGGACTTTCCTGGTCCACAGCTTTAAAAAAGTAACTTAGACTTTCCCAACTTTCCACTCTGTATGATGATAGTCTGGAAATTCCAAGGACTGAAGCAGGAGTGCTATTAGCAGGTTCTGACAGGTTCTGGAGAACCGGTAGTGGAAATTTTGAGTAGTTTGGAGAACCGGCAAATACCACCTCTCCCCAGTGTGGGGTGGGAATGGAGATTTTGCAATATCCTTCCCCTGGAGTGGGGTGGGAATGGGGATTTTGCAGTATCCTTCCCCTGCCATGCCCACCAAGCCAACCAAGCCACGCCCACAGAACCGGTCGTAAAAAAAAATGGATTTCACCAGTGCTTGCTACTATTGTGTCTCCTCCTTCATGTCATTATTTACTTTATTTAATTATTTAATTAAATTGTAGGGAAAGACCATTAAAAAAGAACATCTTCCCAGTTGTTTAAGAATCGTGCAAAAAGCTTTCTTTTCTCTGGAAAAATTCACATGAGGCATCTATTTTCTCTCTCAACAATATAGCAGAGAATATTGAAAGGTCATTTGTGTTTAAAGATGGATGCATAACTGTAAGAGGGAAGAAGAGGACAAAATGTTGATGGCTTCTGGCCATGGGAATGAAAATTAGAACACAGAGAGAAGAGTAGACAGAAGTGAGAATGGAGAGGAGAATGCCAAATGATAGTAAGGAGATGAACATGGTGCTACGACTGGTGGAGTCATGTACCTCGGAGTGATAGACAAGATAAAAGGACTATTAACATCCTTCTCCTGGAGTGAGGTGGGAATGGAGATTTTACAGTATCCTTCCCCTGCCACACCCACCAAGCCATGTCCACCAAGCCACACCATGCCCACCAAGCCACACCCACACAACCAGTAGTAAAAAAAAAAATTCAATTCCACTACTGGACTGAAGTACAATTCTTTGGAAAGTTGGGGAAAACTGAGCTAATTGTGAATGTGCTTGACAACTCTGTTTCATCTTTCAGATTTAGATGACTGTTTCCTGTGTCCTGAAGGAAACTATCCCAACAAGAACAGAGCACTTTGCATTAAAAAACTCACATCTTTCTTGTCTTACAAAGAACCCTTGGGAACCACCTTGACCAGTGTTGCTTACTTCTTTTCTGTCATCTCAGTTGTGGTGCTGGGGATTTTTATTAAACACCAGGACACTCCCATTGTCAAAGCCAACAACAGGAGCCTGACTTATACTCTTCTCCTTGCTCTCCTGTTCTCTTTTCTTTGCATTTTGCTTTTCATTGGGCAGCCTAACCAATTAAAATGTCTCTTGAGACAAGCTGCTTTTGGCATCATTTTCTCTGTGGCTCTTTCTTGCATATTGGGCAAAACAACCATAGTGGTTCTTGCTTTCATGGCCACCAAGCCAGGCTCCAAAATAAGGAAATGGGTAGGGAAAGGACTAGCCAACACTATTGTGTTATCTTGCTCTCTGGTGCAAGTCACGATTTGCAGTGTTTGGCTGGCAATTTCTCCCCCATTTCCAGATTCAGACATGCATTCCATGGCTGGAGAAATTGTCCTGGAATGTAATGAAGGTTCAACCATCATATTTTATATTGTTCTAAGCTTTATGGGATTCTTGACCATTATCAGTTTCACAGTGGCGTTCCTAGCCAGGAAGTTACCAGATAGCTTTAATGAAGCCAAATTTATCACCTTCAGCATGTTTGTTTTTTGTAGCGTTTGGGTGTCATTTGTTCCCACCTATCTGAGCACCAAGGGAAAATATATGGTAGCTGTGGAGGTCTTCTCCATTTTGGCTTCTGCAGCAGGATTACTGGGTTGCATCTTTTTCCCCAAATGTTACATAATTATTCTGAGGCCTGATTTGAACAGAAAGGAGCAGCTGATGAAGTAATAAAAGTGATTTCTCATTTCTTCTTACTATTCATTCGGTAAGCATCTTACTCTAGTTCAAGCCTCATTTTAATGAGTTGCTTTCAATTTGCTAAGCATTTTTTTTTCAAAATAATCAGCAGCAATGTATGCAGTGTGCAAGAAAGACAACTCGATTGTTTATCTATGCAGTGGATAAAAACCTATGGAGATTCTCAGTTATCTAGAACATGGTTGTCCCAAAAGTGCTTTTTCAGGAGACAACTGGACTTCCTTGTTTTTTTTCTTTGAAGATGTTTCACTTCTTATTCAAGAAGCTTCTTCAACTCTGACTGGATGGTGGGGAATGGAAGGGTTTATATTCCGTGCAGACAGCTGGTCATTTGCATTCTTTTAGAGAGTCGTTGAAGCTACTTGGACATTTATCTGTGTCTTCAGGGTAACCCGAATAGTGCAAATGGGTGTGGACCCTTCTTGGCTGCAGGATGTTTTCTGTGCTGTGTCCCTTCACTGTTAAAAGAATGCAAATGACCAGCTGTCTGCCAGGAATATAAATCCTTCCATTCCACACCATCCAGTCAGAGCTGAAGAAGCTTCTTGGATGAGAAGCAAAACGTCTTCAAAGATAAAGCAAGAAAGTCCAGTTGCCTCCTGAAAAAGCACCTTTGGGATAAGCAGTGGATACATTTTCTTTTTAAGGTATAGGAATAGTCTTATATTGGAGCTATTTATATTTGATCCCAAATAGTCAGTGTAAAAAAATTACCATTGTAGAAAATAAAGTTTAAATGAAAAATGTGATTTCTAGTCCAAACTGGTTAGTTTTCAAAACAAAATTCTAGAGAGAAAACAGGTGGGAAATTCCAACTTTTTATTCCAAAAAATGGCTATCCTCTACAAAAATAATATGTGCAAAAATATTAGCAGATATGCAACATTTCTGTAAATTGAGAATGCTTTCAGAAATAGCAATGTTAATTGTTTATTTTTTATCAATTAACAAAATGGAAAATAAATGAACAGAAGAGAAATCCAAATCAAATCAATATTTGGCATGACCACCACTTGGGTTCAAAACTCATCAATTCTTATACACTTGCACAAAGTCAGGGATTTTGTAGGATTACAGTCCTATGGTATTGGTATGATTAACCAATTATATCCAGCTGGTGCAAGTGATCATCAATTTCATACGTATGTTGAAACACAGTCATTAATTGAAACAGAAACAGTTGTGTAAAAGGCTTAAAAGTGGGTGAGGAACAACCAAATTCTGCTACTAAGCTGAGGTTGTGGAACACAGTTTCCTGTCACAGGTCATACACCATGGCAAAACTGAGCACAGGAACAAGACACAATAGCAATAGCAATAGCACTTAGACTTATATATCACTTCATGGTGCTTTTACAGCCCTCTCTAACTGGTTTACAACTTTACAGAGTTATCATATTGCCCCCAACAATTTGGGTCCTCATTTTACATACCTTGGAAGGAATTTTACCTACCAAAATTCTGATGAATTGGAAGAGGAAGAAAATGTTCATGGATTTGATCAATGCTTTGGAGTTAGCTTCAAGTCTTGACTGAATGAGTTCTAAAATCAAGATGTGCTGGTCAGGGAAGATGTTCTGAGTAACAATGGAAGAACTGATTGACTTGTGCTTCATACAAGGCTGTCCTGCTTATAGCAACTGTATTAGCAATGCTGCCCCTTCGGGTGGCCAATGTTGCTGCCAGGAGTAACTGCATTTTTTATAGACTTTTCCAGCTACCTGAACAGAATTATCAGTCTGGGGACCTCATCATTGCAGGAGTTTTTTCTCAGAGCTTCATCATGGCTAATCCTATAACTTTTATAATAGTTGAACGGTTTGAAGATCACTTGTAAGGAAATGTTTAGGTTTTATTAGGATCACTACTAATATCAGTCTTTTGTAGAATATTGTCTTGCAGAATCTAGTGGTGTTAGGTTAAGGAGAAGTTAACAATTCCATCATTATGAGCCGAGGTGGCGCAGTGGTTAGAGTGCAGTACTGCAGCTACTTCAGCTGATTGCTAGTTCAGAAGATCAGCGGATCAAATCTCACCAGCTCAAGGTTGACTCAGCCTTCCATCCTTCTGAGGTGGATAAAATGAGGACCCAGATGGTTGGGGGCAATATGCTATTTAGTATACTGTCTTTGGTGTAAGCCGCCCAGAGTCCTCGGAGAGTGGGCAGCATAGAAATATGAATAATAAATAAATAAATAAATCATTGAGTTTTCTCAAATAAGCATTTTTGTTTCCTGCTGTGTGATTGATGTGATTCCTGCAAAAGCTTGCTAAAATGCTACTGAGGTTAGGGGATTGCAGTGAACAAAACTTGACTTGAGGCTTCATTTGTATAGTAGTGGCAGGAATATCAATCATTCAATAGCAATAGCATTTAGACTTATATACCGCTTCACAGTGCTTTACAGCCCTCTCTAAGCAGTTTACAAAGTCAGCATATTGTGCCCCGAACAATCTGGGGCGCATTTTACCCACCTCGGAAGGATGGAAGGCTGAGTCAATCTTGAGCCTGGTGAGATTTGAACTGCCAAATTGCAGGCAGCCGGCAGACAGCAGAAGTAGCCTGCAGTACTGCACTCTAACCACTGCGCCACCATGGCTCTATGACTGCAAATCAATCTTTATTGCAGTCACAAACCAGCAGATAGAAGTAGTAAGGATATGTCTTCTATGCTTTCTCTGTTTCTAATCCCTATACCATTATAACATAACATACACACATCAATGTACATGTAAATGTTCCTTTCTTCAAAGTCATTGTCCAGCCAATTTATGTAGCATGAATTATATCCAGAAGGTACCTGTAGCTTCCAGCTATTTGAACACGATTGATGTTAAATCACCCAGATTCTTGAAATGGCAATAGTAAAACTCTCTTGTTTTAGTACACTGCAGCTTATTTTCTGGATTTTGAAAATTAGGTTCAGTTTAGAACCTGAGAAGTATTATGGCACCACTATACATGCATGTGCATGCATTCATGTACAAACACATACACATATACATATACCATATTTTTCCGTGTATATGACACTACTTTTTCTTTTTCTTTTCTTTATTTGAAAATGGAGGGGTGTCTTATACACAGGCTGCACATGCAGGATGAGCCTCTATCTTATATGCAGCTCTATCATTCCTCTCTATTGTAGCTGTTTCCTGTATCACATTGCCACTCTAGGTTTCATCTCTATTGTTCCTGTGATGCGTTTCCTGTTCTTGTTATATTATTCACTCTAAGAAGATGGCTTCTGCACAGTGATGGCTTATATTGTGATTACTACAAGAAACTACATGAAACATGGGGGTGTCTTATACATGGGGGCATCTTAAAGATTGGAAAATATGTTACATTGTAAACTGAATGGTTTAGGAAATGTTTCATTCCTGCCACAACCCCCCCTTTTTTTGTAGACCTGCATTTTTTTTCCATAGCATAGAAAATATGCATTTTCTATCCTATGAAAGAAGAATCGAAATTTACTTTTGTTCAAATCCAGGCAATGTGTTCCCATTTTCTAAAGAAAAAGAAAATCATTGCTCTAACATAACATAATTATTATGTTTGCTCTTGCAATTATGAAGTTGACTTCTCCAGATCCTTGGGGAATGCTAATCTATTGGAAAAAAAATACCAAGTCAAAACATGTAAAACTAACATGAGATCTATAATTCTTAATCTGTTACACCGGAGATAACTTGCAGAGAACAATCATGGCTTCAATTCTCATAGTCAGCAACCAGTCAAGATAGACTGAGACCTTCTGCCAGACAGAGATCACTGTCTTTGCTTTCATTTCTCTGGCCAGAAAGTTCCACAGAAGATGATAACTTTGGCATTGATGATAACCTAGGTATTATTGATATTAATGCTACTTCCGGGCCTTCCGGCGGTGACGTCAGCGGGTTAGGGACGAAAGGAACGGCTCTCCGTTCTCCAAGTCCCTAATATCTCCGATCTAGGAGCCGATTTAGGCACTATTGACCTCGGAGAGGTCAATAGAAAAAAGGGGAAACTCCGAGGACCTCGGGGAGGACAGCAATCCCCCCGAAGGTTCAGGAAATCCCCCTTAATCCTGATCGGGGAAAAACCAGCTGCTCCGGCTGGCCAGGAACGTTGACAGCTGACTAAGAGGGAAGCGAAAATCAAAATAAAGAAGACTTCGGTGGAAAGATCGGGAAGAAAAAGAGCTCAAAAGGTATATTTTTACAATCCACAACGTGAGAATTGAAAGCGGAAGAAGATAAAACTCCAACTAAGAGGCGAATTTTCGCTAGATAAGCGGCGACCGAGAAATAAGTGGAGACGGATTCCATCTTGACAGTGACAGCGCACAAATTAACAACCGGTGAAATCGGAGGAAATCCAGGGGAAACTGAGGAGGAGAAAGTGATCCCAGAGAAGCTTGGATTTTCGAGATTTTGCTACAGAGGAGAGGAGAGGCGGAATTTAAGGAGAGAAAGGATTTATTTGATAGACTTTGCTCTTGGTGGAGGTGACAACGAGGCAAGTAACAAGCAGCTGATACCGGAAGAGAGAGTGGCAGAAAACTTTGTTTAAAGTGGAAGCTAGTAACTTTTGGAGTTAAATCAAACTAACCTAAGTGGAATATTTCCCTTTGGATTTTTGGACTTTTGGACTTTGGATATTTGGAGATCGGGACGAGAATTTGGATAGTACTTAGATATTGGGACTTGGATTATCTTTTCTCTTTTCTCTTTTTTCTTTTTGAAAGGTGGACATTCTGGAGTTTCAGAGTTTTGGTGGACATTGGACATTCAATTTAAAAGTATTGGGACATTAGACTTTGGAAGTAAATAGACAATAAATAAGAAGGATACAAATTTGAAAAAAAAAAAGAGTGATCTGGAAGAAGAAGAAATAACTGTAAAGTATAATCAATTGTATTAAAAGCTGATAACAAATTAGTGATTAATAAGCACAAAAAGTATTAATATTTAATCTACTGTTTTTGAAATCTCATATATAACCTTATATACTACATATATAATTGTTGATTTAGTTACATATTTACCTTAAACATATATTTATATTATATTTATATATTTATATTAACTTCAGTGCTATATTTTATTTTGGTAGTTAAATATCACATTGTTTTTGTATGTTTAATTATATTAGACAGATTAATCGAATCTAGGACAGTAATTAAGAGTAATTGATTTGATAAATAGTAATTAATAATAAGTTTAAATAAGACAGTAAGTAATTAATTATAAGGATAGTTAATTGATGAATTGCTGAAGTATTAGACTTTTCCCTCACTCTCTCCCTTTATATTTTACCCCCATGTTTAGAGAGTAACATAGGCAAAATAGCCATCAAGAATTGAAGAACTCTATAAAATATTGAAAAGTGAAAGAAAGAACTTATATATAGACAGTGATAGTGTGATAAGGAAATTTACCCTAATTGTTTATCTCCCTGGGACTATCGGGATTACTGAAAGCCACTAACCTAACATAAATACTAAAAGAAATATAATAGCCCAAATAGTAATCAGTATATGAAAATCTGGGAGAAGATAATAAAAGAAATACTAATGGCAACTACAACTTCAACAACAATTTCTAAGCTGAATAAGAAAATACCATCAAACCAGATGATACTCACAGCCTCTCCAGCACAACAGAAAATAGCGGAATCTACGGAAAAAGAGAAAGCATCCCCCACTCTTAGCATGCAAAACATCCATTCCGTATTAACGATGATCCAGGAAGGAATGAATAAAATGCAAGAGACCATAGCCCACAACCATGAAGAGACAAGGAAAAATCATGAGGAACTTAGGACGGATGTGGGAGAGATAAAGGATAATATTAAGAACATGGATGAGAAGATAGGAAAGATACAACACAAAATAGAGGAAAATGAACAGAGGATTTATAAGGCGGAGGAGAGAATAGAACATATGAATAAGAGAATGGAGAAGATGGAATACAACCAAGCAGCCATAAATAAAGACCTAGAGGACACCGTATCATATCTTGAGATGGAGAAGGCATCCTTTTATCTGAGGTTTCAGAATGTAGAAGAGCAAAAGGAGGAGGATTTAGGAGAAACCATGACTGAGATATTTTCAAAAGTGACCCAGAGGGATAAGGAGGAGATTCGAAGCGGAATAGATGAAATCTATAGGGTTCACACGAATTACGCCCGGAGAAACAAGTTACCAAAAGAAATACACATTAGATTCACCAAAAAATCGTTAAAAGAAGAGATCTATAGGAAAATGAGAGAGGAAACAGCTATGTATAAGGGAAAAGAAATTTTAACCCTCAAACAGATACCAAAAAGGACAAGGGACCAAAGAAGGAACTACAACTTTTTAACGGCGCAGCTGAACAAATTTAGAATAAAGTTCCGCTGGCTAATACCGGAGGGCCTACTAATCTCCTGGGAAGACAAAAAATATAGAATTGATAATGTAGAAAAAGCACAGGATTTCTTTGACCAACACTTCGCCCTGGAGGAGGAGCAGGAGAGTAGAAAAGAAGAGGGTCCCAAGAGGCAAGAGGAGCAGCAGACAGAGAAAGAAGAAAGAGACTGAGAAGAGGGGAGAAGATTGGAAAGAGAAAGAATGGAGAGAGAGGGAGCGAGGGAAAAGACACAAATGATACTTAGAAACACAAAAAGACTGCAATCAACAGATAAATAAATAAAGAGAGATGGAAAAAGAGCTAAAACTTATTTCAATTAATATAAACGGACTTAACTCATCAGCTAAAAGAAAACACACATTTACAAAACTTCAAAAGCTAGATATGGATATTATAACACTCCAAGAGGTACATATTAAAAGACAGCATCAAAAATTACTGGACAATCAAAGATTAGGAAGACTATATGCAGCTCTTGGAGACCAAAAAAAGAGAGGAGTTGTAATATATGTGAAGAAATATCTAAAAACAAAACAAATATATGCAGATATAGAAGGACGTTTCTTAATAATAGAAATACAAACAGAATCCAAAACAATATTACTAATATCCATATATGCACCCAACGGAAACCAAAATGATTTTTTTAAAAAATTACACAATATAATTAAAGACCTGGAATATGAAACTATCTGTATAGTAGGAGATTTTAACGCAATCACGGACATAGAAAAAGACTATCAGAGTAATAAACAAAGTAAAACCAGAAAGAAAACCTTACCGGAACCTTTCAAAGATATGACCAACGAACTACACCTACATGACGTATGGAGAGAGGCAAACATGCAAACGAAACAGTACACATATTATTCGAACCCACATCAGTCATGGTCTAGGATCGACATGGCCTGGATGACTTCAGACCTCAGAGAGGAGGTAAAAGATATCGAGATAGCAGTGAACACCTGGGCAGATCACAACCCCATTAAAATAATATGGAAAGGACATCGAAAGCAAAGGAGGTGGATGATGGATACGGGAATAATAAAAGATAAGGAATATATACAAATGATTGAGAAAGAGGTTAAAATGTTCCTACAAATAAACACTAAAGAACAGACATCGCTTCAAAACCTTTGGGACACAATTAAAGCATACATAAGAGGTCTTACAATCGCGTATATGGCAAAAAAAAATAAAGAGAAACAACGGTTAAGGAATAAATTGTTAGAAGAACTCAGAACATATGAATTAGAACTGCAGAAGGACCCCCAAAACAAAACAATAAAAGGAAAATTAAACCTTACTAAACACAGAATCAATCTGACTACCCAGACAGATATCGCACAGAAAATCAAATTAGCAAAACAGAAACAGTTCGAACATGCAAACAAAATGGGGCGCTGGTTAGCGTATAAATTGAAAAAAGAGAAAGAAAGGAGAACAATATTTCAATTGCAGGACGAGACAGGACAAACATACCATACCAACCTAGATAAAAAACGTATAGTCAAAGACTTTTTTCAAAGCCTCTACAAGAAAGAAGAGATTCGGGATGAAGACATTAAGGAATATCTAGGTAAAACAAACATTATAAAACTAGAGGAGTCCCACAGAGAAGCACTAAACAGACCAATCACGATGTCTGAGCTGGTGGAAGCAAGGAAAAAGCAAAAAAATAACAAGGTCCCAGGCCCGGATGGAATACCAACGGAGTTTTATAAAAACTGTCAAAATGCAATGGATGAACTGTTACTCCAGGTCCTCAATGATGCATTATTAGAAGCAGAAATTCCCAAATCCTGGACTGAAACCATTATTACACTCATCCCTAAAGAAGATACAGACCCTACACAAGTTAAAAATTATAGACCGATTTCATTGCTTAATGTAGACTATAAACTCTTCATGTTGGTTATAACGCAAAGACTGAAAACAATTATCCATAAATACATACATACAGATCAGAATGGCTTTGTTCCAAGAAGACAGATCAGAAATAATATAAGAACAATTATCAACGTCCTGGAATACTACGAGAAAAGAAGTGATAAACAAGCAGCCTTAATCTTCCTAGACGCACAAAAGGCCTTTGATAATTTAAATTGGAACTTCCTCATATTGCAACTAGAAACCATGGACTTTGGTGCTAAATTCTTACAAATGATTAGAAAAGTATATTCCCTCCAAACGGCCAAAATTATGATTAATGGAGATATGACTGAAAACCTAGATATACAAAAAGGTGTGAGGCAAGGCTGCCCTTTATCGCCACTATTGTTCATAATCTCATTGGAAATATTATTAAATGAAATTAGGAAAGATGCCGAAATAAAAGGTTTGAGAACACGGAAAGAAGAGTACAAATTGCAAGCCTTTGCCGATGACGTGGTATTTATAATGGAGCAACCAGAAACAACAGGAACCAAACTTCTAACGAAGATAGAGGAATATGGAAGAGTCGCAGGGCTTAAAATTAACAAACAAAAAACCAAAGTATTAACAAAGAATTTGACAAAGGTACAAGAGACAAAACTAGAGGACAAATTAGGAATACAAATTGTAAAGAGAATAAAGTATCTAGGAATCTGGCTTACTGCTAAAGCAATAACAATTAGAGAAGACAATTACAATAAATTAATGAAACAAATCAGGAAAGACCTGGAAATGTGGAACAAATTACAACTGTCATTCCTAGGGAAAATTGCATCCATAAAAATGAATATACTGCCTAGATTACTCTACCTCTTCCAAGTAACCCCAATTTGGCCAGGAAAGAACTTTTTTAAGGACCTTAATAAAATAATAACAAAATTTATTTGGAATGGGAAAAGGGCCAGAATCAAAATAAAATGTATGCAGGATACTCGGGAAAAAGGAGGTTTAGGCCTACCGGACTGGGAGCTATACTACAAAGCAGCGTCGCTAAATTGGATAAGGGACTGGATAGACCTTAAGAATAAAAGAATGCTATCACTAGAGGGCTTTGAATTACAGCGCGGATGGCACGCCTTTCTGTGGGAGGGAAAGGATAAGCACCATGGATACTTTCAGCAACATATTATCAGAGAATCACTGTATAAATCATGGCAAGAGGTTAGGAAACATTATACCAAAATCCCACGATGGCTATCGACAATGGAAGCACAAATATATCCCAATGCCATGGATATAGATAAAATGAGGACTTATAAAGAATTATTGAACAGTGAAGGAGAATTACAAACAAGACAAGAACTACAAAATCAGGGTATAGACATTGATTGGTGGCCATACATGCAAATAGAATCAAGATATAAAACTGATCGGGCACAATTCGGATTCCAAAATGAACCAAATGAATTGGATAAAATATTACAAAGTACAGATGAGAAAATGATCACCAAAATCTATAAGTACCTATTAAAATACAAATTGGAAGAGGAGGTTGTCAAAGAGAATATGATAATATGGGCCAAAAACATAGGATATACTATTGAATTGGATAAGTGGGAGAATTTGTGGAAGATAAATTATAAGACGACATTGTCCATACCATACAAGGAAAACCTTTACAAAATGTTCTACCGATGGCACCTCCCGCCGGCGCGCCTAGCCAAAATGTTCCCAAATACATCTCCGATGTGCTGGAAATGTAAATCACAGAAAGGGACATATTATCATCTCTGGTGGCTATGCCGAAGGGCAAAACAATACTGGCAACAAATTAAAACAATGATTGAAGAAATCACAAAACAAAAACTTGAAATGAGACCGGAAACCTTCTTATTGGGAATAATCACAGCAAACTATACCAAAGAAATAAAATACCTGATCATTCATATCCTCACAGCAGCACGTATACTATTTGCCCAACATTGGAAATCTGAACAGTTACCCACAGAAGACAAAATAATAGCTAAAATTACAGAATGTGCAGAATTGGATAAGCTTACAAAAGAAATACAAGAGAAAGACGATACTGATTACTATTTAGTATGGCAAAGATGGTACAGCTGGCTGGAGGGAAAAATAGGAATACAAAGATAATTTTTGACTATTTAATAGAAATGCATAGAAATAAATAAGGAATTAATTATATATATACATATATAACCATGTAAACAGGTGATTGTAGATATTGATACAAATAGAAATATGAAAAATAACCCACCGTTGTAGTAACTTCTAAGAGTCAGTCATTGGACTGAATTGACGTTTGTTTGTCTTGTATGCTGTTTAATGTATTCATGTTGGTTTTGTTTATTTTTTTTATTATTAATAAAAATTTTAAAAAAAAAAAAGATATTAATGCTACTTCCACTGGCAGTATGCAAAGTTCCTAGCTTTAGATGTAATGTTAGTGAGCCTCTTCCTATTCATCATAAGTATTATAAATCCGGAGACCTCAGAATGGCCACCATTATTTCTCACACTTACTGTTTTTCCAATTTGACTTTCTTTGAAAAACGTCCTTCTTCTGCACTCTTTGGTGATTTTGTGTAAGGACCTTTGATTTTCTCAATTAAAATTTATAGTCTCTCCAGGTGTGGCAAAACTGTGGGTACGAATTTTCTTCTCATTGTTTTCCAGCTGCTTTCTTACCTTTCTAAAATAACGAATGCTGATTTTGGCACCACTTTCTGTTTGGTGGTTTAATAGTTAGGCTTGCTTTGCTTTATTATTTATTTATTATGATGATTATTTATTTATTTATTTGTCAAAGGCGCATTAGGTAACAAGTATAAACATAGATTAGATACATAAAATAGATACAAATACAGGGACGGCAGGCACACTGGTGTGCTTATGCACACCCCTTAAAGACCTCTTAGGAATGGGGTGAGGTCAACAGTAGACAATCTTAGGTTAAAGTTTTGAGGGTTTAGGGATGAAACCACAGAGTCAGGTAGTGCATTCCAGGCATTGTCTACTCTGTTGCTGAAGTTGTATTTTCTGCAATCAAGTTTGGAGCGGTTCATTTTAAGTTTGTATCTATTGTGTGCTCATGTATTGCTGTGGTTGAAGCTGAAGTAGTCATTGACAGGTAGGACATTGTAGCAGATAATTTTATGAGTTACACTTAGGTCATACCGAAGGCAGCATAGTTCTAAGTTTTCTAAGCCCAGAATTTCAAGTCTGGTGGAATAAGGTATTTTGTTGTGAGCAGAAGAGTGGAGGATTCTTCTTGTGAAATATTTTTGGACACTTTCAATTGTATTAATGTCCGATATGCAGTGCAGGTTCCAGACAGATGAGCTGTATTTGAGAATTGGTCTAGCAAATGTTTTGTATGTTCTGGTTAGTAGTATGATATTACCGGAAAAGAAGCTATGCAAGATTAGGGTTACAACTCTTAATGCCTTTTTGGCAATGTTGTTACAGTGGGCTTTGGCACTTAGATCATTAGATATGAGTACTCCAAGGCTTATATAAAACCCAGTTTAACTGAAAATGGATTGGCTCTGTCCCTTTAAACAGTAGAAGTCTAAAGTCCAACCACTACATCTAAAAGGAATGATACTGTTTTGTACTGGTAGAAACGAGAACCCTTTATATGTCAAATATTAAGAATAGAATAGAATAGAATAGAATAGAATAGAATAGAATAGAATAGAATAGAATAGAATAGAATAGAATAGAATAGAATAGAATTTTTATTGGCCAAGTGTGATTGGACACACAAGGAATTTGTCTTGGTGCATATGCTCTCAGTGTACATAAAATAAAAGATACGTTCATCAAGAATCATAAGGTACAACACTTAATGATAGTCATAGGTTACAAATAAGCAATCAGGAAACAATATCAATATAAATCTTAAGGATACCAGCAACAAGGTTACAGTCATACAGTCATAAGTGGAAAGAGATGGGTAATGGGAACAATGGGAAGATTAATAGTAATGCAGATTTAATAAATAGTTTGACAGTGTTGAAGGAATTATTTGTTTAGCAGAGTGATGGTGTTTGGGAAAAAACTGTTCTTGTGTCTAGTTGTTCTGGTGTGTAGTGCTCTATAGTGTCGTTTTGAGGGTAGGAGTTGAAACAATTTATGTCCAGAATGTGAGGGATCTATAAATATTTTCACAGCCCTCTTTTTGACTTGTGCAGTATACAGATCCTCAATGGAAGGCAGATTGGTAGCAATTGTTTTTTCTGCAGTTCTAATTATCATCTGAAGTCTGTGTCTGTCTTGTTGGGTTGCAGAACCAAACCAGACAGTTATAGAGGTGCAGATGACAGACTCAATAATTCCTCTGTAGAAGTGGATCAGCAGCTCCTTGGGCAGTTTGAGCTTTCTGAGTTGGCGCAGACAGAACATTCTTTGTTGTGCTTTTTTGATGACGTTTTTGATGTTAGCTGTCCATTTTAGATCTTGCAATATGGTAGAACCTAGAAATTTGAAGGTCTCTACTGTTGATACTATGTTGTCTAGTATTGTGAGATAACATCTGAAATCTTATGGAAATCTTCCAAAGTTTTGGCAGTACTGCTATGAAGTAAGACAAAATAGTTTTACTGAAGTAAAACAATGAGAAAAGCCTTAATGGACCCTTCAGAAGCTCTTCAAGTTCACCATTCCTGGAAATAGACAAATCTATATAAATCAAGGCATGGGCTACATGTTTCCAAAACAACTAAGAAGAGGAGGTAGGCAAAGAGCTTGAAAAATGAAAGAATACTCACTGGGTACATACTACCACATGTGGTAGACATGTATGAAAGCAAAGAAATATTGGACAAAAATACATACATGATTAGGAAAAAATGTTAAAGCTGCATATAGACTATAAACCAAAAATATTTTTGTTAGGTATAGTACCAGAAAAGTATAAGAGGAATTTGTATACTCTTGCAGCAGCAAGAATTGTATTTGCACAGTAGTGCAATTAAGGTAAAGGTAAAGGTTCCTTTCATATGTGCTAGTTGTTCCCGACTCTAGGGGGCGGTGCTCATCTCTGTTTCAAAGCCAAAGAGCCAGCGCTGTCCGAAGACTTCTCTGTGGTCATGTGGCCGGCATGACTAAATGCCAAAGGTGCACGGAACGTGTTACCTTCCCACCAAAGGTGGTCCCTATTTTTCTACTTGCATTTTTATATGCTTTTGAACTGCTAGGTTGGCAGAAGCTGGGACAAGTAACGGGAGCTCACCCTGTTATGCGGCACTAGGGATTCGAACTGCTCAACTGCCGACCTTTCCATCGACAAGCTCAGCATCTTAGCCACTGAGCCACCGGGTCCCTTTGTAGTACAATTAGTGAGGTACTAATACCACTGTATAAAGCCTTAGTAAGACCACACCTAGAGTACTGCATCAAGTTTTGGTCATCACACTAGAAAAAAGATGTTGAAACTCTTGAAAAATTGCAGAAAAGAGCAACCAGGATGATTAGGGGACTGGAAACTAAAACATATGAAGAACAGATACAGGAACTGGGCATGGCTAGTCTAGTGAAGAGAAGGACCAGGGGAGATATGATAGCAGTGTTGCAATATTTGAGGAGCTGCCACAGAGAGGAAGGGGTATTTTCTAAAGCATCTGTAGGCCAGACAAAGAATAATGGATGGAAATTGAACAAGGAGAGATTTAATCTGGAAATAAGGAGAAATTTTCTGACAGCGAGAGCAATCAACCGATGGAACAGAAGTTGCCTTCGGAAGTTGTGGGAGCTTCATCACTTGAGACTTTCAAGAAGAGTTTGGACTGCCATTTGTCAGAAATGATTTAGGATCTCCTGCTTGGATGGAGGGTTGGACCTACAAGGTTCCTTCCAACTCTGTTAATCTGTTAAAAAGTACTGGAAACACTGAGGAAATATCGAGAGAAGAAGATGTAATTAAAAAAAATATTAGGTTGTGCAGAAATGGACAGACTGACTGACATTAAAGATAGAAGAAAAAGAAGATACAGAGTATTTTTGAACATAGGACTTGTTTTATAAATGGTTGGATAATAGAGGTAGAAATTAGGAGCTGGAAAAATATTATTATGTATAAATTGACCCAGACAATACACTGTTCACAAAGCACTTATGTATGTTAAAAGAAAATGTATAAATAAACTGTTTTTTAAAAATGAAACTAAACTATTTTATGAAAAATAAATCACGGGATATTTGTAAAACAAATATGACCTGCATCTTAATTCTATTGAAGTGCGTTAGTTGGCTGACTATTTTCAGAGAAGTCATAGTGTTATCCCGGGATAAAGCCAGACAATCTAATTTCAAACAAGGTCTTTGCTAAAACCGTCAACATCTCAAGATGTCCATTCCTCTCATTGTAGGATTCTGAAACAACACTACCAACATATCCTGGCTTTGGAATTTGCTATAAAAGTGATAAATGACAATGCCAAACCATTACCTAACATCACCCTGGGCTTTGACATCTACAATAATGATTTCAGGGCAAGTGCTATTTATCTTGCTTCCATGGAACTTCTTTCCACAAAACACAAATTCATCCCAAATTACAGATGTGATGTCCAAAACAATCTAATAGCAGTTATTGGGGGACCTAACTCTGATGTCTGTCTCAACATGGCAACTATTCTTTGCATGTACAAGATCCCACAGGTAGGTAGTCTGAGAAAAGCAATAGAGACTTAAGTAGTAAGAATCTCCTCTATCAAATATGAGATAATTTTGAGATCAAAGAATGGGAAAAATTGAACAAAATAGAGAAAAAACCCAAGGACTAACTCAAATATAAACTATACGCTCCAGGAATTAATGCACGCAATTCTTTTGGAATTGTCTACATCTTGTAAAGTGGGAGCAACTCTTTATAACTGTTAACCAAATTCAGATAAATCCAAGCATGTAATAAAGTTCCTTTGTTTTATTTTTTCCCTGTCTCCTCCAAAATGCAAAAATTAATACCATCGTTATTTGTTATTATGAAGCAGGAGCTATAATATTCAAATTATGACAAACAAAATAGAAAACAGACAGAAAGATAGTAAGGTTTAGATCAAAATGTCAATGAAGAATCTCAATCATCAAGACAAAGGTGTCTAAAGGTTGAAATGTGGGAACTGGACTAATTTTCGTTAGTTTGAGATGTTTTGTTGCTCATCCAAGCAGCTTCATCAATCAGAGCAAGTCAGTTAGGCAGAGTCATTTTCAGATTACAGATTAATAGAGTTGAAAGGGACCTTGTAAATCATCTAGTCCAACCCCCTGCCCAAGCAGACCCTAAACCATTTCTGACAGATGGCAGTCCAGTCTCTTCTTGAAAGTCTCAAGTGATGAAGCTCCCACAACTTCTGAAGACAACTTCTGTTCCATTGGTTGATTGTTCTCACTGTCAGAAAATTCTTATTTCTAGGGTGAATCTCTCCTTGTTCAGTTTCCATCCATTATTCTTTGTCTGGCCTTCAGGTGCTTTGGAAAATAGCTTGACCCCTTCCTCTCTGTGGCAGCTCCTCAAATATTGGAACACTGCTATCATGTTTCCCCTGGTCCTTCTCTTCACTAGACTAGCCATGCCCAGTTCCTGCAACTGTTCATCATATGTTTTAGACTCCAGTCCCCTAATCATCTTGGTTGCTCTTCTCTGCACTCTTTCTAGAGTCTCAACATCTTTTTTTATAGTTTGGTGACCAAAACTGGATGCAGTACTCTCGGTATGGTCTTACTAAGGCTTTATAGAGTGGTATTAGTACCTCCCTTGATCTTGACTGTATCTCTCTGTTAATGCAATTTAGGATTGCATTGGCTTTTTTGGCTGCCACCATACATTGCTGGCTCATATTTGATTGATTGTTGGAAAGAATCTACATACTTATTGAATTTTGTGTATGTTTTTTTTTTGTCTTCTCCTTTATTTAGTTCACATATGGTTCTGCTATTATGATGGAGGAAAAAAACCAAGGAGTCTTTTTCCATCAGATGTTCCCAAACATGGCCCTCTAGTATAAGGGTATTTTCAGGTTGTTGAACTGTTTTGAATGGAGATGGGTCGGTGTCATTTATCTGAATGACATCAATGGCGAGATATACTTCCCATGTACTATAGAAATGGCATTTGCTTTGACAGCGTAGAAATCTTACCAGAACCAACTTTTGCTGAAGGTGCTGCTGAAATGTTGGACAAAATAAACAAAATGTATCAAGCAATCCTAAATAGTCCTGACAAGATATTCATAGTCCATGGTGAAATTCAGACCATCTTTGCTTTGAGGATGGTGCTTTATTTCTCAGAATTTGAGAATGTGCCAATGGTGGCAAAGGTCTGGATTATGACAGCTCAAATGGATTTCACATCACTGTCCTTTCAAAATGATTGGAAGTTAGACTTCATACATGGTGCTATACCACTAGCGGTGCACAGAAATGAGTTGCTTGGCTTCCAAAAGTTTGTTCAGGCCAGAAATCCTAAAAGGGAAGGAGAAGATGGCAAGTAGTGGTCTTCCAAGCAGAGATACAGTATATAAAGATGTTCAAGAGATATGTAGGTATT
The DNA here is from genome assembly GCA_022577455.1 of Arizona elegans. Taxonomy (NCBI): domain Eukaryota; kingdom Metazoa; phylum Chordata; class Lepidosauria; order Squamata; family Colubridae; genus Arizona; species Arizona elegans. Next base: position 3,754,615 of record JAKOOJ010000021.1, on the reverse strand, counting down.
CTTTTCAGTGGAGTCAAAAGCTACATTACTAAGACTGGGATTGCAAGGTTTATTTTATAGGTAATTACTCAACATAATGAACAGCATAGAATTGTTCCATTCCATATCATTGATAGAAGTATTTTTGTACAATGTTTAATTATCTTTCTTGATTTTAAAAAAAAACAAAACACCCATCCACCATTGAAAATGTCAATGAAGACTCAAAACATCCAGGCTAAAAATCTGTAGAGATTCTCAGTCATCCAGGTCACGGCTGTCCCAAAGGTGCTCTTTCAGGAGGCAACTGGACTTCTTTATTTTTTTCTTTGAAGACGTTTCACTTCTTATTCAAGAAGCTTCTTCAACTCTGACTGGATGGTGGGGAATGGAAGGGTTTATAATCTTTGCAGACAGCTGGTCATTTGCATCCTTTTAGAGGGTCGTTGTAGCACTTGGAGGGTGGCTGTATCCTCAGGGTCACCTGAGGCACTCAGTTTACACAGATAAACTTCCAAGTGTTTCAATGACTCTCTAAAAGGATGCAAATAAATAAATGAATGAATAAATAAATAACTTTATTTATTTATTTATCTAACATGTACACATGTTGCACATTTATTTATTTATTTATTTCCATATGCAGTGTATATTACAACTGACTAGTTTATTAACCTTTCTATTAAGTCAGATGAAACTTTTAGGGGAAAGAAAGAACAACTGTAAATCTCAGATATGGAACACTGCTAAAAGAACCATGATGGTGCAGTGGTTAGAATGCAGTCCGGCAGGGCTAACTTTAAAGCTCACTCCAGGAGTTCGATTCTGAGCAGTTCAAGGTTGACTCAGCTTTCCATCCTTCTGAGGGGGATTTTTTTTTTTTTTTTTTACATTTTCAGTAAAATGAGGACCCAGATTGTTGGGGAAAATATGCTGACTCTGTAAACCGCTTAGAAAGGATTGTAAAGCATTGTAAAGTGGTACACAAGTCTAAGTGCTATTGCTATTGCTATTTTGTTGTTTTCAGTTGCTAAGTTATGTCCAACTTCTTGCAACCCCATGACCACAGTGTGCCAGGCCCCACTGTTCCCCACTGTTTCCCAGAGGTTGCCCAAATTCATGTTCATTACATCAATACCACTATCTAGCCATCTCATTCTCTGCCATCTCCTTCTTCTTTATCCTTCAATCTTTTCCAATATCAGGGTTTTTTCCAAGTAGTCCTTTCTTCTCATTTGGCCAAAGTATTTGAGTTTCAGCTTCAGTATCTGTCCTTCTAAAGAACAGTCAAGGTTGACTTCCTTCAAGTTTGACCGATTGGAACTCATTTAAGCTCAAAGGACTTTTTCTTTTCTACTCTCTCTCTCATTCCTGATTTCAGTTGCACCACTTTCTGAGAAGTGTGTCATTTAATAACTCTGCTGGTGAAAAAGTTTCTTTTGATGAAAATGGTTCATTAATAGCAGGATTGGATTTTATCAACTGGGTTACATTCCCAAACCAAACCTTCCAGAGAGTTAGAATTGGCAAAATAGAGCCCATGGCTTCTCCCAAAGAAGACTTCACCATTCATGTGGAAGAAATTCAGTGGCCCAGCCAATTCAGCCAGGTAAGATGCACATGCAATCCTGCCATATAGCTTTAAGAAAATGGAAAAGTGCTCATCAAGAGAATGCAAGAATCATCCAATACTCATTGTGGCCTAATTCTAATTTCTAAATTATTAATTAAATTTATATGTCACCTGACTCTCAGTGATACGTGGTAGTCAGAATCAGAAATATTCAAAGCTGTCTAAGAAGCAACTTATTCCGCACTGTTTCAATTCTGAAACATGGATTAGGACAGGGGTCAGCAACCTATGGCTCCGGAGCTGCATGTGGTTCTTTGGGCCCTCTGCTATGGCTTCCTGTCAGGTGATCCCAACACTGGCTGGCCACACCCCTCACCCTCCCTTCCCAGTCACTCCTCGCCTGGCCTGAGAAGGTAAGGGCAATGGTGGGGGATGGAGAAGCAGGCAGGGCAGAGACAAGAGATAAAAAGAGAGAAGGAGAGAGTGGGGGAGAGAGGGAGGGAGGAGAGAGAGAGAGATGTCAAAAGGATGTTGTGGTTCCTGGTGTTTTTTAACAACTGGTTCTCTGCCCTAATGACCAGCTGGGTAAGTGTGGCTAGGAGGTCATGTGACCGGTGGAAGTGAGTGACATCGAGTTGGCTACACCCACCCAGGTTTTGTGGCTCCCGGTGTTTTCTTTTCTGTGGGAAACGGGTCCAAATGGCTCTTTGAGTATTTAAGGTTGCAGACCCCTGGATTAGGAAAAATAAACTGGATTCTATACTGCTTTTTCCTTGGTTCTGGGCTAGTAGAAATGTATGGGTTTTTAATTTATTTTCCTTTATCTGAACATAATGCAATTTTCAGAAGAATCAGAACAGAATGAAGAGGTGATCAAAGATAAAGTTTACAGTTTAGTAGCAATTTATGCAGAGGTGGTATTCAGCAGGTTCTGACCAGTTCTGGAGAACTGGTAGCGGAAATTTTGAGTAGTTCAGAGAACTGGTAAATACCACCTCTGACTGGCCCCGTCCCATCTATTCTCTGTCTCCTGACTCTGTCAGCTGATCGGGAGGAAATGGGAATTTTGCATTAACAAAATGCAACCCCCTGGAGTGGGGAGGGAATGGAGATTTTACAGTATTCTTACCCTGCTACGGCCACCAAGCCATGCCCACCAAGCCACACCATGCCCACTAAGCCACACCCAGAGAACCGATAGTAAAAAAATTTGAATCCCACCACTGAATGTATGTATTTGTTAAAAGGGATCATCACTTTTAGGTTGGGCTCAAATTTTGATCACTTCTGGAAGCATTCACATTCATTCAAGATTCTAGGTGAAGAGTGTAATACACATCAGACCCTCAAAATAATGTTATTCCATTTATTTAGAGATGAAGCATATGTCAGTTCAAACAAATGTGATATACTGTATCATTGTGATATATTTCTCATTCTTCAACATACAAAGCCTCTTTCTCTATGTAATGATGTGTGTCAGTTGGGGACTAGTAAGGCAAAGAAAGAAGGAAAACCATTTTGTTGTTATGATTGTTTTCCATGTCCAGAAGGGAAAATTGCTGATCCGAAAGGTAAGAAATCCTGGATAAAGATTCTTAAGAGGACAGTATATCAAAAAATCTGTTTTTTTTTTTTTCAGGTGTTGCTAGTCACGGATGATGTTATCTAGTTTGGGTAATGAAACATTTTCAAGAAAACAACCAAACCAAGGATTGGTTCTAACCTGAACTACAAATATTCTTCTTTATTGCAAATAATCGGTATATGGTACAGTATTTCCTGACTTGTCTATATAAAATCTTTTTCAGTTTTACAAAGTTTTTTAAATTTGGTTTGCTGGGCATGCTCTTCTCCATGTTTTACTTTATGTATACCATAGCTTTTATAAACAAAATAGCATTTTAAATAAAAAGGAGGTTTAAAGAATGTTTGTACTTATCCAGTAATAATTTCAGTTATTCTCATTCTCTCTCTCTCTCTCTCTCTCTCTCTCTTTTTTTTTTTCTCCCTCCCTCTCTTGCTCCCCCCTCTCTCTGTCTCTCTTTCTCTGTCTTTGTCTCTTTCTCTCCCTCCCTCTCTCCCTCTCTGTCTTTCTCTCTCTGTCTGTCTCTGTCTCTGTCTCTGTCTCTCTCTCTCTCTCACACACACACACACTGTCTTTCTCTCTCTCTCTCCCTCCCTCTCTTTCTCCCTCTCTCTTCTATTCTAGAAATGTAGAGATTCAGTAAGTTAACTCACCCATATATGCTTGATTTGTGGCTTTTGAGACATCATTCTAGTTCTACAAAACCAAAATAATTTAGAAAATCATACATTTAATGTAATAAAAAACATACTTTGAATATTATATAATATTGCAGCAACAGCACAAGAATGACTCCAAGAGCCACCTTCATCCTTATTGCCACATATTAGACACATTCATTGTGAAAAATTGGGGAATATTTACAGAAAACCATGCTATATTTTCAGTACATTCCTTCACTGAAATACTTAATTCATCAAAATATGTTAGTTTCATAAGATGGAAAATCAGATTGCATATTTCAGATATGGATGCCTGCATTCAATGTCCAGATGATCATTATCCAAGCCCTACCCAGGATTCATGCATTCCAAAGAAGAAAACCTACTTGTCCTATGGAGAAACCTTGGGGAGAACTTTGGCTAGCTTTGCTCTTTGCTCTACTTGTCTCTCTGCTTTCATCCTGGTCATGAATACCATGATACTCCCATTGTCAAAGCCAACAACTGGAACTTGACTTATGCATTCACTTTCCTTCTCCTTCCTCTGTGCTCTCCTCTTCATTGGCCACCCAGAGAAGCTGACCTGCCTAGTTCAACAAACTGCATTTGGCATCATCTTCTCAGCAGCGATCTCTTGCATCTTGGCCAAAACCATCATGGTTGTTCTTGCATTTACTGCTATCAAGCCAGAGTCCAGGATAAAGAAATGGGTGGGCAAAAGATTGGCCAACTCTATCGTTCTTTCCTCCTCACTAATTCAAGTCATCATTTGTACTGTGTGGCTGGTCAACTTTCCCCCATTTCCAGATGTTGACATGCATTCAATGGCAGAAGAAATTATTGTAGAGTGCAATGAAGGTTCAGCTTTCATGTTCTATTGTGTTTTGGGATTTATGGGTTTCCTGGCCATTGTCAGCTTTGTAATGGCTTTTCTGGCCAGGAGATTGCCTGACACGTTTAATGAAGCTAAGTTTATTACCTTTAACATGTTGCTGTTTTGCAGTGTTTGGATATCTTTTGTTCCAACTTACCTGAGCACCAAGGGAAAGTACATGGTACCTGTGGAAGTCTTTTCCATTTTGGCCTCCAGTTTAGGAATTCTGGGTTGCATCTTTTCCCCCAAATGCTACATAATTTTGCTGAAACCTAATCTTAATACAAAAGAACAGCTAACAAGAAAAATAAAATAATATCTAACACCCAAATCTGAAATAGTGTATATTTATTCAAAGGAACACTATAGGAAAAAAGCTTGTGTGTGAAGATTTGAAGTTGATGGGCAGTTTTCTCTGTTTTTAACCCCTTTACTAATGTTGTTGTATCTTTTGATGTCTTTATGTAAAAGCTGGTTCTTCAACTATGACATGGGTGTCAAACTCTCCGTGTCACATTGCTGTCACATGACGTTTTGTGACATTTTCCCCATTCATGCAGCTGGGGTGGGCGTGGCCTGTGCGTGACACATCCAGCCTAAGGGGCAACAGTTTGACACCCCTTACCTATCGTGTCCTCTGCAGCATTTTTTGTAATTTTCCATAGGACAATAACATAATTACTATGTAGCCTACCAACTATTCTAGGAAGCACTGCTGACTTTAAATTTTATAAAATTGTCCCATATCAGGGCAAGCAAAATGGGGATAGAGCTATTTTATACACTTAATAAGGAAAATTCAACTGCAAAAGTTCTGACCACAGAATGTTTAGCATTTCTATTAAGAACCGGTCCGAACCAGCTGAATACCACCTCTGTTCTTTCCCAATACCATTAAAACACAAACACAATCACACCCATCTATCAGACAGATAAATGTCCTTCATGTACAGAATCTCCCCTTCTTTATTTTATAATGGAGGAATTCCCCTGAGCCATTAGCATGGACAACTTCTAAAACATTTGATGGCTTCATATAATCAATTCTCAGAACATTTTATGTGGGCCTCTTTTCAGCATCTCCAATGGCTCCTGTAAGGTCTCTCCTCTCCAAATCTTTGCAAGAAAACAGGACTCTTGAAACCGAAGTGGTTCTAAAAGGAGCCACTTTTTATTTGTTGAAAGGCTTATGATAGCAAGAGGTCTAGTCAGGAATGAAATTTTCCCACTTAAAAACCAGCAATTTAAAGCAGTGCAAACAAAACACCTCCCACAGTACAGCAATGCAGGAAACAGAAACTTCATATAGAGAACTTTCCAAACAGGAAATAGAAACAGAAACTTCATATGGAGATCCCTCAAATCCTCCCCCTCCCACCAGAATGTCAGCATCCCAATAGCAATATATGGGCCCTGACAGCTCCTCTCCATTACCACATTGGTGCTTCAGATGTCCTCTGCTCCCAGTCAAGGAAATACCTTACAAACTGGATGATTTACAAAATGTTTAATTTTCTTCTTTATTAAAAGTGTTTTTCATTTCATTTGCTTTTGGCCATCAAGATTCTAGGTCCGTGATGACCTAGAACCTATGGCATATGTGCCAGAGGTAGCACACAGAGCCTTCTCTGTGGACACGCGCACTGTCACCATCTGGTCTTCTGGTTTCTGCTGTGCACATGCACACTGGCCAGCTGGTCTCCATGTTTCTGGGGCTACGGTGTGCATGAAGACCAGTATGTGTGCCAGAAACCTGAAGATCAGGTGGCCGACGTGCACATGCTGGTCTCCAAGTTTCCAGGGCTCCAGCATACGTGTGTGGACACGTGCATGTTTCAGTTCGCCATCACTGCTCTAGGTAGTGTTGTTCTATCCAGGGAACATGTTCAGACATTTTCAAAAGAACTGGGCAACTCTCAACAACTTCCTAAATCAGATGCATCTTTTCTTAGGATTCTCCACAGTTCTAGCTAAGACGTGGGAAAAGGGCATGTAAACAGAATAGAATAACAGAGTTGGAAGCTACCTTGCAGATCTTCTAGTCCAAACCCTTGCTCAAGCTGGAGACTCTATACCATTCTGGACAAATTGCTGTTTAATCTCTTCTTTAAAATTTCCAGTGATGGAGCACCCATAGGTAGGCAAGGCATTCCACTTGTTAATCGTTCTCATTGTCAGGAAATATGTCCTTAGTTCTAGGTTCCTTTTTCCTTACTTGTTGTCATGCCTTCAGTTGTTTTGGAAAATAGGTTAACCCCCTCTTCATTGTGATAGCCCTTCAAATATCAAAACAGTGCAATAATGTCACCCCAGTCCTTCTTTTAACTAAACTAAACATACCCAATTCCTGCAATCATTCATAAACCAAAGTGTCCTACAGCACTATCAGCTATGTACTTGCAGTAAGGAGGCTGGGTGAACTTAGTGTTAGACATTAAAAAACAAGATGCTGTTTGGTCTACAAGAAAGGATGGGAGAAAACCATTTTTAAAAATGCAAAAGTTTTGTAAATAACTTCAGTGAGGCATTTATTCAAGACAAATTTACATATTTCAGAGATCACTTCAGAAGAGGTCCAAAAGCTTCTCTTTTCTTCACCGTCCCTGCAAGACGGCTGTGGCTCAAAAGCTTCCTGGCAGCGGTTCATCCGGCAGGATTTCGTATGGCTCATCAGAGCCCACTATTTTCCAGTCCATTCCCGCTGCAAGGTCAGCCAGAAGAATGTAAACAACTGGAGTGATTATAACAGAGAAGAAGCATAAAGTGTAAAGTGATGTTATTTAAAAATAAAATTGAACATGATAAAAAATGATGGAAAGAAAATAATATGGCAGAAGTTGAAATAAGAAGAGATGGAGAAAAATGATAAATTTGTGAGAAAGGATGTATAAAAGAGATAAATATTGAAAAAAATGGGACGATAAAGATATATTATAAGGATGATTTTGATTATATATAAGATGTATAAGATGTGACCTGATCAGCACTCTGTTCATAAAACATGTATGATGAAAATAATTTTTTTTTCAATAAAACTTGTCTTTAAAAAAAGAAGAAGAGGTCCAAAAGAAAGTAGGTTAGTTCTGAACATGTAAATCCACTATGGAGCACTGTAGTGTCGGGACATAATAGGTTTTCCTTTAAACTTTGTAAGCTCTCCATCAATTTTTTTAAAAAAAGGCTGTATTTCAAAGGCTACAGCTGATTTTCCCTCTGTTTCTCAGCAATCTTTCCCATCACCAAGTCACTACATTCTTTTTTTAAAAAAAATAATTAAACTTTTATTAATTTAAGAAACCACATAATACATTTATAAATGCAAGTAAAACAATTTACAACAAGCATCATCTTAATGACATCTACCTATAATATCTGAATTGTTACAATATCAATATCCTATATTCTTCAGTATACATTATTTCTCTCACCTTATATAATGATATTATTTTATTGATATCTCGTGTCTCTTTCTTAAATTTCATTTCATGTAAAAAATTATTTTACTCTATTAATATCTTTTCTTTTATTTAATTTTTCTTTCTTTCTTCTTCTCTTTTTTTTCACTTCCCTCTAACTATTTATACCACTTTTGCCAGACTAGATAATATTCAGATTCTTCCTTTCCTTGGATCTCCTTGGTGAGTCTATCCATCTCAGTGCATTCCATAATTTTGGATATTAATTTCTCTTGAGTTAGGACCTCTTCTTGTTTCCAATTTTGTGCCGATATGATTCTTGCTGCAGTCAAAATGTGTGTTATTAAATATATTATTTCTTCTTCATATTTGCTTGTAGGTATTCCTAATAAGTAAGTTTCTGGTTTTAATGGTACCTTTTGAGTTATTATTTGTTCCAGTTGCATTTTTATATTGTTGCAGAATTTTTTAGCTTTGGGACATGACCACCATATATGATAGTATGTCCCTTTATGCGCTTTACATTTCCAACAGAGTGGAGATGTGCCGGGAAACATTTTAGAAATTTGCGCCAGTGGTAGATGCCACCTATAGAACAATTTATAAGCATTTTCTTTGTACGGTACAGATAATGTTAATTTATTAATACTTTTCCACAATTTTTCCCACTTATTTAATTCTATTGCATACCCAAAATTCGTTGCCCATGTGATCATATTCTCTTTAACTACTTCCTCTGCTAATTTATATTCCAATAGAAAATTATAAATGTTGGTTATTAATTTCTCATTGGGGCCTAATAAAATTTTATCCAACTGATTTGGTTCCATTTGAATTCCAGTTTTTTCCATATCAGATTTATATCTGGATTTTAATTGCAAATTGACCACCACTCTATTTCCACATTTTGCATTCTCAATTCTTCTCTTGTTTTTAGTTTTCCTTCTTCATTTAAGATGTCCTGATATGTTTTTAATTTAGTTGTATCTATTGTATTTGGATAAATATGTGCTTCCATTATGGAAGTCCACCTAGGAATCCTATCATAGTGATATTTTCTGATTTCATTCCATATTTTAAGCAAATTGTCTCTTACAATATGTCTGCGAAATTGTTCTTGTTTTGTAATTTTCTCTCCCCAAAGATATGCATGCCATCCCTTTGTCAAATCAAAACCTTCCAATATTAATGTTCTTATGTTTTTGAGTTCGATCCAATCTTTTATCCATGTTAACGCTGAGGCTTTGTAATAACTCTGCCAATCAAGGAGTCCCATTCCCCGTCTCTCTCTTTTGTCTTGTAAATGTTTTAATTTGATTCTTGCTTTTTCCCCCTGCCAAATAAATTTTAATATCATTCTGTCTAAATCTTTAAAATATGTTCTTCCTGGGTTTACTGGTATCACCCTAAATAAGTATAACACTCTTGGCAGAATATTCATTTTAATGGTAGCAATTTTGCCTAAAAGAAACAATTGGAGTTTTGCCCATCTTTCCAAATCCTCTTCTATTTGTTTAGCCAATTTAATATAATTGTCTTCCTTCAACGTTGATATTTTGTTTGTAATCCATACTCCTAAGTATTTAACTTTCTTTGCTGTTTGTATCCCTAATATATTTTCCAATTCTTCTTCTTGATACTTGTTAAGGTTCTTTGTTAAAATTTTAGTTTTTTGTTTATTAATTTTCAATCCCTCTACTTCTTCATATTGTTATACTTTTATCATTAATTTTGGTCCAGATTGTATGGGTTTATCTAAGATGAGTACTATATCATCCGCAAAGGCTTGCAGTTTATATTATTGATTTTTTATTTTTAGTCCAGTTATTTCTGTATCTTTCCTGATTTATTCTAGTAATATTTCCAATGTTAATATAAACAATATAGTCACTACATTCTTATATGTAATGTAAAGCGGGCTGGCCTGATTTTATATTGGTTTTTAAAATTGATACTGATTTTAAGAAAGAAAGAAAGAAAGAAAGAAAGAAAGAAAGAAAGAAAGAAAGAAAGAAAGAAAGAAAGAAAGAAAGAAAGAAAATATGTTTGGTCTATACAAAAGGTTAGAAATCAGGAAGCTATGAGTTCTCGTTCTGCCTTAAGCATGAAGGCCCACTGAGTAACTTTGAACAAGTCATTCTCTCTCAGTCCAACTCTCTCACAGTTTGTTATAGGGAAAATAGGAATAACAGAATAATAGACTTGGAAGGGATCTTAGAGGTCTTCTAGTCCAACCCCCTGCTTAGGCAGGAAACCCTACATCACTTCAGACAAGTGGTTAGCCAATCTCTTCTTTAAAAATTTCCAGTGTTGAAGCATTGACAACTTCTGGAGGCAAGTCATTCCACTGATTAATTGTTCTAACAGGAAATTTCTCCTTAGTTCTAAGTTGCTTCTCTCCTTGATTAGTTTCCATCCATTGCTTCTTGTCCTACCCTCAGGTGCTTTGGAAAATAGCTTGACTCCCTCTTCTTTGTGGCAGCCCCTGAGATATTGGAACACTGCTAGTCCTTCTTTTCATCAAACTAGACATACCCAGTTCCAGCAACCATTCTTCATATGTTTTAGCCTCCAGTCCCCTAATCATCTTTGTTGTTCTTCTCTGCACTCTTTCTAGAGTCTCAACATCTCTTTTACATTGTGGTGAGCAAATGTACACCTCCACCCCGGACCACCCCAACGATGCCCTTGAAGTGATGTCCTGGTGTCTGGAGGCCGTGCAGATCTGGATGGGGAGGAACAGGCTCAGGCTCAACTGATCCAAGACTGAGTGGCTGTGGTTTCCGACGTCCTGATATAGTCAGTTGCCATCGCTGACTATTGGGGGTGAATCGCTGGCCCCCACGGAGAGGGCTCGCAACTTGGGTGTCCTCCTGGATTCACGGCTGTCTTTAGAAGAGCACTTGACAGCCATGACCGGGAGGATTTTTCATCAGGTTTGCCTGATTTCTCAGTTGCGTCCCTTTCTGGATCGGGACTCCCTACACACAGTCACTCATGCCCTCGTTACTTCCCTCCTGGACTATTGTAACACTCTTTACATGGGGTTCCCCTTGAGGAGCACCCGGAGGCTCCAACTGGCTCAGAGTGCGGCCACACGGGTGGTTATGGGAGCAACATGGCACTCCCATGTGACACTTCTCCTGCGTGAGCTGCACTGGCTCCCGGTGGTCTTCCGGGTGTGCTTCAAGGTTTTGGTTACCACCTTTAGAGTGCTCCATGGCTTAGGACCTGGTTATTTACAGGACCGCCTTCTACCACAAACAGCCTCCCACTGGCTGGTACACTCTTATAGAGAGGGGCTCCTCCGGGTGCCATCAGCTAAACAATGTCAACTGGCGGCCCCCAGGGGGAGGGCCTTCTCTGGAGGGGCACCCACTATCTGGAACGAGCTCCCCCCAGAGATACGGAGGATCCCGGATCTGCGCACTTTCCGCCATGCTCTTAAGATTCACCTATTCCAGCAAGCCAGCCTAATTTTCTCTACTGTTTTAAAATTCTTTTAAATTGAAATTTTAATTTGTTTTAAATTATTGGGATTTTTAATTGTCTCGGGCTAAATTATTTAATCTGGTTTTAATTATGTTCTTAACTTTTGTATCTATGTATTTTATTTTGTGCCTGTTCACCACCCTGAGTCCTTCGGGAGTAGGGCGGTATATAAATCTAATAAAACAAACAAATAAAACAAACAAACAAAACAAAACTGGATGCAGTATTCCAATTGTGGTCTTACCAAGGCATTATAAAGTGGTATTAGCCCTTTAATGAAGAATGGAGAAGGATTAATTGGTATCAGGGGTGGGATTCAGCCAGTTCATATCGGTTCGGGTGAAGCGGTAGTTGTGACCTGGCTCGCTCACCCGCCCACCCACCCCGGTGCTGCCTTCAGATGCTGTCCTATTTAGCTGCATTTTTTAAGCCGTGTGCATGCGTGAAAGCATGAGAGAAAGCAAAGTGCATGCATAGAAGGCTGCACAGTCACATTTTTGGTGCTGGGGCAAACCGGTTATTAAATTAACTGAAGCCCACCTCTGATTTCATCAGAAAAGCTTTAATATGAAAGTCACTTTTCTCCTTGAATTAATGGAATTGTCTAGCTTGACTTTGCACTAAAGGATGACTCCTGATTTCTCTTTTAAAATGTGGGTTCATTAAACTTCTTTGTGTAACTCTTTGGATTTTTGTCAGGTGCTTTGTATTGATTTACTGTTGGGATCAACACTTGATTGGGCTGGATACTGGATAGGTACTTTCATTCGTTAAGCTGAAAAAAAATAATACATTTTTAATTTATTTTAGCTGTGCTAAGCAATACACAGTTCTATGGGGGAAAAGTAAGGAAAAACTTGTTTTCTTTTTAGATTTCAAAACTTAAATTTGAACTCTGCACCGTTTTATGCCATTATTAGAAATATACACCTTCCCAATAGATTAGAGTTATCAATTTGCTGCCATGCTAAAAAAGATAAAGTAATTACCCTGGAAGTTGAATGTGTGTGTGTGTGTGTGTGTGTGTGTGTGTGTGTTTTTTTTTTTTTTTTTTTTTAGCCAGGTTTCTCCTGCTGCCCTATGCTCTCAGCATAGGGCAGCATAGGGCCTGCTGGCTGCCAGAAGAAAAAAGCCCAGAATCGAGTGGATGTGACTCCACTGAGCTAGGGATGTAGAAAGAAAAATCTTGGTTAAAGCAAGAAGTATATATATATATATATATATATATATATATATATATATATATATATATATATATATATATATATATATATATATATATATATTTGTTTTCTCAGGTTTTCGCGGGTGTTTGTATGTAGGTCTTTGGTTATTCGGGTCTTCTCCCACGTAAAATTGGAAGTGTCTTGGCGACGTTTCGACGAAGTCTCATTCGTCATCTTCAGGCTGGTGTTCTCGGCTTCGTGCTTCCAGGAGCAATGTGAGATCGCAGCTGTCTCTTCCTTTTAACTGCTAGTGGGGGTGTGAGCTGATTGGGTGGGAACTTGGCTGTGTTCTGATTGGGTGGAGGTGTGTTCTGATTGGTTAGGGGCTCGGCTGTGCTCTGATTGGATGGGGGATTGGTTGTGCTCTGATTGGCTGGGGGTGTGTTCTGTTTGGGTGGGGGCTTGGTTGTGCTCAGCTTAGTCTGAGTTGCAGGGGGATTTGAGCTGGTGAGCTGCGTTGTTGTTGTTTGGCTTCGTGTTTGTGGCCGTGCGAGCTCTTCATGGTGGGTGTCAGTCTGCTTCATGTATGGATTGGAGAGGTTTAAAGTGGCTAATGATGCAGCTGCAGTCTGGCTTCTGGTCCTTGGTCGTAGCTCATTATCAGTGTGGGTTTGAGTCTGCTTTCTGCGTGGATGTGTGGTGGTGACATCCTGTGTGGCTCTCGTGAGTGTGGGGCTGGTGTCATTCGTCGTGTTAGGGACTCGTTTGTCAATAAGGGCGGGTTTCCAAATGGCTGGTAGGCGGGAGGTATCGTCTCGTTTGTTCATGCTGTTTGTTCATACCATATGTTCATACCATATATATATATGCATATTCTTTCTAGCCAGGTTTTACCTACTTTCGTAGGTAAAACCTGGCTAGAAAGAATATGTACATAAAAGCCTACAAAAAAGAAAAAGACATATATATATATATATATATATATATATATATATATATATATATATATATATATATATATATATATATATATATATATATTCTTTTTAATTCATAGGCTCAAATGTATGATATTTTTGTAGTCAGGGTTTTTTTCTCCTATGTAGATAAAGTTGTTAAATCACCCTCATTAGCCGATGAAGCCAAATAAGGCAGAAATAAATCTATTCTAGTCTCTCTTAAGTCTTGTAACAGACAACATAATGCTGCTTAAATGTCTGATAAAGCCTAGAAAATAGTGATTTGGGATATCACTTAACTATGGCTATACAAACATCTTGATTTACATAGGAAAAACCCTGACTAGAACAGTAATGCACATATAGACCTACGAAACAAAGAACAAAATATTTGACTGCTAAGGGAGGAGTCATAAAACGAGGGTGTAGCTAGCCGATGAAGCCAAATAAGGCAGAAATAGATCTATTCTAGACTCCCTTAAGTCTTGCAGCAGACAACATAAGTCTTGCAGCAGTCCCTTAAGTCTTGCAGCAGGCTATTGCTTAGCACATTGTAAGCTGCCCTGAGTCTCCGGAGAAGGGCGGCATATAAATTAAATTAAAATTTTTTTAAAAAAAAACCTAAAAAAAAAACCATAATGCTGCTTAAATGTCTGATAAAGCCTAGAAAATAGTGATTTGGGATATCACTTAACTATGGCTATACAAACATCTTGATTTACGTAGGAAAAACCCTGACTAGAACAGTAATGCACATATAGACCTACGAAAAAAAAAGAACTATACATATATATAGAGACATCTGAGGTGGCTCAGGAGTTCATGGCTTTCATGACGGCTATGGACCTGAGCCAGTTAATTTATGGCTCTACTCACATGGGGGGACACACACTGGACCTTGTTTTTGTCTCTGGACAGTGGTTGAGTGATCTCGAGATAGGGGATATAGTGATTGAACCCTTGTCATGGTCAGATCACTCCCTCCTTCGCCTGGACCTTAGAACCGCCACACCCTGCCGCAGGGAGGCAGAACCGACCAGGTGGTTCCGCCCCAGGTGCCTGATGGATCCTGAGAGATTCCAGATGGAGCTTGGGCCATTTCCTGAGGTTCTAGCACACGACTCGGCTGAGGACTTAGTGGCCGCCTGGGATAGGGCGGCGGCTGATGCTTTAGACCGAGTCGTGCCTTTGCGGCCTCTGACCCGGTGCCGGTCTCACCTGGCTCCTTGGTATACTGAGGAGCTGAGGGAGATGAAGCGCCAGAAAAGACGCCTAGAGAGCAGTTGGAGGGCTAGTCGTTCTGAATCCGACCGAACACTGGTAAGATCTCATATTAAGAATTACCTAGTGGCGATAAGAGTAGAGAAGAGTAACTACTTTTCTACTCTTATTGCATCATCAGATAATCGCCCAGCCGCCCTGTTTAGGGTGACCCGCTCTCTGCTCCATCAAGAGATGCGGGAAGACCCCTTGGAGGGTAGAACTGAGGATTTTGTACAATATCTGTATGATAAAATTGCTCAGATTCGTGAACAGCTAGACTCTGACTGCATTGATCCAGAGGAGATGACAGGGGCAGGTCCTGAGAATATTATTTGGGAAGAGTTTGATCCTGTGACTCCCGAAAGCGTGGACAGGATACTGAACAGACTAAATGCGACCACATGTTTATTGGACCCGTGTCCATCCTGGTTGGTACTGGCCTCCCGGGAGGTGACACGAGGCTGGCTCCAGGGGATTATAAATGCTTCTTTGAGTGGGGGTGTCTTTCCCACCATCTTGAAAGAGGCGGTGGTGAGGCCCCTCCTCAAGAAGCCCTCCCTGGACCCAGCTGTGTTAGCAAATTATCGTCCTGTCTCCAACCTTCGCTTTGTTGCGAAGGTTGTTGAGAGTGTGGTTGCACGACAACTGCCTCAGTACCTGGATGAATCGAATTATCTAGATCCGTTCCAGTCGGGATTCAGGCCCGGGTACAGCACAGAGACAGCATTGGTCGCATTGGTTGATGATCTCTGGAGGGCTCGGGACAGGGGTTGCTCCTCTGTCCTGGTCCTACTAGACCTCTCAGCGGCTTTTGATACCATCGATCATGATATCATGCTGCACCGGTTGGAAGGGTTGGGGGTGGGGGGCACTGTTCTACAGTGGTTCTCCTCCTTTCTCTCTGACCGGTCGCAGTCTGTGTTGACAGGGGGGCAGAGGTCGACCCCGAGGCCCCTTATATGTGGGGTGCCACAAGGATCGGTCCTCTCGCCCCTTCTATTCAACATTTATGTGAAGCCGCTGGGTGAGATCATCCGTGGTTTTGGGGTGAAGTACCATCAGTACGCTGATGACACCCAGCTGTACATCTCCACCCCAGACCACCCCAATGATGCCCTCGAGGTGATGTCCCGGTGCCTGGAGGCCATACGGATCTGGATGGGGAGGAACAAACTCAGACTCAACCCATCCAAGACCGAGTGGCTGTGGTTTCCGTCATCCCGATATAGTCAGTTGGTGCCATCTCTGACTATTGGGGGCGAGTCGTTGGCCCCCACAGATGGGGTTCGCAACTTGGGCATCCTCCTGGACTCGCGGCTGTCTTTAGAAGAACATATGACGGCCGTGGCCAGGAGGACTTTTTATCAGGTTCGCCTGATTCGACAGTTGCATCCCTTTCTGGATCGGGACTCGTTGCGCACGGTCACTCACACCCTTGTCACCTCACGCCTGGATTATTGTAATGCTCTCTACATGGGGCTCCCCTTGAAAAGCACCCAAAGGCTCCAACTGGTCCAGAATGCGGCCGCGCGTGTGGTAATGGGAGCAATGTGGCGCTCTCATGTAACCCCCCTCCTGCGCGAGCTGCACTGGCTCCCAGTGGTCTTCCAGGTGCGCTTCAAGGTTTTGGTTACTACCTTTAGAGCGCTCCATGGCTCAGGACCAGGGTACTTACGAGACCGCCTCCTGCCACCAATAGCCTCTCACCGACCAGTTCGCTCCCATAGAAAGGGACTCCTCAGGGTGCCGTCGGCCAAACAATGTCGACTGACGGCCCCCAGGGGGAGAGCCTTTTCTGTGGGGGCACCTACCATCTGGAACGGGCTTCCCCCGGAGTTACGAAACATCCAAGACTTACGCATATTCCGCCGTGCCCTGAAAACGTTTTTATTCCAACAAGCTGGTCTGGCCTAACTCTCCCTTTTAAATTGGCTTTTAAATTGGCTTTTAAATCAGGTTTTAGACCTCTTTTAGATAAATTTGGATGTTTTAATCTTTGAGCCAAATTACTTAATCTGTTTTTTAATAGTTTTTTAACTTCTATATGTATTTGTAATTTATTGTGGCTGTTCACCGCCCTGAGTCCTTCGGGAGTAGGGCGGTATACAAATATGAAAAATAAATAAATATATATATATATATGTGTGTGTGTGTGTGTGTGTGTGTGTGTGTGTGTGTGTGTTTCAGAAAGTCTAAACTTTGATCTGGTGACCAATATTTTTCATCTCAATGTGACTGCTTATTTTAATTTTCTTAGAAATCCATCAATATTGGTTATTATTAAAAAGAAAAGTGGTACCCTGAATAAAGTAATAGGAAAGAAAGAAAGAAAGAAAGAAAGAAAGAAAGAAAGAAAGAAAGAAAGAAAGAAAGAAAGAAAGAAAGAAAGGGGGTGGGGCGGGAGGGATTTTACTAAACTCAAAGGGGAAATCAACTATAACATTCTTTTTTTTTTCATTTACTTCCATGGAAATTAAGTTCAAAAACATTCAATACTCCCTCATCTGTAATTACCAAAATAATCATTATTATCTCTGCTTCTTGTCTGGGTGATATCCATGGCAGTAGTAGCACAAATTTGTATTGAGACTAAGATATACTGATAATATCCATGCATCGTTCAGGCAAGGATTTTTCATGGCTGATGTAACCGGAGCACTTGCAATAGCATTTCTGCTGAATAAATCGTCATTCAAGCAGAGACTCATATCTTCTTGAGTTTTATTTTATGCTTCAGTGAAAGATATTGGAAAGCAGATGGTAATGCAGAATGCTAATATTAATGAAGCTATTATTGGTGGGTTTTCCTTCTGTGGTATGCCAGTGTCCTGTGCACCAAAGGGCTACTCAGATATTTCTGCCAATCCTTCATAGATATTATCATGCTGGAGACCTCAATATTGCTGGTGTTACTTCTCAGAATTATGTGCTTTCACGTTCAATAACATTTCGCAAAGCTCCCTCACCTGAACTCTTTGATGATATCATGTAAGGAGTTACTGGTTTACTTACTTTAAATAAACCAATACAAAATGCACTCTATATTCTTCAAATGGTTATTTTTATGTTGTTGTTATTTTGGTGGATTTATACATTGAAATGCCTTGTACAAACTCATTCCTGTCTTCTTATGCAAGCTGCAGAATTCATATGTAACATATCAAGACAGGTACTATATGATTTATTTTCTTTTTTAAGAAACACTTTATTGCTAAATCCTTTTTCCATATTCATTTTTTCCCCCAAAATTATGTCTGTCAGCATTCCAGAAAACTCAGCTTTGCCAGTCCTTTAGCCGAGGGTAGTCCGCTGCAGGCCATGAATCTAATGCTTCAATGCTGCCAATGTCTTCTGTACGGTGAAATTGTTGCACATTTCAGTGTAACAATCCTATTACACTCATGAACTGAACAGACTGTTTAAAAGAAAACCTTAATATTAGAGGTCCTCTTTGTAATATAATTTCATAATAATATATGGGAGCTAATTATAATATTCTTTTTGTGTGTTTTGACATGCTTAGAATGGATGGAAAGTAATTGAGGGATAAGTTGTCCAAAGGATGCTTTTTCAAGAGACAACTGGACTTTCTGGTTTTTCTTTGAAGATGTTTCCCTTCTCATTCAAGAAGCTTCTTCAGAGCTGAAGAAGCTTCTTGGATGAGAAGCAAAACATCTTCAAGGAAAAATCAGAAAGTCCAGTTACCACTTGAAAAATGTACCTTTGGGACAACCATGACCAGGATGACTGAGAATCTCCATAGACATGAGGGATAAGTTGGTAGAGCACAGCAGAATTCATGAAAGATGACAAGCAGTTCTAATTTTTGCAATAAATAAACTCATGTTTCTATATAATTCAAATAAAGAAAGCTTGGAAGGGTTAATGTTTGAATGATTCTGTATAACACTCAAAGGCATGTCTGGATTCTTCTTAATAGATGAGAACCTCTGCAACTCAGGATTTTTTGGTATTTTTGGTGTTCTCTGAGCTTGGTTGTTTTCTTGTAGATATTTCATTACTCAATGAGATAACATCATCATCTTACATTTTAATTCTTAATTTTAATTTTAATACATTTTGGTTCTAGAGCATCAGCCAGTTGAAGATACATTCATAGATTTGCTATAAAATAAATCAATAAATAATCACATTTTAGCATATAATCGCTGTAATTTTTTTTCAGTGGCGCACAATTAATTCCCCAGATTAAATTCAAATTGAAATTTTAAAAAGTAACTCATTAAGGATGCAAAGTTTCCCAACTTCACCCCTTCCCATGATAGGGGTGATGTAATCAACTTAGGTGTATCTTCATTTGTTCAATATAGAACAACTGAAACATAGAATAGAATAGAATAGAATAGAATAGAATAGAATAGAATAGAATAGAATAGAATAGAATAGAATAGAATAGAATTTTTTTATTGGCCAAGTGTGATTGGACACACAAGGAATTTTCTTGGTGCATACACTCTCGGTGTACATAAAAGAAAAGATACACTCGTCAAGAATCATAAGATACAACACTTAATGATAGTCATTGGGAACAAATAAGCAATCAACTAATATTAGGAAACAGTCAATATAAATTGTAAGGATACCAGCAACAAGGTTACAGTCATACAGTCATAAGTGGGAGGAGATGGGTGATAGGAATGGTGAGAAGATTAATAGTAGTGCAGACTTAGTAACTAGTTTGACAGTGTTGAGGGAATTATTTGTTTAGAAGAATTTAGCAACTCTTGTACTACAACATATGGATTGTTACACAATTTATCTATTTCTTTGTAGGGTATTGACTCAGCATTACCAGCATATTCTGGCCCTGGTATTTGCTGTAAAAGAAATCAATGAAAACCCACATATTTTGCCAAACATCACGTTGGGCTTCCAGATCTATAACAGCCATTTCAGTGCAAGCTGGACTTATCTTGCCTCAATGGAACTTCTCTCCACCCAGAAGAGGTTCATTCCAAACTACAAGTGTGATAGTAGAAACTATGCAGTTGCAGTCATTGGGGGACCTAATTCAAATGTCTGTCTCCATATGGCCACCATCCTAGGTATCTACAAGGTTCCACAGGTAAGGATTTGTTGAACAGTTTTCATTTGCAACAGATTTTCAAATTCTAACATAGCAATCTTGGTTTGAATAGTCATCCCCTTTTTAATCACTTTTCTGTGATAAAAGTGTGCACCTCTATCCTTTTCATACATGAAAATATCTACATTTCTTGAAGTAATATGTAAAAAATATGTACATTATGGAAATTTAAATGAAGAAATATGTGTATTAGGTAAAATCGTGTGCCTTAGAAAACATTGCAGTTGTTAGTTTTTGGTCTTATCAAAATCAATGTTATTGTTTATAATTTTGCTGCTCCTTGGCTGATTTTATTTGGCTACTGATTTAATGGTGTTTTTATGGATAACTTTATTTAATATGAAGTATTTGTATTGTCTCTTCTTTTGTTATACTATAGGAGATAACTTGTAAACTTTCAGATAAAATACCAGGAATCAATGATTTAACAACTAGGATGTGAGTTGGCAATGTTTTAGTCTTTGTATAACAGGAAAGTGGAATTTAAGTGGAATTGTTCAGTTATTAGGTATCCGGAATCAAATAAGGCAACGATAACAGTTCAGATGGATTGCAGAGTGTAGTTTTGATCTGTTGTGTATTATTTGAGAGAAGGAATTACATATGAACTGCAGGCTGAGAGATTCTAATCTAAAGGAAGGGTGCAGAGAAGAGCAACAAAGATGATTAGGGGACTGGAGGCTAAAACATACGAAGAATGGTTGCAGGAACTGGGTATGTCTAGTTTAATGAAAAGAAGGACTAGGGGTGACATGATAGCAGTGTTCCAATATCTCAGGGGCTGCCACAAAGAAGAGGGAATCAAGCTATTCTCCTAAGTCTGCATTACTATTACTATTAATCTTTTCATCGTTCCTATCACCCATCTCCTCCCACTTATGACTGCATGACTGTAACTTTGTTGCTTGTATCTTATGATTTATATTGATATTGATTGTTTCCTAGTATGATTTGATTGCTTATTTGTATCCTATGACTATCATTAAGTGTTGTACCTTATGATTCTTGACGAATGTATCTTGTCTTTTTATGTACATTAAGAGAGTATGCATCAAAGATAAATTTCTTGTGTGTCCAATCACACTTGGCCAATAAAGAATTCTATTCCACTCTATTCTATTCTATTCTATTCTATTCTATTCTATTCTATTCTATTCTATTCTATTCTATTCTATTCTATTCTATTCTATTCCCTGAGCGTAGGACAAGAGGCAATGGGTGGAAACTAATCAAGGAGAGAAGCAACTTAGAACTAAGGAGAAATTTCCTGACAGTTAGAATAATTAATCAGTGGAACAACTTGCCTCCCGAAGTTGTGAATGCTCCAACACTGGAAGTTTTTAAGAAGATGTTGGAAAACAATTTGTCTGAAGTGGTGTAGGGTTTCCTGCCTAAGAAGCGGGTTGGGCTAGAAGACCTCCAAGGTCTCTTCCAACTCTGTTATTCTATTCTATTCAGTCTTTAAAAGATATCATAATTTTAAAAATGAGGAGGAAAGGACACAATTTGATCTCCTTCCATGTTGGTATATTAGAATCAGCATCAAATGTTATCCAACATACTACTTCCAGAAGCACAGAAACCTGTTTTGGAAATGTGTTCTTTCTTATCAATTCCTTAGCTGTCCTATGGTTCTGCTCCAGTGCTGGATTACAAACACCAAGAAGCTTTTGTCCAACAGATGTTCCCCCAGGGCATCCATCAGTACAATGGGATTCTTCACTTGCTTCTTCATTTTAGATGGACATGGATCGGAGTGCTGTATCTCGAAGATGACAATGGGGAGAGATTTGTGCAGAATGTACTCCCATCATTTTCTCAGAGTGGCATCTGCTTTGATTTTATTCAAAGACTACCCAAACAAGGATTTTCTAATGCTATTGAAACCCTTGTGGAAGATGGGATTAAAACATACAAGATCATCAGCAGGAACACTTCCAATGTCTTAGTCATACACGGAGAACTACAAACCATGTCAGTTCTTATCCTACTGCTAGGAATGCCCGAATATCTTGGCATGGACAAATCAAAAGGAAAAGTCTGGATTTTGACCGCTCAGATGGATTTTGTGTCTTATTCTTTTAAAAAAACACATGACATAGACTTCATCCATGGTGCTATATCCTTTGCAGTTCACTCAAAGGATGTGTTAGGATTCCAGACCTTTCTTCAGACCAGGAATCCCACCTTAGAAAAAGAAGACGACTTTCTCCAGATCTTTTGGGAACATGCATTTGACTGTTCTTTTCCCAAACCCAACATAGACAACATGTCCGGGAGACCCTGCACTGGGAAGGAGAAACTGGAAAGTCTCCCTGGGACTCTTTTTGAAATGAAGATGACTGCCCACAGCTACAACATCTACAACGCAGTCCACGCTGTGGCCCATGCTGTGCACTTCATGTCTTTATCACAGTCAAAGCAGAGACAGATAGGAAAAAATGAGCCGCAGAAGAATCTTCTCAGTCAAGACTGGTGGCAGGTAAAAACAAAATGGGAGGATGGTGCTATGACACAAATGAATCTACCAAAACTATAAATGAAAAAGTGTAAGTTTTGAACCTAAAGTCAAAGTCTCTCCTGACTTCATTTAACCCTTAACCACAGACATACTATTTCGGCTATGCTATTACAGATATGAGGTCGTAATGACCTCGGTAACAAAAAAAGATTCAATGTTTTCATGGTTGGATCTAAAAATTGATGTATAGAGCAGTAAACCATAAAATGTATTGATCTCTTATCAAATCCACATTGCACAGGTCACTTTTTGTTTCTCCATCCTTGAACGTCAATCTTCCATCTCTAATTTTTACATTTGTCCACTAAATGATGGAACTAATAATTTCTTTAGAAAATAATAATTTCCAAATCTCTAGGGGGGTAGGTGAATTTTTGAGATTTCTAGCTGCTGGCCCTAGTCCAGGTAATTGCAGAACAATATTGTGACTAGCAGTTCCGGATCTATTGCTTCCAAAAGGTGCTGAAGACCATTTGAATTTGTTCTTGCCGTATAAATTATTGCACAACGTAGATTTTACCTGGTCATCAATTTCATTGGAAGCTTCATCATCGCTGATGTCAGAATCAGTGGCGAAGGCAGGTTCCTCATCGCCCATTACAAAATTTTCGTCACAATCCAATTCCACTTCACTCAGATCACTCTCTGCTTCTCCATAGCATGTTAGAACAGTTTCTTCAAAGTTTGGATCAAATAAATAAACTGGAACTGAGACAGCTGATAGTAACAAGAATCACACTGATCTGAAAACAGATATCTTGACTACTGATGCTCCCTTTTTCCATGACTTTTAACAAAAATGAATGTCAAATGTAATTATTTCTGGCTTGAATATGATTTTAAAGCAATTTGCCCAAGCTATAAAGGCAAAGCTTCGTAGAGGATATTGAAACATGGGCAGTGTGGCTATGAGATCTCTCTCCAGCCTCAATTGAATTTTTAAAAAAACTCTAAAGGTGAAAACAATTAACTTAGTCTGATCAAGTCTTCAGTTTCTTCCAACCTAGTTAAGTGCATTCTTAATAATAATAATAATAATAATAATAATAATAATAATAATAATAATAATAAATAGATAATAGATAATGTTTTGTCATTTGAATAAAATTCCCACATGATTTTTAAAATTTAATTATGAATCTTTACTGATTGTTGTTTCTATTTTCCCCAATATAAATATTATTTTATCCAATATGCTAAAGTGCCTCATTATTTTTAATTTTATAGAATGTTAATGTTGTGTATGCAAATCTATCATCTATCTATCTATCTATCTATCTATCCATCCATCCATCCATCCAACCATCCATCCATCCATCCATCATCCATCCATCCCCTTTTTTTGCATTTTTCTTTCAGTTTCGGCTCCACCCCTTTTTGAGAAAAGTTTCATTCAACAATAACGCTGGTGACATTATTTCTTTTAATCAAAATGGTGAACAAATAGTGGGATTTGATATTATAAACTGGGTAACTTTCCCAAACCAGTCTTTTCATAGAGTCAAAGTTGGAATGATAGACCCATATGCTTCTTCAAAAAGTTCATTTCTCATTGATGACAGTTATATTGTGTGGCCTGTCAGGTTTACCCAGGTAAGTATGCATCCGTTTAGAAGTTTTCAGACATTACTAACAAGTTAGAACTTTTATTTATTTCTGAACTACTAATCTCTCTCAAGACTCTCTATGGGACACTGGGTTCTATACAAATGTTAAAATATAAAAATAGTATATATAAAAAATTAACAATATAGAAGGATGCAAGAGAGATTAAAGATATTAAAGATATTGGGGTTTTATTTAGTGACAAGTGTATACCAAGAATTGATATCAGAGGACAAAGCAATGGAAGAGTCCTTTATGCATTGTGATATCAAAAAAAATTAGCCAAACTATATTTAATACTGCATCCAAAGCTGCTATAAAATCTTCTTCTGTGTTACATTTTACGCTTTCTTTCATGTCTAGGGTTATCCCCTTTCATTGTGTAATGACAATTGCCAAGAGGGTTATAGTAAAAGAAAGAAAGAAGGGAAGCCATTTTGCTGTTACGATTGTTTTCCATGTCCAGAAGGAAAGGTATCAAATCACAAGGGTAAGATATATTAGATAAGAAGATTCTTCTATATTGCATCTAGTTGATATATAGGGGGGAAGTATAACTCTGTAGTATGAATGTTTTGTGTTTGATTTGGAAAAGTTGATTCAGAATGCAGAGACATACCAAAAGAAGACCTAATTGTAATGTGCATATATAAAAGCCAAATATCACTCACTCATCACGAAATCTCCAGAATGGTAAAGTCTACAAACTTGAAATTTGGTACATATGTTCCACTTGACTTCTAGGTGCTTGCTAAGAAAGGATTTTTTGAAATGACCATCAGATCATTAGTGTTTCATATACAGTATTATATTCACATGCTCTGATGCCAAGGAGTTAGACATTCTACTCCCCTTCCCCACCTGAAAGGAACTCTGTCCCAACTGCCAGTTGCCATATATCAACATGCTCTGATCCTACTTCTTACTAAACCGGGTGTGAGCATGGCCAGTGCGTGACTCATTCGGCCTGCAGGCTGGGACATTCTACTCCCTCTATTCCAACTGCTTGGACTCGGACTTTGTTTGAACCTCTGGGAGGGCGAAAATGGCTTCCCCAGGCTCTGGAGGCCCTCTGGATGCCAGAAACAGGCCTGATTCTGGCCTTCCCAAACTTCTGGTAGGCCTGTTTTTCACCCTCCCCAAGCCTCCATGTGTGCCCTGCACTTACCTGCATCCAAAATGGGCCGCATAGGGACTCCTGGGAGTGGTGAGGTGGCAGGGCCAGTCAGGAGTGGGATTTGGGGGTTCTCTGAACTGCACAGAATCTTACCTAGAGGTTCTCTTGAACCCCTGTGAACCCCCAGCAGCCCAGCCCTGAACTAACTGAAACCACCCTTTATCCATTTCTAATTCAGATTTGCACCAACTTAAGAGTACACTCCTAACAAAATGATAATTTTGTTTATCTTTGGAGTCTTCATTATCCCTGAGTCTTCGGAGAGGGACGGCATATAAATTGAATTAAATTGGAAAAAAAAATTAATTGAAATAATGTAGTTTTGTAGGTTCTGTTGAGGTTCTCTGACAACCTGATCCAGCTTTACATGATTGAGTGCATATGTTTCTTTTCAGATGCAGACACATGTTACCCATGTCTGATAAATCAGTATCCAAATCCACAACGACGTTTATGCATTCCAAAAACTTTCAGTTTCTTATCTCTTAAAGAACATTTAGGGGTGTCGTTGGCTGTTCTGGCTCTTTTCTTTTCTTTCCTGACTATCCTGGTACTTTGGCTTTTTATTAAGCATCGAGACCTCGCAATAGTCAAGGCCAACAACCGGAGCCTCACCTACCTTCTCCTGATTTCTCTCCTGCTCTCCTTCATCTGTGCTTTATTGTTCATTGGGCCACCAGAGAAGATTACATGTCTCCTTCGCCAAACTGCTTTTGGCATCATCTTTTCACTAGCGGTTTCTTGTATATTGGCCAAAACCATCATTGTGGTTCTGGCCTTCATGGCCACCAAACCTGGATCCAAGATAAGGAAATGGTTGGGGAAAAGGTTGTCTTATTCCATCATCCTTTCTTGTTTGCTTATCCAAATAATGATTTGTACTACATGGTTGACAACAGCTCCTCCATACCCAGATGCTGATGTTTATTCATTGAATACAGAGATTATACTGGAATGTAATGAAGGCTCCTCTACCATGTTCTACTGTGTTCTGGGTTTCATGGGATTTCTGGCCATTGTCAGTTTTACGGTGGCTTTTTTATCCAGAAAACTCCCAGACAGTTTTAATGAAGCTAAATTTATTACCTTTAGCATGCTGGTTTTTTGTAGTGTTTGGCTCTCCTTCATTCCATCCTACCTGAGCACTAAAGGAAAATACATGGTAGCCGTGGAGATTTTTTCCATCTTGACCTCCAGTTTTGGGTTACTAGGATGCATTTTTTTCCCTAAATGTTATATCATTTTGATGAAACCTGATCGAAAAATTGGAACATCTTTAACAAGAAGGAATCAATAAAAGGGAAAATTTCAAATCCCTCAATTTGGGGATGGGGGAGGGGAACTTCAGGATACATTCTACATATGATGCTGTTCAATAAATATGGAAATCTTGTCTTTTGTGTTGAGTTATTTTGAGTGGGAACAGATAAAGTCGGTTGATAATTGTCTCTTTTCCATCTCCTTTAACATTTTCCAAACCTTGTTAAGGATGATTATCTGAAGGATGGGATGTATGTATGATGTTCTACAGTATAATTGATAAGTCTTCATAGTCAAGTGAAGACCTACCATGAAGGCTGAGGAACCAAAACAGATTTTGGGAGGATGGAGCCCTTTGCAATCCTGTTTTATGCAACTTACCAGAAAAGTAATAATGTACCTATAGCAACAAGAGAAGATAGACAAAGGTGATATTTCACATCCTTCCATAGACTAAATTCTACTTCTGAAAACTCCACCCAGTCTGCTCATGCAACAACAGGACCCTGGGATATTCCACAGTTCCGTTCATATTTCATATGCTAATCTCTACATGAGATGGGTAGAAGATAAATCTAATAAATAAACAAAATAAACATTTCCCCCCTTTGGATTGGCCAGTACAGCATGTTTTTACGCAAGGGATATTTGAGTGGGATATCTTTCAATGCTTGCACTGTACCAAAAGTATCATGACACCATAGAGCAGTGATGGCCAGCCTTTTCAGCATCCAGTGCCAAAAAGAGAGCGCACGCACACATAGACCTACTCGCCAGGGACACGCCCCAGAAGAGAAGCTGCCAAGTGGGCATACACATGCAAGGAAATGAACTTCTGGTTTCTGTTGCACACATGTGCCCCAGCCAGCTTGTCTTCCAGTTATTGGCATGCATGTGCGTGTGATGATCAGCTAGCCAGTGTGCATGGAAACAATAGAAACCGGAAGACCAGCTGATTGTCGTGCATGCATGCGCACCAGAAAACCAGAAGAGGAACGGGCGATGGCAGACATGCTAGCCAACATGGCTTTGTGTGCCACTTTGGGCATAGGTTCGCCATCATGGCCATAGAGGATCCTAATCTTCCTACTCCTTCAAGAGAATTCAAGGATATAATTGTGCCTTTAAAAAGGAGTAAAAGTTGACTGTTCGTTTCAGATAGAATACTTTCATGATTAATGAAAGTGGATCCCACTGTCTGATTGGTAGTCAACAATTAAAAGGAAAACCTTGTATCCCTGAATTGTCTTTTATCATTTCAAGTGGGGATTGGAACAGTGTTTTCAACTGTCATGATTCAAGTTTATGCCTTTGTCAACAAAACATATGTAGCAAAAATGAAGATGTATGCAGAGAGGTCAACTCAACCTGTCTGGATATAACTGTGACTTTTGTTTTTATTTTTGTTTTCTTTTCTAAGGTGTTCAGCATGTATTTGGAATATTTTCTTTGGGGAAAATGCAATTATCAATCTGAAAAGATACCAATGAGTTAATTTAGGTTAGGATTCAGTTCAACATAAATGGCACAATTTTTGAATGAGTTACTTTCACATGCCCCTTTGTCAACCAATGAATACTTCATTGGTCAGCCAATGAATACTTCAGCTTCAACCAAAACAATACAAGAGCACACAATAGATACAAACTCATGGTAAACCGATACAAACTAGACTGCAGAAAATACAACTTCAGTAACAGAGTTGTCAACGCCTGGAATGCACTACCTGACCCTGTGGTTTCTTCCCCAAATCCCCAAAACGTTAACCTTCGACTATCTACTGAAGACCTCACCCCATTCCTAAGAGGTCTGTAAGGGGCGTGCATAAGCGCACCAGCGTCCCTACAGTTCCTGTCCAAATATTTTCTTTTATCCGTATCCTTTTTTTTATAAAAGTAGTTTTTATTGAATATAAATATTAAAAAAGACATACGTAACATATACACAACAAACATTTATACAACATATACACAAAAAGAGTGTAATTTCTTCTTAAGCATTTTTTCAGAGTGACGTTCTACAATTCTACTTATGATATATTCCTTCACCTCTCCTTACTCTAATAATATTTTTACATACATATATATATACATATATATAACCTGGCTAGAAGAAAAACATATATATATATATATATATATATATATATATATATATATATATATATATATATATATATATATATATATATATATATATATATATATATATATCAATCGGTAATATATCCCCTATATTTTTTGTATATTTCTGATTTTTAACCAATTATACCAATTATTCCATATTTTATAATAGTCTGATTCTTCTCTTTCTTGTAATTCTTTGGTTAACCTATCCATTTCAGCACATTCTAAAATTTTCCCTGTTACTTCTGTTTCACTTGGTATTTTTTCTTGCTTCCAATTTCTTGCGTAGGTTATTCTTGCAGCAGTTAATATGTGAATTGTGAGATATTTGATATCCTTAGGGTATGATTTATTAAAGATTCCTAATAAAAATGTTTCTGGTTCTTTTTCAATCTGTGTTTTTGTTATTTGTTCCAACCATTTTTTGATGTTAGACCAAAATTTCTTTGCTGCCGGGCACGTCCACCATAAATGATAGAAAGTCCCTTGTGCCTTTTTGCACTTCCAACAAATTGGGCTATTTTTAGGTTGTATTTTTGCCAATCTGGTTGGAGACATATGCCACCGATAAAACATTTTCAGTTGGTTTTCCTTGTACGCTGTTGCTTTCGTTAAATTTAGGTTTACCTGCCAGAACTTTTCCCATTTTTCCAAAGGTATTGTGTGTTTGATGTTTTGAGCCCACTTAATCATCATTTCTTTGACTGTCTCTTCTTCCAATTTATAGTGTAGAAGAAATTTATAAATTCTACTAATTAATTTATTTTCTGAATCTAATATAATTTTATCTATTTCTTGTTTTTGATTATAGATTTCATATGTTTTTATATGTTCTCTGTATTTGGATTGTATTTGAGTGTAAGTCCACCAGTCTATTTCTCTGTGTAAATCTGTCTCCAATTGTTGTTTTGTCTTTAATTTGCCTTGATTATATCTTTATATCTAATTATTTTTGTCTTATCTGTTAAATTTGGGTGCCTAATTGATTCTGCCGGTGCTAGCCAATTTGGTATCTTCATACAATGTTGTTTTTTAATTTTAAGCCAAATTTGTAATAATGAGTTCCTTATTGTGTGTGTTTTAAAATATGAATGTGTTTTGTATTTCTCATCCTACATAAAGGAGTGCCAGCCAGTTTGAAGTTCATGTCCCTCAATTGTTAAAATTCTAGAGTCCTTTAATTCTATCCAATCTTTGACCCACGATAGTACTGCTGCTTGGTAGTATATCTCCAAGTCAGGGAGTGCAGCTTCTCCTCTATCTTTTGTATCCTGAAGCAGTTTAAATTTTATTTGTGGCCTTTTCCCTTGCCATATAAATTTAGATGTCATTTTATTCAGCTTTTCAAAAAATGGTTTATCTATTTTAATTGGGGTGACCTGAAACAAATATAAAAATTTAGGTAATATAGTCATTTTGATGGCCGAAATTCTTCCTAGGAATGAAATGTGTAATTTTTTCCATTTTTCTAAGTCTTTCTTTGTTTGTTCTAGTAATTTATCATAATTGTTTTCTTTAATTGCTGATGTTCTTGAAGATAAGCAGATTCCTAGATATTTTATTTTTTTTGTTGTTTGGATTTGTATATTATCTGTCAATTCTTTTGTTTGGATTTCCGTAAGGTTTTTTACAATTAGCTTCAATTTACTTTTATTGATTTTTAGTCCGGCCACTTCTCCAAATTCTTCTATTTTTTGGAACAAATTAAGTATAGATTCCATAGGATTTTCTGTCAAAAATACTAGGTCATCAGCAAAGGCTTGAACTTTGTATTCTTCTCTATTGATCCTTAAACCTTCAATTCCTTGGTCTTCTCTAATTTTTTTCAACAGGATTTCCAAAGATAGAATATATAGTAAGGGGGAAAGTGGACAGCCTTGTCTGACTCCTTTTGTTATATTAAATTTGTCTGTTATGTCATCATTCAAAATTATCCTTGCTGATTGCTTGGTATAGATTTCTGCTATAATTTTCCCAAATTTTTCCCCAATTTGCATATTTTGTAGTTGTTCAATCATAAATTTCCAATTTTGATTATCGAAGGCCTTTTGGGCGTCAAGAAAAACCAATGTTGCCTGCTTCTCCGGGTGTGATTCATAATATTCTAGAGCATTAAGTATTATTCTCATGTTGTTCTTTATTTGGCGTCCAGGCAGAAATCCATTTTGGTCTGGGTGTATATATGTATTTAATACTGATTTAATCCTTTCAGCCAAGATTGCTGCAAATATTTTGTAATCAGCATTCAATAATGAAATAGGTCTATAGTTTTGTATTAACTGGAGATCTGTATCTTCTTTTGGAATGATTGTTATTATGGCTTCTGTCCATGAGTTTGGTATTTTGGCTTTCTCCATAGCTTCATTATATAATCGCAACATATTCTCTCCCAATACTTCTTGCATTGTTTTGTATATTTCTACCGGTAGCCCGTCGGGTCCTGGTGTTTTATTGTTTGTTTTTTTTTGTTTTTGTTTTTTCAGTACTTCATATAATTCTAATTTGGTTATTGGCCTATTGAGAGTAATTCTTTGTTCTTCTGTGATTTTTGGCATTCCTGATTTCCCTATGTACTGTTTTATTTTGTCTTCCTCTATTTTCCCCTGATTATATAGATTTGCATAAAATTTCTTAATAATTTCTTTTTTGGCCTCTTTACTATGTTGAATTTCTCCTTTATCGTCTTTCAATTGGTATATCATTCTTTTTTTCTGTTCTTTTTTCAGTTTATAGGCTAGCCATCTGCCCGTTTTATTTGCGTGTTCGAAATAATTTTGTTTCGCCATTTTTATGTTTTGGGCTAGTTCTATTTGGTTTATCAAATTCAATTTATGCTTAATCATTTCCCATTCTTCTCTTATTGTTTTGTTCTGGGGCTTTTCCTGGAGTTTTTGTTCTATTTGTTTTAGGTCTTTCTCTAAATTATCTAATTGTTTTTTCTTCTCTTTATTCTTTTTCCTCGTATATGCTATTACTAGGCCCCTTATATATGCTTTTAAAGTATCCCATGTGTTTTGTAAAGAGGTTTCCTCTATTTTATTTATCTGAAAAAATATTTTTACTTCCTTTTCTAACATCGAATTAAATTCTTTTTCTTTACATAATCTTTGGTCCATTGTCCATCTCTTACGTCTTCTTTCCCCTTTCCAGTTTATGAATAGTGGATTGTGGTCTGCCCATTGGTTTGTGCCTATCTCAATTTTTTCTACTTCTATTTTTTTCTTTTATCTGTATCCTTTTGATGTACTTATAATTATGTTTACACTTGTATCTGTCATAAAATACATGCTTGATGAAAATAAATAAATAAATAAAATAAATAAAAATAAATTATTTTTTTCCTCCCATGGCAAATACTATCAAGCAGGAATGACGATCTTATCAACCTGCTTTGGGTTTCATTATGTAAGAAAACAAAATGAATGATCATCTGCTATCATTTCAATCTCACTGTTATGTGTCCCCAGAGAACATTTGTGTCTGCAATCACAAAGGTTACTTAAACAAATAAAATGAATCAAGCTATATATAACACTTCCTAGAATAGGATGAGTTAAAAGGTTAGGTTATATAATATATATAACCTGTTAACCTTAATTTTCATTTAACTTGATAGGAGACACTGATGACAACTTATCCATGGACTTAAACACCCACAAAAAAGTTAACTGAACTTGCTGTGGACTCAAGATTGGAAAGCAACAGCAGCTTTGAGTAAATAATTATTATCAAAATAACCATAATTAAATTGACATCTTTCTGTCTATCAGTGGTAGCAAAACTACATAACACGTTCAATGGATTTTCTATCCCAACAATTGATCTATATGCCCAGGGCTTTGTTTTTCAGGACAGCTTTCTGCAATAGTAGTCTGTTAAATCAAAATGTGACACTGAGATCTTCTCCGTCATTTTTTAAATCAACGAACAAGATGTTGGTGATAATTATGTTGGCATTTGCTTTGTTGCCTCATTCGGCTAGCAAATGCCCTGTTGATAAACATGCCACTCGGGTGCTTCTTCCAATTCTTCACAAATATTACCATTTTGGAGAATTTAACATTGCGAGCATTACTTCTCAGAGTAATGTGCTTTCACGTGCCTTATCCTATGAAAAAATACCATCTTCAGAGTACTTTGATGATATTCCGTAAGAATCTGGGATATTATTGAATCACAATGGGTATCTCTCCTGACTTTCTATCTGAGCAAGTTGCTTGATAGATGAACTTTTTTTTTCTGATTCATATCATTTGTAATGTGACCTCATTCTAGTTTTAGCAAAGAAGCATAATAGTAATATGTTCCTTTATTAATAGAAGCCATACATTCTATTCTTCCTAATATTTGTGTCCTCCTCTGTGGTTTTTGAGGCTGGATAGCTCAAGCTGTATTTTGTAATATCTTAAAGACTGTTGTGTGCTTACAAGGTTTTGTTTCTCCAACAAAAGCAACACATGTTTTCTGATTATATTTATTCAGGGTGTATTTGCAAACAAGAGCTGCAGCCCTTATGAAGATATATGTTACCTGGTTTATTTTATTTTTCTTATGATACACTCTTTTCAGCAGCAATATTATTTTGTAATTCGGCTCCCAAAATCACATCTGCTGAATTGAATGTATATCTATTGTAATAGATTTTTTCCGCACATTAGGGAAAATGACCAACTTTTTGGAACTGGTGAACTATATTTTTTAGTAGTGGGCAAATTGACAGGAACATAATTCTGAACTGGAAGTGAACAATTCTGGGAACTTGTTTGTGTCTTGAGTCATAAACAGAAGTTAATTATTCCCAATCCTTGATTTTTTTAAAAAGGATCTTTTCCTGCTTCTCCTTCCTCTCAAAATATCTTCTTAGCACATTCATGTGTCTGTGTGTCTGCATGTCTATGTGTAGATGGGTAAGTGGATGGGTGTTATATCCATGCAATAATATATACTGAATCCAACATTCTGAGCTCCTGGGAATATGTGCCCTCATAAACCTGATGGCCATGAAGATGCTATGCTAGCCTTTTTAAATGGAATAGATCATATGAATCTAACTATAACAGTGCTCTGGAGCTTAGGTTGGTGAATGAATTAGAAGACTGGGTTTTACTGTAGCATCATGCACAACTCTCTAGTCAGCCCTGTGAATGAACGAAGGAGTATTATTTATAATCTTAATACAAATGTATGAATGGTTTGCCTTTACCACCCAGAGTCCCTTGGGAGTTGGGCAGCATAGAAATTCGATAAATTAAATTAAATTAAATTTACCAAATGCAGGCAGATGCAGATTTCCCAAAACATGTAACAAAATTATTGTGTGCATGCTGACTAGAAGCTCCAAATTAAATTCACATACAAATTTCAAGAAGTGATACCTTACAGGAGTTTATTTCCTCTTCCCATCGTAAGAGCTACATAATCAATCTCAAATGCAGAATCATTTGTTTGATATATATTTAATACAAGTATTGCTATATTGAGAAAACATAACATGTTGAAGCATATGGTTATGTCTTATCTACTTTTTGTAGGGTATTGATTCAGCATTACCAGCATATCCTGGCACTGGTATTTGCTGTAAAAGAAATCAATGAAAACTCACATATTTTGCCAAACATCACTCTGGGATTCCAGATCTATAACAGCCATTTCAGTGCAAGCTGGACTTATCTTGCCTCAATGGAACTTCTCTCCACCCAAAAGAGGTTCATTCCAAACTACAAGTGTGATAGTAGAAACAATGCAGTTGCAGTCATTGGGGGACCTAATTCAAATGTCTGCCTCCATATGGCCACTATCCTTGGTGTCTACAAGATCCCACAGGTAAGGAACATCTATACTTCTGATGCTTCCCTTATTGGCATGATTAAAATAAGGGGAAAACTGTGTGACTTTTTAAGAGTTGAGACTATATGTTGACTTTCATCCTTCATATTTGAACATTAGAATTCCTCCAATTATAGAGACTAAAATATTTTTGCCTTGATCAAAATTTGCATTGTGTCCACCATTTTTTTTTACAGAAAGTATGTCCAAAATATTCCAAAATTGAGAATAATAGATTTTTATCCTTGACTACTCATAATTTGATTTAAAAGACTCTTAGTTTCCAGAAGCTAATATGGGATAATAGTTTGTTTAGATTTTATGTTGTTATAAAGCATTGTAAGGATTATCTTTCACAACTGAAGACAGGTTAAATTGGGTTTCTAACAGAACAGAACAGAATAAAAGAGACTGAAGGAACCTTCGAGGTTTTCTAATCCACCTCCTGCTTAGGCAGGATACCCTACACATTTCAGACATATGGTTGTCTAATCTCTTCTTAAACAATTCCAGTGATAGAGCACACACAACCTTTTAAGACAAGCTGTTCCACTGATTAATTTCTCCTTAGTTCTAGATTGCTTCTCTCCTTGATCAGTTTCCACCCGTTGCTTCTTGTCCTGCCTTCAAATGCTTGACTCCCTCTTCTTTGTGGCAGTCCTTTAAATAGTGGAACACTGCTATCATGTCTCCCCTAGTCCTTCTTTTCATTAAACTAGACATACCCAGTTCCTTCAAACTTTCTTCATATGTTTTAACCTCCAGTCCCCTAATCATCTTTTTTGCTCTTCTCTGCACTCTTTCTAGAGCCTCAACATAT
Organism: Arizona elegans; assembly: GCA_022577455.1. Lineage (NCBI taxonomy): Eukaryota > Metazoa > Chordata > Lepidosauria > Squamata > Colubridae > Arizona > Arizona elegans. The sequence continues at coordinate 3,719,201 of JAKOOJ010000021.1, read as the reverse complement.
TTTTAAATTGTGGTGGTCAAATATATTTACCGATAGATATTATGACATAATTTTTAAAAATTCTGTTTTTATTTTTTAAAAGGTTATATATGGATCTGCTCCAGTACTGCATTATAGAAGCCAAGCTGGCTTTGTCCAACAGATGTTCCCAAAAAGCACTCATCAATATAATGGGATTCTTCACTTACTTCTGCATTTCAGGTGGACATGGATTGGGGTGCTTTATCTTGATGATGACAATGGGGAAAGATTTGTGCAGAATGTCCTTCCCTTTTTCTCAGAGAAAAGCATTTGTTTTGATTTCATACAAAGACTCCCCAAACAAGGATTTACTGGGGAAATGCAGAAACTTATAGAAGAAGGTCTCGCAACTTACAACATCATTATGAGAAATACTTCCAATGTTTTGCTCATACATGGAGAAATACAAACAATGCCAGTTTTAAGACTCTTGATAGCAGGTTCAGTATATTTGGATATGTCTTCAAAGCCAGGTGATAAAGTCTGGATTATGATGGCCCAAATGGATTTCACTTCCTTTGCTTTCCAAAGAAGCTGGAGCATAGACTTCCTTCAAGGTGCTATATCCTTGGCAGTCCACTCAAAGAAAGTGTCAGGATTCCGAGAGTTTCTTCAGACCAGAAACCCTATCTCAGAAAAAGAAGATGGTTTTATCCAGAGCTTCTGGGAAAGTGTGTTTGAATGTTTTTTCTCAGAAAACCTGTCAGAGAAAACTTGCACTGGGTTTGAAAAACTGGAGGCTCTTCCTGGTTCCCTCTTCGAAGTGAAGATGACTGCTCATAGCTATAGCATGTACAATGCAGTCTACGCTATAGCACATGCTCTGCATCACATACATTCTTTGAAATTCAAGCAAAAACATTTCTTGAAATTCAAGCAAAAAATAATGGTAAAGGGGCAGAGAAAGAAACTTCTCAATCAATATTCTTGGCAGGTACAGTATATACCTTATATGTACTGTATATACAGAACAGGATGATAGCAATGTTTCTATATTTGAGGGGCTGCCATGAAGAAGAGGGAGTCAAACTATTTTTCAAAGCCCCAGAAGGCAAGACAAAATGCTACTGGTTCGGATGATTATCTCTGACAATCAGCTGTGCCACGCAATTTATATTTGCTAGAAAGCAGGAAATCTGGCTATATTTCAAAGCCCCAGAAGGCAAGACAAGAAGCAATGTATGGAAAGTAATCAAGGAGAGAGAAGCAACCTAAATCCAGGGGTGAAATGCTACTGGTTCGGACCAGTTCAGGCAAACTGGTAGTAATAAAAGCTACTGGTTCAGGCGAACCGGTAGTAAAAAAATACTACCAGTTCAGACGAACCAGTATGTACGACAATCAGATGTGTCATGCCATTTATATTCACTAGAAAGCAGGAAATCTGACTTTCTAGCAAATCTAAATCATGTGGCACAGCTGTTTCCCTCCCCATTGTTCTACTTACCTTAGAAAAGGCTTCTTAAGCCTTCTTTTTCAGTGGTTCGTGATAGCGCCTGAAGTGCGCCTGCGTGTGTGTAGTGAACCGGTAGTAGACCTTGTAGGATTTCCCCACTGCCTAAATCTAAGTAGAAAAATCCTAACAGTGAAAACCATTAACCAGTGGAACGACCAATGGAACAACCTGTGAGCAGGCTTGCCTTCAGAAGTTGTGGATGCTCCATCACGTGAGGCTTTTAAGAAGAGACTGGACAGTTTGTCTGAAATGGTAGAGGGTCTCTCCTGCTTGACCAGGGGGTTGAACTATAAGATCTGCAAAGACCCTTTCAACTCTGTTATTCTGTTTTTTCTATTCTACATCACAAATGGAAAATGCCTTATCATAGTTTTATATGCAAAAATATAAATTATAGGAGTAACAAATAACTTAGAACAGTGGCCCCCAAAGTTTTGGGTGCCAGGGATCAGGTCTGTAGAGAGAGTTTTTTTCCACGGACTGTGTTGTTTAAAAATGTTTTCCCCCATTTGATCTTAGCTTCATCACCTTCTACGAAAAGTATCATTCAACAACAGTGCTGGAGAGCAAATTTCTTTTGACCAAAATGGAGAAAGAATAGCGGGATTTGATATTATCAATTGGATAACATTCCCAAATCAATCTTTCTTAAAAGCAAAAGTTGGAAAGATTGATCCATATGCTTCTTCAAAGAGTATATTCTCCATTAATGACAATAGCATTGTATGGCCAAACAGGTTCAATCATGTAAGGATGTTTCCTTTTCCTGAAGCATTGTATCAGCATTATAGAGAAATTAAGCAACTGCCTAATTCACTAGAATTATCCCTTATGGAGGGCATGAGAGTTGACTAAAACAGTAATCATACAACCGCTGAAAGAAAAATATACACCAGTTTTGCAGTAAAGGAGTATTGCTATTTATCTGCTAACATTTAGTTTAGTTTTGACTTTTATAAAGAGAAAAGGTTGATGGCTTTTGAACAATATTGGAAAATAATGGAATTGTTGTGTTTGAAACAATTCCCCAGTCCTTTAGATAGATAGATAGATAGATAGATAGATAGATAGATAGATAGATAGATAGATAGATAGATAGACAGACAGATAGATAGATAGATATTAGGTGCATTATGATTTCTACATTTTAAATTATATTAATTCATTGATTCTGTTCTATGCATGTCTATTTCTTTCTTTGGTTAATTAGTTCAGCCCAATAAAATGTATGCCAACTAATTAAAAAAATAACCAACATCCAAGATCAATAACAAAAGACTTCAAGACAATTAAAGAGGAGATCTGTCTATTACACATAAACTATCTGTACAGGCGACATTAAGAAAGTACAGAAGTGCTTTTGGACTTTAGGGTAATCATAGAAACATCAAGAAAATCTCTGAAATAGATAGACAATTTTTCACAGTTATCTCAATTAAATATTATTGTAGCAACTCTAAAAAAAATGTATAAAGAGCATAACTTAACATTTTTCCTAAGAAGATCAAATCATTCTTAATCAATTTTGTTTCAAACTCCCTAGACATATTTATTGATATAATAACTTGATATTCTTTCTTTTACATTAAGACTCAACCTATTTCAGTTTGTAATGATAACTGCCATCAAGGATTCTATAAGAGGAAGAAGGAGGGGAAGCCCTTTTGCTGTTATGATTGCCTTCCATGTCCAGAAGGAAAGATTTCAACTCAGAAGGGTGAGGAAAAAACAAACCTAGATTTTTCAGATGTTTTGATATTTGACCTAGGCAGTTCCTTTGCATTTACAATCATCTTCTTTTAATGACCCCATAATCCCTTACGGGGTGGAGTCTGGACTGAATGGAGCTGAGTGTTTACTGGCCGGATGTCCTTCCTGTTCCCAATGCAGTGTTTTTTCAGCAGATATAGTCTCATTGTGCCCAGAGAGAGAGAAATATCTGCCTCTAACTAGGATCGAACTCACAGCCTCCTGATTGTGAGGCGAGAGCTAAACCTCTAGGCCACCGCACCACTCTTCCTTTGCATTTACAATGATGTATGTAATCCATTAGCATCATATTAACAGCTCAGATTTGTGTTTCGTAGTATGAGTTTAAAATTATTTCAGGCTTGTGCAAGAGCAAGAACAGAAAGAGAAGGAGAACAAAACATTAAGTATTTAATCCAGTGGTGAAATCTAAAATTTGTTACTACTGGTTCTGTGGGCATGGCTTGGTTGTGGTGGTGGGGGATAATGTGACTGGGTGGGTGTGGCCCTTTTTTCTTTTACTTTTAAAGCTATTTTTTCTACAATCTCTTTGGTGAAGAGATTGTAAAAAAATGCTTTCAAAAGGCTCTGACGATCCCAGCTGAGTTGCCTGATCGGCAGAGGCTTTTTTTTCTTTTAAATGCCTCTAACGATCAGGAAACACAGCTTGGATCATCAGAGGCTTTTAAAAGAAAAAAAAAGCCACTGCCGATTAGGCAACTCAGCTTGGATTGTCAGAGGCATTTAAAAGAAAAAAAGCCTCTGCCGATCAAGCAGCTCAGTTGGGATCTTCAAAGCCTTTTAAAAGCATTTTTTTCTACAACCCCTTCAGAGATGTAGAAAAAATGCTTTTAAAAGCGTCTGAGGATCCCAGCTGAGCTGTGCGATCATCAGAGGCTTTTTTTTTTACTTTTAAAAGCATTTTTTTTTTTACCAAAGAGGTTGTAGAAAAAATGCTTTTAAAAGTAAAAAAAAAAGCCTCTGATGATTGTGAGGCTCAGCTGGGTATGGGGTCAGGGTGGCAGGGATTTTTGCTACTGGTTCTCTGAACCACCCACCTTCATCGCTACTGGATCAGGGGATCCGGTCAGAACTGGGAGCATTTCACCCCTGATTTAATCCTTAAACATTATGTTTGGAATATTTATATCTTTTCTGAAGGCCGGATTGTGCAAGCCCACTTTTTTCACCCAGAATCAAACTATTTGGCCCACCCAGTATGTACATTCCACTACTCCCTTTATTCTGTGGGATGAAAGGGACTGAGGTCCCATTTTCAGGAATGTACCAAACAATATTTTTATTGCCAGAGAAATAAGACCCAAAGAGAGCTTACTGGACCATACTGGTTGGAAGTAACTGTTGCTAACAATGGAATCAAGACAGTGGTGAAATCCATTTTTTTTTTCTACTGATTCTGTGGGCCTGGCTTGTTGGGTCTGGTGTGGCTTGTTGGGCATGGAAGGAAAGGATATTGCAAAATCTCCATTCCCACCCCACTCTGGGGCCAGCCAGAGGTGGTATTTGCTGGTTCTCTGAACTACTCAAAATTTCCGCTACCAGTTCTCCAGAATCTGTCAGAACCGGCTGAATTTCACTCCGGAACCAACAGCTTGTAAAGATTGTCTCCTTTCAATTAATGGAGCCAGTAGTTGGTCCTTCACAAGATGGAAACACATACAGAGTCTAGATAATCCCAGCCTGTACTGTTGAAGAAGGCATAACATTCAATATAAATTTATTCACCATTTTTCAAGGATAGTGTAAGAACTGGATTATTAGATACTGTTTGTACTAAAGTGGACTAAAGAAGATTCTATGTGCTCCTTTAAAATTTTAATCCAATTGAACCTCTTCATAGTTGTGCCATTAGAAAATGATGTTTGAAATGAATTACATTATTGATATATATTTTCTCTTCCAGACATGGATGACTGTGTTCAGTGCCTAGAAGGACAATTTCCAAATCATGCTAAAGATGGATGTCTTCTGAAAAAAATCACTTTTCTCTCTTACAGAGAACCTTTAGGATTTGGTTTGACCATTCTTGCACTCTGTCTTTTTTTAATTACAACATTGATGCTTGTGATATTCATTAAACATCAAGGCACTCCCATTGTCAAAGCCAATAACAGGAATCTCACTTATGCTCTCCTTATTTCTCTCATGCTCTCATTCCTTTGTGCTTTACTGTTCATTGGCCAGCCCAGAAAGTTGACATGTCTTTTCCGACAAAGTGCCTTTGGCATCATCTTTACTTTTGCTGTATCTTGTGTCTTGGCCAAAACTATCATAGTAGTTTTAGCTTTTAAGGCCACTAAGCCTGATTCCCAAATGAGGAAGTATATGAAAAAACCCCTGGCTACTTCCATTGTTTTTTTATGCTCCTTTGTCCAACTCATTATTTGTACCATATGGTTGATAATCACTCCCCCATTCCCAGATTTTGATATGCATTCTTTAGCTGAAGAAATTCTACTAGAATGTAATGAAGGCTCAATGGTCATGTTTTACTGTGTCCTCAGCTTTATGAGTTTCTTGGCACTCCTGAGCTTCACTGTAGCTTTCTTTGCCAGAAATTTGCCAGATACATTTAACGAAGCCAAATTTATCACCTTCAGTATGCTGATGTTTTGTTCTGTTTGGCTAACCTTTGTCCCCACATACTTGAGTGCAAAGGGAAAATACATATTGGCTGTGGAAATCTTCTCCATTTTGGCTTCCAGTGCCGGGTTACTAATTTGTATGTTTCTTCCCAAAAGCTATATTATATTGATAAAACCAGAACTGAATAATAGAGATCAGCTGATAAGAATAAAGAACTAAAGAATATACCGTATGTATTAACAACATTACAAGTTTCCTTCTTTGTAAAGTGGTACTAAAACTAGAACTAATTGTTCTAGTGATTACCGATATATATATAAAAAAGATGTTGAGACTCCTCAAAGAGTGCACAGAAGAGTAACAAGATTAGTGGGGCAGAGACTAAAATATAGAAAGAACAGTTACAGGAATTGGATATGAAAAGAAGGACTAAGGGAGATATGATAGCAGTGTTCTAATATTTGAAGGGTTCCAATAAAGTTGAGCGTGTCAAACTATTTTCCAAAGCACCAAAAGGCAAGACCAGAAACAATGGATGGAAACTAATCAAGGAGAGCAGCAACCTAGAACTAAGGACAAATTTCCTCATGGTGAGAGCAATCAACAACTGAATGGCTTGCCTTCAGAGGTTGTGGGGGCTCCATCGCTGAAGCTTCCAAAAAGAGTCTGGACAAGCATTTATCAGAAATTGTATATGGTCTCCTGTTCAAGTAGGGAGTTGGATTAGAAGACTTCCAAGGCAGGGGTGAAATGCTCTTAAGTCTGCTACCAGTTCACTTCACTACCGGTTTGCTGTGCGCCTGCATGCAAGGAGGATTAAGAGGACTTTTCTAAGTTAAGTAGAACAGTGAGGGCGGGGGGAACAGCTGGGTTGCACGATTTAGATTCACTAGAAAGCAGGATTTCCTGCTTTCTAGAGAATATAAATAGTGTGGCACAATTGATCGTCAGAAATACTGGTTCATCTGAACTGGTAGCATTTTCTTTACTACCAGTTTGCCTGAAGTAGTAGCTTTTATTACTACCAGTTCACCCGGTAGCATTTCACCCGTTCCAAGGTTCTTCCAGTTCTATTATTCTATGTTCTAACTAGTCTAGTTCTAAGGCAAGACAAACATTACTATATTTGCCTACCTCTCCACACCACTATATGTATTGAGAACTGATTGTCTGGGTCTTATCTGCTAAATTCTCAGCAGTAACTTCTCCGTAGGTACGTACGCCCATCACATAAGCAAACAGTTTTTTGTTTTATTTTGTAAAATGTATTTGTTGCCTATCTCAGCATTGGAATACTCTAGACAGAATTTTCACTATTTCTTCATTTTTTTCCTAGATACATGACAAAAATATGCATCTTTGCATCCTTCTAATGTATAAACACAATTACTGTGATATATTTGAGGCAGGACAACTGAATTCAGGATTTGACAACCATCTTGTTACTTTAAGATAGAGATTCTTCATCAATTAAATCCTTTATAGGTTACTATATGGGTGATATACTACATATAGTATTCTGAGCTGGTGATTTGTCTTATTAAATTTGTATCTCAGTAGCTGCCTCACCCCAATGGGACTATCTGAAATCCTGTCCCACTCACACCAGTAGAAGAGTCCTCCTACAGATACCATCTGCTAAGAAATTCTGGTGGGCAGATTCAAAGAAAGAGGCTTTTCTCCTATGGACCTATCCTGTGATCACTCCACCATGGGAGGGGAGAACTTCTCCCATCATTTTGACCTTCTGGAAGAGTATTAAAACTTGGATTTAATGGTTGGCCTGGAGCCCTAAGGGGGATGCTCATTGCTGGAGGTGGTTGATGGGATAAGAAGACTTCATCCTTGTGTTGCATGTCTCTTAGTCTTGATTTTTTGTCTACTTCTAAAATTGTAATTTGGATTGTTTTAATTTTTAAGTGTTTTTCTATTTGTCTTTTTATAATCTGTAAACCACCCAGAGTTCCTTCATAAGGGAGACAGATGGCAAAGAACTTTAATGAATAAATAAATAAAATAAATAAGATTGAAGTCTCTGATTTCTTCTCTTCTCATCTGAAATGTTTGGAAAAGTAGAGTATCAAAAAATTCTCCTGTAACTAGTCCAGATGGAATAATTACACAAATTCCTATCTATAGTTGTTGCTCACATTATCTCAGTAAAATATAAAACAACAGCTCATAATTTAATTGATTAGTCAGACCTGGTTAAAATGAGCTGGCAAAAAAGGCAAAATTCAAGGATATAATTGTGATTTTAGAAAGGAGCAGTGGTGGGATTCAGCCGGATTGCACCAGTTTGGTAGAACTGGTAGCTAACTTTTTGGGCAGTTTGGCAAAATGGCTGAATAGCCTTGGCATGCCCGGCACCTCACCTCCCATCCCAGCCACTCTTCACCAGCCAGGCATGACAAGGAGGGGTGGGGAGGGGCGAGGCAGGGCCGGGTTTGTTGAGGAGAGGTCAGCTGCACCCAGGTCTTCAGATGATGCCCTGGGCCAATGTCAGCGCAGAGCCATTGGTGTGGATCCTGGAACCAGCAGCGCCTGCTGCTTGGGACCAGCACCCTCCTGCTTTTGCCTCACATAGCGACTGGCCTCCCCGAGCCCTGCACCATTCAGGATAGGTGAACTTCATGATGCAGTGCCGCAAATCTACTGTCATGGTGCTCCTGCATAGAACTGAGCTGACTTACCAGGGCACTTAAGTGTGGGGCCCACTGAAAGAGGTGCCCACCAACTCCACCCACAGCATCCCACTGGTAGATGTGGGCAGCCCCTCTGAAGCAGTACCTGGTGCTCGGACTGTTGGTGAACCTGAGAACAGGCAGCCTCCACAAGTTGCGGTTCACTTTTCAGAGGAAGATTCCGCCAGGGCTGGACTAATCCACTTACGAGGATGAAGGAGAGAGCAGGTAGGTACTGTTCCCAAGGATCCTGCTTTGAGGCTTATAATAGGACTGATGAGAACTCACTACCTTGAATTCTGTCCGGGGAAGAAAGGCAAAGCACATCTAGGGAGTTCTTCTAACCAAGGCCACCATACCATAATCATCATGCTGATAAGTATCCATTTCTTTAAGAAAAAGGATGCCCTTTTCCAAAATAGAAAGAAATGAATTTCAGTGACAATGCATCCAGCTGGTTAACCAAGATTATTACCTGCTTTTTTTTTTAATTATAAAGGGTATTAAGTAACTGTGATCAGCTGATAAGCTCAGAAGTTCCCCAAGACCTTTTATAGCTGCTGCAGTTTTGGCTACTTCTTGTTTCTTCCTGGGGGGAAAAATGATATAGGATGGGACAATGATGCAGCTTCATCATACAAGCCCTGAATTTAATGCATGTGTGGTCCAGCCAGCTGTATTGATTCTGCTGTGAAGCACCCAATTTAGAACATAGAGAACATAGAATAATAGAGTTGGAAGGGACCTCAGAGGTCTTCTAGTCCAACTCCCTGCTCGAGCATTACAGACAAATAGTTGCCCCATCTCTTTTTGAAAGCTTCTAGTGATGGAGCATCCACAACGTCTGAAGACAACTATTCCATTGGTTGATTGCTCTCACCCTTAGGAAATTTCTCCTTAGTCCTAGGTTGCTTCTCTCTTTGGTTAGTTTCCATCCATTGTTTCTTATCATGCCTTTTGGAGCTTTGGAAAATAGATTGACCCCCCCTCATTCTTGTAGGAGCCCCCCAAATATTGGAACAGTGCTATTTTATTGTGCATTGTGAGTGGTATTTTATTGTGAGTTGAGGAGATGTTTGGCAAAATTGATTAAATGGAAAAAAGGGCATGGTTGAATTTGCTTTTTAAATAGCAATAACTGTCAGCACTTCTCTAGATAAAAAGTGAAAGATTATTAAAAAGATCACCAGTATTGTAGAGCTGGGGCAATTTTTACACTGTCAGTTTGAAACAATCTCAAAATTTCCAATGGAAAGAGCACATAAAGAGACATGGATGACTTTCCTACTTTTCTGTATTCATTTATCAGTCTGGAAAGATACCAATGAGTTAGTTTAGGTTAGGATTCAGTTCAGCATCAATGATACAATTTTTAATCAAGTTACTTTCATGTGTCCCTTTGTCAACTCTTCATAGGATGATTCCTAAATTGATTTTAATTGCTGTTTTCCTCCCATGGAAAATATGATCAAACAATAATTAAGATCTTATCAATCTGTTTTGATTGATTGATTGATTTTGATTAAGTAAGAACACCAAATGAGTGATAATTTTCTATCATTAAGAAGCTCACTGTTATGTGTCCCCAGATAACATTTGTGGAGACACTGATGATAACTTAACCATGGACTTAAGTACCCACAAAATGGTTAACTGAACTTGCTGTGGACCAAAGACTGCAAAGCAACAGCAGCTTTGAGTAAATAATTATTATCAAAATAACCATAATTAAATTGACAGCTTTCTGTCTATCAGCAGTAGCAAAACTATATATCACATTTAATGACTTTTCCATTCCAACAATTGATCTATGCACCCAGGGCTTGGTTTTTCAGGACAGCTTTCTGCAATAGTAGTCAGTTAAATCAAGATGTGACACTAAAATCTTCTCCATTATTATTTTTTTAATTCAACGAACAAGATGGTGGTGATAACAATGTTGGCATTAGCTTTGTTACCTCATATGGCTAGCAAATGCCCTGTTGATAAACGTGCCAGTCGGGTGCTTCTTCCAATTCTTCATAAATATTACCATTTTGGAGAATTTAACATTGCAAGCATAACTTCTCAGAGTAATGTGTTTTCACGTGCCTTATCCTATGAAAAAATACCGTCTCCAGAGTACTTTGATGATATTCCGTAAGGACCTGAGATATAATTGAATCACAATTTGTATCACTCCTGACTCTTTATCGGAGCAAGTTGCTTTATAGATGAACTTTTATTCTGGTTCATATCATTTGAAATATGACTTCATTCTACTTTTAGCAGAAAAGCATAATAGTAACATATTCCTTTATTAATAGAAGCCATAAATTCTGTTCTTCCTAATATTTGTGTTTCCCAACAAAAGCTGCAAATATTTTCTGGTTATATTTATTCAGGTTGTATTTGCAAACAAGAGCTGCAACCCTTTTGAAGATATATGTTAACAGATTTATTTTTTATGTTACATTTTTTTCAACAGCAAGATTATTTTGCAATCATTTGCTCCAGCTCCCAAAATCCCATCTGCTGAATTGAATGTACAGTGATGTACTAGATTTTTCCCCACATTAGGGGAAATGTCGAACTTTTCAGAACGGGCGAACTATGTTTTTAGTTGTAGGAAAATTGATGGGAACAGAATTCTGAACTGGAGGTGAACAATTCTGGGAACTTGTTTGTGTCTTGGATCATAAACAGAAGTTATTTATTCCCAATCCTTGATTTTTTAAAAAGCATCTTTTTCTTCTTCCTGCTTCTCCTTCCTCTCAAAATATCTTCTTAGCACATTCATGTGTCTGTGTGTCTGCATGTCTATGTGTGGGGGGATAAGTGGATTGGTGTTATATCCATGCGATAACACATACTGAATCCAACATTCTGAGCTCCTGGGAATATGTGCCCTCATAAACCTGATGGCCATGAAGATGCTATGTTAGTCTTTTTAAATGGAATAGATCGTATGAATCTAACTATAACAGTGCTCTGGAGTTCAGGTTAAGATATTCTACAAGTGAATGAACTAGAAGGCTGGGTTTTAGCATCATAAATCCTGCACAACTCTCTAATCAACCCTGTGAATGAACGAAGGAGTATCATTTCTAATCTTAACACAAATGTATGAATGGGATGCCTTTACCAAAAGCAGGCAGATGCTAATTTCCCAAAACATATAATGAAATTATTGTGTGCATGTTGACTAGAAGTTCCAAATCTCATACTTTACAGGGGTGTATTTTCCCTTCCCATCATAAAATAAATAAATAAATGAATAAATGAATAAATAAATAAATAAATAAATAAATAAATAAATAAATTTATTTCTATACCGCCCTTATGTAAGAGCTACATAATCAATCTCAGATGCAGAATCATTTGTTTGATATATATTTAATACAAGTATTGCTATATTGAGAAAACATAACATGTTGAAGCATATGGTTATGTCATACGTACTTTTTGTAGGGTATTGACTCAGCATTACCAGCATATCCTGGCACTGGTATTTGCTGTAAAAGAAATCAATGAAATCCCATATATTTTGCCAAACATCACTCTGGGATTCCAGATCTATAACAGTCATTTCAGTGCAAGCTGGACTTATCTTGCCTCAATGGAACTTCTCTCGTCTTCGAAGAGGTTCCTTCCAAACTACAAGTGTGATAGTAGAAACAATGCAGTTGCAGTCATTGGGGGACCTAATTCAAATGTCTGCCTCCATATGGCCACCATCCTTGGTCTCTACAAGATCCCACAGGTAAGGAACATCTATGCCTCTGATGCTTCCCTTATTGGCATGATTAAAATAAGGGGAAAACTGTGTGCCTATTTTGTAGAGTTGAGACTACATGTTGACTTTCATCCTTCATATTTGAATGTCAGAATTTCTGATTATAGAGACTAAAATATTTTTTCCTGTGATCAAAATTTGCATCACGTCCACCATTTTTATTTTTTTGCAGAAGGTAGGTCCAAAATATTCCAAAATTGAGAATAATAGATTTTTATCCTTGACTTTTCATAATTTTATTTAGAAGACTCTTAGTTACTAGAAGCTAATATGGGATAATATTGTGTTTAGATTTTATGTTGTCATACATCATCGTAAGGATTATCCTTCATAACTGAAGACAAGTTTGGTTGGGTTTCTAACAAACAGAAGAGAATAACAAAGTTGGAAGGGACCTTGGAGATCTTCTAATCAACCTCCTACTCAAGTAGGAAACCCTATACCATTTCAGACAAATGGTTGTCTAATCTCTTCTTAAACACTTCCAGTGATAGAGCACACACAACTTCTGAAGATAAGCTGATTAATTTCTCCTTAATTCTAGATTGCTTCTATCCTTGATCAGTTTCCACCCATTTCTTCTTGTCCTGCCTTCAGATGCTTTGGAGAATAGGTTGACCCCAATTCTTTCTGGCAACCCTTTAAATATTGGGACACTGCTATCATATGAACCCCTAATCCTTTTTTTCATTAAACTAGACATACCCAATTCCTGCAACCATTCTTCAAATATTTAAACTTACAGCCCCTTATCATCCTTTTTGCTCTTCTCGCACACTTTCTAGAATCCCTACATCTTTTTTTTTTATATTGTGGTGATCAAATATATTCACCCATAAATATTATGACATATTTTGTTAAAAAATATATTTTTTGTTTATTTTTTTTAAAAAGGTTACATATGGATCTGCTCCAGTACTGCATTATAGAAGCCAAGCTGGCTTTGTCCAACAGATGTTCCCAAAAAGCACTCATCAATATAATGGGATTCTTCACTTACTTCTGCATTTCAGGTGGACATGGATCGGGGTGCTTTATCTTGATGATGACAATGGGGAAAGATTTGTGCAGAATGTCCTTCCCTTTTTCTCAGAGAGGAGCATTTGTTTTGATTTCATACAAAGACTCCCCAAACAAGGATTTACTGGGGAAATGCAGAAACTTATAGAAGAAGGTCTTGCAACTTACAAGATCATTATGAGAAATACTTCCAAAGTTTTGCTCATACATGGAGAAATACAGACAATGCCGATTTTAAGATTCCTGATAGCAGGTTCAGTATATTTGGATATGTCTTCAAAGCCAGGTGATAAAGTCTGGATTATGATGGCCCAAATGGATTTCACTTCCTTTGCTTTCCAAAGAAGCTGGAGCATAAACTTCCTTCAAGGTGCTATATCCTTGGCAGTCCACTCAAAGAAAGTGTCAGGATTCCGAGAGTTTCTTCAGACCAGAAACCCTATCTCAGAAAAAGAAGATGGTTTTATCCAGAGCTTCTGGGAAAGTGTGTTTGAATGTTTTTTCTCAGAAAACCTGTCAGAGAAAACTTGCACTGGGTTTGAAAAACTGGAGGCTCTTCCTGGTTCCCTCTTCGAAGTGAAGATGACTGCTCACAGCTATAGCATGTACAATGCAGTCTACGCTATAGCACATGCTCTGCATCACATACATTCCTTGAAATTCAAGCAAAAACATTTCTTGAAATTCAAGCAAAAAATAATGGTAAAGGGGCAGAGAAAGAAACTTCTCAATCAATATTCTTGGCAGGTACAGTATATACCTTGATAGCAATGTTTCTATATTTGAGGGGTTGCCATGAAGAAGAGGGAGTCAAACTATTTTTCAAAGCCAGAAGGCAAGACAAAACGCTACTGGTTCGGATGATTATCTCTGACAATCAGCTGTGCCACACAATTTATATTTGCTAGAAAGCAGGAAATCTGGCTATATTTCAAAGCCCCAGAAGGCAAGTCAAGAAGCAATGTATGGAAAGTAATCAAGGAGAGAGAAGCAACCTAAATCCAGGGGTGAAATGCTACTGGTTCGGACCAGTTCAGGCAAACCGGTAGTAATAAAAGCTACTGGTTCAGGCAAACCGGTAGTAAAAAAATACTACCAGTTCAGACGAACCAGTATGTACGACAATCAGATGTGTCATGCCATTTATATTCACTAGAAAGCAGGAAATCTGACTTTCTAGCAAATCTAAATCATGTGGCACAGCTGTTTCCCTCCCCATTGTTCTACTTACCTTAGAAAAGGCTTCTTAAGCCTTCTTTTTCAGTGGTTCGTGATAGCGCCTGAAGTGCGCCTGCGTGTGTGTAGTGAACCGGTAGTAGACCTTGTAGGATTTCACCAATGCCTAAATCGAAGTAGAAAAATCCTAACAGTGAAAACCATTAACCAGTGGAACGACCAATGGAACAACCTGTGAGCAGGCTTGCCTTCAGAAGTTGTGGATGCTCCATCACGTGAGGCTTTTAAGAAGAGACTGGACAGTTTGTCTGAAATGGTAGAGGGTCTCTCCTGCTTGACCAGGGGGTTGAACTATAAGATCTGCAAAGACCCTTTCAACTCTGTTATTCTGTTTTTTCTATTCTACATCACAAATGGAAAATGCCTTATCATAGTTTTATATGCAAAAATATAAATTATAGGAGTAACAAATAACTTAGAACAGTGGCCCCCAAAGTTTTGGGTGCCAGGGATCAGGTCTGTAGAGAGAGTTTTTTTCCACGGACTGTGTTGTTTAAAAATGTTTTCCCCAATTTGATCTTAGCTTCATCACCTTCTACGAAAAGTATCATTCAACAACAGTGCTGGAGAGCAAATTTCTTTTGACCAAAATGGAGAAAGAATAGCGGGATTTGATATTATCAACTGGATAACATTCCCAAATCAATCTTTCTTAAAAGCAAAAGTTGGAAAGATTGATCCATATGCTTCTTCAAAGAGTATATTCTCCATTAATGACAATAGCATTGTATGGCCAAACAGGTTCAATCATGTAAGGATGTTTCCATTTCCTGAAGCATTTTATCAGCATTATA
Source organism: Arizona elegans (assembly GCA_022577455.1). NCBI lineage: Eukaryota > Metazoa > Chordata > Lepidosauria > Squamata > Colubridae > Arizona > Arizona elegans. The sequence goes on along the minus strand of JAKOOJ010000021.1, from coordinate 3,703,859 downwards.
GAGAAATTAAGCAACTGCCTAATTCACTAGAATTATCCCTTATGGAGGGCATGAGAGTTGACTAAAACAGTAATCATACAACCGCTGAAAGAAAAATATACACCAGTTTTGCAGTAAAGGAGTATTGCTATTTATCTGCTAACATTTAGTTTAGTTTTGACTTTTATAAAGAGAAAAGGTTGATGGCTTTTGAACAATATTGGAAAATAATGGAATTGTTGTGTTTGAAACAATTCCCCAGTCCTTTAGATAGATAGATAGATAGATAGATAGATAGATAGATAGATAGATAGATAGACAGATAGATAGATAGATAGATATTAGGTGCATTATGATTTCTACATTTTAAATTATATTAATTCATTGATTCTGTTCTATGCATGTCTATTTCTTTCTTTGGTTAATTAGTTCAGCCCAATAAAATGTATGCCAACTAATTAAAAAAATAACCAACATCCAAGATCAATAACAAAAGCTAAATGTAAAGACTTCAAGACAATTAAAGAGGAGATCTGTCTATTACACATAAACTATCTGTACAGGTGACATTAAGAAAGTACAGAAGTGCTTTTGGACTTTAGGGTAATCATAGAAACATCAAGAAAATCTCTGAAATAGATAGACAATTTTTCACAGTTATCTCAATTAAATATTATTGTAGCAACTCTAAAAAAAATGTATAAAGAGCATAACTTAACATTTTTTCCTAAGAAGATCAAGTCATTCTTAATCAATTTTGTTTCAAACTCCCTAGACATATTTATTGATATGATCACTTGATATTCTTTCTTTTACATTAAGACTCAACCTATTTCAGTTTGTAATGATAACTGCCATCAAGGATTCTATAAGAGGAAGAAGGAGGGGAAGCCCTTTTGCTGTTATGATTGCCTTCCATGTCCAGAAGGAAAGATTTCAACTCAGAAGGGTGAGGAAAAAACAAACCTAGATTTTTCAGATGTTTTGATATTTGACCTAGGCAGTTCCTTTGCATTTACAATCATCTTCTTTTAATGACCCCATAATCCCTTACGGGGTGGAATCTGGACTGAATGGAGCTGAGTGTTTACTGGCCGGATGTCCTTCCTGTTCCCAATGCAGTGTTTTTTCAGCAGATATAGTCTCATTGTGCCCAGAAAGAGAGAAATATCTGCCTCTACCTAGGATCGAACTCACAGCCTCCTGATTGTGAGGCGAGAGCTAAACCTCTAGGCCACCACACCACTCTTCCTTTGCATTTACAATGATGTATGTAATCCATTAGCATCATATTAACAGCTCAGATTTGTGTTTCGTAGTATGAGTTTAAAATTATTTCAGGCTTGTGCAAGAGCAAGAACAGAAAGAGAAGGAGAACAAAACATTAAGTATTTAATCCATTGGTGAAATCTAAAATTTGTTACTATTGGTTCTGTGGGCATGGCTTGGTTGTGGTGGTGGGGGATAATGTGACTGGGTGGGTGTGGCCCTTTTTTCTTTTACTTTTAAAGCTATTTTTTCTACAATCTCTTTGGTGAAGAGGTTGTAAAAAAATGCTTTCAAAAGGTTCTGACGATCCCAGCTGAGTTGCCTGATCGGCAGAGGCTTTTTTTCTTTTAAATGCCTCTAACAATCAGGAAACACAGCTTGGATCATCAGAGGCTTTTAAAAGAAAAAAAAAGCCACTGCCGATTAGGCAACTCAGCTTGGATTGTCAGAGGCATTTAAAAGAAAAAAAGCCTCTGCCGATCAAGCAGCTCAGCTGGGATCTTCAAAGCCTTTTAAAAACATTTTTTTCTACAACCCCTTCAGAGATGTAGAAAAAATGCTTTTAAAAGCGTCTGAGGATCCCAGCTGAGCCGTGCGATCATCAGAGGCTTTTTTTTTTACTTTTAAAAGAATTTTTTTTTTTTTTTGCCTAGGAGGTTGTAGAAAAAATGCTTTTAAAAGTAAAAAGAAAAAGCCTCTGATGATTGTGAGGCTCAGCTGGGTATGGGGTCAGGGTGGCAGGGATTTTTGCTACTGGTTCTCCGAACCACCCACCTTCATCGCTACTGGATCAGGGGATCTGGTCAGAACTGGGAGCATTTCACCCCTGATTTAATCCTTAAACATTATGTTTGGAATATTTATATCTTTTCTGAAGGCCGGATTGTGCAAGCCCACTTTTTTCATCCAGAATCAAACTATTTGGCCCACCCAGTATGTACATTCCACTACTCCCTTTATTCTGTGGGATGAAAGGGACTGAGGTCCCATTTTCAGCAATGTACCGAACAATATTTTTATTGCCAGAGAAATAAGACCCAAAGAGAGCTTACTGGACCATACTGGTTGGAAGTAACTGTTGCTAACAATGGAATCAAGACAGTGGTGAAATCCATTTTTTTTTTCTACTGGTTCTGTGGGCCTGGCTTGTTGGGTCTGGTGTGGCTTGTTGGGCATGGCTTGTTGGGCATGGAAGGAAAGGATATTGCAAAATCTCCATTCCCACCCCACTCTGGGGCCAGCCAGAGGTGGTATTTGCTGGTTCTCTGAACTACTCAAAATTTCTGCTACCGGTTCTCCAGAATCTCTCAGAACCGGCTGAATTTAACTCCGGAACCAACAGCTTGTAAAGATTGTCTCCTTTCAATTAATGGAGCCAGTAGTTGGTCCTTCACAAGATGGAAACACATACAGAGTCTAGATAATCCCAGCCTGTACTGTTGAAGAAGGCATAACATTCAATATAAATTTATTCACCATTTTTCAAGGATAGTGTAAGAACTGGATTATTAGATACTGTTTGTACTAAAGTGGACTAAAGAAGATTCTATGTGCTCCTTTAAAATTTTAATCCAATTGAACCTCTTCATAGTTGTGCCATTAGAAAATGATGTTTGAAATGAATTACATTATTGATATATATTTTCTCTTCCAGACATGGATGACTGTGTTCAGTGCCCAGAAGGACAATTTCCAAACCATGCTAAAGATGGATGTCTTCTGAAAAAAATCACTTTTCTCTCTTACAGAGAACCTTTAGGGTTTGGTTTGGCCATTCTTGCACTCTGTCTTTTTTTAATTACAACATTGATGCTTGTGATATTCATTAAACATCAAGGCACTCCCATTGTCAAAGCCAATAACAGGAATCTCACTTATGCTCTCCTTATTTCTCTCATGCTCTCGTTCCTTTGTGCTTTACTGTTCATTGGCCAGCCCAGAAAGTTGACATGTCTTTTCCGACAAAGTGCCTTTGGCATCATCTTTACTTTTGCTGTATCTTGTGTCTTGGCCAAAACCATCATAGTAGTTCTAGCTTTTAAGGCCACTAAGCCTGATTCCCAAATGAGGAAGTATATGAAAAAAACCCTGGCTACGTCCATTGTTTTTTTATGCTCCTTTGTCCAACTCATTATTTGTACCATGTGGTTGATAATCACTCCCCCATTCCCAGATTTTGATATGCATTCTTTAGCTGAAGAAATTCTACTAGAATGTAATGAAGGCTCAATGGTCATGTTTTACTGTGTCCTCAGCTTTATGAGTTTCTTGGCACTCCTGAGCTTCACTGTAGCTTTCTTTGCCAGAAATTTGCCAGATACATTTAACGAAGCCAAATTTATCACCTTCAGTATGCTGATGTTTTGCTCTGTTTGGCTAACCTTTGTCCCCACATACTTGAGTGCAAAGGGAAAATACATATTGGCTGTGGAAATCTTCTCCATTTTGGCTTCCAGTGCCGGGTTACTAATTTGTATGTTTCTTCCCAAAAGCTATATTATATTGATAAAACCAGAACTGAATAATAGAGATCAGCTGATAAGAATTAAGAACTAAAGAATATACCGTATGTATTAACAACATTACAAGTTTCCTTCTTTGTAAAGTGGTACTAAAACTAGAACTAATTGTTCTAGTGATTACCAATACATATACATATACATATACATATACATATACATATACATATACATATACATATACATATACATATACATATACATATACATATACATATACATATACATACATACATACATACATACATACATACATACATACATACATATATATATATATATATATATATATATATATATATATATATATGATATTGAGACTCTTCAATGAGTGCACAGAAGAGTAACAAGATTAGTGGGGCAGAGACTAAAATATAGAAAGAACAGTTACAGGAATTGGATATGAAAAGAAGGACTAAGGGAGATATGATAGCAGTGTTCTAATATTTGAAGGTTTCCTATAAAGATGAGAGTCTCAAACTATTTTCCAATGCACCAAAAGGCAAGACCAGAATCAATGAATGGAAACTAACCAAGGAGAGAAGCAACCTAGAACTAAGGACAAATTTCCTAATGATGAGAGCAATGAACCAATGGAACAACTTCCATTCAGAAGTTGTGGGTGCTCCATCACTGGAGCTTTCAAAAGGAGATTGGACAATCATTTATCTCTAATGGTATAAGTTCTCTTGCTCAAGTAGGGGATTGGAGTAGAAGACCTCCAAGGTCATTCCAACTCTCTTATTCTATGTTCTAACTAATCTAGTTCTAAGGCAGGACACATATTACTATATTTGCCTACCTCTGCACACCACTATATGTATTGAGCACTGATCATCTGAGTCTTGTCTGCTAAATTCTCAGCAGTAAATTATCCATAGGTACCTACACCCATCACATAAGCAAACAGTTCTTTATTTTATTTTGTATAATATATTTGTTGCCTATTTCACCATTGGGCTATTCTAGACAGAATTTTCCCCATTTTTTCATTTTTTTTTCTAGATATGTGACAAAAATATGCATCTTTGCATCCTTCTAATGTATAAACATCATTACTGTGATATATATGAGGGAGGACAACTGAATTCAGGATTTGAAAATCATCCTGTTACTTTAAGATAGAGATTCTTCATCTGTTAAGTCCTTTATAGGTTACTATATTGGCGATATACTGTATATAGTATTCTAAGATGGAGATTTGTCTTATTAAATTTGTATCTCAGTAGCTTCCTCACCCCAGTGGGACTATCTGAAATCCTGTCTCACTCACACCAGTAGACGAGGCCTCCTACAGATCCCATCTGCTAAGAAATTCTGGTGGGCAGGGTCAAAGAAAGAATCTTTTCTTCTGTGGACCTATCCCTGTGATCACTCCACCATGGGAGTCGAGGATTTCTCCCATCATTTTGACCTTCTGGAAGGGTATTAAAACACATCAGTGAAAATTTGTAAAGAAGAAAACTGTCAATTAAAAAAAAACTGTTTAATAAAAGTTATTATTAAATAATAATTATTAAATTTTATTTAATAATTATTAAATAATTATTTAATATTATTTTAAAAAACCCTTGGATTTGATGGTTGGCCTGGAGCAGTGGTGGGTTGCTACTGGTTTGAACCAGTAGTGGTGGCAGGAGGCTCTGCCCACCCACCTGGATGTCATCAAAAACGCTCTGCACCAGTGTGCTCCCAATAACGAACCAGTAGTGAAGAAAATTGACACCCACTACTGGCCTGGAGGTGGTTGATGGGATAAGAAGGCTTCATCCTTGTGTTGCATGTCTCTTAGTCTTGATTTTTTGTCTTCTTCTAAAATTGTAATTTGGATTGTTTTAATTTTTAAGTGCTTTTCTATTTGTCATTTTATAATCTGTAAACCACCCAGAGCTGCTTTAGAAGGGAGACAGGTGGCAAAGAACTTTAATGAATAAATAAATAAAACAAATAAGATTGAAGTCTCTGATTTCTTCTCATTTGAAATGTTTGGAAACATTTTCCTGTAAGTAGTCCAGATGGAATAATTACACAAATTCCTATCTATAGTTGTTGCTCACTTTATCTCAGTAAAATATAAAACAACAGCTCATAATTTAATTGATTAGTCAGACCTGGTTAAAATGATCTGGCAAAGAAGGCAAAATTCAAGGATATAATTGTGACTTTAGAAAGGAGCAATGGTGGGATTTAGCTGGATTGCACCAGTTCGGTAGAACTGGTAGCTAACTTTTTGGGCAGTTTGGCAAAATGGCTGAATAGCCTTGGCATGCCCGGCACCTCCCCTTCCCTCCCAGCCACTCTTCACCAGCCAGGCATGACAAGGAGGGGTGGGGAGGGGCGAGGCAGGGCCGGGTGTGTTGAGGAGAGGCCAGCTGCACCCAGGTCTTTGATTGATGCCCTGGGCCAACGCCAGTATGGAGCCCACAGTGTGGACCCTGGGACCAGCAATTCTTAATTTAATTGATTAGTCATACCCAGTTAAAATGAGCTGCCTTTCTCAATTCTGCCACAGAAGGCAAAAAATAGGGACATCACCTTGTATTTTGCCGTAAAAATAAAGGTATTGTATTTGAAGAATGTTCCATTCAGCTTGACTTCCAATAGCTGTTTCATCAGGAATTCAGAACTATTTCACCATTGCTTTCTTTCAACTTTTGTTTTGCTTAATTTAATATACATTGAGATTGACTGATGGTCTGCCATCAAAATATTAAGCAAATTCAAGTTTATAATGGAATCACAGAAAAAAAGTTGATGATCTAGTGGTCACAGGGAGGGCTGCAAAGATATCTCCATACCCCTAACATCCTGGATACAAACTGTTTCAACTCCTCCCCATGGGACAGCATTATAGGGTAATGTATGCCAAGAGAACAAGACACAAGGACATTTTTTTTCTTTGTGCTGAATATTTAATTCTCACAGTTGACAAAACATGGTGACTAGAGTGTGGCTGTAGTATTATTTATCCATTTATTGCTCTTATACTCCTCTTCTAGTGTTTGCACACTTTTAGTATTATTATTATTTTATTATTTTCTCTGTTGTTTTGTAACCATATTCCATACTGGAGATAAATTCTTTGAGTGTCTAACCACACTTAGCCAAAAATGAGCCTGGTGGTGCAGCAGACTAATAGCCTGTTATTAACATTCAGCTGCCTGCAATTACTGTAAGTTCGAATCTCCCCAGCCTCAAGGTTGACTCAGCCTTCCACCCTTTCTAAGGTAGGTCAATTGAGGACCCAGTTTGTGGGGGCAATAAGCTGACTTTGTATAAATATACAAAAGTATGAAGGTTATTGCTTAACGCATTGTAAGCTGCCCTGAGTCTCCAGAGAAGGGCGGCATATAAATCAAAATTAAAATAAATAAATAAATAAAATAAAGTAGGCTATTATTCTATTCTATTCTATTCTATTCTATTCTATTCTGTTCTGTTCTGTTCTGTTCTGTTCTGTTCTGTTCCGTTCCGTTCCATTCCATTCCATTCCTCTCCTCTCCTCTCCTCCCCTCCCCTCCCCCCCACCCCCCCCCCACCCCACCCCACTCCACTCCACTCCACTCCACTCTACTCTACTCTATAAAGCAAAAAAGAACATCTTCCTCTTATATCCTTAAAGCCTTGTCATTCAGTCTTGGTTTAAAAGAATCCCATCAATAACTACCAGAAGCCCCAGCATATATATTTTAATCCCAATAAATTCACTTTGCTACTTTCACTTTATTTTTATTTTTAAAAGTTGATCTTTTATCTCCTCAAGTAATGTCCCAGAAATTCACTTCTTATTTTCTTTTTATCTCCTTTCAAGAGCAGTTTTTTTTTGCCCATCCAAAAATCTATAACTTTGAATTATAACTTGATCTATTACCTGAACTATATTTGAACTATAACTTCTCTGCAATGAGAAATATATCCCATCAAGAGTGCATAAATACTGTTTTCTTTGTGGTACTGTAGAGAATCTATAATTGTGCAGTTGGGAATATCTGCCATCCACTTATCAAATTAATCCTGTTCATTCCTATTTTCAAGTGCCTAGAGATTCTGATGCAACTATTAAAATGGTCATTAATAACCTCCAAGCCAGTTCTCCATCCGAGATCAAATCTTTTACATGATAAAATTTCATCTTTGTGCGTAGATCAACCAAGTAAACCCATGATGCTGAAGGACACTTGGATATTCTAGGAATGTGTGGATTGATGTAATACTTTCATATTATCACCAAAATGATGATATTTATACTTTTTCTGCTACTGCCACAAACAGTATGCTCGCTCTCTAATGGGAAATGTTACATTGGTGAACCACTTCCTATCCTTCACAAGTATATTAAACCAGGAAATTTCATCTTTAGTGGCATTATGTCTCAGATTTACATCCCTTCTGAGCAAATCACGTTTACCAGGCATCCTTCTGAAGATCTGAATGCTGAAGCTATGTAAGGAATTACTGTTACTTAATGACACCAAATGTTCAGGAACTTTTTGAGACTTGATGGGGTCTAGGGGCAGAAATTCTCAATGAGATCTCTTTCCTTCTCACCATGTCCCAAGTTAGTGTCCTTTAAAGGCAAGAAGCTTTTAAATGGGAATGGAAAGTGGAATGGAACTAAATCATTGTGGGGGGGATTGCAGAAGAAGGAGGAGAAGGAGAAGGAGAAGGAGAAGGAGAAGGAGAAGGAGAAGGAGAGGGAGAGGGAGAGGGAGAGGGAGAAGGAGAAGGAGAAGGAGAAGGAGAAGAAGAAAGTAGAGCAGCTGGAATCCTGAATATCAGCAGTCTGAATTGCAGCAAGCTAATATGGAACATACTTATTTTTGTTTTATCAGATAACTGTGTGATCTGTCAAATGGAGTTTTACTTTTGATTAAAACCTATTAATGATATGTCATATATTTTAATATAGTGTACTGTGGGCATTTTATCTCCACAATTAACTACATATTTATTTCAGTCAATGCTCTGCATAAAACTTTTATCTCAACATTCTAATGATGTGTACTTGGTTTTAAAATTTGGTATTGTAAAGTGAATGAGTCTTCTTCCTTCTCCTTCTCCTTCTTCCTTCTCCTTCTCCTTCTCCTTCTCCTTCTCCTTCTCCTTCTCTTTCCCCTTCCCCTTCCCCTTCCCCTTCCCCTTCCCCTATCCCTTATCCTTATCCCTATCCCTTATCCTTATTCTTATCCCTATCCTTATCCCATTTTCAGTGCAAAGTAAATATAAAAGTATTATTTTCATACTAGCAGATATATTTCTAGATAATTCAGAATTCTCCTCATAGGTTACTAACACATAATTACCAGCACATCCTGGCATTGGCTTTTGCAATAAAGGAGATCAATGAACACCCCTCCATTTTATTGAACAATACCCTTGGATTCCATATTTATAACAGCCATTTCAGTGCAAGCTGGACCATCCATGCCTCACTGGAAGCTCTTTCCTTACAAGGATTCATACCTAATTATAACTGTGACAGCCAGAAGAATTTGGTAGCAGTCATTGGGGGCCCAAGTGCTAACATTTTTTTACACATGGCACTCATTCTCTGCTTGTACAAGATTCCACAGGTAAGATGATGTTAAGAAGGTGAGAATGAATTTAGATCTCTTGCTCTGCTTAGACATAGAAATTAGCCCGAAAGAGATAGCAATAGCAATATCTTAGGCTTATATACCACTTCATAGTGCTTTTACAGCCTTCTCTAAGCAGTTTACAGAATCAGCATATTGCCCCCAACAATCTGGGTCCTCATTTGACTGACCTCGGAAGGACAGAAGGCTGAGTCAATCTTGAGCCTGGTGAGATTCGATCTGCCAAACTCCTGGCAGCCGGTGATCAGCAGAAGTAGCTTGCAGTACTGCACTCTAATCAGTGTGCCACCATGGCTCAATAGATGCAGATAGTTTAACCTACAGATTGTACACTTGAAGAGCTGTGGTGATGCAGTGGTTAGACTGCAATATTGCAGGCTAACTGTGCCCACTGCCAGGAGTTCGATCCTGACTGGTTCAATGTCGACTCAGCTGTCCATCTTTCTGAGGTGAGTAAAATGAGGACCCAAATTGTTGAGGGGGGCAGTATCAGTGGTGGGAACCTCCCGGTTTAACAACCGGTTCAGTGATTGTGTGCTTCATGCGCGTGTGTAGTTTTTTCACTTCCACATTTCTTCGGAGGAGAAACACAGCTGAGGCACAGCAATCTGCTCTGCCACGTGAATCAGCTGAGAAGATAAAGATAGGAAAATAGCACACATGAGTGGGTGGGCCCATCTAATCGTTGGGGCAAACCGGTTCACTCCCAGCTGATTGCCGTAGCTACCGGTTCATCCAAACCGGTCCAAACCGGTAGAATCCCACCCCTGGGCAGTATGCTGACTCTGTAAACCACTTAGAGAGGGCTGTAATGTACTATGAAGCAGTATGTAACTCTAAATGCTCTTGCTATTGCTACTGAAAGCACATAGGTCACCAAAAAAAGAGATACAATTTTGGAGATTTAACTGCTCTTTTCTTTGGTTTCTCTTGAGATGGCATACGGATCTGCTGCACTGGTGAATAAGAAAATGCAAGATGGTGTCTTTTACCAGATGTTCCCAAAGGGGGATTATCAATACAAAGGGATTCTACAATTGCTGCTTCATTTTCATTGGATCTGGATTGGTGTGATTACTCTGGATGATGATAATGCAGAAACTTTTGTGCAAACTGTGCTTCCCTCCTATTCCCAAAGAGGCATATGCTTTGACTTTATAGAAAAGTTGCCTCAATTAACTTATCTTACTGGCTTTGAGCAGATGTTTGAAGAAGGCTTTGCAACTTTAAACATTCTCATGGCGAAAACTGCTAAAATTTGGTTCATCCATGGAGAAATTCATACCATGATGATTTTGAGACTGCTGCTCCATCTCTCAACATTTGGAGATAGGCCAATAGTGATTAAGAATAAAGTCTTGATTATGACAGCCCAGATGGACTTCACCTCTTTACCCCTTCAAAGAAATTCAGGGATATCTTTTCTCCATGGCGCTATGTCATTTGCAGTTCAATCAAATGAAGTTCTAGGTTTCCAGCAATTTGTTCAGATCAGAAACCCCGTTTCAGAAAAAGAAGATGGATTTATTAGGGCTTTTTGGGAACAGGCATTTCTTTGTTCATTCTCTGAAAAAGACCCACAGAATGAGAAGAGATGCACTGGAAAAGAAAAGCTGGGATCTCTTCCTGAATCTGTTTATGAAATGAGCATGACTGGCCACAGCTACAGCATCTACAATGCTGTCTATACCGTGGCACATGCTTTGCATGACATGCTTTCATCCACATTGCAAGAGAGAACAATGACGATTGAAGGGAGGAGGAATTTCAGTCAATATCCATATCAAGTAATTACTTGGTTATAATAATGTAAAATCAAAGTTTGGGCAGGATATGGGTAGTTTCTAAATAGAGAGGGAGAGGGAGAGGGAGAGGGAGAGAGGGAGGGAGGGAGAGGGAGAGGGAGAGGGAGAGGGAGGGAGGGGAAAAATTTGCTTACAATATCTTTGCAGCATATATGCAAAGCGACTAAACTAATAAAAGGCTCTCCACAGGCTTTTCCACCAAGTATTGGGCCAGAATAATTATTAAATCTACACTGAGGAATGTACAATAGTGTATTGACTAGAGTCTTTGACTGCCAACTTATTTTGTTGTTTAAACGTGCATTTTTAATAATTACATTTTATGCTGCCAACAGTCAAGATGAGTTGGGTGCCCATTCAAGTTGAACAAATTAATGAAAATGAATGAATGAATGAATGAATGAATCAATCAATCAATCAATCAATCAAACAAACAATCAAACAATCTCAAAAAATGAGTGTTTTGGTATCTAAATTCATTTCATTGTCTTTCAAAGATACCAAAGTCATTGTCATCCATGAGGAGAAGCAGCACAGTTGATATATCTTTATAAGTACACTACATAGTATACTTATACTGTTATATACCCATATAGTATACCTATATAATTTTGATATATTATGGTGTATGCTTTCTATCAACAATGAAAAAAGTGAGATATTTTTTCCATCAGCATATTTGGCTATTTGGTCTTTGGTGTTTCGAACGATTGGAATGGGCATTTAAAATTTCAAATTAGTTCTGCAGAACTAGATGTTTGTCATTTGGGCTACATACCTTGCTATTTTTAATTACTTTTTATATTGGTGTTTTCTGATTTGTGTGTGTGTGTGTGTGTGTGATTTAATTTTGGGGAATCACATGTTACTTATCATTTTGTTAGAATTGTACCTTAGCTATTTGATTGTTGTGACTACCAACAACCATGAATCCCCTGTGTATGGTGGCCCCATTTTTGAAGCAACTGACTGATACAAGCAATAGAAAGAAAGGTAGTTCTTCAAAAAAGTTCACATTTTTAGTAGATTGTGATAATAAATAAGGTACACCTCTTGAATTTAATGACCTTAAAACAGCATTTAACTCAAGTCTTATGTGTTTCGATAATTCTGCTTAATTAAACAGTTTTTTTTCTTTAAAAAAAATCTAAACATCTTTTAACCTTTTAATTTAATTTTATTTTCTTCACTGATTTAGCTCCACCACTTTCTGAGAGGAGTCTCATTTAACAACAGTGCTGGAGAAGAAGTTTCTTTTGACCAAAATGGTGAAATCCTGGCTGGATTTGATATTATCAATTGGATCACATTACCAAATCTGTCCTTCCAAAGAATCAAAGTTGGAAAAATAGATCCTAAGGCTCAATCAGAGAAAATTTTCTCTATTTATGATGATGCTCTTATATGGCCCAATGAGTTTAACCAGGTAAAATCCAGCCCAAAAAGGTAACCTGCTTCCTACGACAAATTGCCTTCAGCATTATTTTCTCTGTGGAAGTTTCTTCAGTGTTAGCTAAAACCTTGTGGTTCTGGCCATCATGATGACCAAGCCAGGATCTGGGATGAGGAAATGAATGGGAAAATGGCAGGGGTGGGCTTCAAAAATTTTAGCAATGAGTTCTCTGCCCGGTTGCTGGGTGGCTGTGGCCATGGTGGGCATGGCCTAGTCGGCCGACTGCACCATGATGGGGGGGGGGCTTTTTGTTCTCCCTGGGCTCTGGAGGCTTTCCTCAAGCTTCCAGGAGGGCAAAAATGGCCTCCCCAGGCTCCAGAGTCCCTCTGGTGGCTGTAAACGGGCCTATTTCTGGCCTTCCTGAACTTCTGGTAGGGCCATTTTTCACCCTCCCCAAGCCTCCGCATGCTCCTTGTACTTACCTGCATCCAAAATGGGCTGCGTTAGGACTCCTGGGGCAGGGTGGGGTGGGCAGGGCCAACCAGGAGTGGGATTTGGGTGTTCTCTGAACTGCATAGAATCTTAGCTAGAGGTTCTCCTGGCTTGGATTTAAGGGGGAAAAAAGGGTTTTTCTCCCCCATGAAGAAAGTTTCTCAGGATTGAAACCTGACCAAGATACTGCAAAAAATTAGAACAACAAATTCAACATTCAGATACTCAGTCTGGATTTTGTTGCTATGGTTACTGCATTTTTGATAATGTAGTAGCCACAGCAAGGGAATGCGGTGGGTCAGTGGCTAAGATGCTGAGCTTCTCGATCAAAACGTTGGCAGTTCAGTGGTTCGAATCCCTAGTACCACATAATGGAGTGAACTCCCATTACTTGTCCCAGCTTTTGCCAACCTAGCAGTTCAAAAGCAGGTACAATATGCAAATAGAAAAATAGGAACCACCTTTGGTGGGAAAGTAACAGCATTCCGTGCGCCTTTGGTGTTTAGTCATGCCAGCCACATGACCATGGAGATGTCTTCGGACAGCGCTGGCTCTGTTTCAACACATGTAAAAAGTTTCAAGAAAATTTCAGGAGTTTCATCTCAAAACTTTTTGCAGTGCTGTAAATGTTTGGTAGTATTTCCAACAACACAACTTAAAATTAAAGTCTTGGTTGATAAATACATATTTTTAAGATGAGTAATTAGGGAATTAGGGAAGTATAAGCAATAGATTTATTTGCAGAAGACAATGAAAAAAAAGATTTATTTATTTTTATTTTATTTATTTTATTAATCATATTTCTATGCCGCCCACTCTCTGAGGACTCTGGGCGGCTTACGCCAAAGACAGTATACTAAATAACATATTGCCTCCAACAATCTGGGTCCTCATTTTACCCATCTTGGAAGGATGGAAGGCTGAATCAACCTTGAGCCAGTGAGATTTGATCCTCTGATCTGCTGAACTAGCAGTCAGCTGAAGTAGCTGCAGTACTTCATTCTAACCACTGTGCCACCTCGGCTCATATATTTAAGTATTTTATCATTAAAATCTTAATTTAAATTAAATTTTAATTAATTTTAAGTAAAATTAAAATCTTGACGAATATATTCTATTTTTTTCTTTATGTACACTGAGAGCATATGCATCAAAGACAAATTCCTTGTGTGTCCAATCACACTTAGCCAATAAAGAATTCAATTCTATTCTATTCTATTCTATTCTATTCTATTCTATTCTATTCTATTCTATTCTATTGAGTAATAATAAAGACAATCAATAATGTCATTGTTTATAACTAGTCAAAGCTAGAAGAATGTTTCTGTTTGTCAAACATCCTACATTTTAGGGTCACAGGCATTTAATTACCCATTTTATATTTATTAAATCAAACATTACAGTTATAACAATGTGGATATTTACTCAATATTAAAAACCCAAAGAAAAAGAAATTTAAACAACATCAACCTGTCAACCATGGAATTCGTAGATAGCACTTTCCAAATTTATGCTATAAATTATTTTAAGTAAATAAACAAACACAATAAATAAAAAAGGGCCACACTTGGAATACTGCATTCAGTTTTGGTCGCCATGATGTAAAAAAGAAGTTGAGACTCTAGAAAGAGTGCAGAGAAGAGCAACCAAGATGATTAGGTGACTGGAGGCTAAAACATATGAGGAACGGTTGCTGGAACTGGATATTTCTAGTTTAATGAAAAGAAGGACTAGGGGAGACATAATACTAATATCTCAGGGGCTGCCACAAAGAAGAGGGAGTCAAACTCTTCTTCAAAGCATCTAAGGGAAGGACAAGAAGCAATGGGTGGAAACTAACCAAGGAGCAACTTAGAACTAAGGAGAAACTTCCTGACAGTTAGAACAATTAATCAGTAGAACAACTTGCCTCCAGAAGTTGTGAATGCTCCAACACTGGAAGTTTTAAAGAAGATGTTGGATAACCA
Source organism: Arizona elegans (assembly GCA_022577455.1). Taxonomy (NCBI): domain Eukaryota; kingdom Metazoa; phylum Chordata; class Lepidosauria; order Squamata; family Colubridae; genus Arizona; species Arizona elegans. Next base: position 3,688,838 of record JAKOOJ010000021.1, on the reverse strand, counting down.
TTTGTCTGAAATGGTATAGGGTTTCCTGAGCAGGGAGTTGGACTAGAAGACCTCCAAGATCCCTTCCAAGTCTGTTATTCTGTTATTCTGAAGAACATGTTGTATGAGTGTAATTCAGTGGAAGCTTGCTAATAAGACTAACTTTTTATGTTTATTTTCTTCTGGTTGATAAAAGGAACTCTGTTATTCTATTCTATTCTATTCTATTCTATTCTATTCTATTCTATTCTATTCTATTCTATTCTATTCTATTCTACTATTTTGTTCATTTATGAATAGGTACTTCCCCGTTCGGTGTGTAATGAGAATTGCTATCCAGGTTCAGTCAAGAGAAAGAAGGAAGGCAAACCATTTTGCTGCTATGATTGCTTCCCATGTCCTGAAGGCCAGATTTCAACTCAAAAAGGTAAGAATGTAAGAGAATATAACAATTTGATCTTTATAACCCTGAGTTTCTTATCATAAATTTAACATTAACTTTCAGTATGGGTGGATTTAATGGAATAGTTAATGTAAAGACCATGGCTAAATACAGTAGTGGCCAAAATTGTGGAAAACTTTTGGGAAAAGTATACTTTCTAAAACTAGCTAATAACACCACTTTTTTTTTTTGATTAGTACCATAAAATTCTACATCAATGGAATGATAATTTAATCAAGAATGTAATGCAATAAATTTTATGAAAGTTAGAATAGCAGTTACAGTATAAAAAAGAAAAGTGAAACACGTAGAAAAAATGAGATATATAAAAATTATCACCATAGAAAAAATGAGATATACAAAAATTATCACCACATCAGTTAATACTTAATTGGGTAACCTTTAGCATGAATTACAGCCTTACAATGTCTTCCCATTGACTGAACCAAGTCTTTTAGTTCTGCAGCTGTTATAATGTGAAACCAAGATTGAATGATTGCTTCTATTAACTGGGGTTTATTGCTGGGTCGCTTCTGACTAACAAATTTCTTTCGTCGGCTCCATAGATTTTCAATTGGGGTAAGATCTGGGCTATTCCCAGGCCATTCCAGCAGTGGAATATGATTATCTCAATTTTTTTTTTGAAACTCAAAAAAAAAAAAAAAAAAAAAGTGGTGTTATTAGCCATCAAACCTTAAAAATACACTTTTCCCTAAAGGTTTCCACAATTTTGACCACCACTGTAATTCAATATAAGATTTGTGCCAAAAGCTCTGTAGAGGTGGCTGAATAACATATAGAATATCTATAGAATTTCCCACTTTCATATAATTTGTACTTTGATGTTTCTTCTTTTAGCTGCTTAAAACATTTGTTCTTCCTCTCTGTTTTATGAAGTCTCTTTACATATTGATTCTCCATAATCGTTTAGGAGGTTGGACTGTTTTATTTATGCATTGGAGTATAGAGTACAAAGACGGGGAGGACTAACTACCTCCAGAATTATAGTTGGCAAAGCCAGGTCTTCAAGCCTTTTCCAAAGACTAAAAGGATGGGTGCAGATTATAAATACAGTGTTAACTTAATGGTAACTGCAAAAACATAGTAAAACCAGGTCCAGTCACATGGTGAATCTGCTTTACAACTATCACAACTTACAACCATAATTGCCCAGTTCAATTATGTTCATAAGTTAAAGGCTACCTTTATAATCAAATGTTGTAAATCATGCATTGGTTTGAAATTTTATAAATCTAATAATATGACAAAGGTTATAGCAATAGCACTTTAGACTTATATATCGCTTCACAGTACTTTTACAGCCCTCTCTAGGCGGTTTACAGAGTCGGCATATTTCCTCCAACAATCTGGGTCCTCATTTTACCCACCTCAGAAGGATGGAAGGCTGAGTCAACCTTGAGCCTGGTGAGATTTGATCTGCCAAATTGCAGGCAGCAATTGTCGGCAGGCAGGACAAGTAGCCTGCAGTACTGCATTCTAACCACTGCACCACCACGGCTCTTATGGATGTTTTCTTAGAACATTCATACAAATTTGAGCATTGTTTGCAGAAATGTTAGTGAAAACAATTATATTTCTGCTTGCTTTTTCAGATATGGATATCTGTTTCCAGTGTCCACAAGACCAGTATCCGGATCCAGAACACAGTTCATGCATTCCAAAAACAATGAGCTTTTTATCTTATGAAGAACCTTTAGGGAGTGGTTTGGTCATTCTTGCTTCTTCCTTTTCTCTCATAACGGTACTAGTGCTCTGGACTTTCCTCAAGTACCAGGATACCCCCATTGTTAAGGCCAACAACCAGTACCTCAGCTACGTTCTCCTCATTGCCCTCTTGCTTTCATTCCTTTGTGTTTTCCTATTCATTGGCCACCCAAAAAAGGTAACCTGCCTCTTACGACAAACTGCCTTCGGCATCATTTTCTCTGTGGCAGTTTCTTCAGTGTTAGCTAAAACCATCCTTGTGGTTCTGGCCTTCATGGTGACAAAGCCAGGATCGGGGATGAGGAAATGGATGGGGAAGTGGATGATCACCTCCATTATTCTTTGTTGCTCATTCATTCAAGTTACCATTTGTATTATATGGCTATCTATATCTCCCCCTTTCCCAAATTTGGACATGCAAGCAATGACTACAGAAATTGTTCTGGAATGCAATGAAGGATCTGTCTTTATGTTCTACTGTGTCTTGGGTTTTATGGGCTTCTTGGCCATTATGAGCTTTACAGTGGCTTTCCTAGCAAGAAATCTGCCTAACAGTTTTAATGAAGCCAAATTTATCACTTTTAGCATGTTAGTATTTTGCAGTGTTTGGTTGTCCTTTATTCCCACTTATCTGAGTACAAAGGGAAAATATATGGTGGCTGTGGAGATCTTTTCCATTGTAGCATCCAGTTTTGGGTTACTGAGCTGTATCTTTTTTCCCAAATGTTATATTATTTTGATTAGGCCTGAAATAAATAACAAAAGTATTCTAAGAAGAGGAAAGAAGTAAAAAAGAAAAGTATACGAGGAACTTGAATATAAAGGATAAAATTATACAAGACCTGGAACATGGAAAAAGCATGGAAAAGTTCTCTCTACTGTTGAAATTGTTGGATAAAGGCTAAAATTCAGCAACATGCTTTGTTTTTGTTATTGACAGAAGGCGGTAGACATCTGGGTTTAACCTTGCCCAACCATTATAAGGATGATATTCTAAAATTGGAGTGGGATGGGGGAGGTTGGCAACAGGGAATGAGACTGTTCAGGGGCCTTGTCCACAACACTACATTGCTTTCAGATTTTGAACAGTTGTTCATTCAAGAGGAATATGTACTGCCATCAATTGAAGGCATTAGCTAGAAAGATAAAGGTAAAGGTTTTCCCTGCCGATTCATGTCCAATTCTAGTGTATGGTGCTCAACTTCATTTCTTTGCTAAGAGAACCAATGTTGTCCAAAAACACTTCTGTGGTCATGAGGCCAGCATGACTAAAAGCCGATGTGCACAGAATGTTGCTCTCTTCCCACCAAAGTAGTACACAATGGTTCAGTAGTTAAAGACATTGAGCTTGTCAGCTGAAAAGCTGACAGCTGGATTCAAGGCCCACGTCCTGCATGGCACAGTAGAGTTCCTGTTACTTGCTCCAGCTCCTGCCAACCTAGCAGTTCAAAAGCATGCAAATGCAAGTAGATAAAGTAGGTAGAAAGGCAGCAGTAAATTCTTGAATATTCGCCAATGGTGATAGAATTAATGGAGGGGGGCATAATGAATGATACAAAAAGAAGAGGACTTATTATTTATATCCGGAACCCCATCTACTTCCTTGTGAAATATTTTTCTATGTAAGTCTGGTACCGAACTCCATCATTCAGTCCTAAAATTTCACCAGCTTAGTGTGGCACAAAGTATTCCCAATTACTGTTTGCTGTGGAACTGCTTCAGATTGTTCTGGCATGGAAAAGTTACTGTCCTTGGAAGCTGAGGAAGCTGAGGAAGCTGAGGAAAAACTCACAAATCAGTTGCAAATTTTAACTATAGAAATACGGGTGGTATGGAAATTCCAAGACTGTTACAGGCTGTCTGGGATCCTGGATAAGCTATTTCCCAAACATATTTTTAATTTATCATTATGTATAATTTAAGGCAGAAATAGCTATCTGAGTCTCCCAGAGAGCAACGCAGAGTTGCAGTTTGTCAACAGAAAAAAAGCTCTGAAGCTGGTGAATGAGATTTCACACAGTCAGAGCTGCAGAACAACCTAGCTTACGTAGGTAAAACCTGGCTAGAAAGAATATGCACATAAAAGCCTACGAAAAACAGAAAAAGACACATTGTACCTTTACAGGGGGAATATCTGAGAAGTGGGTGTGGCTCACTGACGAAGCCTTATAAGGCAGAAATAGCTATCTGAGTCTCCCAGAGAGCAACGCAGAGTTGCAGTTTGTCAACAGAAAAAAAGCTCTGAAGCTGGTGAATGAGATTTCACACAGTCAGAGCTGCAGAACAACCTAGCTTACGTAGGTAAAACCTGGCTAGAAAGAATATGCACATAAAAGCCTACGAAAAACAGAAAAAGACACATTGTACCTTTACAGGGGGAATATCTGAGAAGTGGGTGTGGCTCACTGACGAAGCCTTATAAGGCAGAAATAGCTATCTGAGTCTCCCAGAGAGCAACGCAGAGTTGCAGTTTGTCAACAGAAAAAAAGCTCTGAAGCTGGTGAATGAGATTTCACACAGTCAGAGCTGCAGAACAACCTAGCTTACGTAGGTAAAACCTGGCTAGAAAGAATATGCACATAAAAGCCTACGAAAAACAGAAAAAGACACATTGTACCTTTACAGGGGGAATATCTGAGAAGTGGGGGTGGCTCACTGACGAAGCCTTATAAGGCAGAAATAGCTATCTGAGTCTCCCAGAGAGCAACGCAGAGTTGCAGTTTGTCAACAGAAAAAAAGCTCTGAAGCTGGTGAATGAGATTTCACACAGTCAGAGCTGCAGAACAACCTAGCTTACGTAGGTAAAACCTGGCTAGAAAGAATATGCACATAAAAGCCTATGAAAAACAGAAAAAGACACATTGTACCTTTACAGGGGGAATATCTGAGAAGTGGGTGTGGCTCACTGACGAAGCCTTATAAGGCAGAAATAGCTATCTGAGTCTCCCAGAGAGCAACGCAGAGTTGCAGTTTGTCAACAGAAAAAAAAGCTCTGAAGCTGGTGAATGAGATTTCACACAGTCAGAGCTGCAGAACAACCTAGCTTACGTAGGTAAAACCTGGCTAGAAAGAATATGCACATAAAAGCCTACGAAAAACAGAAAAAGACACATTGTACCTTTACAGGGGGAATATCTGAGAAGTGGGTGTGGCTCACTGACGAAGCCTTATAAGGCAGAAATAGCTATCTGAGTCTCCCAGAGAGCAACGCAGAGTTGCAGTTTGTCAACAGAAAAAAAGCTCTGAAGCTGGTGAATGAGATTTCACACAGTCAGAGCTGCAGAACAACCTAGCTTACGTAGGTAAAACCTGGCTAGAAAGAATATGCACATAAAAGCCTACGAAAAACAGAAAAAGACACATTGTACCTTTACAGGGGGAATATCTGAGAAGTGGGTGTGGCTCACTGACGAAGCCTTATAAGGCAGAAATAGCTATCTGAGTCTCCCAGAGAGCAACGCAGAGTTGCAGTTTGTCAACAGAAAAAAAGCTCTGAAGCTGGTGAATGAGATTTCACACAGTCAGAGCTGCAGAACAACCTAGCTTACGTAGGTAAAACCTGGCTAGAAAGAATATGCACATAAAAGCCTACGAAAAACAGAAAAAGACACATTGTACCTTTACAGGGGGAATATCTGAGAAGTGGGTGTGGCTCACTGACGAAGCCTTATAAGGCAGAAATAGCTATCTGAGTCTCCCAGAGAGCAACGCAGAGTTGCAGTTTGTCAACAGAAAAAAAGCTCTGAAGCTGGTGAATGAGATTTCACACAGTCAGAGCTGCAGAACAACCTAGCTTACGTAGGTAAAACCTGGCTAGAAAGAATATGCACATAAAAGCCTATGAAAAACAGAAAAAGACACATTGTACCTTTACAGGGGGAATATCTGAGAAGTGGGTGTGGCTCACTGACGAAGCCTTATAAGGCAGAAATAGCTATCTGAGTCTCCCAGAGAGCAACGCAGAGTTGCAGTTTGTCAACAGAAAAAAAGCTCTGAAGCTGGTGAATGAGATTTCACACAGTCAGAGCTGCAGAACAACCTAGCTTACGTAGGTAAAACCTGGCTAGAAAGAATATGCATATATATATATATATATATATATATATATATATATATATATATATATATATATATATATATATATATTACAACAATCTACATTTATCATGCCAATATGGCAGAATAATCAATCATTCAATCATTCAATCAATCAATAAAACAGAATACAGGTGGAAGGGATTTTTGAAGTTTTCTACTACAACCCCTTGCTCAAGCAGGCGACCTTATTGTCAAACCTGAAGTGAACCTGGCTGTGGCTATCTTTAAGGCTTCAAGGTTGCCACTGGATGGGAGGGGGGAGGAAAATAGATAGCTGGGAGTTTGTAGCCAAAACAAAAAAGTGTCCTGTGGGAACCAAGGTCATTTCAACGGGTGGCTGGAAGGAGGAGGAGGAGGAGAAAGTAACCAAGCAACCAGCCAGCACTTGATGGGACTTGTGGGAAAGGGGGAACTTTCACTTTTAACCATGTGAAAACCATGGGAATTTTCAGAGTTGGTTTTCATCAGTTGTGCCAATATGATGTATCCAACCAAATTGTTCTTTGAGGAATCTATCTGTCTCGGAGTTTTGCTCTCTATGGGTGCGTTACTTGGAACACTGACACTTACACTATTTCAGACAGTGGCTGTCTTAAAGACCTCCAGTGATGAAGCACCCACAATTTCTGAAAACAAGCTATTCCACTGGTTAATTGTCCCCATTGTTAGAAAATTTCTTCTTAATTCCAGTGTGCTTCTCCTCTTGAATGAGTTTCCATCCATTGTTTCTTTAATCAGCATTAATTCTATTCTAATTAAATTAGAATCAGAATAAGAATTAGAGTAGAACAAAGCAATCTCAAAACAATTTTTATATATCATGACAATATGTCAGTAAAAGAATTAGAGTAGAGCAAAATTATATTATCTTTGTAGAAATATGGAGATGACAATGAGGTTCTTCATATTACAGATGTGATTCATCATTAAGTTGTATTATTATGTTATTGTTATTTACTTACTTATTAAACTTTATACCACCCATCTTGCTTATTCTTTCCTAATTAGTCTTCTGATTTATCCTGGACACTCTGTCCATAGATAATAAGTTGTATTTGTTGCCTTACATGCTCACAGACTTGATTCTTTTTTCACTTAAGTAATCAAGGAAATAATTATTCTCATAATGTGATTGCTTACTTCTGGGATTCTGCAAAATAATTATTTCATAGACACCATCTTTTTGCTCAGCAACCCAAAGCCACTTTCAATAAGTTGTTTGGGCATATCCTTTCAAAATGAATGAAAAGCAATAAAAGATATTATAAATATATAAAATATAATAATAATACAAGACAAGACAAGACAAGACAAGACAAGACAAGACAAGACAAGACAAGACAAGACAAGACAAGACAAGACAAGACAAGACAAGACAAGACAAGACATGACATGACAACATAACATAACATAACATAACATAACATAACATAACATAACATAACATAACAAACATCATACCATATTTTTCAGAGTATAAGAAGCAGCTTAGTTTTTGGGGAGGAAAATAAGAAAAAAGCTGATTGGTGGGTGGATTGGCCTCTTGGAATACTCTCAATCAACTGTTCCCAGAGGTGAATTTTAGCAACAGGTTTGTTGGTTGTGAGTTCTGTGCCTTGCTTTTTTTTTTTTTCTGCCTCTGAAAGCCTCCAAAAGAGAGCTTCAGAAAAAAAGGCTTTTTTCCTGAAGCTTCTTTCAGAGGCTTTTTTCCTGAAGCTTCTTTCAGACACTTTTTTTCTGAAGGATTATCTGTACTCTGTTCAATCTCCTTTCTTTGATATTGGCATGTAGATGGCATGTAACCTCTTCTGATCTGCTGTGTCATTCTCCAGATTTGTTAACATAGTTTGGTTAGAACCTTTACTGATTCTTCTTTTGTTGCTTGCCATATTATTTTAGATAAAAGCCTTTCAGAGGCTTTTTTCTGAAGCTTCTTTCGGAGGCTTCTTTCAGCCTTTGAAATCTCTGTTTGTGAGGCTGGGCAGGGCTACATTTGGAATACAAGACGCACCCAGATTTTCACCTCTTTTTGGGGGAAAAGGATGCATTTTATACTCTGAAAATACGGTATCTAATGTAATAATCTAATCTAATCTAATAAAAATTTAATCTAATCAATATATAATATAAAGGCCTGGAGGCCAAAACATATGAAGTATGGTTGGAGGATTGGGTTTGGCTAGTCTAGAGAAAAAAAGGACTATTGGGATCATGATAGCAGTATTCCAGTATTTAAGAGACTACTACAAAGAGGAAGGGTAAATTTATTTTCCAAAGCACCAGAAAGCAAGACAACAAACATTGAATGGGAAACTAACCCAGGAGAGAAGTAACCTGGAATTTAAGGAGAAACTTCCTAACAGTGAGAACAATTAACCAGAGGAACAGCTTGACTTCAGATGTTGTGGAGGTTTTTAAAATGAGATTGGACAGTCACTTGTCTGAAATGATATAGGATCAGTGGGTTGCCCCCAGTTTGGACAGGTTTGCAAGAACCAGTAGTAAAACTGGCAGGACCAACCCCACCGGCCCGAACATCATCAGGGAGTGGTGCGTGACCCCGTTGCAAACCAGTAGTAAAGGTAAGTACAACCCACCCATGTATAGGATCTCCTGCTTAAGCAGCAGGTTGGACTAGAAGACCTCCAAGGCCCCTTCCAGCTCTGTTCTGATTCTGATATTGAACATTAAATATGGATCCCAATATGTTATAATGTACTGGATTCATTGGAATTAGCTGCCCTCATCTTGAATGCATTAAGCCATTTCTTCTTCCCCTCAATTCAAAGAGGAAACAAGTTCAACTAATTTCATCTAGAGTCAACAAAACACTGGCAGTTCTAAATAATTCTCAATTCCATCTATCCTGCAATTATCAAGATTATCATGATCTTTTCATCCTTTCATTCAAAAGTGTCCTTGGGCTGCAGCAAAGCTATTAAGACTAAATTGTTCTAATAATCCAGCCTCTGCCACTTAGAGATGGAACAGCAAACAAGATAAACACATTCTTAACATTTGATACACCCAACATTTGCATCAACCTGACATCTTTTTGACTACCCCAACAAAGCTGGCTGAAAGACTTCCCAGAAAGTAGAGTGTAACACAGCATGATAGTGGTGTTTATATCAGGACTGATGTTTCTAAGAATCCAGATTCTTCTTCCTATTCTTCATAAATATTATCATCCAGGGGAACTCAACATTGCTGGTATTATGTCTCAGAGTTATGTCTTTTTACAGCCAATCACCTTTAAAACAGCCCCTTCGCTGGATCTCTTAGATGATATCATGTAAGGAAGTTCTCAAAAAAAGAATTTAAGAGGTATTTCATTAATAGAATTTTGTTCTGAGGATGTAATCATGCATAGTTTATAGTATGGCATCTTTCCCCCTCTAGATTAGATTAATAATGTTTACTCTGATGTAAACATGTAATGTTTACTCTGATGTAAACATATTTATGTATTTATTTTTGTCAAAGTTAGATACTACCCATCTTACTCTGAGAGTGACTCTGGATGATGTACAATTGAAAGCATAAAAGCATATAAAACCTATACAGTGCAATATATCGGTAAAAGAAACCAGGTAAAAACAAAACTAAAACAAGTTAAAATAAGTATTATACCAGAAAGATAAAGCTATTTTATCTTGCCACCTGCTAAACATTTTTTTGTTTTGTTTGCCTTATGGTCAATCTGGAAAGATTTTTTTTTCCCCCTATGAAAATATTTCCTGATGCAGTCTCTTCTATAATTAAATAGTTCTTATCATTAGGAAATTATTTCTGGTGTGCAACCAAAATCTGCTTTCTCATAATTTAAACATTATGGTTTTTTTTAAAAAAATCTTATCTTCTGGAACAAGTTCAAACATTTCAGCCATGTCATGTACAGAACAAGCCTTCTCATGTATGAAGGCACCCAACAGCCATAGATATTGCCTTGTCCTCTTGGCACACCAACTGTATTATTTCCTTTATTTGAATACATGTAGTTTCAGGGAACACACTTAATCAACTTTGGCTAGTCTCACAATAGGTAAGGGGGGGGGGTTGAACATGGATGGAAAATCTAACTAGTCGATCTAACTACAGTAGTGGCCAAAATCATGGAAATCTTTTGGGGAAAGTGTATTTTTGAGGTTTGATGGCTAATAACACCACTTTTTTTTTTCTTTGGAGTTTCAAGATAATCATATTCCACTGCTGGAATGGCCTGGGAATAGCCTAGACCTTAACCCAATTGAAAATATATGGAGCCAACTAAAGAAACTTGTTAGTCAGAAGCAACCCAGCAATAAAACCCAGTTAATAGAAGCAATCATTCAATCTTGGTCTCACATTATAACAGCTGCAGAACTAAAAGACTTAGTTCACTCCATGAGAAGATGTTGTAAGGCCGTAATTCATGCTAAAAGTTACCCAACTAAGTATTAACTGACATGGTGATAATTTTTGTATATCTCGTTTTTTCTACGTGTTTCACTTTTCTTCTTTATACTGTAAGTGCTATTCTAATAGCAAATCCTTCATAAAAGTTATTGCATTACATTCTTGATTAAATTATCTTTCCATTGATATATAATTTTATGGTACTAATTAAAAAAAGTGGTGTTATTAGCTAGTTTTAGAAAATACATTTTTCCCAAAAAGTTTCCACAATTTTGGCCACTACTGTATGTATTGTGCTCTTCCAGTGCTAAACTTATTTTACTTTCCAGCAACATGAATTCTTCCATCCAAATCAAAGAGCAAGTTGAAAAATGCATCTTCAAAACAGGCAATGCCAAGTCTTCTCACTTCTTTGCATCTGTCCTTGATTCTTGTCCTTGCCATATGAACCTAAATATATCTTTTTTTGTCTTTACTTAAAATGATGCGTTGGCTATCAAAATAGGTACTGTTCGAAACAAACAAACAAAAACTATCATTCTAGATGATGCCTTTGTTTTTATCACAGTGTTTCTTCCCAATAATACATCCACTTTTGTAGGATTTTGGCTCAGAATTACCAACATATTCTGGCTCTGGCGTTTGCGGTAAAAGAAATCAATGAAAACCCTCACATCTTGCCAAACATCACTCTGGGGTTCCTGATCTATAACAGTCACTTGAGTGCAAGCTCAACTTATCTTGCATCAATGGAACTTCTCTCTACCTGGAAGAAGTTCATTCCAAACTACAAGTGTGATAGTAGAAGCAATGCAGCTGCAGTCATTGGAGGACCTGATTCCAATGTCTGCCGCCATATGGCCACCATTCTAGGTATCTACAAGGTTCCACAGGTAAAGTACTTTCTAGATTCTCCTGGGCTTTCTCGGTGTCCAACTTTCTTTCCTCACTAATAGTATTTCACTACTAAATTTCAATTGTTCTATGTTCATGATTAACTTTCTTTTTTGTGTCTTGTTGATTATGCATTGTTATGTATACATGTTAATGATGACATTTTGGCAGTTCCATTGTGGTTTTTTGTTTTGCTGTAATTTTTTATTGCTATTTTTTAACAAAAAAAAAACCAGTTACAATGTTCATTTTCTAAGTAAATTTATTTGAGTACATTAGATGAAGAAGCAGGATATACATTTCTGGAATTCATTAAAAACATGATTAAATACACTTTGTTTTGACACAATCTTGCCATCTGGAATTTAAATATAAAGTGGACATTTAACTTGATTTGATGTTTTGAATGCAAGGACTGATCTCAAAGAAAGGATAGTCGCGAAGGCAGAGTACCGTTCTACCTTCATCTAGTAAAGCAGTGTTTTGCAAGTAGGAAGATGGATGGATGGATGGATGGATGGGTGGGTGGGTGGGTGGGTGGATAGGAGGATGTGTGGGTTGGTAGGTAGGGAGGTAGGTGGATGGATGGTGGGTTGGGTGGATAGGTGGGTGGGTGGGTGGGTAGATGATAGATAGAAGATAGATAGATAGATAGATAGATAGATAGATAGATAGATAGATAGATGATAGAATTGACATATGAGAGATAGATGTGTGTGTGAGAGAGAGAGAGGGAGGGAGGGAGGGAGAGAGAGAGAGAGAGAGAGGGAGAGAGGGAGAGAGAGAGATGGAATTGCACTTGACTTTTTCCAAATAGTTTTCCAAATAATTACTAATTTCTGCTCTCTCAGAGCGTAAATTTCTGATAATCACATTTTATAAACTGTAGTTCAGTACTCTTTCCAGTATTGAAATCAGGCTCTTAAATTCTTGGTTTTCTATACTAGAACTTTACTAGAAGTTTATACATCATTGACTATTGACTCCTGTCAGATTAGCACATATAAATCCAATTTATCCATCCAAATGTTGGTTGGTGGGGTTTTTTATGGTGTTCCTGCAATAAAGCCATCCCCTTCTTTGTATAAGATTTTTGGTGAAATATGTACCATCAATAAATAAAAATGGAGTGTTCCCAAAATTAGTCTTACTGCGTTGATTTATAAGAGCAAATTTCAAGCTTAAAAATAATGAATATATTACCTATTTAATTTCAGTAGCTAAAATCATAGTTTTATTTTATGGTGGTGTGGAGAGAAACCTTTTTGAGAGAGAATAAATGACGGCAATTGGATTTCTTAATCCTAAATCAAATGCTGTGCTTTCACTGATCCTTTCATTTAACTCCTAGACAAAAAATATTTTCAAGTTCCTGAAATCTCTTAATTCAGATAGTAGTTTGGCCTTTTTTTCCCCATTTGATAAACAATCCAGAGACTGAACATTAATTTCCCCCCTACTGTTCACATAAACAGCAGCAAAGCAATATTTTAAATATTTCATTCTATTTTGCAGTCTGCTGTCTCTCTGCGCATATTGCTTTTGTGTAAGGTATTCTAGTGTTCAGTAGCTATATTAGTTTATTACTTTGTTCCATAGAACAAGTGTTGTCAGATAAGCAAATAGGTATATTCCAGTGAGCGCTAATCACACTATATTGGTTGCCTCCTGGGAATGGCAGGGTTTTTTTGAGGTAGTTTTAATTAAGTATTTCTTGCATTTGCTGAAAAACCAAAAGCAAATATGTTTAGTGTATCTAAGTTATTGCTTCATATATAAATGTGATCGCAACAAAGGTATACATAAAATTTCAGTCACGTTTTGAGAGGTCTGCATTTATACATTGAAGCCTGAACAGGTAATGGTGACTATAATAGTTACCGAACACTGGAAAAACTCAAGAAAATATAACAGTTGAAATGTGGATTAACATGGCCTCTTTAATTGTCACATTAGAAAAAAAAATTGCAGATAAAATTAAAGTAATGAGACATCAGAGACAGGCACCACATTTTTTTAAAAAAAATCAAATTTAGATGGATTTTATGGGTTTTCTTTGTTTCAATAAGCAATAATATTATAATAGTTTATAGTGCATATGTGGTAAATTTGCTTTTTCTTTGCATATAAGTATATTTTCTGTTTTATTTCTCCATGCATCTTGGATTTGTGTTAATTTGTGTGTGTGTGTTTGTGTGTGTGTATCTATATACACACCAGAGGTGGGTTTCAGCAAGTTCTGACCAGTTCTGGTAGCAGAAATTTTGAGTAGTTCGGAGAACTGATAGTAAAAATTCTGACTGGCCTCACCCCCATCTATTCTGTGCCTCCTGAGTCCCAGCTGATTGGGAGGAAATGGGGATTTTGCAGTATCCTTCCCCTGGAGTGGAGAGGGAATGGAGATTTTACAGTATCCTTCCCCTGACATGCCCACCAAGCCACACCCACCAAGCCACGCCCACAGAACCAGTAGTAAAAATTTTGAAACCCACCACTGATACACACATGCACAAATACACATACACACACATGCATATTAATGTATTTTGCAAACCTGATCTCCTTTTCAAATCTCCTTTAGCTCATGTATGGTTCTTCTCCAGCAATGGATAATAAACGCGAGAAAGCTTTTGTTCAACAGATGTTTCCAAACTGGACCCATCAATACAATGGAATTCTTCACTTACTTCTACATTTCAGGTGGACGTGGATAGGGGTGCTTTATATCGAAGATGAGAATGGGGAAAGGCTTGTGCAGAAAGTCCTTCCTTTTTTTTCTCAGAGCGGCATTTGCTTTGATTTCATTCAAAAGTTACCCAAGCACAGCTTTTCTAGTAACACCTTTAATCTTGTAGAAAAGGGGGTGGGAACCTATAAGATCACTGAGCGGAGCAGTTACAACATCTTATTCACACATGGAGAACTACAGACAATGCTCGTTTTCAGAGTGCTCATCGCACTTTCAGAATATGACCGATCAACTAAGGCTGAGAGTAAAGTTTGGATCATGACAGCCCAGATGGACTTTGCCTCCCTCCCTTTTCAGAGGAATACGGGCATAGATTTCCTTCATGGTGCTCTCGCTTTGGCAATTCACTCTGAGGACATATCAGGATTCCAAACATTTCTTCAGACCAGGAAACCTAGCTCAGAAAAAGAGGATGGCTTTTTCCAGCTATTTTGGGAAAGCGTGTTTGGATGCTCCTTGTCTAACCGAAACTCAAGGGACAGACCCGAGAGGACCTGCACTGGAGAGGAGAAACTGAGCACTCTCTCTGAGTCTGTTTTTGAAATGAGGATGACTGCTCACAGCTATAGTATCTACAATGCCGTCCATACTGTGGCACACGCCCTGCACTTAATACATGGGATGAATTCCAAACAACACACATTGTCAAAAGAGCAGAAGCTTCTCAATCAACATTCATGGCAGGTAAAACCCAAGGGAAAATAGGTACATGTAACAAGTTTGAAATTATTTAGGAAATAAGGTATTAGATTGGACGAAGGTCTTTCTTCCTTTCTATTTGCCCCACAGCCTTTCATTTCTTATGTCAAATGGATGAGATACAATCAGAGGTGGTATTCATCAGGTTCTGATCAGTTCTGGAGAACCAGTAGCAGAAATTTTGAGTAGTTTGGAGAATCAGTAAATACCACCTCTGACTGGCCCTGCCCCCATCTATTCTCTGCCTCCTGTGTCCCAGCTGATCAGGAGGAAATGGGAATTTTGCAGTAACCTTCTCTTGGAGTGGGGAGGGAATGGAGATTTTATAGTATCCTTCCCCTGGAGTGGGGTGGGAATGGAGATTTTATAGTATCCCTCCTCTGCCATGCCCACCAAGCCACACCCACCAAGCCACATCCACAGAACCAGTAGTAAAAAAAAATTGAATCCCACCACTGGAAACAACTGAGTACAAAGAACCATTCATTCCAGCTCTCAGATTCTTCTTACATTAACTGATTATTAGAATGCTTATTATGATGTCTACTTTAATCATTTAGCAAACATTAAACAATTGCAGCCCTAAGGGATGCCCTGGTGGCTTGGTTTCCTTCATGAACTGTTAGGATCAAGACAGATGACCTGTTTCTTTGGACTTGATGTTATTGAAGGAAGGCTAGAGTTGAATTGCAATCTTAAACAAATCAAAGAGAAGAGTCTTCTATTTTTGCCTGTACAAAGAAGTATTAGCCTTTTCCTGCTATTATTAATAAAAATAATAGGAGCTGTTCACAGCAAATAAACAGATTAAAAACAAGAAAATAGTAAAAAGAAATATACATTATCGTCACAGGGATAGATTCTAACCAGCAGAGTAGATCCTAAAGCAAT
This sequence comes from Arizona elegans, assembly GCA_022577455.1. Classification (NCBI taxonomy): domain Eukaryota; kingdom Metazoa; phylum Chordata; class Lepidosauria; order Squamata; family Colubridae; genus Arizona; species Arizona elegans. The sequence continues at coordinate 3,672,963 of JAKOOJ010000021.1, read as the reverse complement.
AAGGAAGGAATTTTTAATTTTTGATATTTTGCCTCAGGCATCCAACTACAATTAAATAATTAACAAATAAGATATGAACAGCAATGAATATTACAAGAAATGGGACATGAAATGAAAACAACACAAATAAAATATATTATATTATAATGCCTTGGTAAGGCCAGACTCGGAATACTGCATTCAGTTTTGGTCACCCCGATGTAAAAAAGATGTTGAGACTCTAGAAAGAGCGCAGAGAAGAGCAACAAAGATGATTAGGGGACTGGAGGCTAAAACATATGAAGAACGGTTGCAGGAACTGGGGATGTCTAGTTTAATGAAAATAAGGACTAGGGGAGACATGATTGGAACATTGCAATGTTCCGATATCTCAGGGGCTGCCACAAAGAAGAGGGAGTCAAACTATTCTCCAAAGCACCTGAGGGCAGGACAAGAAGCAATGGGTGGAAACTAATCAAGGAGAGAAGCAACCTAGAACTAAGGAGAAATTTCCTGACAGTTAGAACAATTAATAAGTGGAACAACTTGCCTCCAGAAGTTGTGAATGCTCCAACACTGGAAGTTTTTAAGAAGAGATTGGATGACCATTAGTCTGAAGTGGTGTACGGTTTCCTGCCTAAGCAGGGGTTTGGATTAGAAGACTCCAAGGTCTCTTCCAACTCCGATATTCTATTCTATTCTATTCTATTCTATTCTGTTCTGTTCTGTTCTGTTCTGTTCTGTTCTGTTCTGTTCTGTTCTGTTCTGTTCTATTCTAAAATTAATTTGTACCACAATATATTCACAACAGCTAAAATAATCTTTTACAAGTATACAAACTTCAACCTATCTACCATATAGCTTTACTAAACAATGTATACTGAAACAGCCCTATCACCATTCTTGGCATATGTTTATCACCTTTCCGCCAAATGGTGTGGTTTGTTGAATAAACAAGGTTTCAAATCTTTCTTGTATACCTTTCAAATTCTTATGTATCTAAGGATATGTGGACCCAAAATAACTACATAATTTATCCAAGCTAAAATTTTACTTCTTTATGGATGCTCTTTAGGAAGAAGTAGTCTTTTATATATGAAGGAAAGTTGTTCCATGGGACAGGTGATGCCACTGAGAAGGATTTTCTACAAGATCCCAATAGATTCAACTCCTCAGCAAGGCTTGTCTCCAGATCTTCCTAGGATGGGAATGAGGACACTTGAGATTTTTTTTAGGATTCAGAAAAGTTACAAGTTGTATCTCATTGCATGGATTCGGTATCTGTACCAACTTAGATATCTTTACAGTCATGGAGTTCAACAATATCATGATAGCTGTAGTAGACTATACCATGACAAGATCAATTCAAATCTAGATTAACTCTTGAAAACCACATTCTGAAAGCTCCTCAACTGGAAAATCTGTCAGAATGACACAAAACAGATCAATAGGGAAGGTTTGGTATACTCTTTAGAAATGAGAGGCCCTGTGGTTTTGAAAAGGGCTTTTTACCCAAAGCATAAACAAAAGAAAGGACCTCTTCAATATTTTGCACAGCCTTAACAAAAGGAATAAGGGATGCAGTGGCTCAGTGACTAAGATGCTGAGCTTGTTGATCGAAAGGTCGGCAGTTCAGCGATTTGAATCCCTAGTGCCACGTAACGGGGTGAGCTCTCGTTACTTGTCCCAGCTTCTGCCAACCTAGCAGTTCGAAAGCACATAAAAAATGCATGTAGAAAAATAGGGACCACCTTTGGTGGGAAGGTAACAGAGTTCCGTGCGCCTTTGGCGTTTAGTCATGCCAGCCACATGACCACGGAGACGTCTTTGGACAGCGCTGGCTCTTCGGCTTTGAAACAGAGATGAGCATCACCCCCTAGAGTCAGGAATGACTAGCATGTATGTGTGAAGGGAACCTTTACCTTTACCTAACAAAAGGAATAGCAAATTCAGTAATGAAAGATTCAGTAAAGCTGTTATACTATTGATACCTCATACATTGTTAATAGAATAGTTTATCATCCCTGTTTGTACCTTGTATATTCTCTGTTTGTACCTCCTGCACACCTCCCTCCAATCCAATCCAATCCAATCCAATCCAATCCAATCCAATCCAATCCAATCCAATCCAATCCCTCCCTCCCTCCCTCCCTCCCTCCCTTCCTTCTTAAAAATAGCACATGCCTCTCACTTATTAAATAGTTATCCTTATGAATTTTCTCCCTTTGTATCTTAGCTACATCACTTTCTAAGAAAAGTTTCATTTAACAACAGTGCTGGAGAAAAGATTTCTTTTGACCAAAATGGTGAAAGAATAGCTGCATTTGATATTATCAACTGGAAGACGTTCCCAAACCAATCTTTTCTTAGAGTCAAAGTTGGAAAGATAGACCCACATGTTTCATCAAATACTTCATTCATCATCGATGAGAATAATATTGTGTGGCCTAGCAGGTTCAATCAGGTACGGGTCAATGAATTTATTTTGGGTTTCCAGGTCTTTTCGTCAAAGAAAAAAAAAAAACCTGGTTTGCTCACAGCCAATCCTAAAATGAAGGAGAGTGAGTTATGGTGTGGATGATATTGTGACAGAAATTTCATCTCAAATTAAGTCTTATATTGTTCAAACCAAAAAGTTCTTTTCTCTACTTTAAATATTTATACTAACTGTATGTATAAAACCCATTGACATGAACATCATTCTACCATCAGTTTTTCTTCTGCTGTTACTCTACATTTTCTTTGACAAAATATATCAAAGTAAGTCAACCACTTAGTATGCATTTCTCTTCTATCAAATGCTTCCTGTGCTGAGAGCTACAAAGGTATTTTAAACCACAGCCTAGAGTTTATATTCCTTCTGTATTTTCAGTAAATCTAACAAACTTATTTTTAATATTCACATTAAGGTAAAGGTAAAGGTTCCCCTCACACATATGTGCTAGTTGTTCCTGACTCTAGGGGGCTGTGCTCATCTCCATTTCAAAGCCAAAGAGCTAGCGCTGTCCAAAGACGTCTCCATGGTCATGTGGCCGGCATGACTAAATGCCAAAGGCACACGGAACGCTGTTACCTTCCCACCAAAGGTGGTCCATATTTTTCTACTTGCATTTTTACATGCTTTCAAACTGCTAAGTTGGCAGAAGCTGGGACAAGTAATGGGAGCTCACCCTGTTACGCGGCACTAGGGATTTGAACTGCTGAACTGCTGACCTTTTGATTGACAAGCTCAGCATCTTAGCCACTGAGCCACCATGTCCCATAATATTCACATTAACCCTGTGCCACCCAAATCTTAAATTATGCCCTTCTAACTACAAATTTCTCTGTAACAGTCTTCCTTTCATCCAGACCAAACAGCACATACACATTTAAATCAGGTCAATCCACCCTTCATCTTTCTTTTGCATCTTGTCACACCTTATATTTAACTAGTCACTTTTTCCCCGCAACATGAATTGAGGTATGTCTATCATTGTTTTTGTTTTTGTTTTATCTTTAGACGTGCCCTGTTTCAATATGCAATGATAACTGCTTTAAAGGATTTAGTAAGAGAAAAAAAGAAGGGCTGCCATTTTGCTGCTATGATTGCTTTCCTTGTCCAAAAGGGAAGATTTCAAATAAGGAGGGTAAGATACCTAATGCATTGATGGGTCAAAAATATTTGTTGTGTAGGACTGAGATAGATACAGATACAAATACAAATATGACAACCAATTTGTTATAGTGGATAAGGCACCAGGCTAAAATCTAGGAGACCATGAGTTTTAGTCCCACCCTATGATATGAAATCAGCTATGTGACATTGACTCTCTGGTCTTGGGAAGAAGGCAATGACAAACCAGTCTTTACTACTCCACCAAAACTCAACACTGTCTTGAAAACTAAGTTTTGTTTTCTGGTTATTGACCACAAATATTCTCTCTCTGTGTGTGTGTCTGTCCCTTTCCCCCCCCTCTCCCCCCCTCTCTCTGTCTCTTTGTCTCTGTCTCTGTCTCTCTCTCCCACTCTCTCTCCCCCCTCTCCCCCCCCCTCTCTCTCTGTCACACACACACACACACATTGATAGATATATATAAGGTGCAAAGCTGACCTTATATTTTAACAGTTGTTCAGTTAAATCTTGATGGTAGCATCTGCAGATGAAGATATAGTCCTGTTTTATTTATTTATTTATTTATTTATTTATTTATTTATTTATTTATTTATTTATTTATTTATTTATTTATTTATTTATTTATTATTGGTGGTTATTCGTCATGGCAACTCGAGGCGGCTTACAGAATATAAAACCTCATTTAAAACAATAAAACTAATAAAAAAGAATCAAATAAATTAATATAATAAAATCACCCCCCACTTCCCGCCCTAGTGGCAGCAGGTCACATGACCCATTTAATGGGCTCCATCCCACTCTGGATTCTCCAGGCCCGCTGGCAGAAACAAGTCTTCAGTGCCTTCTGGAAGAGTATTAGAGTGGGGGCCATTCTAATCTCTGGGGGAATGATGTTCCAGAGAGAGGGAGCCACCATGGAGAAGGCCCTTCTTCTCTGTCCCACCAGGTGTATCTCTCTTGGGGATGGGACCCACAGCATTCCCTGCCTCCCCGCTCTAATGGGTCAGGTACAGGGGTGAAATTCAGCAGGTTCTGACAGGTTCTGGAGAACCAGTAGTGGAAATTTTGAGTAGTTCAGAGAACCAGTAGCAGAAATTTTGAGTAGTTTGGAGAATTGACAAATACCACCTCTGGCTGGCCCCAGAGAGGGGTGGGAATGGAGATTTTGCAATATCCTTCCCCCAGGAGTGGGGACGGAATGGGGATTTTGCAGTATCCTTCCCCTGCCATGCCCACCAAGCCACACCCACCAAGTCATGCCCATAAAACCGATAGTAAAAAAAAATGAATTTCACCACTGGTCAGGTAGATGTGATCAGCAAGAGACGGTCCCTTAGATAATCTCTGATATGCATTGTTTTGTGTATATTGTTAAAACTATAAGAAACCAGATTACACATATAACATGAGTCAAATGCATTACATATAAAACAGACAGAGCAAAATACCAAGAATGTGCTTTTAGAAAATCATAATTTCTCCCTTCTCTGGGCCTTTCAGATATATGGTAGTGACTTATACAATGGGGTTACTAAACATTCCAATTTGTAAAGCAATACTTCCCCGCCACATAATTCAGTGATGGAAAAGACTAAAGTTGTCTCTTTTAGATGTATCTTAATTGATTTTTTTAGGGCTTTGGCAATATTACATATTGATACTAGACATGAATTCTCTTTCAGACATGGATGATTGCATTCAGTGCCCAGAAGGACAATTTCCAAATCATGGACAGGATGGATGTCTTTTGAAAGAAATTATATATTTGTCACACAGAGAATCTTTAGGGATTAGTTTAACCGTTCTTGCCCTTTCATTTTTTTTAATCACAGCATTGGTGCTTGGAATTTTCATAAAGTACCAAGATACTCCCATTGTCAAAGCCAACAACAGGAATCTTACTTATACTCTCCTTGTTTCTCTCCTGCTCTCATTCCTTTGTGCTTTACTGTTCATTGGCCAGCCTGAGAAGGTGTTGTGTCTTATTCGACAAAGTGCTTTTGGCATCATCTTTACGATAGCTGTGTCATGTGTCTTGGCTAAAACTGTAATTGTGATTCTCGCTTTTAAAGCCACCAAGCCAAATTCCAAAATGAGGAAGTGGGTTGGAAAACCCCTGGCCAACTCCATTGTTTTTTCCTGCTCTTTTCTTCAAATAATTATTTGTATAACATGGTTGGCTGTCGCTCCTCCATTCCCAGATCTTGACATGCATTCTTTGCCTACAGAAATTTTATTAGAATGTAACGAAGGCTCAAATGTCATGTTTTACTGTGTCCTCAGCTTTATGGGTTTCTTGGCTATTGTGAGCTTCATAGCAGCTTTTCTAGCCAGGACACTGCCTGATACTTTTAATGAAGCCAAGTTTATCACCTTCAGCATGCTAATATTCTGTGTTGTTTGGTTGTCTTTTTTCCCAGCTTATTTAAGTACTAAGGGAAAATATATGGTGGCTGTAGAGATCTTTTCCATCCTGGCCGCCAGTGCTGGCTTACTGAGTTGTATTTTTTTCCCAAAAATTTATATCATTCTAGTGAAACCTGAGTTAAATAATAGGGAACTGCTCAGAATAAAGCACTAAAGATTTTTGATATTTATGGCATTCAGCTAACAAATTTAAAAACCATATAAATTCTAAACAATGAATGGAACGAACCATTTTCAGCTTTTCCTTTAGCTTCAAGGAGCTATTGGTTTTAATTTATCTAGCCTAAATGCCATTTCCAGCAGTTAGCTCTCTAAAAGAACATTTTAAATTAATACAAAATGAGATTTCTGAACTAGATTCACCTCTTTTCAGTTCCCAGCTTTAGAGTATTTAGAAAGCAGGCATGCAATGGTGGGAGGATGTAATTGTACATAGGCAAATTTCCTATGCAAGTCTGGATTTAAATTCCCAGATCATATGAACAGCTTTATTTTGAGTTAAGTGATGGTGCTTATCTTGATTTTGTAGATTTACCAGCTAAATACTCGGAGAACAGGGAAGAAAAGATGTATGTGCTTGGTCCTATTATCTATGAGGATTTAAATAGTCACACAGATCAAATTTTAGGAAGCCAATGGGCTATACTCCAGGAAACTTTTGATAAGATTGCAGCTTCAATATCTGTTTCCAGTGTCCATTTTTTTTCCTATTGTGGTTGATGATTGGCTGACTTCATCCATCCATCCATCCATCCATCCATCCATCCATCCATCCATCCCACTCAGTAAATGATTTATTTCGCCTGATTAAAATGTGATACTCAATTAACAATCCTATGTTTATTTATTTTGACCAGGAGTCAGCAAACTGCGGCTCTGGAGCCGCATGTGGCTCTTTCACCCCTTGACTGTGGCTCCCTGTCACTAAAAATGTGCGTCACAACCGCCAATGTGTGACACCTGCTGGCACGCAATTTATTGAGCTTTTCAACCCCGGGTAGGCCAAACATGGATAAATCCAAGAAAAGAAAAGTTCCAGAAGAAAACGTAACATTTAATTCAACTACATATGCTAGTTTTGTGGCCGCTCAAGAAATAGTCAGGCACGGGAAGGGTTTTGTGGCTCCTGGTGTTTTCTTTTCTGTGGGAAATGAGTCCAAATGGCTCTTTGAGTGTGTAAGTTTGCAGACCCCTGATTTAGACTAATAGTGTTTTAATACCAGTTGGTTCTAAGTGACAGCTAGGTAAGGTTCCCCTCGCACATATGTGCTAGTCATTCCTGACTCTAGGGGGCGGTGCTCATCTCTGTTTCAAAGCCAAAGAGCCAGCACTGTCCAAAGACGTCTCCATGGTCATGTGGCTGGCATGACTAAATGCCAAAGGCACACGGAACGCTGTTACCTTCCCACCAAATGTGGTCCCTATTTTTCTACTTGCTTTTTTTTACATGCTTTTGAACTGCTAGGTTAGCAGAAGCTGGGACAAGTAATGGGAGCTCACCCCATTACACAGCATTAGGGATTTGAACCACTGAACTGCCAACCTTTCGATTGACAAGCTCAGCATCTTAGTCACTGAGCCACTGCATCCTTTAAGTGACAGCTACTCCAATACAATAAAAAAAATTAAACCATAAAACAGACAGTTGTGGCGGCATCACCTTCAGTAACATTCTGAGGAAAGGCATGCTCAATAACAACACATTTTCCATTATTTTATCAGCCCCAAAAGGCTTCCTGAAATAGCCAGAGGTTACTGGCTTTCCTAAGTGCCAGCAGATCCTCTGCTTTTTGCAACCTGGTGCCTCCGCCTTTCTGTCTTAATGTAGCTGCTTAGTATTATTGCTGCCATTGCCTGTCAGTCACAAGGATGTGTTTACCTGATGTTTTCCCACATAACCCTAGCATGTGAGATGGGTAAGAATTTCACAAGGTATGCCATCATTGAAAAATAAACCAAAAAGTAGAGAAAAAGTGGATAAAAATGAAATAAATGCAGTAGTGTAAGGCATGTGACGAGGCAGTCAGCATCCCTTCTCCTTTAAAATGGCATCATTCTTACAAATGATTTATTTATTTTGGTAGATCTCTGAATATGATGGAACACTGGGTATAATGGAAACCTGTTCCCAAAGAGAAAACTTTTCTGAAACTTGCCCCTGAAGAATGATGCCAACTGCAGACAAACAGTTCACCCATACTTAACTCCTGCAAGTGGTCCAAAAGACATCTGAGAAATCACTAAGAAGATCTGCATGACCCTTAATCTGGTTTTAGTACAGCCCACCAATGGACAAAGGGATGCAATGGCTCAGTGGCTAAAATGCTCAGCTTGTCGATCGAAAGGTCAGCAGTTTAGCAGTTCGAATCCCTAGTACCACATAATGGGGTGAGCTCCCGTTACTTGTCCCAGTTTCTGCCAACCTAGCAGTTCAAAAGCATGTAAAAAAGGCAAGTAGAAAAATAGGGACCACCTTTGGTGGGAAGGTAACAATGTTCCATGCGCCTTTGGCATTTAGTCATGCCGGCCACATGACCATGAAGATGTCTTCGGACAGCGCTGGCTCTTTGGCTTTGAAATGGAGATGAGCACCACCCTCTAGAGTTGGGAATGACTAGCACATATGTGCAAGGGGAACCTTTACCTTTACCTTACCAATGTACCTTATCAAACTAATTCTGATAATCTATGTGTTCCAGGGCCTTTCATAACTGCGGATCCACAATGACTTCTTGAAGAAGGGCACATAATGTTACATATTAAGTTGAGTTGCCGGGTGTTCTGATTGGTCATTTGCAGCCATCGCGCTCATTGGTTGTTAGCTGACAGCTCGGCATATATAAAGGAGCTGTCAAGTGCGGGATGTTGATTCTGTTGTTACTTGTTGTAGTTAATAAAGCTTGTGTATTAGACTACTGACTCTGTCCTGTCAGCCAGTCGTTAGGATGAAATAGTGGCGACGAGGATGGGATCACGGTAGGAACCCTGCTGGACTGGGTAATAAGGGTTCCCGTGATAATAAATCTCTCGCCGACCGGCAAGAGCGGATCGTGGAGCACGGAGGGGAGGAAATGGCGTCGCCGCAGAGCTTTGCTCCATTCAACGCAGCCACAGAGTCATGGGAAGTGTTTGTAACCCGATTTGAGTGCTTCCTGATTGCCAATGACTACCGTGAGTTATCCAGTGAAAGGAAACGAGCTTACTTCCTGAGTTTTTGCAGCCCGGAGATGTTCGAGACTGCAATGACTCTCATGGCCCCACTGTCTGTTCATGCGGGGACCTGGGAGGAATTCATGTCTAAGTTAAAAAAGCATTATGCCCCTGTGCCATCCCGGATAGTGTGCCATAAGCATTTTTATCACCGGGACCAAGCGGAGGGCAAGTCAATAAGTCAGTATATTGCAGCATTACGAAAAGTGGCGCGGCATTGTCAGTTCGCAGATTTAGATGATTACCTACTGGATAGATTAGTCAGCGGTGTGAGGGACGAGAACCTTAAACGACGATTAATAGTCAAGCCTGAGCTCTCGTTCCAAGAAGCCATAGATGAAGCCTACACCGCAGAATTAGCCACCCTGTCGCTAGCAGATTTAACCCGGGGGCAGTGTCATAGTAAAAATAATGCTGAGCCGGTGAATTATAACGAAAATGAGTATAGCGATGAGGACTGCCCTGTGGAGGATAGTGATGTGGATCGCATCAAGGAGTCTCAGCGCCCTATGAGACAGGCTAGACAAGTACAAGGAGACTTCCGGAGCTGCAGTGGCAGTCATATGAGAGCCACCTGCCATTTCAAGGATGCTACGTGCCACAGGTGTGGGCACCGAGGACATATTGCACGCATATGCCGCTCTCAGAAGTTGACGGAAAAGACACCCCCCCACACAAGGGTATGCCCGGGGCCCTCGAAGAAGGGAGGGGGGCCAGAAGACACACACTGGTTGGGGACGTGAGCCTGGGGGGGTTAATGGGGTGTATCCAGCCCTGCACATTGCCACCCCGGCCGAAAATTAACTTGTCAATCTCCACAGAGGGCCGTCCGTGTCTGATGGAGGTGGACACTGGGTCGGCCAATTCCACTGTCTCCTGGAGTATGATTAGGCAGCTAGTGCCACACATGTCAAAGCACCGCCTGGACCCCTGTCACCTATAACTCCGGGACTATCAGGGCAACTCCATTGCCATTTTGAGGTGTGGACAGTTCCGGATCTAATTTAGGTCATTTTTCTGGCCGCCTGCCGTTGGTGGTTGTGGAAGCCCCGCTACCAAGTTTATTAGGTTTGAATTGGTTCCAGGCTCTGGGGCTTACAATTCAGGGGGTGAATGCAATCCGTTCATCCGACTCGCTGATTCAAGAATTTCCAGCTGTGTTCGATGGCAGTTTAGGCTGTTATAAAGGGCCCCCAGTCTCATTTAGCCTGGATCCTAGCGTGCCCCCTCGCTGGCTGAAACCTCACTGGGTTCCTTTTGCATTGAGGGCGAGGGTTGATGCTGAACTGGACAAGTTAATCTCACAGGGAGTGTTAAAACCTGTTGAATTTGCTAGTTGGGAGATGCCTATTGTCACACCTATCAAAGCGGATGGTTCGATCCGCATTTGTGCTGACTACCAGGCAACGCTGAATAAGGCCCTCCTGGGTCATGCTTATCCTGTACCCATCGTGCAACATCTGCTGCATTCCTTGGGCCAGGGGTCAGTCTTTGCCAAGCTGGACCTGGCCCAAGCGTATCAGCAATTACGGGTGGATGACCAGACTGCTGATGCACAGACAATTGTGACTTACCGGGGGGCGTTCCGGTGTCACCGTTTGCAGTTTGGTGTTAGTGTCGCCCCGGGGATTTTCCAGAGCATGATGGAATGAATGCTTTAAGGAATCCCCAGGGTCATTCCTTATTTTGACGACGTTCTCGTCGCGGCTACCTCGACATCACAGCTAATGGATCAGATGAGACAAGTCCTCAGGAAGTTTAGTGCCGCCGGACTCAAAGTCAACAAAAATAAATGTCAAGTTGCTGTGCGCCAGGTGGAATTCCTGGGATTTCAAGTAGATGGTTCGGGAATATGTCCGACGGCTGCAAAGACCGCTGCAATTATGGAGGCTCCACCCCCAAAATGTAAGGCTGACCTTCAATCCTTCCTGGGCTTGCTTAACTTTTATTCGGTTTTTATTCCACATAAAGCAACAGTGGCCGAGCCCTTGCACGCCTATTACACCGGACTACGAGTTGACGTTGGGGTGCCAGGGAGGGTGCTACTTTCCTGGCTGTGAAACACCTCCTAATCTCCAATTCTGTCCTCACACAATTTTCCACCCACCTCCCCGTGACCTTGGCCTGTGATGCTTCTCCATATGGGGTGGGGGCGGTATTAAGCCATGTATTGCCATCGGGCCGAGAGCTTCCAGTTGCCTACTTTTCTAAAACCTTGGCACCAGCAGAGCGTAACTACTTGCAGCTGGATAAAGAGGCTCTCGCTTTGGTGGCCGGAGTTAAACGATTCCACCATTACCTGTACGGCCGCCATTTTTCTTGTATACTGATCACAAGCCTTTGTTAGGTATATTGGCGGGCGATTTCCAAGCTCCCCAAATTTTATCCCCTCGCATGAGTCGATACTCTGTTTTTTTAGCTGCATACTCCTATAGGCTAGTGCACCGCCCGGGCAAGGACCTGGCTCACGCGGACGCGTTGAGCCGCTGCCCCGTCCCCGACCTTCTGGAGGACCCGGTTCCGGTTTCCTCTGTTTTCTTGCTGGATGATTCTCCCCTGTTGATCACCGCGTCGGATGTTGCCCATTTCTCCGCAAAGGACACTATCCTGGCTAAAGTGATGGACTGGATGGTCAGGGGTTGGCCCCAGGGGCCGTTCGCTCCGGAATTTCAACCGTATGCCACGCGACAGCTCGAACTGTCCACCCAAGCCGGTTGCCTCCTGTGGGGCCACCGGGTGGTGGTCCCGCCCTCCCACGCCACTCCTTATTAAATCAACTGCATAAGGGTCACCCGGGGGTGGTGCGTATGAAAGCTTTGGGCTGATGTTACATGTGGTGGCCATTGTTGGATTGGGACATCACTGAGTGGGTCTCCACATGCTCTCAGTGTCAGGGAAACCTGCCTATGTCAGCCAAAGACTTGCCAGGGGAGTGGGAATCACCTGGGGCCCCCTGGTCACGTTTGCATATAGACCTAGCTGGCCCATTACAGGGCCAGTCATTCCTGGTGATTGCGGATGCATTTTCTAAGTGGGTGGAGGTAATACCCTTGCGCTCAACCACAGAGGGGGCTGTCATTAAGGCGTTATGCCAGATTTTCATCACCCATGGGTTGCCTGATATTATTGTTTCAGATAACGGTCCTCAATTTACGGCTGCTGAATTTGAGGGGTTCCTGGCACACCGGGGAACCCGTCATTGTTTAATCTCGCTGTTCCATCCATTTAGCAATGGATGTGTTGAATGCGCAGTGAGATCCGTGAAGGAGGCCCTCAAGAAGATAGGGCAGGGTACTTGGGCTGACAGGGTAGAGGAGTTCTTAATAGCTCAGCATACCACACCTTGCCAACTTACTAATAGGAGCCCTGCCGAGCTGTTAATGGGCCGGAAGCTCTGCACAACCTTAGACAGGCTACACCCCTCTTATGGGCACGCCAAGCCATTAGACTCCCAGAGACGATACCGTCCGTTCAGCATAGGGGACCGGGTATATGCCAGGAATTACAGGGGATTGCCGTTATGGATGGCAGGTACGGTAGTAGGAATAGCGGGGCCATGTTCTTACCACATAGAGATCGAACAAGGAAGAATTTGGAAGCGCCACAAGGATCAATTGCGAGCACGGAAACAAATAGCAGGATATCGGGGACGGGAGGAGGAGCCGGACACACAGGAAGGTAGGCAGGGAAAGGGAGGCGCAGAGAATCACCAGTTGGACAAAACACCCACCCCAAGTAGAGAAGGATCAGAGGGTTTACCTTCACCTAATAGAGGCGACTGGGCCAAGGAGGTTGGTTGCGACAAATGGGGACGTTCGGTCCCAGAAGGAAAGTTCAAATTCACCGCCAGTTCCAGTGGAAGGGGTGGAGCTCAGGCATTCAGGGCGAGTTCAGCGAAGACCGGCCTATTTAAGCAATTACGCATGCGCCTGACGTTGGTGCATGCTCATCTTGGTGAGAAGGGGTGTTACATATTAAGTTGAGTTGCCAGGTGTTCTGATTGGTCATTCGCAGCCATCGCGCTCATTGGTTGTTAGCTGACAGCTCGGCGTATATAAAGGAGCTGTCAAGCGCGGGATGTTGATTCTGTTGTTACTTGTTGTAGTTAATAAAGCTTGTGTATTAGACTACTGACTTTGTCCTGTCAGCCAGTCGTTAGGATGAAATAAATAAAATAAATAAATAAATGAAGACTAAAATAAATAAGCGCTGTGCAAAAGGCTTAGATTTATTGTTGTAGCAATGGTATAATAACCAGGGCTGGGATTCTACTGGTTCAGACCAATTCGGGTGAACTGGTAGCTGGGAGTGAACCCCGCCTCAGCTGTGTTACTCCCCAGCAGTAACGCAGAAGGTACGTTTTTGTAAAACTGCATATGCACAAAGCCCGATCACCAAACCAGTTGTTAAACCGGCAGGATCCCACCACTGATAATAACCATATATAATTATGTCTCAGTCTCCTTATTAAAATGCAATCAAAAAATGAAGGAAATTTGTACAGGTAGTACTTCACTTAACAACAGTTTATTTACTGTTGTCATAACAGCACCGAAAAAAGAGACTTATGACCATATTTCACACTTACAACCATTGCATCCCTATGGACATGTGATCAAAATTCAGATGTTTGGCATATTTATGATGGTTTACAGCAGTGGTGTCAAACTCATGATGACATGTCGTCGCATGATGTATCACAACTTTTCCCCCTTCTCTAAAATGGGGTGGGCATGGCCAGCACGTGATGCATCTGAGTCTGTTTGACACCTCTGGTTTACAGTGTTTAGAGGTCAGGTGATAGTCTTTTGCAACCTTCTGAAAAGCAAAGACAATGGGGAAGACAGATTCACTTAACAACAGTGTTACTAACTTAACAACCGCAGTGATTCACTTAACAACTGAAAGGATGTAAATGGGGCAAAACACACTTAACAACTTTCTGTAAGAGATGACCAGGCTAAGCCCAATGGAGGAGTCAAATGTGTCATAAGTCATGAATTCCTGTGCGCCCGCAAGAAATCTAAGTCCAGTCCATCTTGAATGCCTCTTTTATCTTTCACTCATTTTGCAGAGATTCTTGTAGCAAGCTTAAGCTTGAAATAAATCTTTATACTTGGTTGAACTGCCTGAATCTCATAATTTCCCCTGCACTTGACACTATTTCACTTAACAACAAAAAAATTGGGCTCAGTTGTAGATGTAAGACAAAGACTACTTGTACGCAGTAATATCCTGGTGAGAATGGCACAAGGTCAAGCTCCCAATTTATCGCTGGTTACCTGGCTGGATGGCGCCAACTACAAATCCTGGTCCACCAAGTGCAGTCTCTTGTTGCACAAAGAAGGGCTATGGGATGTAGTGCAGAATCCACCAGAAGTGACCGCCTGGAATGCTGACGATGCCTAGGATGCCAGGAAGATAGCCGAATTCCAGAGGAAGAATGAGAGTGCATTGTGTGCATATCTGTATATATATAATTAGTTAGTAGTGGAAGTTGATTATTGTACATGTATATGCAAATTTGTTTCTTGATAAATTAACGTTTAACTTAATCAAGTCTTTGTATGTTTTAAATGTTTTTCTTTTAAGAATGAATAAAGTTTTGCTTTTTAAAATTAAAAAAAAAAAAGAGAGAGAGTGCATTGTGTATTATTGGTTTGTCTCTAGATGATACCCAGCTTGTTCACATCGAGAGTGAACAGTCTGCTGCAAGATGCTGGGGCAATTTGAAACGTCTTTATGTTTGTGACACTGTGGGGGCACAAATTAACATTACACGAAGGTTATTTTGCACACGACTCCTTAAGGGTGGTGATATGTTAACACACCTAAATTGCATAAAAAGCATTTTTCGAGAGCTACATCAGAAGGAGGTGGTTTTTTCCAAGCAGCAACAGGTTTATATACTGTTATCATCGCTAGATGAGAGCTACGACGACGTAGTAACATCATTTGAAGTTCTCACACAGCAGGAACTAACTTTGGCCAATGTAACCTTGCGACTACTAGAAGAGGCCAGAAGGAGAGAAGAAAGAAAACAACTAAGAGAAGAACCTGAGTTGATTAATGTAAATGTAAAGGCAAATAACCATGTATATGCTGTAAAACATTGTTTTAATTGTGGCAAGAAGGGTCATATAGCCAGGTTTTGCAGAAGGCTGAAACAAAAAACCATGGTTAAGGATAAAAAACAATGTAATGTAGCTATGTCTGATAAGAAACCGGTTAACCATGATTCGTGGGTTATTGATAGTGGTGCGTTGCTATGCATTGTCAGAAAATGCACAACTATTTTGTGAAAATGTTGCCTAGTAATAATAAGGTTTCTTTAGCAAATGGGTGGAAGCTAAAGGCATGTGGTTAGGGAACGACAATATGTCCATATGTAAAAGGAAAAAATGCATATGTTATATGTTCCAAATCTAAACTTTAATTTGATTTCGGTTAGAGTATTGGTTAAGCTAGGATATACAGTAACGTTTAGAACCAATGATTGTTTAATTGAAAAAGGTGAAACCAAGATTATTGGAAAACTGAAAGATGGTTTATATGTATTATCTAGTAATCATGTTACAAATGTTGCATACTCAAATGTCAAACCACATGATGAATGTGTTCACTTGCTTTACAGACGTATGGGGCCTATCAGTCTTAAGATGTTACAGAAAACTGTAAAATTAGTTGATGGGTAAAGAAAAGTCTGTATGGGTTAAAACAGTCAGGTTATGAATGGAACCAGTTCATTGTAAAAACATTGAAGAATATCAGATTTAAAGCAGGATTAGCAGATCGATGTTTATTTAAAATGGAAAGGGATGGTATATCATGCATCATGCATTATATCTACAACCATCAGAAAACTTGCATGTAACCGCTTATGCAGATGCTAGTTTCACAACAGATGTGAATACAAGAAAATCAACCTCAGGAATCGATGAATTTCTGGGAAAATCTTTGATATGGTGGCGTTCAATAAGACAGAAGCATTTAAGTAGGTCTACAATGGAGGCAGAGTTTTCTTGTTTGTCTTTGTTATGTACAGATTTGATCAGTATTAAGCAGCTGATGCTAGATTTAGGAATAGATATACAAGATCCTGTAATAGTATATGAAGATAATCAGGCAGCGATAAAAATGGCGACAAATATAGCTGTAAAGACTAGAACAAAACATACAGATCTTCGGTATCTCAATGTAAGAGAATGTATAATGAACAAGATGATAGAACTTGTATATTGTGCATCAGAAGACAATGTGGCCGATCATTTCACAAAAGCACAGGGAGGTAGGAAACATATAGATACATGTGAACAGTATGGTTTAAGATTGTAAATATATTAGTCTACCCAAAGGGGAGAATGTTGGATCCTTATCCTACGGTTGGGTAGGTAATATATAGAAAACTATGTTCTGTAACTTTAACTGCTACAAGATGACTAATTGATTAATTGGCTAAGCAGACATAAAAGAAGGCAGGAAGTTCATTCACTTCTCCTCCTGCTATTAGAAGGTTGAACTGCTGAAAGGAACTGTGTCTGTGTTACTGAAGAGAACTGGAATTGTAAGCAAACAATGTTTTTGTATTGAACCGTGATTATTTGAAGAAGTGTTATCTTTGTTTTAAGAAGCCAAGTTTGTTTGTTTTATGTTGCATACTGGGTTCCGTTGCTACGGCCTCTAGCGGCCGGGTTAATTATACATGAGTTCTTATTGATTATTGTTGCTACAAGAGTTTTGATTGGTTAATACATTGACAGCTCGGTATATAAAAGGGAGCTGTCAAAGCGCGGGAGTTTATGTTCGTCCCTGTTAGAGATTGTTAATAAACGAGTGTTGTTACTGCACAGAGTCGCCTCAGATGACTGTTGACCCACAAATGTAATATTGGCGACGAGGATGGGATGTTCTGGCGACAAACATTGAGGTGGTAACGTAAATATACAAGCCGAGGGGGGTGAATTGTAGAGGAACGCCTCACGAACAGTTAGCGAGTACAAGGCTGAGAATGGCATCCACCCAGAATTTCGCCCCATTCAACCCAGCGTTGGAGTCTTGGGAGGCGTTTGTAGCCAGATTTGATTGCTTCCTTATAGCTAATGACTACCGGGAGTTATCGAGCGAGAGGAAACGAGCATATTTTCTGAGTTTCTGTGGGGCAGAAATGTTTGAAACTGCCATGACACTGATGCCCCTTTGTCTATTCATGCTGGGACCTGGGAAGAGTTTATGACCAAGCTAAAGAAACATTACGCCCCCGCGCCGTCCCGGATAGCTCGCCGCCAGCATTTTTACCATCGGGACCAGGCTGAGGGGGAATCCATAAGCCAATATATCGCGGCATTGCGGAAGGCGGCCCGGCATTGCCAATTCGTGGATTTGGATGATTATTTGTTAGACAGACTGGTTAGTGGTGTGAGAGACGAAAATCTGAAAAGACGTTTGATTGCCAAGTCCGAATTGACCTTCCAGGAAGCCGTGGATGAAGCGTGTGCAGCTGAATTAGCCGTGTTATCCCTGGCTGACTTGTCCAGGGGTCACGTGCCTAGCAAACAGAGAGTTGAACCAATACATTATATCGAAACACAGCTGAGCGATGAGGATGATGTGGGAGTGACCAGTGAAGTGCATCGAATTAAAGACACACAGCGTCCCAATAGACTAGCGGGACAATTGCAAAAGGGTTGTTGGAGCTGCGGGGGTGGACACTCAAGGGCTGTGTGCCGTTTAAAAGACGCAATATGCAGAAGGTGCGGTCAACGGGGCCACATCGCTCGTGTGTGCCGAGCACAAAATCTGGCGGAGCCGCCTCAGCCGACCCCCAGAGGAGATAGAAGAGTGCCTGTCAAGAGAGCGAGCGCGCAAAGCGGCCGCTCAATGTGGGGCCGGAATGATGGGGGGGTCAACGGCGTGTATCCCACATGTGATGTAACAGCGCGGCCTAAGATTACCCTAGATGTTCAAATTGAGGGTTGCACCTGTCCAATGGAAGTGGACACGGGGTCAGCCAATTCAATTGTCTCCTGGAGCACGTTAAAACGCATGGTGCCATCTATGGCTAAACACCGCCTAGACCCGTGCCGGCTGCAATTGCGGGACTACCAGGGAAACCCCATTGCAATCTTGGGGACTGGACATTTCCGAGTTAAATTTAAAGACTTCCGCGGCAAGTTACCTTTAATCGTGGTAGAATCCCCTTTGCCGAGTTTATTAGGTCTTAATTGGTTTCAGGCACTAGGTCTCCAAATTCAAGGGGTAAACGCACTGCAGACGGCAGAACTGGACATGTTAGTTCAAGAATTTCCTGCAGTTTTTGATGGACAACTGGGATGTTACAAAGGCCCTCCAGTATCGTTTAGCCTGGATCCCATGGTTCCGCCGAGGCGTTTAAAACCCCGCAGGGTACCTTTCGCATTGCAGGAAAGAGTGGACGCCGAATTGGATAAATTGTTGGCACAGGGGGTGTTGGAGCCTGTAGAATATGCCCAATGGGAGACCCCAATTGTGACACCCATAAAAGCAGATGGCTCGATCCGCATCTGCGTGGACTATCGGGCAACGTTAAACAAGGCTCTCATGGGTCACGCTTATCTAGTTCCCGTGGTGCAGCATTTGCTGCACTCCCTGGGTCAGGGATCGGTTTTTGCTAAGCTAGACCTGGCCCAGGCATACCAACAATTATGGGTGGATGATCGCACAGCGGAGGCCCAGACAATTGTGATGCACCGGGGGGCTTTCCGGTGTCGCCGCCTGCAATTCGGGGTCAGTGTGGCCCCGGGGATTTTCCAGGGTATGATGGAGCGAATGTTGCAGGGCATCCCCGGGGTCATACCTTATTTTGACGACGTACTCGTCGCGGCAACCAGCACATCTGAATTGTTGGATAGATTACGCCGGGTCCTACGACGTTTTGAGGCTGCCGGACTAAAAGTTAACAAATCTAAATGCAAGGTAGCTGTGCGAGAAGTGGAATTCCTGGGATTTATGGTCGATGGCTCAGGCATCCACCTGACGGCTGCGAAGACGGCGGCCATCCAGGATGCGCCTACCCCGCGTTGCAAAGCCGATCTACAGGCCTTCCTTGGTCTCCTAAATTTTTATGCGGTTTTTCTTCCGCATAAAGCTTCGGTTGCAGAGCCTCTCCACCGCCTGCTTGACCAACAGACCGCATGGCGATGGGGCGCCAAGGAAATGGAGGCGTTTAGGGCCGTAAAACGTCTACTTACCTCCAACTCTGTCCTCACGCAGTTCTCGACCCACCTTCCACTGACACTGGCCTGCAACGCCTCCCCATTTGGGGTAGGGGCGGTATTGAGTCACAAGTTCCCGTCTGGCCGGGAACTACCGATAGCCTATTACTCCAGGACTTTAGCTCCAGCTGAGCGGAAGTACTCGCAGCTGGATAAGGAGGCCCTCGCCTTGGTGGCCGGAGTCAAACGTTTCCATCATTATTTGTGCTGTATACCGACCATAAGCCTTTATTAGGTATCCTAGCGGCCAACCGGCAAGCTCCGCAAATTCTGCCTCCCCGTATGACTCGCTACTCTGTCTTTCTAGCCACCTACTCGTACACGTTAACTTATCGCCCTGGACGAGACATGGCTCATGCGGACGCTTTGAGCCGCTGCCCTGTTCCTGACCTGCTCGAGGATCCAGTACCTATGTCGATAATCCTACTGATTGAGGATTCATCGCTTCCGGTCATGGCGAGAGATGTCGCTCGCCTATCTGCCAAAGACCGAGTCCTGTCGCAAGTGCTTGATTGGATGGCCAGGGGCTGGCCTGCGGCTCCGTTCGTTCCTGAATTTCAGCCGTTCGCTTCAAGACGACTGGAACTATCCACCGTGGCCGGGTGCCTGTTGTGGGGCCACCGGGTGGTGATTCCGCCACCTCTGAGACGCTCTTTATTGCAACTACTACATCGGGGCCATCCGGGGTTGGTGCGCATGAAGGCACTGGCCCGCTGCTACATGTGGTGGCCACTGTTGGACCAAGACATTGCTGACTGGGTCTCTGATTGTTCGGCTTGTCAGGGGAACATGGCTATGCCTGCCAGGGACCAGCCACGGGAGTGGGAGGTTCCTGGGGGGGCCTGGTCCAGGTTACACATTGACCTGGCGGGCCCGGTGCAGGGTCAATCATTTTTGGTGGTGGCCGACGCATTCTCTAAGTGGGTTGAGATAGTTCCCATGCGTTCAACCACGTCGGAGGCTGTCATTCGGGCCTTACGGCACATGTTTGTCACCCATGGGCTGCCAGATGTCATAGTGTCCGACAATGGAACACAATTTACTTCAGCCGAGTTCGAGGGGTTTCTGGCACATAGGGGAATAAGGCATTGTTTAATTTCTCCCTTCCACCCGTCCAGCAATGGTTTTGCTGAACGCGCTGTAAGATCGGCTAAGGAGGCGCTCCGTAAGATAGGGCAAGGGAATTGGCAGGACCGGGTGGAGGAATATCTAACGGCTCAGCATATGACCCCCTGCCAGTTAACTAATAAGAGCCCTGCTGAGCTGTTGATGGGCCGTAAGTTACGCACATCTTTAGACAGACTACACCCTGCATACAGTATGACCAAACCAGTAGATTCCCATGTTAAGTACTGGCCTTACCAAATAGGGGAGCCAGTGTATGCCAGGAATTATGGGGGACAACCATTGTGGTTAGAGGGGCAGGTTGTGGGAATAGTTGGGCCTTGTTCATACCAAGTAGAAGTTGATCAAGGGAGAATTTGGAAATGACATAAGGACCAACTGCGGTCTAGGAGGGTATTTGCAACTGGTCAGGATGGAAGGAGGTACCCGAGCTTGTGGCCCAACACTGCGAATATGGACATGTTAGCCCCACCGCAACCGGCAGAAATACACCCGCCAGATTTGCAGGCAGTGAGTGCCCCCGAGATAATCGATCCCCCGGAAGAAGTGGAGGCCGGGGATGTTGGAAGCCAGGGAGTCACACAGGGTAGGGCGGCAGAGTCAAACCTGCCTTCGAACCAGCTGGAAGGGGTGGAGCCCAGGAGATCAGGGAGGGTCCGGCGGCACCCTGCATATCTAAGTGATTACGCGTGACAGCGCACGCGCAAACTTGGTGGGAAGAAGTGTTGCATACTGGGTTCCGTTGCTACGGCCTCTAGCGGCCTGGTTAATTATACATGAGTTCTTATTGGTTATTGTTGCTACAAGAGTTTTGATTGGTTAATACATTGACAGCTCAGTATATAAAAGGGAGCTGTCAAAGCGCGGGAGTTTATGTTCGTCCCTGTTAGAGATTGTTAATAAACGAGTGTTGTTACTGCACAGAGTCGCCTCAGATGACTGTTGACCCACAAATGTAATATTTTACTACAAGTAAAGACTGTTTATTTTCTTACAATGTTCAGAGTCTGTGAGTATCTGTGTGTTTTGATAAGCAACATGTCTGGTCCGTTGCACCACTTTGCAGAGGGCAGTTTTACCCTCAACACGCAGTATTCAAAAACAGGAAACCCTTCCATAGGCTAAAGTGGCAAATATTTAGTATGACCTCCCCATACATTGGAGCAACCACAGACAGCTGGATGTTGTAAACCTAAATGGAATGGAACTCTATAATGCATTGCTAATACCTGTATGTGTCCTACTATTTCATGCCAAAATGACTACTATGCAAAAAAGTCCGTTTCACCATATTTGTGCAAGACTTGTTTGAACATTACATATAGCACAGACACAGAAGATAGGCTTAAGATAGAGAAAGATCTTGACAGCCGTGAACATTGGGCACTATCTAACAAAAATGAAATTCAATGGTGAAAAAAATAAGGTTCTACATTTAGGCAAGAAAAACAAAATGCACAGGTACAGTATATGTGGTACTTTGCTCAATAGTAGTAACTTTGAGAGGGATCTTGGAGTCCTAGTGGATAATCACTTAAATATGAGCCAGCAGTGTGCTGCAGCTGCCAAAAAAAGCCAGCACAGTTTTAGGCTGCATTAGATAGAATCAAGATCATGTGAAGTGTTAATACCACTTTATAATGCCTTGGTAAGACCATACTTGGAATACTGCATCCAGTTTTGGTTGCAATGATGTAAAAAAAGATGTTGAGATTCTAGAGAGAGGGCATAGAAGAGCAACAAAGTTGATTAGGGGACTGGAGGCTAAAATAAAAAGAACTGTTGGTGGAATTGGGTATCTCTAGTTTAATTAAGGGGACGTGGTGGCACAGTGGCTTAGATGCTGAGCTTGTCAATCAGAAAGGTCGGCAGTTTGGCATTTCAAATCCCTAGTGTCACATAACGTAGTGAGCTTCCATTACTTGCCCCAGCTTTTGCCAAGTGCAAGTAGAAAAATAGGGGATACCTACCTATCTGTGTGCCTTCAGCATTTAGTCATGCTGGCCATATGACCATGGAATTGTCATCAGTGCTGGCTCTTCAGCTTAGAAACGGAGATGAGCACCACCCCCTAGAGTCGGGAATGACTAGCACATATGTACGAGGGGAACCTTTACCTTTATCTTTTAGTTTAATTAAAAGAAAGACTAGCTCAGCTCCACCAGGCATGCATGTGTGCCTCCCACTGGCCAGCTGATTTTTGGGATGCATGGGGGGGGTCACACACGGAAGCCTCCTAGGCCCAAAAGAGTGGGTGGGGATGAGGCATGCTCCCCCATGGCCCATTTTTGGGCCCAGGAGGCTGCAGGGAGGCCTCCTAGGCCCAAAATGGGGGGTAGGGGAGCAGCGCATCCCCCCATGGCCCATTTTTTTGGCCCAGGAGGCTGCCCAAAATGGGGGTGGGGGTCACACACGCTTGTGCGGGAGGGGTTGCATGTGCATGTGCGGGATGGAGGCATGGGGGCACGGGGGGGTCCTGCATGCATGCACAGCCTCCCCTGCATTGCATTATGGGTGCCGGCACGTCTGCGCAATATTACGCACGTGCACACACACTTTTGGCATCCAAAGTGAAAATGGTTAGCCATCACTGGGATAGACCCCATTCGTTTGATCCTGAACGCCAGCGACTGAAAAAGAAATACTTGTGCTCCCATTTTAAAGAGAAGAGGAGGAGGGGGAGAAGAAAGAAAGAAAGAGAGAAAGAAAGAGAGAGAGAGAGAGAGAGAGAGAGAGGGAGGGAGGGAGGGAGGGAGGGAGGGAGGGAAAAGAAAAGAAAAGAAAAGAAAAGAAAAGAAAAGAAAAGAAAAGAAAAGAAAAGAAAAGAAAAGAAAAGAAAAGAAAAGAAAAGAAAAGAAAAGAAAAGAAAAGAATTCTTTAACTAGTTACTTTCCCTTCACCCGGGAGAAAGGTGTGGGATTCAGACAGCAATTTTTTTCCTGACTCTAGATAGCCTTGGATAGAGATCCTAAAAAAAACAAAAAAACCCCTAAAAGATTTATATAATTAGGCCTAAGTTTTAATTCCTCTGCTTCCAAATTCCTGAGTGAAAGGGGACCAATGTAAGAGATGTGGCATGAAAACCCATAGAGAGACACATCTAGATTTTGGATTTCTTTTCTGAGTAACTTTTGTCCCACTTCTCAGCTCCTCTGTCTTCTCTGTTTTTCCCCTCTTAATGATCTCCGGTAGTGAGATCTTTGAGAGAATCAATGAGAGAAATTGCATGCGAATCACCCAGGAGATTGTCCTATAATTACAAATAGCGACTTGGACTGAAGCTTCTTTGGGAAACTTTCCACTTTCCTATGTGGAGAATTCTAGTAATTTTTGATGATGTTACAGACCAAAGGAAAAAGAAGTTAAATATCCCAGTTCAGAAATTACAGATGCTACCAAGAAAGACTGTATTACCAGACTAATAAGACATGATTTAGAATCTAAGAAAAAGTTATCTCAGCATTAATGGGCCAGATGGAGAAATGTTCTTTTATGGGGAGATTTTCCTTCATGATCGTAATACTCAGATTATTGGTATTAGTGCCCCTTCCTAAGAGTGTCTGCAGAGTGCCAGTGTCAAAATGCTCCCAGACCCAGCCTATTACTAACCTTCTTAAATATCATCAGCCAGGAGACCAGATTCTTGGTGGCATTTTCTCACAGTCTTTCATTTATATGAGCATATTACAGTACAGAAGACATCCATTCCAGGACATGCTTTTGGATCATGTGTAAGCAGTTGTGTGTTTTAAAATTGGGAGCAAGTTTTCTGTTTTCTTTTTTTTTAAGCTATGTTTCAATCTTTCTCTATTAATATATGCATTGTACCTTAGCAATATATTAGAGAAGAATCTCTCCTTCTTAGCAGTTCTGAAATGCCAATGGCAATACAGTAATTTTCTATTTATTTGTTTTGCAGATTGCTGACTCAGAGCTATCAACACATTTTGGCTTTGGTTTTTGCTGTGAAAGAGATTAATCAGAGTCCTCTCATCTTAGCTAACATGACCTTAGGCTTCAACATCTACAATGACTATTTTAGTCCCAAGCATACTTACAAAGCTTCAATGGAGCTCCTCTTTGCTTCAGAGGCATTCATCCCTAACTATAAATGTCATCTCCAAAATAATCTGATAGCTGTCATTGGAGGACCAAGTCCTGTTGCTTTTCTTGATATGGCTACCATCGTGACACCTTACAAGTTTGTACAAGTGAGTTTTTCTTTTGGTGAAAACACATGCTTATTTTTTAAACCTATGACTTTTCAAATATTTCATTAGGTATCTTATCTCTCTAATATTTTATTACTATTCTTATATATTTAGCATACATAAAATACATTCATAAAATGAATGAATGTCATTTAAAGATCTAAATGATCATGATTTATCACTTATATCTTTTATGTACACTGAGAATTTACACACTGAAGACAAATTCCTTGTGTGTCCAATCACACTTGGCAAATAAATAATTCTATTCTATTCTATTCTATTCTATTCTATTCTATTCTATTCTATTCTATTCTATTCTATTCTATTCACAAACAACATTAATTAAAATAATGAATATTAATTTTAAAAAGTCGCAAGTCCCGGACATTAACCTTTCTGGTTTCCTTGTTTCCTTTAGGTTGCATATAGGTCTACTCTAGAGATCAAGACCCAAACTCCATCACTTTTCTTTTACTGAATGTTCCCAAATGCAATTAATCAGTACAAAGGACTTCTCCAGATCCTTCTGCATTTCGGCTGGACCTGGATCGGGGTATTCTTCCTTAACATTGGCAACATAGCAGATATTTTATGGAAGGATATTCTTCCTATGTTTTCCCAAAAAGGGGTCTGCTTTGAATTTATAGAAAAAATACCAGCTGGCTTTCTCAGCGAAGATGAAAAAATTGTTCACAGATCCCATGCCATTTTAAACACAGTTTTCAACAGCACAACTAACATCGTGTTGCTTCACGGGGAATTTCAGAGTATATTAAATGTAAGGATTTTACTCAACCTGTTGGAGTTTAGCAATCTAGATTATGGTACAAAAATCTGGGTAATGACAGCAGATGTTGACTTCTCATCGGTTCTCTTTCAAAGGAGTTGGGACATTCATTTCATGCATGAAACTCTGTCCCTTTCAGTGCAATCAGTGGAGGTATCAGGGTTCCAAAACTTTGTTCAAATGAGAAACCCAGCTTTGGATAAAGAAGACAGCTTTTTAAAAGAATTCTGGCAACAGACATTTAATTGTATGTTCCCAACGACTCCTATAGAGGAAGAGGATGAGACTCTCTGCACTGGGGAGGAGAAACTTGAGAGCCTCCCCATGACTGTGTTTGAAACCAGCATGACTGCCCACAGCTACAGTGTCTATATTGCTGTCTACGCAATTGCACATGCTTTGCATAGTCTGTATTCTTCCCAAGTCTGGCAAAGGACAACAAGGAGGCAGAAAGTCTTCAATCAAGAGTCATGGAAAGTGAGTACTGCAGACTTACTTAGAACATCTCAGCAGATAGAGTACATTGATTCAGTTGCAAAGTTGTCTATCGGCCTTTTTCCCTCCCATCCTTTAAGCCTATCAGATCTATTTTCAGCTTTTATTAAATTCTGATATTTGTGATTGATCCAGCTGCATGTTTTGCAAGTGATAGTCACCATCAGGGATGGGTTTCACATGATTTTACCACTGGTTTGCCCCAGGGGTGGGTTCTAAAAGTTTTTACTACCAGTTCTGTGGGCGTGGCTTATTTTATGGGTGTGGCTTGATGGTCATGTGAGAATTATTTAGGATTTAGCAGAGGTACTGGTCTATCAGGCTTTTAACTGCTTGCAGAGCGGGGGGGGGGCAGAGGGGCAGGAGGGCAGAACAGGTTTGTTGATATCATATTGTCACTGCTACCAGTTCGGCGGGTAGAACCAGGAGGAACTCACCACTGGTTTGCTCGCTTGCACACATGCATGTGGCTTAGAAAACATGGCTAAATAGGATGGCATAGCGCCAGGGCATAGCAAACCCTCAGGTCGCCAGTACCAGTTTAGCCTGAACCAGTCTGAACTGGCTGAATACCAGCACTGGTCACAGTGTATTGGATGATCACCAGCTGTGTGTGCACTTTGCTTTCTATGTGATAATGTAATTTTTATTTTGCTTTATCTTCAGTTATCTTAACTTGTAGTATGTACTGTTTAGAAAATTTGACTGCGTTGCTTCAATGTCAGATTTTTCATCCTCAAGCCAATCACATATAAATTCAGCTTTTAGTCAATTCCAATACTTACGACTGTCTACGTGTATATTTTTCAAGTGATGATCACAATGTGTTCAGTACCATATATTTCATACCATTTGTTTTATACATTGTGCTTTGCTTTCTACACAATAAGATTTATATATTTTTTGCTTTTTTTTGCTTTAGCTAAAAGCTTTTTGCTTTTAAGTTAGAGCATTTGACTGTTCTAACTTATAACTATAAATATTGTTATTCTATTTGTTGGGCTCATCATTAAATTATCAATTTATGGTGAATCATCTTCTTTTAATGACCCCATAATCCCTCGTGAGGTGGAGTCTGGGCAACTGAATGGAGTGAGCAGAGTATTTACTAGCCAGATGCCCTACTTGTCACCAATGCAGAGTTTTGTTCAGCAGATATATTCTCATTGTGCCCAGAGAGAGAAATATCTGCCTCTACCTAGGATTGAACTCACAGCCTCTTGATTTTGAGGCGAGAGCTCCACCTCTAGGCCACCGTACCACTCCCTCCATTTATGGTGAATGATCAGAAATATATTTTTTTATTATTTGATTTATATGACGCCCTTCTCCGGAGACTCAGGGCGGCTTACAGTGCATTAAGCAATAGCCTTCATACTTTTGTATATTTTTATACAAAGTCAGTTTATTGCCCCCACAAACTGGGTCCTCAATTTACCCAGCTTAAAAAGGATGGAAGGCTGAGTCAACCTTGAGCCTGGCGAGATTCGATCTTACCTTAATTGTAGACAGCTGGTGTTAAATTACTGTGCTTCGTCTGTTGAGTTATCCAGGCTCCTGGATTAATTAAAATTGCATCCTTATTTTGCACTGAAAAATAAATAAAATGCAATTTTATCCTAGTAAATACAAACTTGGCAATTTCTATGATATAGAGAACATGGTTTATCTTTTTGACTTTTCTTTGTGATACGGCATTCATTCATAATAAAATATATAGTTGCCTAGTTTATAGGCCTTTGTAGTAATATATGGAAGCTTTCAGTGGAATGTAGTAATAGTTATTTCTAAATACTTTACTAGCAGTGTATAAAATGTTTTATTTGCTGAATTGCTTTGTTTACATTATAGTAGAAGGCTGAACACTTTGAGGGGCAATTAATTACAGTATGGATGCTGATTTATTAAAATGCATTCTTACCTTTGTACCTTTTTTATTTTGTGTTTTTAAAGCTTCACCATTTTCTGCGGAATATATCATTTAATAGCAATACTGGAGAGATTTCCTTTGATAACAATGGGGAAATAGTTGCAGGATTTGATATTATAAACTGGATCACATTTCCAAATCAGACATTTCTTAGAGTCAAAGTTGGAAGGATAGATCCAGGAACACTCTCTGATGAACCATTGACTATTTCTGAAGAGAAGATCATTTGGCCCAACCGGTTTAATCAGGTGAGATTCATCTTATTTCTTTTTTATTATTATTATTTTATTTATTTCAATTTGTATACCGCCCTTCTCCTAGTGGACTTAAGGTGGTGAACAGCCAGAACTAAAACACATGCCAATACAAAATTTAAAATTGTTAAAAGAATTACATAACTGGCCCAATTTAAAAGAATTCAATTAAAAGAATTCAATTAAAACCCAATGACAATTTAAAACTAAAAAACTAAAAAAAGACTAAAAAAGGGGGAGGGGATTCATGCCAGCCCTGCTTGATGGAAAAGAAAAATTTTCAGGGCACGGCGAAAGACCCGGAGATCCGATATCCTTCGTATCTCTGGGGGCAAATCGTTCCAGAGGGCAGGAACTGCCACAGAGAAGGCCCTCCCCCTGGGGGTCACCAGCCGACATTGCCTGGCTGACGGCACCCTGAGGAGTCCATCTCTGTGGGCGCGTACTGGTCAGTGGGAGGCTATCGGCAGCAGAAGACGGTCCTGCAAATACCCAGGTCCTATGCCATGGAGCGCTTTAAAGGTGGTAACCAACACTTTGAAGCGCACCCAGAAGACAACTGGAAGCCAATGCAGCTCACGCAGGAGAGGTGTCACATGGGAGCACCCCCTCGCTCCCATAATCCCCTGCGCGGCCGCATTCTGCACCAGTTGGAGCCTCTGGGTGCTCCTCAAGGGGAGCCCCATGTAGAGAGCATTGCAGTAGTCCAGGCGGGAAATGACGAGTGCCTGAGTGACTGTGCGTAAGGAGTCCCGATCCAGAAAGGGACACAACTGGTGAATCAGGCGGACCTGATAAAAAGCCCCCGTGGCCATGGCCGTCATATGCCCTTCTAAAGACAGCTGTGCATCCAGGAGGATGGCCAAGTTGCGAGCCCCATCCGTGGGGGCCAATAACTTGCCCCAAATAGCCAGCGATGGCACCAGCTGGCTATATCGGGACACCGGAAGCCACAGCCACTCGGTCTTGGAAGGATTGAGTGAAAGCCTGTTACTCCCCATCCAGATCCACACGGCCTCCAGGCACCGGGACATCACTTCAAGGGCATCATTGGGATGGCCTGGGGTGGAGATGTACAGCTGAGTGTCATCAGCGTACTGATGGAACTCCACCCCAAAGCCACGGATGATCTCACTCAGTGGCTTCACATAAATGTTGAACAGAAGCGGTGAGAGGACCTACCCCTGAGGCACCCCACAAACAAGGCGCCTCGGGGTTGACCTCTGCCCCCCTGCCAACACCGACTGCGACCGGTCAGAGAGGTAGGAGGAGAATCACCGCAGGAGAGTGCCCCCCACTCCCAATCCCTCCAACCGGCACAGCAGGATACCATGGTCGATGATATCAAAAGCAGCTGAGAGATCTAACAGGACCAGGATAGAGGAGCAACCCCTATCCTGAGCCCTCCAGAGATCATCCACCAACGTGACCAATGCCGTTTCCGTGCTGTGCCCAGGCCTGAAGCCGGACTGGAGCGGATCCAGATAGACAGCTTCATCCAGGTACCCAGGAAGCTGTCGCACCACCACACTCTCAACAACCTTCGCCAAGAAGGGAAGGTTGGAGACCGGACGATAGTTAGCCAAAACAGCCGGATCCAGAGCAGGCTTCTTGAGGAGGGGCCTCACCACTGCCTCTTTCAAGGCGGATGGCAAGACACTCTCACTCAAGGAAGCGTTGATAATCCCCCAGAGCCTGCCTTGCGTAACCTCCCGGGAGGCCAGCACCAACCAGGAGGAACACGGGTCCAATAAACATGTGGTCACGTTCAGCCATCTGAGTATCCTGTCCACATCCTCGGGAGCAACAGGGTCGAACTCCTCCCAAATGGCAGTCTCAAGACCGGCACCCATCATCCCGTCTGTACCTACCCAGTCAGAGACTAAGCCTTCCCGAATCTGAGTGATTTTATCGTGCAGATACTGAACAAAATCCTCAGCACGACCCTGCAAGGGATCCTCCCACGCTCCCAGATGGAGGAGGGATTGGGTCACCCTAAACAAGGCGGCTGGGCAATTATCTGCCGATGTGATAAGAGCGGAAAAATAGTTACATTTTGCCACTTTTATCACCACTAGGTAAGTCTTAATATGAGATCTTACCAGTGTTCAGTCGGGTTCGGAGCGTCTAGATCTCCAACTGCTCTCTAGGCATCTTTTCTGGCGCTTTATCTCCCTCAGCTCCTCGGATAACCAAGGAGCCAGGTAGACTCGGCGACAGGTCAGAGGCCGCACAGGCATGACTCGGTCCAAAGCGTCAGTGGCCACCCTATCCCAGGTGGCCACCAGCTCCTCAGCCGAGCCATGAGTCAGAGCCTCAGCCCAAGCTCCATCTGGAACCTATCAGGATCCATCAGGCGCCTGGGGTGGAACCATCTGGTCTGTTCTGCCTCCCTGCAGTGGGGTGTGGCGGTTAGAAAGTCAAGCCTAAGAAGGGAATGATCCCACCATGACAAGGGCTCAGTCACTAACTCCCCTATCTCAAGATCATTCATCCACTGTCCAGAGACAAAAATCAAGTCCAGAGTGTGTCCTCCCATGTGAGTGGGTCCATGAATTAATTGGGTCAGGTCCATGGCCATCATGGAAGCCATGAACTCCCGAACCGCCTCAGGCGCTTCAACGACAGACGGCAGGTTAAAGTCTCCCATGACCATAAGCCTGGGGGTCTCCACCGCCACCTCGGCAATCATGTTGAGGAGCTCGGGCAGGGCCACCGACACGTGGCAGGGAGCCAGGTATGTAATCAGCAAGCCCATCTGCCTCCCTTGTCCCCACTTCACAAGGAGGGACTCACATCCGGCTAACTGAGGTACAGTGGCCTCCCTTGGGGCAAGACCTTCCTTTACCAGAACCGCCACCCTCCCCCCCCTCCCCGGGACCTCGGCTGATGAAATGCATCGAAGCCCGGAGGGCACATCTCAATGAGGGGGACACCCCCCTCCTGGCCCAACCAGGTCTCTGTAATACCTACCATGTCCGCACCCCCCTCCTGAACCAGATGACAAATGAGGGGGGCTTTATTTACCATGGACCTGGCATTGCACAACATCAACTGAAGGCCCCGGGCCTGAGGGTCTGAACAACCCGGGATGCAAGACGAGCATTGAGGGCCGGAGCACACAATCGCCCACAGACAGCGAGTGCTCTCCCCTAACACAATATGGCCCCCTGCTCCCCTAACACAATATGGCCCCCTGCTCCCGCTGTATCTGCCCCTCCCACCCACAATGCCGATGAAAATGCCCTCCCCAATATAGGAACTAGCCCCCCGCCCCCGACACATGTGGGTTACCCCCCAAACCCACCCCGGTCATTACATTCTCCCTCCTGCCCCTTAAAAAATGAATTAAAAATGCATACAAAGAGCTCTTAAACTCCCCAACACCTCCGTGCCACCTCTCGGGATCCCAGGACCCATCTTTGAGGTATTTCTTAGCCAGGCCAGTGGGCCACTTCCAGGAATGGGGGGTATTCCTTAAAGCCCATAAGTCCGATCTTGAATATAATCGTGGAACCATAGACAACCATAGAAGAGGGTGTGAAAAATGGCAAACAGGAGATGGTAATAGTGAGCTAGGAACTGGCTAAGCGTCTCCCAAACATCGGGAACTTCCTCGCCCAGACGTCCTCTCACAACACCTGGGAGGCATAGCTGATAACCACCGTCGTCCTCACACCACTATGGCATCCTGGAGTCCACTGGGAGTTCTGTCCGGTGGTATTCTCGGCTATTTCAGAGCTCCCACCCCTGCATGGCCGGTTCGATGTCATAGAACCACAACTGCCCTCTCATGGCAGTGGGAATCCCCACCCAAGACAAGCCAGTTCCATGGGGGAGAAAAACCAGCGCCTTCCCAGCCGTCCAAGTCCAAGTGCCAGCTCACTAATCGCTAGTCCTGGACGGGGTCCCCAGATGGAACTAAGGGGCCCAGTGTTCAACAACCCTCTCGGGGGGGGTAGAGAAGTCAAATAGGGTTAATTCCCCAAAGACCCCTCATGCCCGGGGCATGCCCAGCAAAAAACAATAGGCACAGACGATGTCGCTCAAGCTTGTAGTCCCAGCAGCAACCAGCAGAGAGCAGAGGGGGTCCCTTTGTTATCCCCTGGGTACAGCAGGTCTCATCATCACCATCGGACCAGTGGAGTAAGACCCGAGCCAGTGAGCCACCTCCAACTCCCTTCGGCTCCGCCACTCCGGCTCTCGCCCCCTTCGTCCAGCCGGCCCGAGACCCCTGCAGACTTCCCAGGCGACCCTCTCTGACACTGCTGGAGAGGGCCCATGCCGACCTCGCTCCTCGGCCTCTCAACAACTTGGCCCGCCGACTCCGCCACTCCAGCCTCTCCAAGGCCTTGCAGTGCCGGCGCCAGCTGCCAAATTCCAATGCCGAGAGGCTGGATGCCGCTTGCAACTCGCTGAGCCCCGCCGCAGCCATCGGTCTTGCCCAGGCAGCCTCGCCTCACCCTTGCCCTCGCCCAGGCAACACAGTGAGCAGCGAGCTGTTTCAACGACTAACGACGACCCCTCCGGTCCACTGGTAAATCCCCTCAGTGTCCATGTCGGGGTGGAGGGTAATAAACAACACCCCCAAACAGTCCTGTTTAGCCAAAAATCGCTCACTCTCGGCAAAGGCTCAACACACAGTGGCCATTTTAAGTTTAATTTCATAATGGCTTGGTTCAATTTTATTAGGATGAGTAATGATTTTCAGGTTCATACCTCATTACAAAATGCTTATATTGTCATCCCTTCATTCTGAAGAAATGTCCACTTCTGACTATTTCTTTAACATTTGCTTTTAGATAACCTACTGAATAGCAACCATTTTAATATTGCCTAATTTCTTTCTCTCCAATACTCCAGAAAAAATAAATATTTTAAAAAATATTCATTTATTAAAACAAATAATACTTGGAGAGTTTAATTAGCTATGATTTAACATTTCCAGTAGCAGTAATTTATTATCAGATTTTTACACCTTTAGCTTTAAGAAGGCTGGGCAGTTTAGATGTTAATTTTCATTTATTTCATCACCACAAGAAATATCCTATGAAGCTCAAGAAGCTTCTTGGATGAGAAGCGAAACATTGTCAAAGAAAAACCAGAAAGGCTACTTGCCTCTTGAAAAAGCACCTTTGGGACACTCATGACACGGCTGACTGAGAATCTCCATAGACAATAAAAGAGAATACTTGTAGCTCAGGGTTGATATGAGAGGTCCTTGGTGATTACATTCCATACATAGAGGGAGGAATGTTACCTAGTTTGGATAATGAAACATATGCAAGAAAACAAGCAAGCTCAGAGAGCACCAAGGATCCCTTATTTGCATTTTTTTCTGCATCTAAATTTAATAATCAATGATTGTATAATCATACGGCTGAAGTGAGCAAATACCAATCCTTCTGCCTGAACTGGATGATGAGCATCCTTTCTAGAAATGCTAAGGACTATCAAAAATCCCAGACTCATTTCTTAATGATTGCTATGGATTTTAAAATCACTGTCAGCTATGGAAACATTTCTATTGAACACAAAGGCATCTTGGAGAGATTCAATTCTTTTTCCCTAATCCAAGCTAACTCTATTTGGATGATTGTAGAAAGTACATGCTCATGCTTTCCGGAATGGTTTCTACTAGTTTTGACTTTTTCCAAATTGCAACTTCTTCTGCCTGTACCTTGTTTGCCTTCAATCTTTCCCTGAAGGATTAAGTGAAAGTTGCCGTATTTTTCAGGGTGTTCACATCACATGTCCAAAATATTCTAACTTTTGCTTTTTAATGGCTTTGATTATTTCCCTTTGCTTTCCCAGGTGTCTTATCACCTCCTCATTTGTGATTTTGTTAACCTAGCTTATACACAATAGCAGTCTGTAAATCCACATTTGAAATGCTTCTAGTTACTTCAAGTGGTTTTCGGTCTAAGACCAACTCTCTACTCCATAGAGCAGGATAGAAAAGATGGAACATCTGACAAGCTTGATTTTCAGTCTTAGGCTTCTGTCATGACTGCAGAAGACCTTTTTTCATTTTGAAGACTGCTCTTCGAGTGCATGTACTTGGCGGCACATAATTACTCTTGGTGGAAATTCACAGCCCTAGGGTAGAGTGGAAGTGGAATAAAAGCAGAAATAAACAACAACAACAACAACAACAACAAAAGATAAATGCAATTCAAAACCACACCACTATTAAAATCAACCAAGAATGAGATTGGTCCATTTATTTGTCAGCAATTCTGCTGGCTAGAAGGGGAAATGTCATAACATGATATCCTCAGGCTTGTTTTATCTAGATGCATCTGAATCAGTGGTGAAATCCATTTTTTTTTACTACCGGTTCTGTGGGCATGGCTTGGTGGGTATAGTGTTGCTTGGTGGGCGTGGCAGGGGAAGGATACTGCAAATCTCCATTCCCTCCCTACTCCTAGGGGAAGGATATTGCAAAATCTCCATTACCAGCCTACCCTGGGGACAGCCAGAGGTGGCATTTGCCAGTTCTCCAAACTACTCAAAATTTCCACTACCTGTTCTCCAGAACCTGTCAGAACCTGCAGGATTTCACCCCTTATCTGAATGTTTCAGGAAACAATTTGCTTCTATGTTTGACACAGCTGGTTATCCAATTTTCAGGCTTGTTTTTTTTTTAAATTAACACACCTTAGTTTTTCTTTCTGCCTCTTTGCTTCCAAGTGTCACAAAATTGACTCTAGCCTAAGTAATAGGAGGGAATTTCTTCCCTTGAATTTCCCAAGATTTTTCATTATTTTGTTTCAGCCATATCAGGCAGAAAGGATATTTTTACTTTTACAGATATAGCATTTGAAAACTTTTCTATATTGCAAACTATCTATTATTATTATTATTATTATTATTATTATTATTATTATTATTATTATTATTATTTTGAACAGGAAAGACCCCTCTCACTCTGTAATGAGAAGTGCCATTCAGGTTACAGGAAAACCAAAATTGAAGGAAAATTGTTTTGCTGCTATGGTTGCACTCCATGTCCAAAGGGAAGATCTCAGATCAGACAGGTAAAAAAAAAGAGGCAGAGAGGGAGGGTGGAACATTTAATAGAGGGACACTTGAGCTAGTTGAGGCTAGGAGTTTTCTCCATTTTCTCAATTCAACAAGAAAAAGAATTGTGAAATAAGGGAATTGGGAAATATAACCTCATAAGTGTACCACCTTTAGTTACAGGATAGAGTTAGACGGTCCCTTCCATCTCTTACTGGAATACTGCATTTTGGTCGCCACAATGTAAAAAAAAAATGTGGAGACTCTCAAAAGAGTAAAGAGAAGAGCAAGAAAGATGATTAGGGGACTTGAAGCTAAAACGTATGAAGAACGGTGAACATGATAGCAGTGTCCCAATATCTCAGAGGCTGCCACAAAGAAGAAGGAGTCAATCTATTTTCCAAAGCACCTGAGGGTAGGACAAGAGGCAATGGGTGGAAACTAATCAAAGAGAGAAGCAACTAAGAACAATCTTTGTGCTAGGAATCTTCTTGAAGTACCACAAGACTCCCATCGTCAAAGCCAACAACCACAGCCTCTCCTACACCCTCCTTATCTCCCTCCTCCTCTCCTTCCTTTGTTCTCTGCTTTTCATCGGTCGGCCCATGAAGGTGATGTGTCTCCTTTGACAGACTGCTTTTGGGATCATCTTCTCCGTGGCTGTTTCTTGCATGTTGGCCAAGACCATCACTGTGGTTCTTGCTTTCATGGCCACCAAACCAGGATCAAGGATGAGGACATGGGTTGGGCAAAGACTGGCCCTTTCCATTGTTCTCTCCTGTTCTCTTATTCAAAGTACTTTTTGTATGGCGTGGCTTGGAATTTCTCCCCCCTTCCCAGACTTTGACGTGTGGTCCATAAATAGTGAAATAATTATAGAATGTAATGAAGGTTCAGTTGCAATGTTTTATTGTGTTTTAGGTTTTATGGGCTTCCTGGCCTTTGTTAGTTTTATTGCAGCTTTCCTAGCCAGGAAGTTACCGGACACTTTCCAGGAAACCAAGTCAATTACTTTCAGCATGCTGGTGTTTTGCAGTGTCTGGTTGTCTTTTGTCCCTGCCTACATAAGCACCAAAGGAAAATACACAACAGCTGTGGAGATCTTTGCCATCTTGGCCTCTAGTGCTGGGCTCCTGGCTTTTATCTTTTTCCCCAAATGTTACATCATTATAATTAGACCAGATCTTAATAAAAGGGAACAATTAATAAAAAGAGTGAATTAAACTATGTTTCAACATTGTTTCCTTTTTCTCCAGTTGTGAAAACACAGTGGTTCCTACCTGGTATTTAAATTGCACTTGACATATTAACCTTGCCAAAGCAGGCCATTTTATGCATTAACCTTCTTACAGTAGTAACATCACAGGCGGTTGTGTATGTTCTTTCTGTTCTTGCTATCTCTGAGATGGACCTTAAAGCCAAAGACTCTCACACAGTCCATATTGAGTTTTGTTCTCATAGTGCAATTTAAATGATACCTGTTCATCCTTTACTGTATGTCAAATTGCAAAACATCCCTGGCCTGCTCTCAAGTTGCCATAGGCAAGGGGGATGGGAAATCGACGAAATAGCACCGCAGCCAAAGACAAATGCACATTCCAGACTTATCTCTCTCAAGGCTGTAT
Organism: Arizona elegans; assembly: GCA_022577455.1. Taxonomy (NCBI): domain Eukaryota; kingdom Metazoa; phylum Chordata; class Lepidosauria; order Squamata; family Colubridae; genus Arizona; species Arizona elegans. The sequence goes on along the minus strand of JAKOOJ010000021.1, from coordinate 3,636,028 downwards.
CCCATGGTTACGCATAGCAACTGGAGGGGAATGAACTCTACTACCCAAGGAATTGCTCCGTTTGCAAATGTGATTGCTGAGACACCCTGGGGAGATGGGGGAAACAGGGTCATGATTGGGACATAAATTACATGGGGTCAGAGCTGGCTACACTTTTGAATGTGCCGACATGAAGGTTCTAATAAATAACTGGATTTCTTTTGAAGCTTGGCGCGAGGCTCATGTTTTAATTAGGGCATCCGTCGGAACCCTAACACTGGACATGGTTCAGTAAGATTAGGAATCATCTCTAGATGACATTCTATTTGGTTGAGGAAAAGTTTGCTCTGACTTCCTTTACTTTACCAAACAGGTATAATTTTGTTATTTTCTCAGGATCTACTTTCAAGCTAAATTTTCTCAATCAAGCTGATATACTTCATTTCCCTTTCTGTGATCTAATTACTGTGACCAAAGTTCAAATAATACTTTGGTGGCCTTTTTCTCATCCAATTCACTCTAAGTACAGTAGATCCTTTCCCAATAATTCATTTTTATCTGTAATTAAACAGGATTCCCTGCTAAATTTTACTACATACTTTTTTTATTTGTCACATTTTATTGACATTATCTGAAATTTCAACATACAAAGTATTTTTGGTGATTAGTTCGATCAGGTTTCTTTCAGTGATTTTTTCCACCCAATCTGCTAGTTTAATTAGCGCTTCCTTACTTAGATGCGGATGATGAAGATGATAGAATGGCAGAAGCCAAGTAGAACTGAAAGAAAAATAATATTCTTGTTATATATATATAAATCTTATATGTATGAATCTGTGTGCATGCATGTGGCCCCAACAACCATCTAATACCAAATAAACTCTTCTTATTTAAATCTCTAGCTTTCCACTTCGCAGCCATTCTCTGGTAACAAATGAAGATGAGGCTTAAAGTTAATGATGAGTCTCAAGAAGAAGACCTTTAGAAGTTACTGTCCCTTTATTTGAATGCATGCACAGAATCAGCCCAGAGTCTCTGTATCAATGAGATGGGATAGAATAGAATAGAATAGAATAGAATAGAATAGAATAGAATAGAATAGAATAGAATAGAGTTATTGGCCAAGTGAGATGGGACACAGCATGGCCTTCTCCAATTCAAAGAGTCATTTGTTTGGCAGCCTGAGGCAAAGAGGCAGTCGCGGAATCAGCGAAATCTGGGGGCTGGGCAGGGGACAGAATATATCTGCCCGCAGTGTGGAAGGGATTGACTCTCTCGAATTGGCCTTTTTAGTCACACTAGATGCTGTTTTAGGACCTCTTTCCAGAGCACGTTATCATAGTCTCTTGAGACTGAAGGATGCCAATGATGAGATGGGACACACAAGGACACGTACAAGGAACAAGTGATATAGCATGATCATAATCATGAATGCAACCATCATCAATCATAAGATGCAACAATGATTGACGTAGATACTAAATAGCAATCAACATAATTCATAATAGGATACTAAATAGAAACAATCAACATCAATCATAAAAAGCAACGAAGATGTAGTCATAAGAAGCTAAAGAAATAAGTACATAAAAACCCAGTTTGTGGGGATAATAAGCTGACTTTGTATAAAATATACAAAAGTATGAAGGCTATTGCTTAACGCACTGTAAGCGGCCCTGAGTGTCCGGAGAAGAGTGGCATATAAATCAAATTTAAAAAATAAATAAATAAATAAGGAAGAGAAATTTAGTCTTGGCTAAGGATTTATATAATTGGATTTATGAGGGATTTATCTAATTGGATTGAAGCCTTAGGGCTCTACTACCAAACCCTGAATGAGTGGAAACCATGAAAATAAAGCTGACATAAAAACACACTATTTTATTTTATTTATTTATTTATTTATTTTGTATTTTTTGTCAGTGCTATGGCTGCTGCCCTTCTCTAACTTTTTGGTTTCTTAGATTAATGATTGCCAACTTTGAAGTAGGTAAATCTATTTTCTCAGATCTTCATTGTAATTATAGGTAATATCATTATGGAGGTTATGTTAAGATAAATCAAAATAAGAGGGATACTTTTCTTTTCTCAAAAAGAAAATGATTTCAAGTATAATTTTATAGTGCCATGTTATGCTTCCTAAAAGCTACCAAAATTTGAATTAAAAACAACAACAACCTTCCAGAGTGCTTTTTTAAAATTTAAATGTTTATTTAAATGTTGCTGCCTCCTTGTGTTGCTTTCAATAGCATTTTTTCCCCCTAGAGAAAAATCATGGCTTGGGAATTAACTCAGGCATGATAACCTACTCTATAATTATGAACGTGGAATTGGTCTGCAGCTTCTTTGGGTCTGTGGAGAATTCAAGTGGCTGTTCATGACATTACAAATCTAAGTAAATAAGACTTGAATATCCTCTAGCACTTCAGAATGAAAGATGCTAACAGAGAGAGTCTGCATTAACAGGCTAGTAAGAGATGGTTTCCCGTATGCTTCTTTGACTTAGGATCTCCAACTTGAGGCTGCCTCAGCATTTATGGACCCAATGGATAAATGTTCTTTTACAGGGAGATTTTCATTCATGGTTATACTGTTTAACTTATTGGCATTCATGCTTCTTCCAAAGATTGTCTGCAAGGTTCCAGTGTTAAAATGCCCCAGGACCGAGGACATTACTATCATTCATAAATATTATCAGCCAGGAGACAGGATCATTGGTGGTATCTTATCACAGTCTTTCATTATTATTAATACAATGATGTTCAGAAGACCCCCACTCCAGGAAATACTTTTGGATCATATGTAAGCATTTTAAACTTACAATTTTTTTCTGTTTCCTATATTTCAATCCTTCACTATTGACATACTTAGAGAATTACACCTTATTAACCTACAAAAGAAGATCCTCTCTTAAAAACCTCTAACATTTCAGAGGTAGTACAGTTATTTCCTTCCTTCCTTCCTTCCTTCCTTCCTTCCTTCCTTCCTTCCTTCCTTCCTTCCTTCCTTCCTTCCTTCCTGTCTTTCTTTTCAGATTGTTCACTCAGAGCTACCAACATGTCTTAGCTTTGGTTTTTGCTTCAAAAGAGATTAATGAAAATTGCCTCATTTTACCCAACGTCACCCTGGGCTTCTTAGGGTGTCATTAAAGTCATATTTAATGACCTTTTTAGCCCAATATATACATATGAAGCTACAATGGAACTTCTCTCTGCTCCAAATGGATTCATCCCTAACTATACATGTGGTCTTCAGAATAATCTGATAGCAGTTATTGAGGGACCAGGTTCTATGGCTTTTCTGGATATGGCTACTATCCTGACTTACTACACATTTCCACAGGTAAGTTCTTTAAGGAAAACCCAGAGTGAGTTTTTAAACCTTTTACATTTAGTGACATTTCTTTACTTTTATTTTGGAGACATAAAATACAATGACTGAATGATCTCACCTGGAAATGTAGCAATGTTATTAATGCCAAAGAGAGGGGGGATTCTCAGTGGACCTAACTATCTCTCCTTTTTTTTTTTTTTTCATTTATGTTGTGTATGCCTCTACTCTAGAGACCAAGACCCAAACTCCATCTTGTTTCTTCTACTGGCTGATCCCAAATGTTCTCCATCAGAACAAAGAGTTTCTCCAGCTTTTTTTGCATTTTGGCTGGACCTGGTTTGGAGTGCTTTACCTTAATATTAGCAACATAGCTGAGATTTCGTGGAGGAATATTCTTCCCATGATTTCCATAAGAGACGTCTGCTTTGAGTTCATAGAAAAATTACCAGCTGGATTTCTCAGCGACGATGAAAAAACTGTTCATAGATCCCATGCAATTTTAAACACAGTTTACAACAGCACCACTAATATTGTGTTGTTTCATAGAGAACACAAGTATATTAAATTTAAGGTTTTTACTCAATCTGTTGGAGTTCAGTAATGTAGATTATGGTGCAAAACTCTGGGTGATGACAGCAGATGTTGACTTCTCATCGTTTCTCTTTCAAAGGAGTTGGGACATTAATTTCATGCATGGGGCTCTGTTTTTCTCTGTAAAATCAGTGGAGGTATTAGGATTCTAAAATTAGGATTCCAAGAGAGGGTCAACCTACTGTTCAAACCGCCTGAAGGCAGGACAAGAAGCAATGGATGGAAACTAATCAAGGAGAGAAGCAATCTAGAACTAAGGAGAAATTTTCTGACAGTTAGAAGAATTAATCAGTGTAACAACTTGCCTCCAGAAGTTGTGAATGCTCCAACACTGGAAGTTTTTAAGAAGAGATTGGTCATCCATTTGTCTGAAATAATATAGAGTTTTCTGAGCAATGGGGCAGCAGGTTTCCTGAGCAGGGGCTTGGACTAGAAGACCTCCAAGGTCGCTTCCAACTCTGTTATTCTGTTATTCTGAATAACATGTTGTATGGGGGTAATTCAGTGGAAGCTTGCTAATAAGATTAACTTTTTAAATTTATTTTCTTGTGGTAAATAAAAGGAAACATTTTTTTTTTTAAAAAAAAAAATAACTTTCAATCCCATTATTTCAGTCAAAATGCCAGAGATCACAAATTTTAAACAAACAAAATGGATATTCAAAATGTAGTATTCAAGACCGGAAAATAATCATGGATGGTCATTAAAACAAGAAAATAAGTAGTGGCCTAAGAATTATTTACTTATTTATCTTCAAATTTCTACAAAAGAAAATAAATGCAATAATAAAGTACAAGGTTTCTTCCAATGTAATGGCCAAAATTCCATCACATTTACTCCCTGTAATACTTAGACAGATAAATACATAGCTACAATACATTGAAATCATTATGAGTTGCCCCAGATAACTTCAATGATTAAATCTAGTTTGTCAAGTAGGAAATATTGTACACTCTTTGCTTCCAAAGAATGTCTTCTTCTTCCTGCTAGTGTTTTTTTTTAATTGTTTTTCTCTTTACATAGAATATGTGCTTGGTGAACAGTGTACTGTCTGAGTCCATTCGTTTACAGAGTAATACTTCTTAAATTCCTAATTTCTACCCCTGATATCTAATCATTAATAAAACAAGTCTCAAGTTCAAAAATATTCTGTGTCTTCTTTTTCTTTTTTCTTTTATCGTCAGTGTTAATCTGTCCATTTCCGCACAGTCCAATATTTTTTTAAATTATGTCTTCTTTTGTAGGTGTTTCCTCACTTTTCCAATATTGCGCAAATACAATTCTTGCTGCTGTTAAAACATGTAATATCAAATATGCATTCCCTTTATCATATTTTTCTGGTATTATGCCTAACAAAAATAGTGCTGGTTTAAAATCTATATGCTTTTTAACATTTTTTTTTCTAACTACCTATGCATTTTTGCCCAAAATTCTTTTGCTTTTGGGCATGTCCACCACAGGTGATAGTATGTGCCTGGTTTCTGATAACATTTCCAATATTTTCTTCCTAGTGTTATTCTTCCATTATGTCAGGGTCCATTTTGTTTCCAAAGAATATTAAAAACTAGATTTATGAGGAGTTGAGTATCTTTAATTCTATTAAAATATACAAAGCCAACAAAACAACCAAAGAAGCCTAGAATATCGCTTCCAAACTGGTAGGGAAGACACAACCACTTTTCCTTCACCTGGGAGAAAGGTGTGGGATTCAGACAGTATTTTTTTTTTGTTTTTTTTGTCTCTAGAAGGCCTTGGGTAGAGATCCTAAAAAAACACATACTTAAAGGATTTTTATAACTAAGTTTGAATTCCTCTGCTTCCAAATTCCTGAGTGAAAGGGGACCAATGTAAGAGATGTGGCATGAAAACCCATAGAGAGACACATCTAGATTTTGGATTTCTTTTCTGTGTAACTTTTGTCCCACTTCTCAGCTCCTCTGTCCTCTCTGTTTTTCCCCTCTTAATGATCTCCGGTAGTGAGATCTTTGAGAGAATCAATGAGAGAAATTGCATGCGAATCACCCAGAAGATTGTCCTATAATTACAAATAGCGACTTGGACTGAAGCTTCTTTGGGAAACTTTCCACTTTGCTATGTGGAGAATTCAGATAATTGTTGATGATGTTACAGACCAAAGGAAAAAGAAGTTAAATATCCCAGTTCAGAAATTACAGATGCTACTGAGAAAGACTGTATTACCAGACTAATAAGACATAATTTAGAATCTAAGAAAAAGGTACCTCAGTGTTAATGGGCCAGATGGAGAAATGTTCTTTTATGGGGAGATTTTCGTTCATGATCGTAATATTCAGATTATTGGTATTAGTGCCCCTTCCTAAGAGTGTCTGCAGAGTGCCAGTGTCAAAATGCTCCCAGACCCAGCCTCTTACTAACCTTCTTAAATATCATCAGCCAGGAGACCAGATTCTTGGTGGCATTTTCTCACAGTCTTTCATTTATATGAGCATATTACAGTACAGAAGACATCCATTCCAGGACATGCTTTTGGATCATGTGTAAGCAGTTGTGTGTTTTAAAATTGGGAGCAAGTTTTCTGTTTTCTTTTTTTTTTTAAAGCTATGTTTCAATCTTTCTCTATTATTATATGTATTGTACCTTAGCAATTTATTAGAGGAGAATCTCTCCTTCTTAACAGTTCTGAAATGCCAATGGCAATACTGTAATTTTCTATTTATTTGTTTTGCAGATTGCTGACTCAGAGCTATCAACACATTTTGGCTTTGGTTTTTGCTGTGAAAGAGATTAATCAGAGTCCTCTCATCTTAGCTAACATGACCTTAGGCTTCAACATCTACAATGACTATTTTAGTCCCAAACATACTTACAAAGCTTCAATGGAGCTCCTCTTTGCTTCAGATGCATTCATCCCTAACTATAAATGTCATCTCCAAAATAATCTGATAGCTGTCATTGGAGGACCAAGTCCTGTTGCTTTTCTCGATATAGCTACCATCGTGACACCTTACAAGTTTGTACAAGTGAGTTTTTGTTTTGGTGAAAACACATGTCTAGTTTTTAAACCTATGACTTTTCAAATATTTCATTAGGTATCTTATCTCTCTAATATTTTATTACTATTCTTATATATTTAGCAGACATAAAATACTATTATTATTATTATTATTTATTATTTATTGGATTTATATGCCGCCCTCTCTCCAAAGGACTCAGGGCAGCTCATATCAAAAGAAACAATCCCAATAAAGACAAATTAAAACAGACTAAAACAGACTAAAAACCAATTTAAAACAATAGACCCCATCAGTCCTGGCTAGGGCGTTTAAACAGCAAGGTCTTAAGCTCACGGCAGAAGGTACGAAGGTTGGGGGCCAGCTGAAGACCCATGGGAAGTTGATTCCAAAGGGTGGGTGCGGACAGAGAGAAGGGGGGTCTACCCCTGGGGGTTGCCAGCCGACATTGTCTAGCTGACAGCACCCTGAGTAGGCCCTCTCTGTGGGAGTGCACCGGGCGATAGGAAGTGGATGCTGGTTGCAGGTGGTCCGACAGATATCCTGGGCCTAAGCCATGAAGGGCTTTATAGGTTAACACCAGCACCTTGAATCTCAAGGTGCTTGAAAATAGATTCATAAAATGAATGAATGTCATTTAAAGATCTAAATGATCATGATTTATCACTTATATCTTTTATGTACACTGAGAGTTTATGCACTGAAGACTAATTCCATATGTTTCCAATCGCACTTGGAAAATAAAGAATTCTATTCTATTCTATTCTATTCTATTCTATTCTATTCTATTCTATTCTATTCTATTCTATTCTATTCTATTCTATTCTATTCCATTCCATTCCACTCAACTCAACTCCGTTCTGTTCTGTTCTGCTCTGCTCTGCTCTCTTCTATTTACTATTCTATTCTGTTCTGTTCTGTTCTGTTCTGTTCTATATTCTATTCTATTCACAAATAATATTAATTAAAATAATGAATATTAATTTTAAAAAGTCTCAGGTCCCGTACATTAAACCTTTCTGGTTTCTTTGTTTCCTTTAGGTTGCATATAGCTCTGCTCTAGAGATCAAGACCCAAACTCCATCTCGTTTCTTCTACTGGATGTTCCCAAATGCAATTAGTCAGTACCAAGGACTTCTCCAGATTCTTCTGCATTTCGGCTGGACCTGGATCGGGGTATTCTTCCTTAACATTGGCAACATAGCAGATATTTTATGGAAGGATATTCTCCCTATGTTTTCCCAAAAAGGGGTCTGCTTTGAATTTATAGAAAAAATACCAGCTGGCTTTCTCAGCGAAGATGAGAAAATTGTTCACAGATCCCATGCCATTTTAAACACAGTTTTCAACAGCACAACTAACATCGTGTTGCTTCACGGGGAATTTCAGAGTATATTAAATGTAAGGTTTTTACTCAACCTGTTGGAGTTTAGTAATCTAAGTTATGGTACAAAAATCTGGGTGATGATGGCAGATGTTGACTTCTCATCGGTTCTCTTTCAAAGGAGTTGGGACATTAATTTCTTGCATGGAGCTCTGTCCCTTTCAGTGCAATCAGTGGAGGTATCAGGGTTCCAACATCTTGTTCAAATGAGAAACCCAGCTTTGGATAAAGAAGACAGCTTTTTAAAAGAATTCTGGCAACAGACATTTAATTGTATGTTCCCAACGACTCCTATAGAGGAAGAGGATGAGACTCTCTGCACTGGGGAGGAGAAACTTGAGAGCCTCCCCATGACTGTGTTTGAAACCAGCATGACTGCCCACAGCTACAGTGTCTACATTGCTGTCTACGCAATTGCACATGCTTTGCATAGTCTGTATTCTTCCCAAGTCTGGCAAAGGACAACAAGGAGGCAGAAAGTCCTCAATCAAGAGTCATGGAAGGTGAGTACTGCAGACTACTTAGAACATCTCAGCAGATACAGTTCATTGATTCAGTTGCAAAGATGTCTATCGGCCATTTTTTTCCCCATCCTTTAAGCCTATCAGATCTATTTTCAGCTTTTATTAAATTCTGATATTTGTGATTGATCCAGCTGCATGTTTTGCAAGCGATAGTCACCATCAGGGATGGGTTTCACATGATTTTACCACTGGTTTGCCCCAGGGGTGGGTTCTAAAAGTTTTTACTACCAGTTCTGTGGGCGTGGCTTATTTTCTGGGCGTGGCTTGATGGTCATGTGAGAATTATTTAGGATTTAGCAGAGGTACTGGTCTATCAGGCTTTTAACTGCTTGCAGAGCGGGGGGGCGGAGGGGCAGGAGGGCAGAACAGGTTTGGTGATATCATATTGTCACTGCTACCAGTTCGGCGGAACCGGGTAGAACCAGGAGGAACTCACCACTGGTTTGCTCGCTTGCACACATGCATGTGGCTTAGAAAACATGGCTAAATAGGATGGCATAGCGCCAGGGCATAGCACACTCACAGGTTGCCACTATCAGTTCATGTCAGATTTTTCATCCTCAAGCCAATCACATATAAATTCACCTTTTAGTCAATTCCAATATTTATGACTGATCTAGATGTATATTTTTCAAGTGGTAATTACAATGTGTTTGGTGAGCACCAGCTTCATACTGTATGTTTTATACATTGTGCTTTGCTTTCTACACAATAAGATATATTTTTTTGCTTTCAAGTTTTACAGCTAAGTTCTAATTTGTACTGTTTAGAGCATTTGCTGAATTGCTTAAATGTCTCATCGTTCTCCAAATTTAAGCATCAGTTCTGTTGAAGCTGAAATACTATTAACTTATAACTATAAATATTGTTATTCTATTTGTTGGGCTCATCATCAAATTATCCATTTATGGTGAATCATCTTCTTTTAATGACCCCATAATCCCTTGTGGGGTGGAATCTGGGCAACTGAATGGAGCTAGCAGAGTGTTTAGTGGCAGGATGCCCTTCTTGTGACCAATGCAGAGTTTTATTCAGCATATATATTCTCATTGTGCCCAGAGAGAGAAATATCTGCTGCTACCTAGGATCGAACTCATAGCCTCCTGATTGGGAGGCGAGAGCTCCACCTCTAGGCCACCGTACCACTCCCTCCATTTATGGTGAATGATCAGAAACAATTAAAATTACATTCTTATTTTGCACTGAAAAATGAATAAAATGCAATTTTATCCTAGCAAATACAAACTTGGCAATTTCTATGATATAGAGAACATGGTTTATCTTTTTGACTTTTCTTTGTGATACGGCATTCATTCATAATAAAATATATAGTTGCCTAGTTTATAGGCCTTTGTAGTAATATATGGAAGCTTTCAGTGGAATGTAGTAATAGTTATTTCTAAATACTTTACTAGCAGTGTATAAAATGTTTTATTTGCTGAATTGCTTTGTTTACATTATAGTAGAAGGCTGAACACTTTGAGGGGCAATTAATTACAGTATGGATGCTGATTTATTAAAATGCATTCTTACCTTTGTACCTTTTTTATCTTGTGTTTTTAAAGCTTCACCATTTTCTGCGGAGTATATCATTTAATAGCAATACTGGAGAGATTTCCTTTGATAACAATGGGGAAATAGTTGCAGGATTTGATATTATAAACTGGATCACATTTCCAAATCAGACATTTCTTAGAGTCAAAGTTGGAAGGATAGATCCAGGAACACTCTCTGATGAACCATTGACTATTTCTGAAGAGAAGATCATTTGGCCCAACCGGTTTAATCAGGTGAGATTCATCTTATTTCATGGCTTGGTTCAATTTTATTATGATGAGTCATGATTTTCAGGTTCATACCTCATTAAAAAGTGCTTATATTGTCTTCCCTTCATTCTGAAGAAATGTCCACTTCTGACTTTTTCTTTAACATTTGCTTTTAGATAACCTACTGTATAGCAACAATTTTAATATTGCCTAATTCCTTTCTCTCCAATACTCCAGAAAAAATAAATATTTAAAAAAATATTAATTTATTTAAGCAAATAAGACTTGGAGAGTTTAATTAGCTATGATTTAACATTTCCGGTAGCAGTAATTTATTATCAGATTTTTACACCTTTAGCTTTTAGAAGGCTGGGCAGTTTAGATATTAATTGTCATTTATTTCATCACCACAAGAAATATCCTATTTCAAATATCAAGAAGCTTCTTGGATGAGAAGGGAAACATCTTCAAAGAAAAACCAGAAAGGCCAGTTGCCTCTTGAAAAAGCACCTTTGGGACACTCATAACATGGCTGATTGAGAATCTCCATAGACAATAAAAGAGAATACTTGTAGCTCAGGGTTGATATGACAGGTCCTTGGTGATTACATCCCATACATAGAGTGAGGAATGTTACCTAGTTTGGGTAATGAAACATCTGCAAGAAAACAAGCAAGCTCAGAGAACACCAAGGATCCCTTATTTGCATTTTTTTCTGCATCTAAACTTAATAATCAATGATTGTATAATCATACGGCTGAAGTGAGCAAATTCCAATCCTTTTGTCTCAACTGGATGATGAGCATCCTTTCTAGAAATGCTAAGGACTATCAAAAATCCCAGACTCATTTCTTAATGATTGCTATGGATTTTAAAATCACTGTCAGCTATGGAGACATTTCTATTGAACACAAAGGCATCTTGGAGAGATTCAATTCTTTTTTCCCTAATCCAAGTTAACTCTATCTGGATGATTGTAACAAGTACCTGCCCATGCTTTCCGGAATGGTTTCTACTAGTTTTGACATTTTCCAAATTGCATATTGAGACTGCAACATTGCTTTTTTAGGCAGTTAAAGATGTTAATTTTCAATCTTGTCAATTGAGAGTCTAAATACCTGGCACATGTACTTCTTCTTCTTCTTGTGCCATATCCATCATCAGACATTGGCAATCATGTTGCGATCCTATTTTTGTCAACAGCCCCATGAAAAAGTGCTGCTGAGTTTTGTCCGAACCACTCTCTTAGGTTTTGAAGCAGGGGTGAAATGCTCCCGGTTCGGACCAGATCACCCGATCCAGTAGTGATGGCAGTGGGTGGTTCAGAGAACCGGTAGCAAAAATCCCTGCACCACCACCACCACTTTTTACTTTTAAAAGTAAAAAAAAAAAGCCTCTGATGATCGCACGGCTCAGCTGGGATCATCAGAGGCTTTTCAAAGCCTTTTTTTCTGCAACCTCTTGGCCGAAGAGGTGGTAAAAAAAATGCTTTGAAAAGTCTCTTATGATCCCAGCTGCCTGATCGGCAGAGAGGTATTTTTTAAAAAGCCTCTCTGATGATCCCAGCTGAGTTGCCTGATCGGCAGATGCTTTTCAAAGCATTAGAAAAAATGCTTTGAAAAGTTAAAAAAAAAAGTTGGCCACGCCCACCCAGTCACATTACACTCCCCACCCAGCAACACCCACAGAACCAGTAGTAACAAATCTTCCATTTCACCCCTGTTTTGAAGCCATGATGTTTTTCTTCTGCCTGCACCTTGTTTGCCTTCAATCTTTCCCTGGAGGATTAAGTGAAAGTTGCCGTCTTTTTCAGGGTGTTCGCATCACATGTCCAAAATATTCGAATGTTTCCTTTTTAATGGCTTTGATGATTTCCCTTTGCTTTCCCAGGTGAATTATCACCTCCCCATTTGTGATTTTGTTAACCTAGCTTATACACAATAGCCGTCTGTAAATCCACATTTGAAATGCTTCTAGTGTCTTCAAGTGGTTTTCTGTCTGAGACCAACTCTCTACTCCATAGAGCAGGATAGAAAAGATGGAACATCTGACAAGCTTGATTTTCAGCCTTAGGCTTATGTCATGACTGCAGAAGACCTTTTTTCATTTTGAAGACTGCTCTTCGAGTGCATGTACTTGGCGGCATATAATTACTCTTGGTGGAAATTCCCAGCTTTAAGGTAGAGTGGAAGTGGAATAAAAGCAGAAATAAACAACAACAACAACAACAACAACAACAACAACAACAACAAAAGATAAATGCAATTCAAAACCACACGACTATTAAAGTCAACAAAGAATGAGATTGGTCCATTTATTTGTCAGCAATTCTGCTGGCTAGAAGGGGAAATGTCATAATGTGATATCCTCAGGCTTCTTTCATCTAGACGCATCTGAATCAGTGGTGAAATCCATTTTTTTCTACCACCAGTTCTGTGGGCATGGGTTGGTGGGTGTAATGTGGCTTGGTGGGCATGGCAGGGGAAGGATACTGCAAATCTCCATTCCCTCCCCACTCCTAGGGGAAAGATATTGCAAAATCTCTATTACCAGCCTACCCTCGGACCAGCCAGAGGTGGCATTTGCTGGTTCTCCGAACTACTCAAAATTTCCACTACCGGTTCTCCAGAACCTGTCAGAACCTGCGGGATTGCACCTCTTATCTGAATGTTTCAGGAAACAATTTGCTTCTATGTGTGATGACATCTGGTGATCTAATTTAAAGGGTGGGTTTTTTTATTAACACATCTTAGTTTTTCTTTCTGCCTCTTTGCTTCCAAGTGTCACAAAATTGACTCTAGCCTAAGTAATAGGAGGGGTTTTCTTCCCTCAAATTTCACAGTATTTTTCATTATTTTGTTTAGGCCATATCAGACAGAAAGGATATTTTTACTTTTACAGATATAGCACTTGAAAAATTTTCTATATTGCAAACTATCTTTTTATTATTATTTTGAACAGGAAAGACCCCTCTCACTCTGTAATGAGAAGTGCCATTCAGGTTACAGGAAGACCAAAATTGAAGGAAAATTGTTTTGCTGCTATGGTTGCACTCCGTGTCCAAAGGGGAAGATCTCAGATCAGACAGGTAAAAAAAAGAGAGGGAGAGACGAAAGAACATTTAATAGAGGGACACTTGAGCTAGGAGTTTTCTCCATTTTCTCAATTCAACAAGAAAAAGAATTGGGAAATAAGGGAATTGGGAAATATAACTGTTATGTAAATAGGTTTGTTTGGCGGGAAGTTCGAAGTAACTGACCCTCAGCTGATTGGCTGACCACCACAGCTGCAAGGTATATAAAGGGAGCTGGCTCCCCAGGTCAGTTGCTGGAGTCTCACCCTATAATAAAGAGCTGTTGTCACTTACTACTCTGGCTTGCTGCGTCCTCATTCACCCCACATAACATTGGCGACGAAGGTGGGATTTTGAGGCCAGAAGCAGAGGAGAGCTGAAGCCACACGCAAAAGAGCTGAAGCCACACTCAAAGGAGCTGAAGCCACGTTCAGAGAAGGGGACCCGAGACCGCATCCGAATCCAGCCAGGCGAGCGAGCGGAACACAGGAGAATCCCGAAACGATGTCTGCCTACACCCCGCCAGTGCCTTTCGACCCCAAGGAAGAGAAGTGGGGATCCTACATGTCCCGGTTCGAGTGCTTCATGGTGGCAAACGACATGCAAGGGCTACCGGACGTTCGGAAGAAAGCCCTGTTCCTGAGTCACTGCGGGCCAAGGGTCTTCGACACAGCCGAGGCATTGTCGGAGCCGAATTCGGTCCACAACATCTCCTGGTCGACGCTGCAGACCCTGCTGAAAGACCACTATGCACCAACGCCATCGAAGTACGTCCAGCGCTACGACTTCAGGCAACGGCTACAGCAGGAGGGTGAATCGATCAGCGAGTACATCGCCGCCCTGCGTAAGGCCGCAACCCAATGTGAGTACCGAGACCTGGATGAGATGCTCCTAGAGCAACTAATTTGCGGAGTGAGAGATAGCCGGCTCCAGAGAAGACTGCTTGCGAGGTCAAACCTGACCCTACACATCGCGCTAGACGAGGCCAGGGCGCAAGAGTCATCAGTAAAGGCCGCAGAGAAACTAAAGAGCTCCTGCCTCACCAGAACAACGCAGAAGACGGCGCCTGTGCACCGAGAGGCCGTAAGCACCGCCAGCGAGGGGGAGTCTGAAGAAGAGGTCTACCGCACCGGGCAGCCCCGAACAGCCCGCAGAGAGCCCAGAGACGGATGCGCCAGCTGCGGAGGGTCCCACTCACGACAAAACTGTAAGCTCAGGGACGCCGTTTGCCGTTCCTGTGAGAAGAGGGGCCACATCGCTAGAGTCTGTAGGTCGAAAACACACCAGAGCTACAGACCACGTGGCCAAATGGCCCAATCCGAGACGGCGCCACACCGAAGGCCCAACAGGGATGGCAGAAACTGGAAGGGCGCGAAATTTGAAGACGCTGGGGCCTACACCATTCACATCGCACGGACCTGCACCTCGCCCGGAGAAAAGACCTACACCACGGTCGAGATCGAGGGACGGGAGTGCCAGATGGAGATCGACACGGGATCGCCGATATCCATCATGTCTTGGGAAACCCTAAAGAGAGTCATCCCCAGCGCACACAAGCGACAGCTCCAGCCACAGCTTCGCAGACTGAAGGATTACCAAGGGAACCGCATACCCGTCGAAGGCAGAGGCAAGTTCCAAGTCCAGTATGGGGAGTTTACCGAGAAACTGCCCCTCACCATCGTCAGAGACAACCTTCCCAGCCTACTGGGCATGGACTGGTTTAGAGCCCTAGGCATGGGATTCACCGGGGTAAGGAACGTTCGAAGCACCCTGAAGGAAGACCTGATGCAGGAGTTCCAGGACGTGTTCGACGAGAGGCTTGGCAAGTATGTGGGGACCCTGATTTCATTTAATCTAGACCCCAACATCGCACCCATCCGCTTAAAGCCCAGGCGTGTCCCATTTGCCCTGAAGCCCAAAATAGACATTGAGCTGGATAAATTGATCAAACAAGGGGTGCTCGTTCCAGTCGACCACGCCAAATGGGAGACCCCAATTGTGACACCGGTCAAGCCGGACGGATCAGTGCGCATATGCGCTGATTATAAATGCACAATCAATAAGGCCCTGCAGCAGAGCGCCTATCCAGTGCCAGTCGTTCACCACTTGTTGCATTCCCTGGGCCCCGGCAAGATATTCGCAAAACTCGATCTTGCGCAGGCGTACCAGCAGCTGCCAGTAGATGGCGCTACCGCGGAGGCACGGACTATCGTAACCCACAGAGGGGCCTTCAAGTGCACCCGTTTGCAATTCGGAGTAAGCATGGCCCCCGGACTGTTCCAAAGTACCATGGAGCGGCTTCTACAAGGGATCCCCGGGGTGGTGCCCTATTTTGATGACGTGCTCATCACCGCGGACAACGAGCAGCAGCTAAGAGAAAGGCTGAGGGAGGTCCTAAGGAAATTCAGGGACGCGGGACTCAGAGTAAAACGCAATAAATGCATGATCGCAGTCCCCTCAGTCGAATTCCTGGGATACAGAGTTGATGGCACCGGCATACACCCCACAGAGAGCAAGATCAGGGCAATCAGAGAAGCACCCACCCCCAGGGACAAGGCAGAGTTACAGGCCTTCCTGGGACTATTAAATTTTTATGCCATCTTCCTCAAAGACAAGGCAACAGTGGCAGAACCCCTACATAGACTGTTAACCAAGAAAGCCATTTGGAAATGGGGGAAGGCTGAAGACAGGGCATTTGCCGGCATTAAAAAACTACTATCAGCTGAAAGCTTCTTAATTCAATACAACGCAACGCTTCCCCTTGTTCTAGCTTGTGACGCGTCCCCATTCGGGGTGGGAGCCGTCCTGAGCCATAGACTCCCGAATGGCCTGGAAGCGCCCATCGCATATTACTCCCGAACTCTATCAAGTGCCGAGCGAAATTACAGCCAGCTCGACAAGGAGGCCCTCGCCGCCGTTTCGGGAGTAAAGAAATTCCACGAGTACTTGTTCGGGAGGGATTTTGAGCTAATCACAGACCATCGACCACCCCTGGGTCTCCTCGCGGGAGATCGACCAACCCCGGCAGCACTGTCGCCCAGGATGACACGCTGGGCCATCTTCCTCGCAGCATACTCCTATCGCCTGGTACATCGACCAGGGGCGAACATGGGCAACGCAGACGCACTCAGCCGATGCCCACTACCCGACAGCCTAGAAGACCCCACACCCGGCATCCCCATCCTGCTGATAGACGTTTTGGACTCTGGGCCCATAACATCAGCCGAGGTTGCAAGAGCCTCAACCAAGGACCACGTGATCCGGACAGTCGCAAGTTGGGTCATGAGGGGGTGGCCGGAAAAGATTGGGAGCGGGGAATTTAAACCGTTCGCGGGAAAACGAGACGAATTGACAATGCAAGGGGGTTGTTTACTATGGGGCGATCGGGTTGTTATTCCCTCATGCTTAAGGGAAAAGGTCTTAACGTTGTTGCATGAGGGGCACCCTGGGATTGTGAGAATGAAGGGGCTAGCCAGGAGCTACGTCTGGTGGCCCAGCATGGATGCAGACATTACAGAGTGGGTGGGGAGATGTCAGCCCTGCCAAGAGTCCAGATCAGACCCGCCAACGGCACCCGTGAGGGAGTGGGAAAGGCCCCAGGGACCCTGGTCCAGAATACATATTGACTTTGCAGGCCCATTCCATGGACAGACCTTCATGGTCGTCGTAGACGCATTCTCCAAATGGCTGGAGATCAAGCTAATGAAGGCCACTACCACCGACGCAACCATCAGAGAGCTAAGGCAATTATTCGCCACACATGGGTTACCGGACATCCTAGTGTCAGATAACGGGCCACAGTTCACCGCAACACAGTTCGAGGGGTACTTAGCAGGACTGGGGATCAGACATGTCCTTTCTGCCCCGTTTCACCCGGCTAGTAACGGACAGGCGGAGAGATTTGTGAGGTCAACAAAGAAGGCCCTCTCACGCTTAAGCCCCGGAGACTGGCAGGAAAGGGTAGACAAATTCTTAATAGCCCAACACTCCACACCCTGTACAGCCACAGGCCGAAGTCCGGCCGAACTACTAATGGGGCGGAAACTCCGGGGAGTTCTAGACAGACTAAACCCCAATTACTCCCCAGTGGTCTTCAAGGGGGGGGGGAAAGGAAACTTAGAGAGTTCACCATAGGAACACCGGTACACGCTAGAAACTATGGACAGGGCCCACTCTGGGAGGCCGGAACAATCACAGAAATCACAGGCCCCAAGTCATACAGGGTAGACATGGGGGACAGGAGAGTTTGGCGCAGGCACATAGATCAATTAAGTAAAAGAGTAACCACAGACACCGAAGACACACCAGACGACCCCATCTCCGACCACGACTACCAACCAGAAGCACAAACCACTAGCCCGAGTAGAGCGGAGGACTTAGCTGAGGACTCTGGTATCCAGCGCCGCCCCGTCGAGGTAGTCCCAACAGCAGGAGAAGTCGCCGCCCACGAGGAGGTCCCGGAGGCCTCATTGGCGGAGCAGGGAGAAACAGAAAGTCCCTCCGACCTGCTCGACGCCGCCCCTCCGACTGAACTGCGCAGGTCAGCTAGGACTCGCACACGCCCTAGTCACCTGAGAGACTTTGTATGCTAATAACACCCCAAGTGACTTCTGGGAGGGGAGGAGTGTTATGTAAATAGGTTTGTTTGGCAGGAAGTTCGAAGTAACTGACCCTCAGCTGATTGGCTGACCACCACAGCTGCAAGGTATATAAAGGGAGCTGGCTCCCCAGGTCAGTTGCTGGAGTCTCACCCTATAATAAAGAGCTGTTGTCACTTACTACTCTGGCTTGCTGCGTCCTCATTCACCCCACATAACAGTAACCTCATAAGTGTACCACCTTTAGTTACAGGATAGAGTTAGACGGTCCCTTCCATCTCTTACTGGAGTACTGCATTCACTTTTGGTTGCCACAATGTAAAAAAAAAAATGTGGAGACTCTCAAAAGAGTAAAGAGAACAGCAAGAAAGGTGATTAGGGGACTTGAAGCTAAAACGTATGAAGAACAGTTGCAGGAACTGGATATGTCTAATATAATGAAAAGAAGGACTAGTGGAGACATGATAGCAGTGTCCCAATATCTCAGAGGTGCCACAAAGAAGAGGGAGTCAATCTATTCTCCAAAGCACCTGAGGGTAGGACAAGAGGCAATGGGTGGAAACTAATCAAAGAGAGAAGCAACTAAGAACAATCTTTGTGCTAGGAATCTTCTTGAAGTACCACAACACTCCCATCGTCAAAGCCAACAACCGCAGCCTCTCCTACACCCTCCTTATCTCCCTCCTCCTCTCCTTCCTTTGTTCTCTGCTTTTCATCGGTCGGCCCATGAAGGTGACGTGTCTCCTTTGACAGACTGCTTTTGGGATCATTTTCTCCGTGGCTGTTTCTTGCATGTTGGCCAAGACCATCACTGTGGTTCTTGCTTTAATGGCCACCAAACTAAGATCAAGGGGATCATTAGGGGACTGGAGGCTAAAACATATGAAGAATGGTTGCAGGAACTGGGTATGTCTAGTATAATGAAAAGAAGGACTAGAGGAGACATGATAGCAGTGTCCCAATATCTCAGGGGCTGCCACAAAGAAGAGGGAGTCAAGCTATTCTCCAAAGCACCTGAGGGTAGGACAAGAAGCAATGGGTAGAAACTAATCAAAGGGAGAAGCAACTTAGAACTAAGGAGAAATTTTATGACAGCTACACCAAATAATCCGTGGAATAACTTGCCTCCAGAAGCTTTGAATGCTCCAATACTGGACGTTTTTAAGAAGATGTTGGATAACCATTTATCTAAAATGGTGTAGGGTGAATGCTGTTCTCCTCAGCTGTTTTAGATGAGAAATATAGAAATATTCATTATGAAAATTGAAACTGCCCCTGTGATAGACTATGTAGGTGCCTCAGAAACCACGATCCATTCCCTGCCAGTTCTACAGGGACAGTTACCACACATTGATTATCTGTTTTATCTAAATTTACAGGGCATTCTGCTAATTTGCATTTCTTTATTTCTTAGATAACAAGAATAATCTATCTGTCTAAAAGTAGCAAAATGTTACTATATTAAACATAACCTTCACTCACAAAAGGTTGATAGAATTCACTGATATTAAGGGTTGAACTTTGCTTTGTTTCTTTTACTGGATGTCTTTTTAGTGATCAAGGAAGAAATGAAGTTTCTTTCTATCTAATAATAATAATAATATGTGTTCTTTAGTATAAACTCTTTACCAAGAAAAAAGTGATTCCACTGGAGCTCAATCATAAGATCATAAGATTTGTATCAATGAGGCACCATAATATCATGCAATATACTAAAGGCTTTCTGGTAGTGTTTTGACTTAAATATATACATTTGGGGTTTTTTTTTTCTTTCAGATATGGATGATTGCTTCCAATGCCCAGAAGATCAATATCCAAACAATAAACAGGATTTATGCATGCCAAAGCATGTAAGTTATCTATCTTACGGAGACCTGTTAGCGACAGGCTTAGCCACATCAGCTCTTCTGCTTTCTTTTATCACAATCTTTGTGTTAGGAATCTTCTTAAAGTACCACAACACTCCCATCGTCAAAGCCAACAACCGCAGCCTCTCCTACACCCTCCTTATCGCCCTCCTCCTCTCCTTCCTTTGTTCTCTGCTTTTCATCGGTCGGCCGATGAAGATGACGTGTCTCCTTCGACAGACTGCTTTTGGGATCATCTTCTCCGTGGCTGTTTCTTGCATGTTGGCCAAGACCATCACTGTGGTTCTTGCTTTCATGGCCACCAAACCAGGATCAAGGATGAGGACATGGGTTGGGCAAAGACTGGCCCTTTCCATTGTTCTCTCCTGTTCTCTTATTCAAAGTACTTTTTGTATGGCGTGGCTTGGAGTTTTTCCCCCCTTCCCAGACTTTGACGTGTGGTCCATAAATAGTGAAATAATTATAGAATGTAATGAAGGTTCGGTTGCAATGTTTTATTGTGTTTTAGGTTTTATGGGCTTCCTGGCCTTTGTTAGTTTTATTGCAGCTTTCCTGGCCAGGAAGTTACCAGACACTTTCCAGGAAACCAAGTCAATTACTTTCAGCATGCTGGTGTTTTGCAGTGTCTGGTTGTCCTTTGTCCCTGCCTACATAAGCACCAAAGGAAAATACACAACAGCTGTGGAGATCTTTGCCATCTTGGCCTCTAGTGCTGGGCTCCTGGCTTTTATCTTTTTCCCCAAATGTTACATCATTATAATTAGACCAGATCTTAACAAACGGGAGCAATTAACAAAAAGAGTGAATTAAACTATATTGTCACTATTTTTTTTTCTCTAGTTATAGAAATACAATAGTCCGTGACCTTTTAATTGCTCCTAACATATCTATCTTGTCAAAGTATGGCATTCTATATATTGACATTATTATTGTAGTAATAAGAAAGAAGTTGTGTGTGTTACTTTTTTCCTTTCCTTTTCCTTTTCTTTCTTCTTTTTGTAATATCTGAAATGGACCTTGACATCAAAGACTCTACAACACACTTCATATTCAGTTTTGTTATCATGGTACAATTTAAATGGTCTTGTCTGTGTGTCCTTTACTGGTCATGGTTCAAGTATTCTAGGGGATACTGTCTTTATTTTAATTGAAAAAAAGTTGCTCTAACTTTACAAAACAGTCACAGTTTTGTTACTTATTGTCAAGATCAGAGGTGGGTTTCAGCAGGTTTTGAGTAGTTCTGGAGAACCGGTAGTGGAAATTTTGAGTAGTTCAGAGAACCAGTAGTAAAAATTCTGACTGGCCCCACCCCCATCTATTCTCTGCCTCCCAAGTCCCAGCTGATCGGGGGGAAATGGGGATTTTGCAGTATCCTTCCCCTGGATTGGGAAAGGAATGGAGATTTTACAGTATCCTTCCCCTGGAGTGTGGTGGGAATGGAGATTTTACAGTAACTTTCCCCTGCCATTCCCATCAAGCGATGCCCACCAAGCATGTCATGCCCACCAAGCTACACCCACAGAACTGGTAGTAAAAATTTTTGAAACCACCACTGGTCAAGATCTACTTTCAAGCTAATTTTTTCCATTCAAACTGATAAATCTCATTTCATTTTCTGTGACCTACTTACTGTGTCAGGAGTTCAAATATTACTTATGTTGTCATTTTTTTTAAAAAAAAATCAGCATGGTGCCAGCTCAGTTCACTCTAAACCGGTTCTTTCTCAAGGAATTAATTTCTGGCTAGAATTAAATTTTTAAATTTTACTACTACAATAGCTTATTGATTTGGCATATTTTATTGATATTAAAAGAACATCTGGCTCTTCAACATAGAAAGCATATTTCGTAATCAATTACATCATGGTTTTTTTCATATTTGCACTGTGTCTGTTCTTTTCAATAAAAGTCATTTTCCATCTCCTAGTTCAATTAGTGCTTCATTACATGGTTGGCAAAGGTTTAGATGATAGTATGGAAGAGGACATGAAGGGGGAAAAATAATATTCTCCTTCTCTATATAACTTCCTAGCTGATAACCCGGCGTTGCCCGGGTATTTATTTATCCCAATCCTGTATTAGACAGGAAGAGCAACTTCACCCTGAGCCCTGATTTCGGCGATAATTAAATTAGTTAAAAATGTTTTCCCTGTGCCCCCAGAAGCGTTAAGTAAAATGATACCACCTTGTTGTTTTCCTAGATAATCCATGATCATTTGGTATGCTTTTTTTCTGATCTTGATTTAGAAGTGGCTTCTTGTCTGCGATATATGCACTAAGCTGTTTGACGTTGTAGTTGTTTTCTCTTATGTAACCTTGTGCAGTATGCCATGTCAGTCTCGTAGTGGTGATCATGGCTATATATTTGTCCTCAGAATAGCCTTTGAAAATGAACACACACACACACACACACACACACACACATGCATGAATCTGTGTGCATGCATAATGCTGCAGCTAGCATATACTGTATTTTTCGCTCCATAAGACACATTTTTTCCCCAATAAGTGGGTGGAAATGCCTTTGCGTCTTATGGAGTGAATATTGCATCACGATGCTGGTCCTTTGGTGAATAGCATCCAGGCCACGGCAACGGGGTCCTTTTGCAGTGCTGAACCCCGCCTCTTCTGTCTTTGTCATTGCCCGCTTCTTCTGTCTCTTTTAGGCAGAGCTGGCACATGAGAGGACACCTATCTGTGGTCTTCTCAGGCTTCGGTTCAGAATATTTTTTTTCTTGTTTTCCTCCTCTAACCCTATGTGCGTCTTATGGTCAGGTGCGTCTTATGGAGCGAAAAATGCGGTAATTTATTTTTATTTATTTTGTATTTTTATTTATTTTAATTAGATTTGTATGCCGCCCTATTTCCATAAGACTCAGGGCGGCTCACAACAATTAAGATATACAATCTCAATCCAAGTAAGAAACATGTTAAAATATATATTAAACGCATATTAAAATACATTAAAAATCAAAACCCCATCGGTCCAGGTAATACCAAATAAGTCCTTCTTTTAGCTAAATCTCTGTGCAGATTTCCACTTAGCACTTTTTCTTAAACAATAACTGGGTAATATACTATTTTCTCCAATTTCCAATATTTCAGGTTTTGACATGCAGTCCATACTGTAATCAGTGAAATAATTGTTGAATGTAATGAAGAATAAGTTGCAATGTTTCATTCTGTTTTAGCTTTTATGGGTTTCCTGGTCCTTATTAGTTTTTATTGTAGCTTTCTTATCTAGGAAGCTATCTGATGCTTTCCAGGAAACCTAACCTATTATCTTCAACAAGCTTGTTTTTGCACTGTGTGTTTGTTTTTTGCCCCTGCATATTTGAGGGCAAGGGCACATACATGGCAGGTGTGAAGCTATCTGGTCCTCCAATTCCGATTTCCTGGCTTTTCCCCCAAATGCTACATCATTACAATGAGGCCTGATCTCAACTAAAAAGAACATTAAAAAGATTGGATTCAATTGTTTTGTCATCAACATTTTCCTTTCATTTTGGGGGGGAGGGTCAGGGGTGTAACCATCATTAGATTGTTTGTTCTGTGCCTCTCAAGTAGCACTTTTGAGCAGTGTTTTAATGGACATTTGATGAGCATTTATCATTATAGCATTTCCATATTATGAGGAGTTTGAGCAAAATATGGTTTCAGCTGGTGCAGTGACTGAAGTTAAAATGGCAACTATATGTCTAGGGAGATTCTCAGTCATCCAGGTCATGGTTGAGGTCAAAGAGGCCATCTATGTCAAAATTGAACAGCCCTCTCTCAAAAGAGGGGGAGGGATATGACATCATCTATCTCCAGTCTACAACACAGTCCTTTCAACAGTTCCAAGAAGGCTCCACATCCATTTTCACCACTCTGGTGACCCTGACGACCCAGATAAACCTCCAGGTGGCCTTAACAACTTTCTAAAAAGAATGCAAATGACCAGCTGTCTGCAAAGAGTATAAATCCTTCCCTTCCCACCATCTAGTCAGAGCTGAAGAAGCTTCTTGGTTGAGAAGCGAAACATCTTAAAAAAAAAAAAAAAAAAACAGAAAGTCCAGCTGCCTTTTGAAAAAGCACCTTTGACACAATGGCAATGACAGATGACCTGCTGTTCCACAGGATCATGCATTAGACAGTTGAGTGTTGGCCTGGCAATTGAGCAGCTTAGCATAGCTGTTGTTGTTGTTAGTTGCGAAGACATATCCAACCCATCACAACCCCATGGAAAACGTTCCTCCAGGCCTTCCTGTCCTCTACCATCCTATGGAGTCCATTTAAGCTCATACCTGCTGCTTCAGTGACTCCATCCAGCCACCTCGTTTTCTTCTCTGTCATCCCCTTCTTCTTTTGCCCTCAATCTTTTCCAGCATTAGGCTCTTCTCCAGTGAGTCCTTCCTTCTCATTAGGTGGCCAAAGTATTTGAGTTTCATCTTCAGGATCTGACCTTCTAAAGAGCAGGCAGGGTTGATCTCCTCTAGGACTGACCAATTTGATTGCCTTGCAGTCCAAGGGACTCCCAGGAGGCTTTTCCAGCACCATAGTTCAAAGGCCTCAATTCTTTGGTGCTCAGCCTTTCTTATGGTCCAACTTTCACAGCCATACATTGCAAATGGGAAAACCATAGCCTTGACTATATGCACTTTTGTTGGCAGGGTGATGTCTCTGCTTTTTAGTATGCTGTCTAGATTTGCCATGGCTTTTCTCCCCAGGAGCAAGCGTCTTTTAATTTCTTGGCTGCAGTTCCCATCTGCAGTGATCTTGGAGCCCAGGAAAATAAAATCTGTCACTATCTCCATTTCTTCCCCATCTATTTGCCAGGATAGCATAGCTGAGCAAGGAACAAAGTTGATACATGGGCAGCCCGAAGAGCAAATAAGGGGCCCACTGAAGAAGCAGAGAAGAGATGCTGAACTGATCTGACAGCTGATGGCAATCTATCAGTGGTGGCAGCAATGCAGAAGAATCCCTAAGGAAAGGACCTCAGAATTTAACGGCTGCACCAATGAGCCCAGAGGCTGACTCCCAGAGACAACTGAAGGTGATAGCTGAAATTGACCTCAACAAGCTGCTACCAGATCTGTTGGAGAGAGGTGGAAAGCGTGCATTGGGAGCTGAGGTCCCCTAAAATGATAGGAATAGTGACTACTATCATAGAATAGTATAGAGGTCACTGCTGTGAATTTAGAGCATAGGGATCACTGCTATGAATTTAGGAGTGAATGTTTGGCATTCCTCTCTCTGGGTGAGAATCAGGGATAGTATTATGTTAGGCCAGTTTTGGGATGATTGAATGTGAACTGGGTTGGAGATGAGGGAGAGTTTCTTCTGATACTGAGAGCTAACACAGAAGTGCCCTAGGAGCTTCTTCCTCTCACATTTCCCTGACTGAGTGATTGAGTTGGAAGCCACAGGTTGGGATATGCATGGCTATGAACATGGAAGAGAGGAAGGCGTGGGAGGGATAAGAGCAAGCTATAAGATCCTAATAGTGATAGATGGAGGAAAATAATTGCTGGATTCAACCATTCAGCTGGATTGCACAAAATAGGGACCAAAACACCTTGAAGAAACTCTTAGTTTTCTCAGATCTAATTGAAGGCCCTAATCTAGGCATGGGAGGTTTAACATAAGAAGAAGAAAAACTACTCTCCTTTTTCTGACTCTGTTATGCCTATGGTCACATATTTCATCTCCATAATGCTTAAAAGCTCCACAATGCTTAAAAACCTTAAAATCTCCATAATGTTTAAAAGAAATAACACCACTGTGTCCTTCTTTAAGCCCTGGTATTAATAAAGCTTGCTCACTATAGAAGTTAAGGGTTCAATGCATTGTCATCTGCTTGATGTAGGACTTTGGAGAAACAAGGACTTTTGTTTGTTGTTTCCTTCAAGTCTTTGTTGACTCTTGCTGCCTGGAAAATCTCTGCAGGGTTTTTTGGCAAAGTTTTTTTTTTTGGGGGGTGGGGTTTGAAGTGTTTTGCCGCTACTCCTCCTTCCTAGAGATGAGAGAGGACTGCCCCAAGATCACCTAGCAGACTTTGTGTCTAAGCCAGGACTAGAACTAATGGTCTCCTAGTTTTTACTCTAGTGCAGTGATGGCGAACCTATGGCACATGTGCCAGAGGTGGCATGTAGAGCCCTCTCTGTGGGCACACTTGCCATCGCCAGCTGTTCTTCCGGATTCTGTCACATGCATGCGTACCAGCCAGCTGATCTTCACGCGAAGACCAGCTGGCTGGCGCACATGTGTGTGACAGAACCCAGAAGAGAGCAGCTGACTGCCGCGCATGTTCAGTGGCCAGCTGCTCTCTTCCGGGTTCTGACGTTCTAGCACATGCTCCAGTTTCGGCACTCAGTGCCGAAAAGGTTAGCCATCATTGCTCTAGTGTCTTCACCAAACAAGCCACCAAACTGGCTTGTTAACAAGGATTTACACATAATTAAAAGAAAGTAACTATTGGTAATCCTGTAGCAGGGGTGAAATGCTCTGAAATCTACTACCAGTTCGCGCAGCACAGTTGATTGTTGCACAGCTGTTCATCGGAACTTTTTTTTTTAACTTTTTAAGCATTTTTTTTACTACCGGTTCGGGCAAACCGGCCTGAACCAGTAGCATTTTACCCCTGTCCTGTAGGTAATACAGCAGTTTTTGCAATCTTTTGTAAGACTCCTTGGGAAAGAGAGGGAAAGGACTCTCTTCTTTGACCAGTGCAAGCAGGTCAATGTGTTTGTCTTACACATTTCTTTCAGTTCTAGCGTGTGTAGCATGTTTTTTGGCTTCAAATGGCCACAGACATCTTCTGTGGACTAGCTGGCCATATCTGCATGAAGAAAAGAATATTATTGTCCTACCACAACTAACATTAGTGTAAAACAACAACAACAACAACATCAAATATGAAAGAGATATATAATGTAAAATATATCAACAATCAAGATCAAGACGTGGAGTTGAAAACAACTTGGCCTTTTTTTTTCCTGCAAATTTTACAACTATTTCAAGAAAAATAACTTTTTTTTAAGAAATTGGCTTTTCTATTGCATCTTCCTTTGGGAGTGGTCATTACAAATGTTGCCTGTGTGATTGCATCAGGGGAATAAACTGAAAAGGAAAAAAACATGTTTTCTTCCATAATACTGCAAATAATAAAACACATCAGGATGTGATCCATCAGCCTTATTTCTGTGATCTTAATTCTTTTCTCCCTTGACTTTGGACATTCACTGACATTACCAATTTCTAAATAATTGGTATTCAAGAGTCAATGATCTCTTCTAACTGCTGGAATTTTGAGTACAAAACAGTTGTGATCCACCTGTGCAGAAGCAAGCAAATTGTTCCAACCTTTCTTGATTTGCTTCTGAAATCTGGCTATAGAGTGTTAAAAAAATATTTGACCAAAAGTGTGTGAAATGAGTAGCTTTTTTACAGGAAGATGTATATGTTTTTAACCATTGGAGTGTTGATCTTGGTTTCCCTCCCAGCAAGTGTTTGCAAGATTCCTTTTGCAAAATGTACTACGAGTGACCCTAGCCCCATTCTTCATAAATACCATGAACCAAGTGAACTCATTCTTGGTGGCATCATTTCCCAGAGCTTTGTTGCTTCTGAGGAGATCACATTCAAAAGACATCCCTTTCCAGAAATATTTGTTGAATTCATGTAAGGAGTTGGATGATTTAGAACCGTATTGTAGCTGTCTAATAATAGTTAGAAGCCAAATGATATTTTTCTTTCCTTATTTCTTCAGTGGGGTGGGAATCTCTCCTGAAAGTGAATCTTTTTCTTTATTTGATCAAATTCACTTATTATGGAGTAAGTGTCCTTTTAAATTAATATTTTCAACTACTATATACTTGTATGCAATCAACTCATGCATCTGACTGTCTATCTGCTGTTTATCTATCTGTCTGTCTGTCTGTCTGTCTATCATTTATCATCTATCTATCTATCTATCTATCTATCTATCTATCTATCTATCTATCATCTATCTATCATCTATCTATCATCTATCAATCAGTCAATCTATCTATCTATCTATCTATCTATCTATCTATCTATCTATCATCTATTTACCTATCTATCATCTATCATATATCTATCATCTATCTATCATCTATCATTTATCATCTATCTATCATCTATCTATCTATCATCTACCAATCAGTCAATCAATCTATCTATCTATCATCTATTTATCTATCATCTATCTATCATCTATCTATCTATCTATCTATCTATCTATCTATCTATCTATCTATCTATCTATCATCTATCTTTCTTTCTTTCTATCTCTATCTATCTCTATCTCTTATCTCTACCTCTATCTATTCTCTATTATCTCTATTATCTCGAATTTTCTCTCTATGTATCATCTAGCTATCTCTATAATTGTTCTTGTGAAAGGTTGAAATATTATTAAACATAATATATACAATGGGTATGTGTTAATCAGTGGAAAATCCCAGGTCCAAATTTCTGGGAAACATATTTCCTTTCTGATTATTGATTTATTTTGAGGAATACATTTAGCAGAGCTGAATATTTGCAAATCATCAGGTATATTACATTTTTAAAAGAAGTAGCAGAAGAAGAGTTTCACCCACTAACGAGCAAAGACCACATCCCATTCAGTCTCATAAGCGACATAATATATAAAATATAAAAACTGCTAGTGTCAGTTCTACTGTGAACCTGCAGCAGAATAAGATCCCAACTTAGAACATGTAGGAAAAGTAATAGAATTGATTTGCTAAGCCTTAGCTGTTATCTTCCAAATTACTGCTGGTAGTTTTGGGAAGAGTTGTGGTGGGGAGAGAAACAACAATGTAATGCAAATTAAATATCTTCACAAATGTGTGAAAGAGGTGATGGGTGCATGTTGGCAATACAATACTGCTTTGGTCCTGTGAACCCTGGATGCTATCTAACATTGCACACTTTGTTCATTCTCTGAGTGTGGTCACTTTGATTATGGACACTTCTCTTAGCTATGCTGTTTCTGATACGTATTCTATGGACATGGAAATAGATGATGTCTTGTAATTAATGGATGATGTCTTGTAATTAATATCAAGATTATTAGGAAAACCTTATACTTATTTCAAGTGGAGTTAACATGTACTGTCGTTGACTGAATCCATCTATTATTTTCCAATTGAATTACAGATTACTGATCCAGAGCTACCAACATATCTTGGCTCTGGTTTTTGCTGTAAAGGAGATTAATGCAGACCCTACCCTCTTAACCAATATCACTTTGGGTTTCAACATCTATAACAACTATTTTGATCCAAAGCTTACATATGCAGCTACAATGGAAATTCTCTCCACACCAGGAAGATTCATCCCAAATTATAAATGTGATTTCCAGAACAATCTGGTAGCAGTCCTTGGAGGACCTAACTCAAATGATTTTCTTCATATAGCAACTATTCTGAGTAAATACAAGATTTCACAGGTAGTTCATGACATTATGACAGAGGAGAAACTGAAGAAGTCCTTCACAATTCCTTGGTGCAAAAGATTAAGATTTTTTTGGTTGCAGAACTCTTATTTGAACACTAATTAAAAAAAAAGAAAAAAAAAGCCAAAAATGAACTCCATAAGGAAGACTATGTGAAATAAGCCAAACTATGGAATACACTGATCTATATTTTACCATAATAACTGTGAATTAAATATTTTAATATTTATTAGTATTAATAGGCTTCAGTTTAGCTGCTTATAAAATACATATATTAAATTAATATCAGTATGCTGTCTAAATTTGGCATAGCTTTCCTCTCCAGGAAAGGTGCAAGGAGCAAGTGTCTTTTTAATTTCTTGGCTGTAGTCCCCATGTGCGGTAATCTTGGAGCCCAGGAAAATAAAATCTGTCACTATCTCCATTTCTTCCCCATCTATTTACCAGGAATTGAGCGGGCTGGGAGCCATGATCTTTGTTGCTTATAACATAGATACATTAAATTACTATCAGGGTCATGTGATTTCAGTCAAAGGACAGTCTTAGAAACATACTGACAAAAATAAATTTAAGCTACTATTCTTTCTCAAATGAATCTTTCTCCTAGCTTCTTCTTCTTCTTTCACACTTTCCTTTTCTTAGCTTGCATATACTTCTGCTCCAGAGATAAGCGGATCAAATCAAGCAATTCCCTTCCATTGGATGTTTCCAAATGTGGATTACCAGCATCATGGAATTCTCCAACTGTTGCTACATTTCAAATGGACATGGATCGGAGTGTTTTATGTTGGTATTGGCAGTCAAACTGAAACATTCCTTTGGAAAATATTACCCTTATTTTCACAGCACGGGGTCTGCTTTGATTTTATTAGGGAGTTAAGAGAGAAGGGTTTAAGTGAAGCCCAAGCTGTTGCATTGTCAGCAATTCCAAATATAAGTCTTGCATGGCAAAGCACAGCGAATACAATTATCTTTCATGGAGAATATAAAGGGATAATATATTTGTGGATTCTACTTGAGGTTTCGGCATTTCATCATTTGTCGGAGAAAGCAAAGGTCTGGATCATGACAGCAGATGTGGACTTTACATCAGCCCTGTTTCAAAGAAACTGGAGCGTGGATTTCCTTCATGGTTCTATATCCTTGGCAGTTCAATCTAAGGAAGTGTCAGAGTTCCAGAGATTTGTTCAGATGAGGAATCCTATTTTGCATAAAGGAGATGGTTTCTTGAAAGAGATCTGGCAGCAGTTATTTGATTGTGTGATTCCAAACTTTTCCACTGAGTCAGATGACCAGCATATCTGCACTGGATTAGAAAGGTTGGAGGCTCTTCCAATGACTGTTTTTGAAGCAAGGATGACAGCCCACAGTTATTGTGTCTACAATGCTGTCTACGCTGTTGCACATGCTTTGCATGCCCTGTATTCATCCATAGACAAGCAAAGATCAGGAATGAGATGGAAAATTATGAAACAACAGCTCTGGAAGGTAAATCTCTTCATCAGAATTGTGCAAGATACATTGCCGTATCTTTTGATGCAAAGCAAAATTATAAACCCATTTTGTTTTACTGAATCCTGATGTTTGCGACCTGAAAGTGTCATGTTTCCATTAATAATAACAGTAACAGAGTTGGAAGGGACCTTGGAGGTCATCTAGTCCAACCCCCTGCTCAAGCAGGAGACCTGTACTAGGGATTCGAACCACCGAACTGCCAACCTTTCTTATCGAGAAGCTCAGTGTCTTAGCCACTGAGCCACCTGGTCAGCCTTAAGATTCTTGGCAGCAGTGGGATTATATCAAGAGCCAATGGCTTCTTCCTGTTGAGTGCATATATTAAAATCCGAGGCTAAAGCTTATCTGCAAAGCAAAAAGTTGAGGTGAGGTTGAGGTGAGGTGTCCAGTGCTTTATCTTCTACACATCCCTATGACTATCATTAAGTGTTGTACCTTATGATTCTTGATGAATGTATCTTTTCTTTTATGAACTTTTATGCACCAAAACAAATTCCTTGTGTGTCCAATCACACTTGGCCAATAAAGAATTCTATTCTATTCTATTCTATTCTATTCTATTCTATTCTATTCTATTCTATTCTATTCTATTCTATTCTATTCTATTCTATTCTATTCTATTCTATTCTATTCTATTCCATTCCAATTTTTTTTGTTTAAAAAAAAGTTAACATTTTTTGCTTTCATTTCTACAATTGTTTTAAATCCCAATTCTCATCCACTACAATGCTGGTCTCATAAAACTTGTTCCAATCTGGAAGTGAATTATTTCTTCTTTTTACATTTCAATCTCTACTCCTTGTTCGGCTCTCTCCATTATCTTGGCCAGAATGTGTAATATTCATTTCAGATCTGGTTTTGGTTTTGCAGTATATTTCACCAAGAAGAGATTGTGTAGAGGAATGCATATCATATCATGTTAATACTGATCCTCTGATCCAAACATTTTCAAAAAAGTATCTCATTATAAAATAACATCAGCTACTGGTAGATCTATGAATTCCTGAGTATGATGTCTGCTAAATATATTGGGAAAATAAATAATTTCCTATCAGAAAGAATCTTTTTTTTTTTAGTTCAAAAATGTTTTGCAGCAAACATCACGGATGATCCTTGACTCTAATTTCTGTATATTTGAATTGTAGTTTTGAAGTTCTTTTTTGTTTAGAACTAACCAATGTTCCTGCTTTCAGATATCATATTGAAATCCCTGTAAAATTTTATTCAGCTCTGCATATGCTTATATCTACAAACATAATCACATATCTGTTTCAATATCAACATTAATTTGCATAAATCATTTTTGTTCATTTATTTATTTTATTAAAAAGTAGATTGGTATTGTTATCATATACTTTGGAAAGGAAGAGGGAGGTAATGGAATTGATACCAGATGCATTTTGACCCTCAACTGCTACAATTGAGATTTTCCAAAATATCTTCTTGTGGGAGCTTCATCACCGGAAGCTTTCAAGAAGAGACTGGACTTCCATCTGTCAAAAATGGTGTAGGGTCTGCTTGGACGGGGGGGGGGGGGTTGGACTAGCTGTAGGTCATCTAGTCCAACTCTGGTCCCTTCCAACTCTGTTAATCTGTATCTATTTAAAAAAATACTACTATAAATCTAGCAATTGTTAAGATCATTATGTAGATACCTTCTTATTTATTTATTTGTCAAGCATGTATGAGAAAATAAGTATAAGTATAAACATAACATATAAACATATAAGTAAAAACAGATGTAAGTATAAACATAAGAAATGAGTATGAATAAATGGGAACAGTAGGACAGGGACGGTAGGCACACTGGTGTGCTTATGCATGCCCCCTTACAGACCTCTTAGAAATGGGGTGAGATCCACGGTAGACAGTTTAAGCTTAAAACTATGGGGGATTGAAGCAGTGGTGAAATTCAACTTTTTTTACTACCAGTTCTGTGGGCGTGGCTTGTTGGGCGTGGTTTGGCTTGGTGGGCATGGCTTGGTGGGCGTGGCAGGGGAAGGATACTGCAAAATTCCCATTCCCTCCCCACTCCTGGGGGAAGGATATTGCAAAATCTCCATTCCCACCCCACTCTGGGACCAGCCAGAGGTGGTATTTACCAGTTCTCTAAACTACTCAAAATTTCTAATACCGGTTCTCCGAACTATTCAAAATTTCTGCTACTGGTTCTCCAGAGCCTGTCAGAATCTGCTGGATTTCACCCCTGGTTTGAGGATGTAACAACAGAGTCAGGTATTGCATTCCAGGCATTGACCATTCTGTTGCTGAAGTCGTATTTTCTGCAATCGAGTTTGGAACTACACCGCCTACGGTCTGACCTAAGTTTAGTACACAAAATTGTCTGCAACAACGTCCTACATGTCAATGACTACTTCAGCTTCAACTGAAAAATACATGGGCAAACGATAACTTCCTATATATTAATTAAGACATTTTAGATTTGCACAAGAATGTCATGTTTTGTCCATTAGAAATAAATATATGTTTAAGAAATCGTGTGAATCGTACTCAGAGATTAAGCTCGTAAAACATTAACAATATTTTTTTAGAATGATAAGAAGCTTAAAATTCTACTTCCACTAAAACAATGATGCAAATAGGAGTATTTGTTCATTTGGGTTTTTTGCTTGAATTCACCATGCTTTTATTTATTTTTTCCTAACTTTTTCCTCTTTCCTGTCTAGCTTCACCATTTCCTGAGAGGAGTTTCATTTAATAACAGTGCCGGAAATAAGATTTCCTTTGATGATAATGGTGAACTCAGAGGTGGATTTGATATCATAAACTGGGTCACATTCCCAAACCAGTCCTTCCTTAGAGTTAAGGTGGGAACCATTGATCCAGACCCACTCTCACATCACCTGCTGACCATTAGAGAAGATGATCTCAACTGGCCCACCTGGTTCAATCAGGTAGAATCCCTGTCATGTCCAGTTTAATGTATTACTTTGCCCAATATTACAAAGAGATTCACATAAAACTAAAGAAAATTGAATTTAAGTGATTATACATAAAATGTCTTGACTTAACTGTCTTGCCTAACAACAGAAATTTTGAGTTCAGTTATAGTCGTACATCGAGGACTACCTGTATTCTATTTTGCCTTGTTTTGTTTCAGTCATAGGAACTGTTGATGAATCTGAGTCCTTCTATGGATAGGTTCAATATCCATGTGATGTTTGGGGTACAATCAGTGGTGGGATTCAATTTTTTTTACTACCGGTTCTGTGGGCATGGCTTGATGGGCATTGGTGGACGTGGCTTGGTGGGCATGGCAGGGGAAGGATACTGCAAAATCTCCATTCCCACCCCACTCCAGGGGAAGGATACTGCAAAATCCCCATTCCCTCCCCACTCCTGGGGGAGGGATACTACAAAATCTCCATTCCCATTCCAGGGGAGGGATACTGCAAAATCCCCATCCCCTCCCCACTCCTGGCAGAAGGATATTACAAAATCTCCATTCCCACCCCACTCTGGGGCCAGCCAGAAGTGGTATTTGCCGGTTCTCCAAACTAGTCAAAATTTCTGCTACTGGTTCTCTAGAACCTGTCAGAACCTGCTGGATTTCACCACTGGGTACAATTGGTAGGCTAGGTGACAATTTGTACAGTAGGACCCAACCTGTACACTTTTGGAGGGTAATTTCAACTCTGGTGACAACCACAGGTTACCTTTTCAATAATAAAAGATGTATCATTAAGTTCATAGTATACGGGAACTACAAGAAGCACTGTCTGCAACAGATGAAACATCTAGTTGATAACTAGACTAAGGAGTTCATCTTCTTTTAGCCTGATGGGATTAGTTTTATGAGTAATTGGCCTGGAATTATTTATGTTTCTGAATGCTGTTTTATTCATTTGTACCCTATGACTATCATTAAGTGTTATACCTTATGACTCTTGATGAACGTATCTTTCCTTATGTACACTGAGAGCATATGCATCAAGACAAATTCCTTGTGTGTCCAATCACACGGCCAATAAAAAATTCTATTCTATTCTATTCTATTTAAGTCAGAAAGGTTAGAAAGTTGCTATTTAGCACCACAATCTCAAAATGCTGTAATGACAATCTGTGAATATAATTTCCAAATATATTAAACAATTTTTATTTCCTTATGGGCAGGCATCACCTCTCTCCTTGTGTAATGAGAATTGCTCTTCAGGTTACAGAAAGACTTCAGTAAAAGAAAAACCATTTTGCTGCTATGATTGCATCCCATGTCTCCAGGGAGAGATCACAAATCAGACAGGCAAGAGAAACTATGAAAGATACTGGATGTCCTCGATCACTTATCACCCTCAATTTCCTAACCATGTATAATTGTTCACAACGATTGAGTATCAGGTCAATGTGTAAATAGCGATGACAGCAATATTGAATATATCCTGTATTAAGGCATTTTTGAAGTCCTTCCTACCTTTAGTTCAATTCAATGTGAATAGTTTATCTTTTTCATTGTAGGATCATAAATACCTTTGAGATATTTATGCTTTTTTAAAAAAAAAACAAATAAAATGACTCTTTGTTAATTATTTTCATCCATATTTGGGTGGATTATAGATGAAATCCCCATGATGTGAGTATGCTATTACTAAGGTTAGTCACACAATCAGCCAAACATTCAGACTGGATTTGACATTTTGTCTATCTATCGAGTATCTCTCAAGGACTTTGTATAGGCAGATATGGATGCTTGATGGTGTTACAGATATTTGTCACAGGATGTAAGATATTCCAAGTAAAGCTGCCTTTTGCAATTTACTGATGATGAATTTGTCGATGCCAATGGGATTCAAGTGATGCTCCAGTTGTTTTGGGACTGGATGAAAGGAATCTTTTACTATTGGTATTACCTTTGCTTTCTTTTGCCACAGTCATTCAATTATTCATATTATTATCTCTTTTATTCATTAAACATGAAACTCAGTCAACTGAACATTTGAAAATGTATCACAAATACTATTGACTGGCACTAATGGTTGATACAGGTTGCTGCCAGCATCCTAGATATCAACCAAGTATTTTTTAAAGATGTATGATATTCCGAGTAGCACAGGTTTTTTTGCAATTCCGTTGGTGTTATTGCAGGAAGCTGCAATTTCTTGATATATTTTATAAAATTCTTGGACATGGTGCCAAGTGCCCCGATGACAATGGGTATTACTGTTGTTGTTGTTGTTGTTGTTGTTGTTGTTGTTGTTGTTGTTATTACTATTATTATTATTATTATTATTATTATTATTATTATTATTATTATTATTATTATTATTATTATTATTATACATTTGTTCACAACTCAACACTGTGTTTCCCAAAAATGAATTTGTTTAAGTACACATTTAGAACATATGTGTTTTAAATCTTTATTCTCAGACTGGTGGTCTTTCAACCATTTCTTATTTTCAACTTATATTTGCTTTTGCAGATATGGACCAATGCTTCCAGTGCCCAGAAGATCAGTATCCCAACAATAAAAATAATTTCTGCCTTCTCAAATACATAACTTATCTCTCTTATGAAGAAACATTAGGAAGCAGCTTGATGACAGTGGCTGCTATTCTTTCTTTTACCACAATTTCTGTTTTAGGAGTATTCTTGAAGTACCACAACACTCCTATCATTAAGGCCAATAACCGCAGTCTCTCCTACACCCTCCTCATCTCCCTCCTCCTCTCCTTCCTTTGTCCTCTGCTTTTCATTGGCAGGCCCACAGCGGTGACCTGTCTCCTTCGACAGACTGCTTTTGGGATCATCTTCTCAGTGGCTGTTTCTTGTATATTGGCCAAAACCATCACTGTGGTTCTTGCTTTCATGGCCACCAAGCCAGGATCAAAGATGAGGACGTGGGTTGGGAAAAGACTGGCCCTTTCCATTGTTCTCTCCTGCTCCCTCATTCAAACCCTCCTTTGTACTGTGTGGCTGGCCACCTCACCCCCTTTCCCAAACTTTGATATGCACTCCTTTGTTTCTGAAATCATTGTGGAATGCAATGAAGGATCAGTTGTCATGTTTTATAGTGTCTTGTCTTTTATGGGCTTCCTGGCAATGGTCAGTTTTATTGTAGCTTTCTTATCTAGGAAACTACCTGACACTTTCCAGGAAACCAAATCTATTACTTTCAGCATGCTTCTTTTTTGCAGTGTGTGGTTGTCCTTTATCCCTGCCTATGTGAGCACAAAAGGGAAATACACAGTGGCTGTGGAGATCTTCTCCCTCTTGGCTTCTAGTGTTGGACTTCTGGCTTGTATCCTTTTCCCCAAATGCTACATCATCATTTTGAGGCCTGATCTGAATAAAAGGCAACATCTAATAAAGAGAATTATTTAAGCAATTCTTTTTTTTTTTTAACATTAAATCTTGAGTACAAGACTATGCCAAGGATTTCCATCTTTGCCCCTGGCGTGACTCACGAACTGATAGACTGATAAACTTTTTCCTCCGACCATGAGTCAGCCAATTGATGCAACTGCTGAGGGGGCCTCTATTACATCAGGACTTTTGCCATTGGGAGAAGTACTTTTTGATCTATGGCCCCTTGGGGGTCTCTCTGTGAGAGGGCGGGCTGGATGTTGTTCCCACTGGCTGAAATCGTCAGGACCCTCCTACTGTCATGGGAGGACAGTAGAGATACCAATGGTACATCAATGAACAATGGCCCCATGTTATATCTTTTTTGAGGCCCTCTGATTAAGTTCCGTGCCTCCATTGCTGCACTCAGAGATGTACACGACAGCGGATCTTCTTGTGCTACGAGATTGCCCCCTCTCACAGATGTGGCCCTCATTACTATCAAGGGCCCACCTCAATGATGGGTTTTGGGACCCAGAGAGGTGGCATGTGAAAACTAGGTGGTTGAGGGGTTTTTTATCGAAATTTTTAGTTAAACTTTTAAAAGGGGTCCCAGGGAGGAGGAGGGTCAAATTGGAACTCGGGCTGTGGGTATGGGGGATAACCCACAAGAGTGAGGGTCGGGTCTGTCTGTGAAGCATGGCGTGGGGGGTGGGGGACCTGGGGTTGAGGGGGAGGTTAGAGCTCATCCGGATAGTGTTTTGAACATCAATACTGTGGGTGGGAGGGGTAGATATGGTGGGAGCAGGGGGCCATATCGTGTTAGGGGAGTGCACCCTCGCTGTTTACAAGCAGTGGCATGCTCCGGCCCCCAAGACTCCACCTGTTCCCCAGGTTGCATAGACCCTCAGGGCCTGTGCCTTCGGCTGATGCTGTGCAATGCCAGGTCCGTAGTAAATAAAGCCTCATTTGTGATCTTATTCAGGAGGGGGGTGCTGACCTGGCTAGGTATTACGGAGACCTGGTTGGGCCAGGAGGGGGGGGTTCCCCTCATTGAAATGTGCCCACCAGGTTTCCATGCATTCCATCAGCTGAGGTCACAGGGGAGGGGCAGGGGGGGTAGCGGTTATCATTAAAGAAGGTCTGAGACCGAGGGAGGCCACTGTTCCTCAGATGGCCAGCTGTGAATCCCTCCTTGTGAAATGGGGCCACGGGGTTCAGATGGGTTTGCTGATCATGTACCTGGCTACCTGCCACATGGCAGCATCCCTGCCTGAGCTACTCAACGTCATTGCCGCGGTGGCGGTTGATATCCCCAGGCTTATGGTCATGGGGGATTTCAACCTACCGTCCGTGGGCGAAGCATCTGACGTGGCTCGGGAGTTCATGGCTTCCATGACAGCTATGGACCTGACCCAGTTAATTCATGGCCCTACCCACACGGGGGGAAACACGCTGGATCTGGTTTTTGTCTCTGGACAGTGGTTGAGTGATCTTGAGATAGGGGATATAGTTACCAAGCCCTTGTCATGGTCTGATCACTCTCTCCTTCATCTCGACCTTCAAACCGCTGCACCCTGCCACAGGGAGGCAGAGCTGGTAAGATGGTTCCGCCCCAGGTGCCTGATGGAACCTGATAGGTTCCAGATGGAGCTTGGGCCATTCCCTGAGGCTCTGGCACATGCCTTGACTGGAGACCTAGTGGCCACCTGGGATAGGGCAGCCACTGGAGCTCTGGACCGGGTCGTGCCTTTGCGGCCTCTGACCCGGCGCCGATCTCATTTGGCTCCTTGGTTCACCAGAAAAGACACCTAGATAGTAGTTGGAGGGCCAGTCTTTCTGAATCAGACTGGACACTGGTAAGATCCCATATTAGGAATTACCTAGTGGCAATAAAAGCAGCAAAATGTAGTTATTTCGCTGCACTTATTGCGTCATCAGATTACTGCCTGGCTGCCCTGTTTAGGGTGACCCACTCCCTGCTCCACCAGGAAGCGCGGGAGGACTCCTTGGAGGGTAGAGCCGAGGATTTTGTTCAGTATCTGTATGACAAAATCACTCAAATTCGGGAAGATCTGGACTCCGACTGGGTAGTCTCAGGGGGAGGGACTGGGGCAGGTCTTGAGAATGTTATCTGGGATGAGTTTGATCCTGTGACCCCTGAGAACGTGGACAGGATTCTGGGCAGACTGAACATGACCACTTGTTTATTGGACCCGTGTCCTCCTTGTTAGTGCTGGCTTCCCGGGAGGTGACACGAGGCTGGCTCCAGGGGATTATAAATGCTTTGTTGGGTGAGGGTGACTTTCCTGCCACCTTGAAAGAGGCGGTGGTGAGGCCTCTCCTCAAGAAGCCTTCCCTGGATCCGGCAATGTTGGTAAATTATTGTCTGGCCTCCAACCTTCGCTTTGTGGCGAAAGTTGTTGAGAGTATGGTTGCGCAACAGCTCCCCCAGCACCTGGATGAAACAACGTATCTGGATCCGTTCCAGTTGGACTTCAGGCCTGGGTACAGCATAGAAACGGCATTGGTCACGTTGGTAGATGATCTCTGGAGGGCTCGAGACATGGGGTGCTCCTCTGTCTTGGTCCTGTTAGACCTCTCAGTGGCTTTTGATACCATTGACCATGGTGTCATGCTGCACCGGTTGGAAGAGTTAGGGGTGGGAGGCACTGTGTTGCAGTGGTTCTCCTCCTTTCTCTCTGACCGGTCGCAGTCTGTGTTGACGAGGGGCAGAAGTCGACCCCGAGGCCCCTCATATGTGGGGTATTGGAAAGGTCGGTCCTCTCTCCCCTCCTGTTCAACATTTATGTGAAGCTGCTGGGTGAGATCATCCGTGATTTCGGGGTGAAGTACCACCAGTACGCTGATGACACCCAGCTGTACATCTCCACCCCGGATCACCCCAATGATGCCCTTGAAGTGATGTCCCAGTGCCTGGAGGTCATGCGGATCTGGATGGGGAGGAATAGGCTCAGGCTCAACCCATCCAAGACCGAGTGGCTGTGGTTTCTGATGTCCCGATATAGTCAGTTGGCGCCATCACTGACTATTGGGGGCAAATCATTGGCCCCCACAGAGAGGGCTCGCAACTTGGGTGTCCTCCTGGATTCATGCCTGTCTTTAGAAGAGCATTTGACGGCTGTGACTGGGAGGATTTTTCATCAGGCTCGCCTGATTCGCCGGTTGCGTCCCTTTCTGGATCAGGACTCCTTACGCACGGTCACTCATGTCCTCGTCACTTCCCGCCTGGACTATTGCAATGCTCTCTACATGGGGCTCCTCTTGAGGAGCACCCGGAGGCCCCAACTGGTGCAGAGTGTGGCCGCACAGGTGGTAATGGGAGCTACATGGCCTTCCCATGTAAAACCTCTCCTGCATGAGCTGCCCTGGCTCCCGGTGGTCTTCCGGGTGCACTTCAAGGTTTTGGTTACCACCTTTAGAGTGCTCCATGGCTTAGGACCTGGTTACCTATGGGACCGCCTACTACCACCAATAGCCTCCCACCGACCGGTACGCTCTCATAGAAGGGCTCCTCCGAGTGCCGTCAGCCAAACAATGTCAACTGGCGGCCCCTAGGGGGAGAGCCTTCTCTGTGGAGGAACCTACTATCTGGAATGAGCTCTCCCCGGAGATACGGAGGATCCCAGATCTGTGCACCTTCCGCCGTGCTTTGAAGACCTTTTTATTCCACTAGGCAGGCCTGGCCTAATCTTTTTCCCTCTTTTCTTTTTAATATGCAAATTTTAATCTGTTTTTTAAATGATTGGGGTGTTTTAATTTGTCTGGGCCAAATTGTTTAATTCGATTTTATCTTGTTTTAAAATTTTGTATTTATGTATTTTACTGTTTGGCTGTTCACTGCCCTGAGTCTTTTGGGAGTAGGGCGGTATACAAATCAAATAAAGATAAAGATAAATACTGAATATACTAAAATGAAAATAATAAAATAGTTGTATACAAATTAATTGACTATGATAAAGGTACAGTATTTTTTGAATAAAACAATGTAATACTGATATACTGAGTTATGTTGTAGATAGCTGGAGAACTAGAAAGCTGGATAGCTGGATAGATGACAGATGGATGATAGAAGATAGATAGATAGATAGATAGATAGATAGATAGATAGATAGATAGATAGAAGATAGATAGATAGATAGATAGACAGAGATGAGAGAGAGAGAGAGAGATGATAGGATTGATGATTGATAGATTTCAGTGACAAATGATATGTAACAGGAAACATAGAAATATAGAACAGCATAGAAGTCATGTAAAAGTTTGTATATATGTGAGGTCCCTAAGAACAAAAATTTTCTACCTAAAAACGATTGCTGAAATAGTGATTCTTCTGGAAATATTAGGGGTCTAGACTGATAGTAAAACGGGCCTGGTGGCTCAGCAGACTGATAGCATTGTGATTAACACCAGCTGTCTGCAATTAGTAAGTTCAAATCTCACCAGGCTCAAGGTTGACTCAGCCTTCCATCCTTTCTAAGGTGGGTAAAATGAGGACCCAGTTTGTGGGGGCAATAAGCTGACTTTGTATAAATATACAAAGGTATGAAGGCTATTGCTTAATGCATTGTAAGCCGCCCTGAGTCTCCGGAGAAAGGCGGCATATAAATCAAATTAAAAAAAAAATATTATAAAGTAAATAAATCCTGCACAGAATTTATGAAACATTTATTAGGGTTAGATGCAAACTTTGAGACATATCTGTTAAGTTGGGTGAATGAGGACGCAGCAAGCCAGAGTAGTGAGTGACAACAGCTCTTTATTATAGGGTGAGACTCCAGCAACTGACCTGGGGAGCCAGCTCCCTTTATATACCTTGCAGCTGTGGTGGTCAGCCAATCAGCTGAGGGTCAGTTAATTCGAACTTCCCGCCAAACAAACCTATTTACATAACACTCCTCCCCTCCCAGAAGTCACTTGGGGTGTTATTAGCATACAAAGTCTCTCAGGTGACTAGGGCGTGTGCGAGTCCTAGCTGACCTGCGCAGTTCAGTCGGAGGGGCGGCGTTGAGCAGGTCGGAGGGACTTTCTGTTTCTCCCTGCTCCGCCAATGAGGCCTCCGGGACCTCCTCGTGGGCGGCGACTTCTCCTGCTGTTGGGACTACCTCGACGGGGCGGCGCTGGATACTAGAGTCCTCAGCTAAGTCCTCCGCTCTACTCAGGCTAGTGGTTTGTGCTTCTGGTTGGTAGTCGTGGTCGGAGATGGGGTCGTCTGGTGTGTCTTCGGTGTCTGTGGTTACTCTTTTTCTTAATTGATCAATGTGCCTGCGCCAAACTCTCCCGTCCCCCATGTCTACCCTGTATGACTTGGGGCCTGTGATTTCTGTGATTGTTCCGGCCTCCCAGAGTGGGCCCTGTCCATAGTTTCTAGCGTGTACCGGTGTTCCTATGGTGAACTCTCTAAGTTTCCTCTTCCCCCCCTTGAAGACCTCTGGGGAGTAGTTGGGGTTTAGTCTGTCTAGTATTCCCCGGAGTTTCCGCCCCATTAGTAGTTCGGCCGGACTTCGGCCTGTGGCTGTACAGGGTGTGGAGTGCTGGGCTATTAAGAATTTGTCTACCCTTTCCTGCCAGTCTCCGGGGCTTAAGCGTGAGAGGGCCTCCTTTGCTGACCTCACAAATCTCTCCGCCTGTCCGTTACTAGCCGGGTGAAACGGGGCAGAAAGGACATGTCTGATCCCCAGTCCCGCTAAGTACCCCTCGAACTGTGTTGCGGTGAACTGTGGCCCGTTATCTGACACTAGGATGTCCGGTAACCCATGTGTGGCGAATAATTGTCTTAGCTCTCTGATGGTTGCGTCGGTGGTAGTGGCCTTCATTAGCTTGATCTCCAGCCATTTGGAGAATGCGTCTACGACGACCATGAAGGTCTGTCCATGGAATGGGCCTGCAAGGTCAATATGTATTCTGGACCAGGGTCCCTGGGGCCTTTCCCACTCCCTCACGGGTGCCGTTGGCGGGTCTGATCTGGACTCTTGGCAGGGCTGACATCTCCCCACCCACTCTGTAATGTCTGCATCCATGCTGGGCCACCAGACGTAGCTCCTGGCTAGCCCCTTCATTCTCACAATCCCAGGGTGCCCCTCATGCAACAACGTTAAGACCTTTTCCCTTAAGCGTGAGGGAATAACAACCCGATCGCCCCATAGTAAACAACCCCCTTGCATTGTCAATTCGTCTCGTTTTCCCGCGAACGGTTTAAACTCCCCGCTCCCAATCTTTTCCGGCCACCCCCTCATGACCCAACTTGCGACTGTCCGGATCACGTGGTCCTTGGTTGAGGCTCTTGCAACCTCGGCTGAAGTTATGGGCCCAGAGTCCAAAACGTCTATCAGCAGGATGGGGATGCCGGGTGTGGGGTCTTCTAGGCTGTCGGGTAGTGGGCATCGGCTGAGTGCATCCGCGTTGCCCATGTTCGCCCCTGGTCAATGTACCAGGCGATAGGAGTATGCTGCGAGGAAGATGGCCCAGCGTGTCATCCTGGGCGACAGTGCTGCCGGGGTTGGTCGATCTCCCACGAGGAGACCCAAGAGTGGTCGATGATCTGTGATTAGCTCAAAATCCCTCCCGAACAAGTACTCGTGGAATTTCTTTACTCCCGAAACGGCGGCGAGGGCCTCCTTGTCGAACACGTCCTGGAACTCCTGCATCAGGTCTTCCTTCAGGGTGCTTCGAACGTTCCTTACCCCGGTGAATCCCATGCCT
This sequence comes from Arizona elegans, assembly GCA_022577455.1. Classification (NCBI taxonomy): domain Eukaryota; kingdom Metazoa; phylum Chordata; class Lepidosauria; order Squamata; family Colubridae; genus Arizona; species Arizona elegans. The sequence continues at coordinate 3,591,916 of JAKOOJ010000021.1, read as the reverse complement.
AGGGCTCTAAACCAGTCCATGCCCAGTAGGCTGGAAAGGTTGTCTCTGACGGTGGTGAGGGGCAGTTTCTCGGTAAACTCCCCGTACTGGACTTGGAACTCGCCTCTGCCTTCGACAGGTATGCGGTTCCCTTGGTAATCCTTCAGTCTGCGAAGCTGTGGCTGGAGCTGTCGCTTGTGTGCGCTGGGGATGACTCTCTTTAGGGTTTCCCAAGACATGATGGATATCGGCGATCCCGTGTCGATCTCCATCTGGCACTCCCGTCCCTCGATCTCGACCGTGGTGTAGGTCTTTTCTCCGGGCGAGGTGCAGGTCCGTGCGATGCGAATGGTGTAGGCCCCAGCGTCTTCAAATTTCGCGCCCTTCCAGTTTCCGCCATCCCTGTTGGGCCTTCGGTGTGGCGCCGTCTTGGATTGGGCCGTTTGGCCACGTGGTCTGTAGCTCTGGTGTGTTTTCGACCTACAGACTCTAGCGATGTGGCCCCTCTTCTCACAGGAACGGCAAACGGCGTCCCTGAACTTACAGTTTTGTCATGAGTGGGACCCTCCACAGCTGGCGCATCCGTCTCTGGGCTCTCTGCGGGCTGTGCGGGGCTGCTCGGTGCGGTAGACCTCTTCTTCAGACTCCCCCTCGCTGGCGGTGCTTACGGCCTCTCTGTGCACAGGCGCCGTCTTCTGCGTTGTTCTGGTGAGGCGGGAGCTCTTTAGTTTCTCTGCGGCCTTTACTGACGATTCTTGTGCCCTGGCCTCGTCTAGCGCGATGTGTAGGGTCAGGTTTGACCTCGCAAGCAGTCTTCTCTGGAGCCGGCTATCTCTCACTCCGCAAATTAGTTGCTCTAGGAGCATCTCATCCAGGTCTCGGTACTCACATTGGGTTGCGGCCTTACGCAGGGCGGCGACGTACTCGCTGATCGATTCGCCCTCCTGCTGTAGCCGTTGCCTGAAGTCGTAGCGCTGGACGTACTTCGATGGCGTTGGCGCATAGTGGTCTTTCAGCAGGGTCTGCAGCGTCGACCAGGAGATGTTGTGGACCGAATTCGGCTCCGACAATGCCTCGGCTGTGTCGAAGACCCTTGGCCCGCAGTGACTCAGGAACAGGGCTTTCTTCCGAACGTCCGGTAGCCCTTGCATGTCGTTTGCCACCATGAAGCACTCGAACCGGGACATGTAGGATCCCCACTTCTCTTCCTTGGGGTCGAAAGGCGCTGGCGGGGTGTAGGCAGACATCGTTTCGGGATTCTCCTGTGTTCCGCTCGCTCGCCTGGCTGGATTCAGATGCGGTCTCGGGTCCCCTTCTCTGAACGTGGCTTCAGCTTCTTTGAGTGTGGCTTCAGCTCTTTTGCGTGTGGCTTCATCTCTCCTCTGCTTCTGGCCTCAAAATCCCACCTTCGTCGCCAATGTTAAGTTGGGTGAATGAGGACGCAGCAAGCCAGAGTAGTGAGTGACAACAGCTCTTTATTATAGGGTGAGACTCCAGCAACTGACCTGGGGAGCCAGCTCCCTTTATATACCTTGCAGCTGTGTTGGTCAGCCAATCAGCTGAGGGTCAGTTAATTCGAACTTCCCGCCAAACAAACCTATTTACATAACAATATCTGTGCATCTTGGAGATGGATTGGTGTTTGAAAAGTATTATGGTAGCAAGTGGGTTCTTGCTTCCTTTAGTATTTTTCATACTAAAGGAAGCAAGAACCCACCTGCTACCATAATGAAAAATACTAAAGGATATATTTTATCCTTTAGTTAATATTTCATGGCCAGCCAGAAATAACAAGTGGATTAACTGTTTAGATGCTGGTTGTAATACTCAAGTGAATTAACTGTTTAGATTCTGTTTGAAATATATTTTAAATATCTTGGAGCATTATTCCACCCCTCTGGAATCTGGAATGAACCATTCTGAAGGAGTGAGGCTCCAACAGATCCCAGAATGGCATCAGAAATCTCTATCCAGAAAAGTGCAGTACTAGGAACATCTAAGATACTGTGCAAAATCCACAAACCCCCAGGACTTTGGTAGAGATCCTGAGATTGAGGAAAGCACTTGCTACCCATAAGAGTCAGAAGAAAATTTTTATTCTTCAATTCGATTTTTGTGCCTAAATGAAAGTAGATGGTGTCCGGAGAAGTCAAAACCAAAATCAATAAATCGATTAAAAATCAATCAAATAAAATCAATGTTCAAGATTTTAGCCTCTGCAGGTCAGTAGACATAAACCCTCTAGAGGTCCCTGTCGCTGTTGCTTCTGCTGAAGAAAAGTGGACCCAGATCCCTTTGCCTTTTTTACATTGCTACCATCTAGTATAGCGATCACCATCTGGTGGATCCGTGGACCACTGGTGGTCCATGAAAAATTTTTGGTGGTCTGTAGAAAAAATATTTGAATTTTTTATATTGCACTAAATCAGGAGTCCTCAAACTATTGCCCCTGTGCCGGATACATGCAATGAACCTTTGTGTTGCTTCAGAGAATCTCCCCCTTCAGTGTCTTTGTGTGCAGGTTGTAGGGGGGCATTCTGACTTGGGGTCTGCTTCAGCCTACTGGTATGGGACTTTGGGTGAAGGCTGGAGGGAAGTGCCGCTAGTGGTGAAGAGCCGGAGGGCCTTGTTTTAGTGGGACTGCATCATGGCCTGGAACTGGCTGACCATCTCACTCGCTGAGCCTCCAGGTGCTGGTACCTGGCCTTGCACTCCCGCAGGTCTTTCTTCTGCTCGGAAAGGCTATGCTCATAGTCCTCAGTGAGGTGCTTCTGCTCAGCCTCCTTCTTGGTTAGATCCAATTTGAACTGAGCCAGCTGTTTGACCAACTCTTTCTCATGGTGGCTGCTTAGCTCCAACAACTGCTTCCTGTTGGGGCCCTAAGGAGCCTGGGTGGGGAGGTGAGGAGTGGCTGGTGGGGGGGGTGAGTAGAGCCCGGCGAGGTGCCCCTTGAAGTGAGTGACATCAAGTGGGCCATGACCACCCAGTCACATGACCACCTAGCCACACCCACCTGGTTATTAGGCAGATCATATTAGTGGTCAGTGAAATTTAAAATTATGAATTTAGTGGACCTGAGGTCCGAAAGGTTGGTGACCCCTGATCTAGTATGTAATCGCAATGTTACAGACCAATTCTAGAAGGTCTAAATAAATGACATTTATAAATCCATGTTTAGTTCAGTAAATATCTTCATTTCTTTAATTTAATTACAGGTTGCATCATTTGTAGCACATTCAGAAAAATCTCAAGGTACTTTGGGAATCTGTATAAAACTTATTCAATCTAGAGTGCTCAAAATAGAATCCAACTTAAATTTCTAGGCTACTAATTTTTTGTATCTTATGAACAATGCAGAACTTAATACAAATATCATAAAAAGCATTCATCTGTTGCGATCACATTTTCCCCTTGGCATTCTTTGGCATAGATCATTACAAAACATGGCTTAATTGTACCATGGGAATAAGCTGAAGAACAGTCAGATAAACATATTTATTTCCTTGCTGTTTTGAATAATAAAGAATTCCGATGAGGCAATCATCTGTCCTGTCCTTATAATCTTGATTGACCCCTCCTTTCAATTTGGCAACTCCCTGTAACATGCAATAGGACATGACCAGTTTAGCCATTTAAGTTGAAAGAATACTTCAAACATTCCTTTCAGTCTTAGACATTATGCATACAGAGGAGTTGTAGCTAAATAGCTAGAAATTTGTTCTCAATTCCCTCGGCTTTCCCATTGACTCCTGGCTGTTCAGTTGGAGAATACTCCATCAGCCATGGGAGAAATGAATAGACTTTTTACAGGAAGATTTTCATATCTTACAGTTGGGATGCTGGTATTAGGCATGCTCCCTAGGAGAGTTTCCAAGGTTTCCTTTTTAAAATGCCATAGCAATGCTCCAAGTCCATTTCTTCATAAGTATCATGAACTAGGGGATGTCATTGTTGGTGGTATAATTTCTCAGAGCCTTGTAGGTTCAGAGAAGATCTCATTCAGAAGGCATCCTTTTGAAGATTTCTTTGGTGAATTTGTGTAAGGAGTTGGTTGCTTTAGACCTGTATTGTATCTCTGTCCTGATAAAAGTCAGAAATGATAAGAAAAAAATTGGCTTATTGGTTTATGGGAGAAGGGTAAGGTGAGAGGGGACATTTTTCTGGTAGCTAATTATTCTTTTTCATTTCAAGAATCTAGAGGAGGAGAAGGAGGTCATGGAGTATCGCTATTCAAATAATAGTTAGAAAATAAAAGTATCTCAAAGAGAGGGGAATCAAAGATTCAATCTCTTTCTTGCTTTCCAAGGAATAAATGATATAGGTTAGATAGATGATAGATGATAGATAGATAGATAGATAGATAGATAGATAGATAGATAGATAGATGATAGATAGATAGATAGATAGATAGATAGATAGATAGATAGATAGAGTGAGTGAGTGAGTGAGTGGGTGAGTACTGGCCAAAATTGTGGAAACCCTTTGGGAAAAATGTATTTTCTAAAACTAGCTAATAACACCATTTTTTTGTAGTAATAGTACCATAAAATGATAAATCAATGGAAAGATAATTTAATCAAGAATGTAATGCAATAACTTTTATGAAGGATTTGCTATAAGAATAGCAGTAACAGTATAAAGAAGAAAAGTGAAACACATAGAAAAAACGAGGTATACAAAAATAATGTCAGTTAATACTTAGTTGGGTAACCTTTAGCATGAATTACAGCCTTACAACATCTTCCTGTGGAGTGAACCAAGTCTTTTAGTTCTGCAGCTGTTATAATGTGAAACCAAGATTGAATGATTGCTTTTATTAACTGGGTTTTATTACTGGGTCGCTTCTGACTAACAAGTTTCTTTAGTTGGCTCTATAGATTTTCAATTGGGTTAAGATCTGGGCTATTCCCAGACCATTCCAGCAGTGGAATATGATTATCTTGAAACTCAATATATATATATATTGGTCACTATAGACAGAAGATAGATAGATAGATAGATAGATAGATAGATAGATAGATAGATAGATAGATAGATAGATAGATAGATAGATGATAGAAGATAGATAGATAGATAGATAGATAGATAGATATGTAGATATAGAAAATGGAGATGGAGAGAGAAAATATTTGTGGTCAATAACCAGAAAAAAAATTATATAAAATGTTTGCAGCAGAAATGTTTACATGAGAAATTTCCAACTCATCAATTCTTTATGAAGTTAACCATCTCTTAGTATGTCTGAAAAAATAAAATAACAAGCATTTTATTTTAGAAACACCAGAAATGTACAAACTGTCCCTTAGAACTACAAAAGGTTGCAAACAAAGGACAATTGTCTTCACATTACTACACATTATTTTTAAGGAATGGTGAACATGATCCAAATACTACATTTGAAAATTTATAGGATTAGTTCTATCGTGCACTTGATAAATTGTACACAACAAAATTTGTACAAGTGGTCTGGTTATCATAGATGGAATTATGTTTTTCATATTAATCTGTTAACTTCTAAATCAATATTAGTGTATATGTGGAGATATTTTCAATTTGTTACATAGGAACTCAGATAGCAACCAAGTTCAGAGTTATTAATATTGGAAGTGAATCTCTCTGCAAACCCACATAATGAAGGTATTTATGATTTTCCAACTGAATTGCAGATTAGGAACTCAAACCTATCAACACATCTTGGCTATTTTGTTTGCTGTCAAGGAGATTAATGGAAATCCCCACATCTTAACCAACACCACTTTGGGATTTAACATCTATAACAACTATTTTAATCCAAAACTTACATATGCAGCTACAATGGAAATCCTGTCCACACCAGGCAGGTTCATCCCAAACTATAAATGTGATTTGCAGAACAATCTGGTTGCAGTCATTGGAGGACCTAACTCAAATGATTTCCTTCATGTATCAACTATTCTGCGTCAATACAAGATTGCACAGGTAGCGTTTCCTTTCGTGAACGGGAGAAAAAATAAAGAAACTGTCTATAAATTCCCTCTCCTGTTGAATAGGAAATTGTTTGAGAACTGTGTGATGGATATTGGTGGGTTTCTATTATTTCTGCAGGAGAAACTAGATAAATATGTCATCCCGATTTTTCTTCATGTTAACATATCCCAAACAAAATATATTTACATTCAAGTGTTTGTAGGATGTAAAAATTACAATAAAATCAGGGCCACATAATTCCAGTCTATGGAACACAAGAATAGAATAGAATAGAATAGAATAGAATAGAATAGAATAGAATAGAATAGAATAGAATAGAATAGAATAGAATAGAATAGAATAGAATAGAATAGAATTCTTTATTGGCCAAGTGTGATTGGACACACAAGGAATTTGTCTTGGAACCAAACCAAGCCCTGTTTTACTGGGGAAAATGTATTTCTTATGGAATAAATCCTTCTGCTTTTTTTTTTTTTCATTCTGCTTTTATGCTTCCATTCAATTAGCTTGCCTATTCTTCTGCTCCAGAAAGGAAGAGAACAAATCAAGCAATTTTCTTCCATTGGATGTTTCCAAATGCTGATTATCAATACGATGGGATTCTTCAGCTCTTACTTTATTTCAAATGGACGTGGATTGGCATATTTTATATTGGCATTGGCAGTCAGACAGAGTTATTACTCCGAAAGGTATTACCTTTCTTTTCACAACATGGTATCTGCTTCGACTTCATTGAAAAGTTACCCGGTGGACAGACAGATATGATTTTGGAAGCAACCCATGATAAAATAAGCCTGGCCTTGAAGAGCACAGCTAATATAGTGATCTTTCATGGGGAATTTCAGAGTATTGGGTTTTTATGGATTTTACTCAGAATTGTAGATTATGATGATATGGCAGGAAAAAAAGCAAAAGTCTGGATCATGACAGCAGATGTGGACTTTTCATCAGCCCTCTTTCAAAGAAACTGGCGCATAGATTTCCTCCATGGTGCTATATCCTTGGCAGTCCAATCTAAGGAAGTGTCAGGATTTGAAAGATTTGTTCAGATGAGGAACCCTCTTTTGCATAAGGGAGATGGCTTCCTGAAAGAGATCTGGCAGCAGTTATTCGATTGTCTGATTCCAAATTCTGCCTCTGAGTCAGAGGACCAGAATATCTGCACTGGAATGGAAAGGTTGGAGGCTCTTCCCACGACTGTTTTTGAAGCAAGGATGACAGCCCACAGTTACTGTGTCTACAATGCTGTCTATGCTGCTGCACATGCTTTGCATGCCCTGTATTCATCCATAGACAAGCAAAGACCAGGGGTGACACGGAAACAACAACATGACAATAGGAAACAACAGTCATGGAAGGTAAATCTCAACAGAATTGTGCAAGGTATCTCACCATATTGGTTGCTAGAACAGTAATATTATCATTTTTATCCCTCCCTCTCTCACTCACTCTGTGTGTGTGTGTGTGTGTGTGTGTGTGTTTACCTGGTAATTGTGAAATATTTGGGCCCAGAGAAATTCTTATTTCATAGAACCAATGTTACCTTTGCTACTGGTTCGCAAATGTGAGCACATGCAGAGAGGGTCAAAAACAGGACGTGATGATGTCTGGGTGGGTGGGTGGAGCCTCCCACAGCCACCGCTATCTGTTCTCCCGAACCGGATAGAACCGGCTGAATACCATCATGGCAATGTTTCCTTCAAAGAGGTTGCAGATATGAATATATGCAGCTCATGTATACCAACAGAGAAAAGGGTAGGGGTGTTGCTGCCCCATACACTATATTGTACGTTTTTAGTTTGCAATTTTGTTTTCATTTCTACAGCTATCCTAGGTTCCAATTCTCAGTGCAGTGCTATTCCCCCCCCCCCCAAAAAAAAAAAGGCTATTCCAAGTTGGATGTGAATTATTTTCCTTCATTTGAACCTTATATCCATGCTGGATTGACTTCATTTTCTGACCTTGATCATATTGGTAACATAAACATTTTGCAAAGCATTAGAAGTAAACCTTCAAAGTAAAGTAAACCTAAATTTAGGCAGGACATGAATCAGAAATCCTTTACACCAGCATAGTTCCCATCAGAGGTGGTATTCAGCAGGTTCTGACCAGTTCTGGAGAACCGGTAGTGGAAATTTTGAGTAGTTCGGAGAACCGGTAACCTCTGACTGGCCCCACCCTCATCTATTCTCTGCCTCTCAGCTGATTGGAAGGAAATGGGGATTTTGCAGTAACCTTCCCCTGGATTTGGGTGGGAATGGAGATTTTGCAGTATCCTTCCCCTGCTATGCCCACCAAGCCACACCCACAGAACCAGTAGTAAAAAATTTTGAATCCCACCACTGCTTCAGACCATGCTTTTTTTTTTCCACCTTGCTGTCTAGCTTCACAATTTTCTGAGAGGAGTTTCATTTAATAACAGTGCTGGAGACAATATTTCCTTTGATGCAAATGGAGAAATTGTAGGAAGATTTGATATCATAAACTGGATCACATTCCCAAACCAGTCCTTCCTTAGAGTTAAGGTGGGAACCATAGATCCAGACCAACTCTCACATCACCTGCTGACCATTAGAGAGGATGACCTCATCTGGCCCTCCTGGTTCAATCAGGTAAAATTCATATCCTATCCACATTGATTGATTACTGTACCAATATTCCAAGGAGATTCACATAAACCTAACACAATTGCATTATTTTCTGTTGAGTATTTTCTTCTGAAGAAAACAAAATGTCTGACCAAGGACTAAGGGAATAAGACTGTATATATTTAGTATATGTTCAAGTGACTATTCTGGTAAAAATATATTTTATTTTGCCTTGTTTTGCTTCAGTCATAGGAGTTGTTGATGAATCTGAGTCCTAGGGTTCATGAAAATATCCATGTGATATTTTGGGGTAAAATGCATGCGTTAAGTGACACATTGTGCAGTGGGACCCAAAGTGTAGACTTTTGGAGGGCATATTCAGCTAAGAGCCAAGGTGGTGCAGTGGTTAGAGTGCAGCACTGCAGGCTACTTCAGCTGACTAGTAGCTGAAGTTTGGCAGTTCAAATCTCACTAGGCTCAAGGTTGACTCAGCCTTCTATCCTTCCGAGGTGGGTAAAATGAGGACCCAGAGTCAGATATGCTGACTCTGTAAACCACTTAGAGAGAGCTGTAAAAGCACTATGAAGCAGTATATAAGTCTAAGTCTTATTGCTATTTTCTGAACCAGAAGCTAACCTTGTAGTAATAAAATGTGGGTAATTAAATTCATAATTTAGAATCTAACGGAATCACAGCCTGTAGCAGCTGAAACATCATGTTTATGTGAGAAGTAAGGAGCCCATCTTCTTACTTCCAGTGGTAGGATTCAATTTTTTAACAACCGTTTCTGTGGGCTGGGCTTAGTTGGGGGTGTGTCTTGGTGGTCATGTGACTGGGTGGGCATGCTAGCTGGTCATGTGACTGGTGGGCATGGCTATGTGCATAGGGACTACTCAGAGGGCTGAAAAAAGTAATTTATGACAGGTCCTCGCACTTTTGACCGCTCCTCGCATTTATGCCCATTGCAGCATTCTTAATTAAATTAATTAAATACAAATGATCTGCTGTAGTGGTCTGAGGAGTACGAGGTGGGCGTTCAGGCTGGCTGCAGGGCAAGGTGATACAACCAGGGTAGGTAGACCACTGCTGCCCAGATGGGAGGCAGGCACAGGCCTACAGGGCTGGCTGCAGGGTGAAGCGATCGGATGGGGTAAGTCAGGGGTCTGTAACTTTAAACACTCAACCTTAAACACATGTAAACACTTAAGCACAACCTTAAACCTGGATGGACATTGCCAACTCCATATCACTTACTCCCATCCAGGTTTTGTGGCTCCCAGTATTTTCTTTTAAACAGGTATCTCTGTGTGTCTCTTTCATCTCTTTCTTTCTCCCTCCCTCTCTTTCTCTCCTTCAACTTTCTTTCTCTCCATCTCTCTTTCTCTCCTTCATCTTTCTCTCCATCTCTTTCTCTCCATCTCTCTTTCTCCCCCTCTTTCTCTCTTTCATCTCTCTTTCTCTCCATCTCTTTCTCTCCATCTCTCTTTCTCCCCCTTTCTCTTCTTCATCTTTCTCTCCATCTCTCTTTCTCCCCTCTCTTTCTCTCCTTCATCCATCTTTCTCCCTCCCTTTTCCTCTCCTTCATCTGTCTTTCTCTCCATCACCCTTTCTCCTCTCCTGCCCGGGTGGTGGCGGCGGCGGCAGCACACCTACCGCACCATTGGGTTGTCCCTCAGCCTGGAGGCGGCACCTTAAGCCTGTGCCCCATTGCGTGTGCGCCCTCCTGGCTCCGCCTACAGCTGGCTCTGGTTGCTCTTACTGAGCTTCGCAATGGGGCAGATGGTGCCCCTCCTCCTCCTGGAGCCCATTACGATGCAGAGCATTGGCTGCAGCCTGGGCAGCCAGTGTTCCGGGGTGGAGAAAAGTCACACGTCTCTCCCCCAGTGACTGAATGGGGTAGGGTAGGCTGGCGTCGCGCAGGTGGGAGGCAGCTGCAGGACAGTCCTGCTGGGTCGGTGGCAGGTCGAGACGCTTGGATGGGGTAGCCAGTGACTGCCAGCCACTGGCTATCCGATCAAGCACCTCACTAGCCATGCGGCCACTGACCACAACCTATCCCCATCCAAGCACCTCGCTAGTGACTGTCGGCCACATGGCTAGCAAGGCGCTTGGATTGGGTGGCCAGCGAAGCACTTGGATTGGGCTCACAGCTGCTGGTCATCCCATCCAAGCACCTCGCTAGCCACGTGGCCACCAGCCACTAGCAAGGTGCTCGGATGGGGGTAGGCCGCAGCCAGCAGCCATGCGAGTGCAGGTCAGCCACCATTCCCAGCCCCACTTCCCCAAGGGCAGCACTCGGCTGTACTTGCCTGTTCTGCTGCTGGAGCGGTTGGGGGCAGTCTGAGGTGGGCATTTGGGAACAGAGTGGGAGGCTGCCGCGGGCAAAGTTAGGAAAGCTGGCTGGGCCACGTGGTCAAGGAGCCAAAGAATAACTGCAGCTATGCCTCAATGTGTCACTAAGGCAAGCTGTGCAACACTGCAAGCGAGGCCAATAAATAGTGGGTGGGCGGGGCAGGGCAAGGGGTGGGTGAGCCAGCAATTTAACAAGCGGTTTGGTGTGCTACAAGGGCAATAAATTACAAACAAACACTGAACTATTTGTTAAATTGCTGGCTCGCCTGCCCCTCACCCCGCCCCCACCCCACCACTATTTATTGGCAGTAAATAGTGGTGGGGAGGGGCAGGTGAGCCAGCAATTTAACAAACGGTTCTTGTGCTGTGAGGGCCGAGGCCAAGAAATAGTGGTGCAGATGGGTGGGGCAAGGGGCGGGGTGAGCCAGCAATTTAACAAACGGTTTGGCTGAACACCTAGAACTGGCAGAATCCCACCACTGGTTACTTCTATGAGTCATGGGCTGTTGAATTATTTATACTTCTGGGTGCCATTTCATCTGTGTCAGATGAACAGTCAGGGGAGGTTGGTAATCTCCCCTGACTCAGATGCTATAACAATCTCAAAATATTGTAATGACAATCTGTGAATAATATTTCCAAATATATAAACATATTTTTATTTCCTTCATGGGCAGGTATCCCCTCTCTCTCTGTGTAATGATAATTGCCCTTCAGGTTACAGAAAGACCCCAAAAGATGGAAAACCGTTTTGCTGTTATGGCTGCATTCCATGTCCACAAGGAGAGATCACAAATCAGACAGGTCAGGGAGATTATGAATGTCCTCCATCACTTACATGTTACACTCAACTTATTATTTTAAAGGTTGTTCCTTTCTTTCTTCTGATTTACTATCTAAAACTTTGTGAATGTAGTAGTGGAGGAATATTGAATACATCTTGTATTAAGGTACCTTTGAAGTCCTTTCTATCTTTGGTTGAATTAGAACAATCTCAACATGAACCTTTTCTTTTTCGTTTGTAGGAAGGTTTGCCAATACCATTGTGATATTTATGCTTTAAAAATAAATAAACAAAACGGACCTTGGTTATTTACTCTCATCCAAGCAGAAATCCACATGAAGACACCAGGGGTGGGCTTCAAAAATTTTAGCAAGGGGTTCTCTGCCCAGTTGCTGGGTGGGTGTGGCCATGGTGGGCGTGGCCTAGTCAGCTCCTGTGCCATGGCGGGGGGGAGGACGTTTTTGCCCTGGCAGGGCTCCGGTGGCTTTCCTCAAGCCACCAGGAGGGCAAAAATGGCCTCCCCAGGCTCCGAAGGCCCTCTGGAGGCCGGAAACAAACTTCCAGTAGGCACATTTTTCGCCCTCCCTGAGCCTCCATGCATGCCCTGCACTTACCTGCATCCAAAACGGGCCACATGGGGACTCCTGGGAGGGGTGAGACAGACTGGGTGGGGGCAGCCAAGAGTGGGATTTGGGGGTTCTCCAAACTGGATAGAATCATAGCTAGTGGTTTTCCCAAACCCCCAGCAGCCTACCCCATGGAAGAGACTATGTTGTTACTACTATTATTATTATTATTATTTACATTTGTACACCATTCTATCTCTCCCAAAACATATTTATTTTAAACAAATACACGGCCAACGTAACCTTTACATAAATCTTCATCCTCTGAATGGTAGTCTTTCAACTATCTCTTCATTTTCTGTTTATACTTACTTTTGCAGATATGGACCAATGCTTCCAGTGTCCAGAAGATCAGTATTCCAATAAGAAAAATAATTTCTGCCTTCTCAAATACATAACTTATCTCTCCTATGAAGAAATGTTAGGAAGCATCTTGATGATTATGGCCATTTTCCTTTCTCTCACCACAATTTCTGTATTAGGAGTGTTCCTGAAGTACCACAACACTCCTATCATTAAGGCCAACAACCGCAGCCTCTCCTACACCCTCCTCATCTCCCTCCTCCTCTCCTTCCTTTGTCCTCTGCTTTTCATTGGCAGGCCCACGGCGGTGACCTGTCTCCTTCGACAGACTGCTTTTGGGATCATCTTCTCAGTGGCTGTTTCTTGTATATTGGCCAAAACCATCACTGTGGTTCTTGCTTTCATGGCCACCAAGCCAGGATCAAAGATGAGGACATGGGTTGGGAGAAGACTGGCCCTTACCATTGTTCTCTCCTGCTCCCTCATTCAAACCCTCCTTTGTACTGTGTGGCTGGCCACCTCACCCCCTTTCCCAAACTTTGATATGCACTCCTTTATTTCTGAAATCATTGTGGAATGCAATGAAGGATCAGTTGTCATGTTTTATAGTGTCTTGTCTTTTATGGGCTTCCTGGCAATGGTCAGTTTTATTGTAGCTTTCTTATCTAGGAAACTACCTGACACTTTCCAGGAAACCAAATCTATTACTTTCAGCATGCTTCTTTTTTGCAGTGTGTGGTTGTCCTTTATCCCTGCCTATGTGAGCACAAAAGGGAAATACACAGTGGCTGTGGAGATCTTCTCCCTCTTGGCTTCTAGTGTTGGACTTCTGGCTTGTATCTTTTTCCCCAAATGCTACATCATCATTTTGAGGCCTGATCTGAATAAAAGGCAACATCTAATAAAGAGAATTATTTAAGCAATTCCTTTTTTTTAAAACATTAAATTAGCATTGTCTGATGAATCTCATGAGGCATCAATTTTGAGAGGTACTTTAAGGGTCATATAATCCATTTCAAGGAACTTGAGGTAAGTCTAGTGCATCATCCAAACATCTAAAAATTGTGCAGTAGGCTTTTTCACATTTGGCCTTATTTATGTATTTTTCTAAATCAGATAAATCTGGGATCTAGCTTCTCAGGCATAGATTTATTTGATATTCACTTAATGGGGTTGTTTTAGTTTAGTGAACCTGATATCTTAATTAAAGTTAGTAAATAGCATTTACAGGAAGACACAAAAAATGGAATTAAAATATTAAACATTTCTGTAAATGGATAAAAGTAAGTAATATGATTTGTATTACTGAATATTGAATATTCTAAAATTAAACTAATAAAGCAGCTGTATAGAAAATGAATTGACTTACATAAAAGTAATTTTTAAATAATGCAGTGAAATACTATTATACTGAGTAGCTCAGCACTCACAATATATTAGTATTTTGTGCTTACATAGGTAGATGTTTGGAGGCTGGCATTCTCCTTTTGTTCAGGGGTGACTATTTAGTTAACACAAAGCATTAAAAGAACAGCACTGATACTCCCAAATCTTACAAGTATAGAAAATATTGTTTCTTATAAGGTATACTAAATATCCTAGGGTGTACTGAAAACCAGATTAGAATTAAAAGATCAAGGGGTGGAACTGGAGTGGTGGTCATACCTGCAGATACAATCGTGTTATGTGAAAGATGTGAAAATATGGGGTTTTTATAGAGAATTAATAACATAGGATAAATTATTAGTGGGGATTGATGACAAATTGATAAGGATACTATACAATTAGTTATTAGACTATAAAATGGAAAAAGAACAATGGTTGTATCGGCTAAAAATTTTGGATATAGTATTGATTTGGACAATTAGCAAAAGCTTTGGGAGAGAAATCGGAAATTGACATTGGTCACATCATAGAAAGAAAATCTTTATAAAATGTTTAATAGGTGGCCTCTCCCACTGACAAGATTGGCTAAAATGTTTAGCAATATGTCCCCAAACTGTTGGAAATGTAAACAAATACCAGGCACATACTACCACATGTGGTGGACCTGTAAAAAAGGCAAGGAAATTTTGGATACAAATTCATATGTGGTTAGAAAAAATGGTTAGACAACGTATAGAGTACAAGCCAGAATTATTTCTATTAGGCATTATATCAGATGGCTATGATAAAGGGACAATACACCTAATATTACACATCCTGACTGCAGCAAGAATGGTGAATGCACAGCAGTGGAAGAGTGAAAACACCCCTTCAGAGGACGAGATAATAAGGAAGGTACTAGTCTGTGCAGAAATGGATAGACTAACATTAAAAATAAAAGACAAAGAAGAGACAGAATATTATGATATATGGAACAGATTCTATCAATGGTTAGAAGCACGAGGTGGAAGTTGGGATACGAAAAAATTAGGTTAGATGGACTTGGAAAGGGATACTATATATGCATCGTTGTATTAGAATGAATATGATGCTCAAAAATAACTGTACAACACTAGCATTGTTTAAATAGTATATATGTTATGTGTTTTCATTTTGGTTTTTATGGCAAGTAAAGTGCCAGGACAATCACACTGTATTCCTTATGTATTTATATGTAAACAATAAAAATATATTAAAAAAAATAAAAATAAAAGAACAGCAACTAGGGTATAGCCCTATTTCATTGCAAATATATAAACAAGGTTTCCTAACTTTATGTGAATCTCATGAAAAACTTTCTTCAGAAGCTCCTCATCTATTGTGTTCACTATTTTCCCCTGACAATCATTCAGGAAAGTCATTGCAAAAACCTAATTGCACCACGGGAATAAGCTGTTTTTTGTGCAACACCCAGATGGAAATATTTCTTTCCTCCCAATAAAGAATTCTGGTAAGGGTTGACAATTGATGTCTCCTTTCAACAGGACAATTTACTCTAAAATACAACAGCACATGACCAGTCTGGCACTTTTTGCCAAAAGGATTCCTTTCGGTCTTTGCAAAACTATCAATACAGAAAACTTGTAGCCCAATAACTAGAAGGCTTTCCAGTGAATCCTAGCTGTTCAGTTGAGGAATACTGCCCTCCCCCACCCCACCCCAATCATGGGAGAAGTGAATAGACTTTTTACAGAAAGATTTTCATACTTTACCATCAGGATGTTGGTATTAGGGATGCTTCTTAGGAGTGTTTGCCAAGTTTCTTTTTCGAAATGCACTAGCAGTGATCCCAGTCCATTTCTTCATAAACACCATGAACTGGGTGACTTCACTCTTGGTGGTATCGTTTCTCAAAGCTTTATAATCTCAGAGACAATCACATTTAGAAGACATCCTTTTCAAGACATTTTTGCTGAATATATGTAAGTAATTGGATCTTTAGATAGGTGTTGTTTATTGTTTTGTTTGGGGAATGGAGGAGTAGTTTGGGGTGGATAGGAAAGAGAAAGAGAGAGAGAGAGAGAGAATATTTATCGTGATCAATAGATAAAGATAAAATAAAAACTATAGTATATTTATTTATTTATTTATTTATTTATTTATTTATTTCATCAGGCATGTATTAGATAACAGATATAAGTATAAACATAATTATGAATAGATGAAATGGATATGAATAAAACGGGAACATTAGGACAAGTACGGTAGGCACGTTGGTGCGCTTATGGATGCCCTTTAAAGACCTCTTAGGAATGGGGTGAGGTCGACAGTAGACAGTCTAAGGTTAAAGTTTTGGGGGTTTGAGGAAGAAACCACAGAGTCAGGTAGTGCATTCCAGGCATTAACAGCTCTGTTACTGAAGTTGTATTTTCTACAATCAAGTTTGGTGTGGTTTACCATAAGTTTGTATCTGTTATATGCTCGTGTATTGTTGTGGTTGAAGCTGAAGTATTTATTGACAGGTAGGACATTGTAGCAGATTATTATATGTACTACGCTTAGGTCAGACCGAAGGTGGCGAAGTTCTAAGTTGTCTAAGCCCAAAATTTCAAGTCTGGTGGCATAAGGTATTCTGTTGTGAGCAGAGAAGTGAAGGATTCTTCTCGTGAAATATCTCTGGACTCGTTCGATTGTATTAATGTCCAATATACATGCGGGTTCCAGACAGATGAGCTGTATTCAAGAATTGGTCTAGCAAAAATTTTATGTGCCCTAGTTTGCAGTTCAATATTACCGGAGAAGAAGCTACATAAAGAAAAAGCTATGTAAAGAAACTATATAAACTAATTAGAGCAAAAAAAAAAAAAAAAACCTTTCAGAAAAAATTTCCACCTTGGTTTAACTCTGCAGAAGTAATTATTTCTTACCACCTCTGAAAAACCACCAAGCATTTTATTTTTGAAAGAACAGAAAGATTTCTCATCTATACCAACTCAACCTTGGAGCTATTGAAGTTTGCAAAAGAAAAGGAAAACTGCCTTCATATTACCACAATTTTAAAATTGTTTTTCTTTATATTTGATTTTTTTAAATTTGATGCCAGTTGAAAAATGGGCAGCGTTAGTCTATCATTGATTTGCTCAGAAAATTTACAGAACATTTTTTTTTACAAGTAAGATTAATTGTAGAATAGTATTTCCAACATTTGGCTGCTAATGCAAGTACATATCTGAAGATATTTCCAGTTTATTTGATATGAATTCAGAGAGTAACCAACTTTAGAATCATTAGGATTGCAATTGCAAACATTTGTCCTGCAGGTACTTAATATTTTTTTTTAAATTGAATTGCAGATTGCTAACTCAGACCTATCAACACATTTTGGCTGTTGAATTTGCTGTAAAGGAGATTAATGGAAATCCTGAGATCTTAACCAACATGACTCTGGGCTTCAACATCTACAACAACTATTTTGACCTAAAATTGACATATGCAGCTACCATGGAAATTCTATCCACACCAGACAGGTTCACCCCAAACTACAAATGTGATTTCCAGAATAATCTGGTCGCAGTCATTGGAGGACCTAATTCAGATTATTTTCTTCATGTAGCACCTATTTTGAATAAATACAAGATTGTACAGGTAGATTTTGTTTATGAAAAAGGAGGAACTGAAGAAATCCTTCACAATCCCCTAGCTTGTCATAAACAAAAGAGTCTAAGTTTTTTGGCTACAGAATGCTTATTTGAACACTGGTTAAAGACAATAATAAAGCAGAAACCAAATATTGAGTTCAGTAAGGGAATTTCTACACAAAACATGGATCTAATATTTAATTAATTTCAAAATTCAGGTTACCTTTAGTAATTCCACTTTCCATAGCTTACCTTGGTTAAATATTTTAATTGCTAGGCTTCCATTTAATAATGCATAAAAGTAGTAATTTACATTATTCTCAGGACCATGCCATTTGAGTCAAAAATAGACAGCACATCTTTAGAAATCACAATATGCTGAGGGGATTACAGCAAAAACAACCAAAAATATTTTTTTTGTTGTTAGTTGCAAAGTCATGTCCGACCCATCACGACCCCATGAACAACATTCTTCCAGGCCGTCCTGTCCTTTACCCTTCCACTGGGGTCGATTTAAGCTCATGCCTACTGCTTCAGTGACTCCATCCAGCCACCTCATTCTCTGCCGTCCCCTTCTTCTTTTGCCCTTAATTGTTTCCAGCATTAGGTTCTTCTCCAGTGACTCCTTCCTTCTCATTAGGTGGCCAAAGTATTTGAATTTCATCTTCAGGATCTGGCCTTCTAAAGAGCAATCAGGGTTGATCTTCTCTAGGTCTGACCGGTTTAATCGCCTTGCAGTCCAAGGGACTCACCAAAAAGAATTGTAAACCACAATTTCTTCTGAAACCTTGTCCTATTCTGTCTTTCTTCTTTTTCTTTACACCTGCCTTCTCTTAGCTTGCATATTCTTCTGCTTCAGAAATGAGTGCACCACATCAAGCAATTTCCTTCCATTCAATGTTCCCCAATGCTGATTATCAATATTATTCCATTCTCCAGTTCTTACTATATTTCAAATGGACCTGGATTGGCATATTTTATATTGGTATTGGCAGTCAAACAGAATCATTGCTCCAGAAGGTATTACCTTTCTTTTCGCAGCATGGTATCTGCTTTGATTTCATTCAACAGTTACCCGGTGTGGGGTTAGGTAAGCTTGATGTGATTTTGGAGGAAACCCGTGTCAAAATGACCCTTGCCTTGAATAGCAGGGCTAATGCTGTTATCTTTCATGGAGCATTTCAGAGTGTGATGCTTTTACAGTTTGTACTTAAAATTGCAGAAGATGATGATATGGCAGGGAAAAAAGGAAAGGTGTGGATTATGACCGCAGATGTGGATTTCACCTCCATCCTGTTTCAAAGAAACTGGAGCATGGATTTCCTCCATGGTGCTATATCCCTGGCAGTCCAAACTAAGGAAGTGTCAGGATTTGAAAGATTTGTTCAGATGAGGAACCCTCTTTTGCATAAAGGAGATGGCTTCTTGAAAGAGATCTGGCAGCAACTGTTTGATTGTCTGATTCCAAACTCTTCCACTGAGTCAGTGGACCAGAATATCTGCACTGGAGTGGAAAGGTTGGAGGATCTTCCTATGACTGTTTTTGAAACAAGGATGACAGCCCACAGTTACTGTGTCTACAATGCTGTCTATGCTGTTGCACATGCTTTGCATGCCCTGTATTCATCCATAGACCATCAAAGATCAGGAATGACATGGAAAATTATGAAACAACAGCTGTGGAAGGTAAATCTCCTTATCTGATTAGTGCAAGATATGGCACCATATCTGTTGATAGAACAGTAATATTATGAGGGTTTTTTGTATTTAATTTATTATTGTGAGATATTTGGTCCAGAGATCTTCATATTTCCATGAAGAAGAGTTAATTATTTTTTCCAGGTGGGATGCCTATATCAACATCTGTGATTCAAGAATATCAACAGAGAAAAAGTTTGGAGTCAGTTGCCCCCTACTCTCTGCTCTGTATATTTTTAGTTAGCAATTTTGTTTTTGTTTCTACAACTATCCTATATTCTATTTTTCATCCAGTGTAATGCTATTTCTCCCCCTTCGCCCAAAAAATAAATTATTCCAAATTGGTTGTGAATTATTTTCCTTCCTTTGAACCTTTTCTCCATGCTAGATTCTCTCCATTATCTTTCAAAAAAATGGGTAACATTGATTGCAGATCTTTATTTCGTTTTGGTTTTCTTCTATGTTTTGTAAAAAAACAAAAAAAAAAATGTGCAAAGCAAGAAATCTGATCCAATGTTCAATTTACTCTTCTGATCTATTTTCAACATTTTTCCAAAAGAAATCTCCTTATAAAATCCTATCATCTATATTAATGACTTCATGATTCTGTTAGGTATATTAGGATCATGGCTCATTTCTAAATGGAAAAACAAATTTCTGCAGTTCAGTTGGGCTTTGTAACAAAATATTTCATAGGATAATTGTATATTGTAAGTGCTAAGTTAAACTTTAGATTTGTATTTTCAGCTCTAGAACTACCTATATTTCATACTTTCAGGTCTCTCTTTGATAGACTTGTACATCTTTATCCTAATTTGCACATAATCTACCGTATTTTTCGGACTATAAGATGCACCAAGATTGTGAAAAGGAAAACAAGAAAAATAATAGTTTTTGGCCTCTGTGCGTCCAGTTTTTGCCCTCCCCAACCCCCAGGAGCACTCTGCAGACCTCCCAAACCCTCTGCACATCCCATTTTTGTGAAAAATGGGCCTGTTTTTGGCAAAAATGGGACGCGCTGGGTGGGGTTTTGGGAGGCCAAAAATGTCTGTATTCAATGTATAAGACACACCAACATTTCCACCCTATTTTAGGGGGGAGAAAGTGTGTCTTATACTCCGAAAAGTATGGTGGTTGATTATAGTTTACCGCTATTATATTTATCTCAGTATATCAGCATAAGTTTGCATAAAGTTACCTGCTCATCCTTAATTATTGATTTATTTACATTTTATTTTTATACTATTATCATATACTTTTGGAAAAGTAATCAAGGTAAAAGTGTTCAAGGTCTTTAGCTTA
The DNA here is from genome assembly GCA_022577455.1 of Arizona elegans. NCBI lineage: Eukaryota > Metazoa > Chordata > Lepidosauria > Squamata > Colubridae > Arizona > Arizona elegans. Next base: position 3,571,314 of record JAKOOJ010000021.1, on the reverse strand, counting down.
CACAAACATTAACTAGTTTTGAGATTTTCAATATATTAAGTAAAACATATCATGTTTTGTCCGTAAGAAATAAATTAATGTTGTAGAATTTGTAAGGAGTGTGTCATTCCTTAATCATTTATATTAGAATGATAAGAAGCAAAGCATTGCAAAGCATTGCAAAGCATTGCAAAGAATTAAAGAGTCCCTTGGGAGTTGGGTGGCATAAAAATGTGACAAACAAACAAATAAATAAATAAACAAATAAATAAATAAATAAATAAATAAATAAATAAACAAACAATAAATGTTCATACCATGATTTATGTCTTTTCATTTATTTATGTTTCCATTCTTGCTGTCTAGCTTCACCATTTTTTGAGACGAGTTTCATTTAACAACAGTGCTGGGGACAAGATTTCCTTTGATGAAAATGGTGAATTGGTAACAGGATTCGATATCATAAACTGGGTCACCTTCCCAAACCAGTCTTTCCTTAGAGTTAAGGTGGGAAGCATCGATCGAGATGGACTCTCGCGTCACCTGCTGACCATTTCAGAGGATAACATCATCTGGCCTACTTGGTTCAATCAGGTAGAATCCATCTCATATTCCATATTGATGTATTACTTTGCCCAATATTCCAAGGAGAACAGAGGTGGTATTCAGCCAGTTCTGACTGGTTCGGGCGAACCGGTAGCAGAAATTGCGGGTGGGTGCCGCCCCCATCCCCACCCCCGCTCTATGCTGTCCTGTTTAGGCATGGTTTTCAGTCCGGGCACATGCGCGAAAGGCATTCACACGAGCAAAGAGCATGCACTCACGTTTTCAGTGGTGGGCGAACCAGTAGGTAAATTATGTTAATCCCACCTCTGAGAGTCACATAGCCCTAACACAATTGCATCATATTTTGTTGAGTACTTTTGTCTTAAGGGAAAAAAAACCTGACCTTATATATTTACTCTATGGTCAGATGGTCAAATGAGTATTCTAGTAAAATATATATTCATTTCTTACCTTGTTTTGCTTCACTTATAGGAATTGTCAGTGAATTTGAGTCCTTTTGTTACAGTAGCTGACAAATGATGGAGTGGGAGCAAATTGTACAGTTTATGGCGGTATCCTCGGCTATGGACATTGGCTTCAAAGCTCTGTTCTTTTTTATTAAATGATCAGAGCTTACAGCACACGTTAAAATGGCAAAGGATTTGTTTATTAAATGTATGTGTCAGGGATCCAAGTAACACCCCCAACGAAAGAAGACTCCGAGGCTAGAAGTTCCTCAAAGTTCCATTTTATTAGAGATGTCATATTGGCACATCTGGGAAAACCTGGATCTGAAAGCTTCCAGGTTTTCCCCACCCAAAAGAAAATCCAAGTCCCTGCCCCAGCACCCATATGTCCATCACATGGTCCAATCAATGTGCCGTCCCAACTGGAGATGCCTCCCAGTCACACCACTCCAGGTACAGGGCAGGATGTCCTTGACTCTCCAAGAAAAGAATGTTATTATGGCTAGATATCTCTCGAATTCATACAATCCCCTCTCCTAATTTCCTACAGCACTAAAAGTGGCAGCTCTGAAGATCCAAAGTAAAAGATGGCATTCAGGACTGACAGTATGTGCCATTAAGAGCCAGTGACTCACTTCAAGTGATCCTGGAACTCATATCCTTGTATATGCAGGTTCAATCAGGACTTTCTGTTGGAGGTCACAATATATGTAATCTCATTCTGGAGTCATTCTGCCTACAGACACATTTGTCAACCCATTTACCAATAAAAAAAGGGAGAGGGTATTATATAATTCAATAGCATTTTGTTGTTGTTTTTTCCTTTTCCTTTGGATAACTTTATGCAATTTTTTAAATTAATTATCTCAAAGATATTGGTAAATCATATTTGCCAGATTCTTTTCCAAATATTATCAGATTTTCTGTATATTTCTTCTAAATTTTTGTTTAGTGTTGAATTATCTTATGGGGAGAATTTCAGTCCTTCACTTGGCAAAATAAGCTAACACCACATGTTGGCAAAAGTGTAATGGAAGCATTCTTAGCTGAACTCTGGTTCTAATGTTAACTTTGATAAAGGTTAACATTAGGTCATCTGCAAAACCATATAGTCTTAACTAGAGAAACAACAGCATGCAAATTGCAGAAAGTATGTAAAGAATAGCAAGGAAATTGAGATAAAATTTCAATTTCTCTCTGATCAAGAGAAAAAAAATAAGTGAGGTTGAATTTATTTCCTTATTCCAGAAGAAAGGAATATGACATCAATCAATCATTTTAATGGGGTTAGGTTTGTTTTTGTTTTTTTTTGTTTGTTTTTTTGTTTTTTTAATTGATTTATATGCCGCCCTTCTCCGGAGACTCAGGGCGGCTTACAATGCGTTAAGCAATAGCCTGCATACTTTTGTATATTTATACAAAGTCAGCTTATTGCCCCCACAAACTGGGTCCTCAATTTACCTACCTTAGAAAGGATGGAAGGCTGAGTGAATCTTGAGCCTTGGAGAGATTCGAACCAGCAGTAATTGCAGGCAGCTGTGTTAATGACAAGGTGCTTAGACCACTGTGCTATCAAGGCTCCTAAATATTGTTTTATTGTCTTGTTCAGTTTGACACTTTTGATTGATTAGTTTTGGTGGGTTTTTTTCAGAATTGAGGCAGCTAAAGGATGCAGGGGTTAATCTAACAGGAATAAAATGAATGCCATTAAGTTTTATAATGTAGGTGAGCTCACAGAAGCAACTACCTGCAGCAACTGAAACATTCAGTTGATGTGTAGAGAAGGAAGTCCATCTTATCACAACATTTAGAATAATAGAGTTGGAAGGGACCTTGGAGGTCTTCTAGTCAACCCCCTGTTTAGGCAGTATACCCTACACCATTTCAGACAAATGGTTATCCAATCTCTTCTTAAAAACTTCCATTGTTGGAGCATTCACAACTTCTGGAGGCAAGTTGTTCCGCTGATTAATTGTTCTAACTGTCAGGAAATTTCTCCTTAGTTCTAGGTTGCTTCTCTCCTTGATTAATTTCCACCCATTGCTTCTTGTCCTACCCTCAGGTGCTTTGGAGAATAGCTTGACTCCCTCTTTTTTGTGGCAGCCCCTGAGATATTAGAACACTGCTATCATGTCTCCCCTAGTCCTTCTTTTCATCAGACTAGATATACCCAGTTCCAGCAACGGTTCTTCATATGTTTTAGCCTCTAGTCCCCTAATGATCTTTGTTGCTCTTCTCTGCACTCTTTCTAGAGTCTCAACATCTTTTTTACACCGTGGTGACCAAAACTGAATGCAGTATTCCAAGTGTGGCCTTACCAAGGCATTATACAGTGGTATTAACACTTCATGTGATCTTGATTTTATCCCTCTGTTTCCATAAGCAATACCATCTCAACATATTCAATGACAATCCATGAATATTATTTTAAATATATTAAGATTTTTTCTGATTTCCTTCATGGACAGGTATTGCCTCTCTCCCTCTGTAATGATAATTGCCCCTCAGGTTACCGAAAGACCCCCAAAGAAGGAAAACCATTTTGTTGCTATGATTGCATCCCATGCCCACAGGGAAAAATCACAAATCAGACAGGTAAGAGATGTTATGAAAGATACCAGATGTTATCCATCGTTTTAATACCTTACTCAATTTCCTAAATATGTACAACTTTTCATACCTGAGTACCTCATCTCTGCTGAAAACAGTGAAGGGTATGAGACAAAGCTTTCTCTTTAAAATTCATTTTCTCTCTTGTGATTTACTTGCAGATGAAAGTTTCTGAAAATAGTGATGAAGGAAATATTTAATACAATTTCCATTAAGGGATACCAATAGCAATAGCACTTAGACTTATATACCGCTTCATAGTGCTTTTACAGCCCTCTCTAAGCAGTTTTACAGAGTCAGCGTATTGCCCCCAACAATCTGGGTCCGCATTTTACCCACCTCAGAAGGATGGAAAGCTGAGTCAACCTTGAGCTGGTGACATTTGAACTGCTGAACTGCAGCTAGCAGTCAGCTGAAGTAGCCTGCAATACTGCACTCTAACCACTGTGCCACCTCGGCTCTTGAAGTCTGTCTTGTAGTCTGTCCTGCACTCTTGAAGATTGTTGAAGTCCTTTGAAATTTTGGTTGAACTCAAACTGTTTTTCCCCTGCACCAACCATTCTCATTAGGTGACCATTCTCTCCCAGTTCCTTGCGCTGATCTTTCTCCTTTTGTGCTCATTTACTGCTGCTGAGGCAGAAATGCCTGGCTCCATTTGTTGTCTTCCTTTTCCATCACCATCTTCATAAACCTGCATGATTAAAAAGACCTTCAAAAGACATTGCAACTGACTTCCAGTTGGCTCTGCGAGCCTTGAAGATGCTCTTTTACGAGCGCCCGATCCTCGGCTCCGTTAAAGCCCCAGAACAGCTGAAAAACAGCTGTCTGGAGGCTTGGAACTCTCTCCCCGGGCAAAGGGGAGAGAGAAGAGCTGACAGGTGGAGGTAGAGCCCCCCCAAACACCCTAGGAAAGATCCTGGGGCGTGAAGGGCGTGTGCTCCCTAAAAGCCTGTCAAGCCGCTCCGGACCAGGGACGAATCCGCTAATTAGCGGACCTAGAAGCCGCGACCAATTCTGCCGAATGGAAATGAGGGGACTTTAACATTTGGAACCAGCAGCAGGCAGAACAAGCAAGGAGAAATCAGACTACAAGTATCTTTACTTAACTCCGACGTTTGTAGTCTCCTTCGGAACTAACAATTAGCACTTCACAACAAAATGGCGATTGAAGCTTGAAAGGGCGGGGGAAAGTGAAAGTTACAAGAAATTTTTGCTTTGCTGGCAGCCCTTTGCCTGGAAAGAACTTTTGTGTTGATAGAAGGAGGATTTTAAAACGCTAATTAAGTTTGGAATTTTTTTGAGGAACTTTTTTTTTTTGGCTTCTGATTAAAATATAAAGAATTTTAAATTGGAGATGGCCTCAAAACCTGTAAAGACTGTTCCTACTAAAGGAACTGTGAGTGCTGGTAGCTCCCCAGCTCATATTTCTAGATTACAAGCCTCTGCCCCTCCAGCTGATCCACAGACTTTAACATTGGAAATGTTACAACAAGTCCTCCAAGTTATGCAAAACAAAATTGTTAATGTGATTGATGAAAAAATTAAGGAAACTAATGAAAAAATACAGACTGTGTCAGATGAGATTGTAATTCGGAATCAGCATATTAGGGATGATATACTAATGGCATTTAAGTGCTTGGCAGGCAATATTGAAATGGTGGATGATAAAGTTGAAGAAATTAAACAATCGTCGGAAATTTTGGATAGTAAATTAGGAGAAGCTCAAAACAGAATTCAGAGGGCTGAAGATGATGTAACAATGATACAATATAGAGACATGGAATTTGCTTTAAGATTTAGAGGGGTGAAGGAGAATGAACAAGAGAACTTGAAAGAAATGATGTCAGAAGTATTGGAACCATTGTTGGGGGAGACAAAAAATGATCTGGGCTGGCAGATTGACAAGATATTTCATGTTAACTCTTGGGTTGCCAGACAGAAACACCTACCAAGAGATATTGTGATATATTTTACTACAAGGAGAGTACGTAATGAAATTCTACAGGCTACTTTTAAAAACAAGTTTTGGGTTGAAGGCCAGGAAGTGATGACAATGAAAGAAATCCCCCCCAAGATACTGAGAGCTAGAAGGGAGTATGCTTTTCTGGTGGATGAACTGAAAAAACGCCAAATACAGTATAGATGGGAGGTGCCACCTGGACTAGTGGTGACCTTTTCTGGAGAGAGGCATCGGCTTAATACAATTTGGAAAGCAAGAGATTTTTACATTAATGTACTAAAGGCTGGCACACCCAAATCACCAGAAGGCAAAAGAAAGGAAGCAATGGAAGGTGAGAAAGAAGAGCTACTGACAGTAGTTCAGTGGGGAGCTTTGACTGGTCAAGAAGAAACATTACAAATTCAGATGGCTGTTCAAGAGTTGGAGCTAATTGACCTATTGCAGGAACTAAAGGATCAAAGACAGACCAGATCGGTGACAGCTAGACTCAAAGAAGAATTAAGACAGCAACAATCCCAGAGGGCAACTCAAGAAATAATTCAAGAAACTACCAAAACGGGAACAGTGGGGGGAGCAAGACCTAAAAGTCAAATGAGGCAAGACCATCAGGATTTGCTCCAGAGGCTCCAAAGACCCAGAGATGGGAACTAGATTTTTGACCTGGAACATTAATGGTTTGAATTCTCCACAGAAAAGAAGAAAAATATTTCATTACCTTAAACAATTTAAGAACGAAGTAATTTGTCTACAAGAGACTCATATAAGAATACAAGATCAAAAATATTTGATAAATGCAAGACTTGGTACACATTATGTAGCAGCAGCACCAGAAAAGAAAAATGGTATAGTCATATATCTGAAAAGAGACTTAGTTGCTAAATTAATTGAAGCAGATGACCAAGGAAGATTTTTAGCGATAGAACTTTTAATAAAAGGAGAAAAAATACATGTAATTGGAGTTTATGCCCCGAATCAACAACAAGAAAACTTTTATAACTTACTACACTCGAAGTTGACACAATGGGCATATAAAACTTGTATCCTGTTGGGTGATTAGAATGGTGTTTTGGACATTAAAAAAGACAAGAAGGGACCTAAACAAAATGTTTTAACAAGAACAAAATTGCCCAAAGCGTTTTGGGAGATGATGGATGATTGGGATTTGAGGGATATTTGGCATGAAAGAAATCCGGAAGAAAAAGATTTTACTTTTTTCTCAGATAGACATCAATCCTTTTCAAGGATTGATTTTATATTAATTACCAATGATCTCTTATCTAGGGTGAAGAACACGAAGATTTGCTCAAGAATATTGACAGACCATAGTCCAGTTTGGCTGGAATTGGAGTGTGGAAAAGGGTCTAGGAGGTCCTGGAGGTTAAATGATAACTTGTTTAGGTATGAAGAAAATGTAAAAGAGTGTAAAAAATTTATGAAATAATTTTTTGTTATGAATATGCAAAAGGGTACATCTATGGAAATGGTATGGGATGCAAGTAAAGCATATATGCGAGGAATGTTGATATATTTGAATAATAAACATAGAAAGAAACAGGGGGCAAAAAGAAAAGAATTAGAAGATGAGATTAGTAAACAGGAACAGGCTTTAATAGTCAATCCAACAAATAAGAAAATCAAAGAGGCAATCAATTTATTGAAAGGTCAATTTAATATGTTAATAGCAGATCAAGTGGCAACTAACTTACGATATGCAAAACATAATACTTTTTACAATGCCAATAAACCAGGTAGGTGGTTAGCATATTTGTTAAGGAAAAAGCAAAAATCAAGGACAATAGAGAAAATAAGATATAAGGGTAAAGAGGTTTATGAGCAACAATTGATTAAAAAATCTTTCTTAGAGTTTTATTCGAGGCTGTATACTGGTGATAAAATTAAAGATATAGATATAGACAGATATTTGCAGAAAGAGAATATTTATACAATCTCAAATGAGCAGAGGGATAGTTTAAATCAAATGATAACTTTCGAGGAAATTGTGTTAGCAATTAAGCAGTTGAAAGTGGGTAAAGCTCCTGGGACGGACGGTCTGACAGCTATTTATTATAAAACTCTACAGGAGGAAATGGTGGAACCATAAACAGCACTTATCTCATTGATCCCAAAAGAAGGACATGATGATACAGATCCTAAAAATTATAGGCCGATTTCATTATTAAATACAGATTATAAGATTTTTGCTAAAATTTTAGCAAATAGATTAATGATAGTTATGCAGCAAATGATTCACCATGATCAAACTGGTTTTATAAATGGCAAACAAATGAAGAGTAATGTAAGGCAAATTGTTAACTTATTAGAGTATTTGGGAAGGAACAACCAGGTCCCCACAGTGCTAGTGTTTTTGGATGCTGAAAAAGCCTTTGATAGATTGAATTGGCAATTTTTATTAAAATTAATAGAAATGATGCAATTTGGAGAACAATTTGTACAATCTATTAAGGCAATATATCAAAAACAAACAGCACAAATAATAGTTAATGGTGGCTTAACAGATGCTTTTAATATAGAAAAAGGAACAAGACAAGGTTGTCCCTTGTCTCTGTTATTGTTTATTTTGACGCTGGAAGTTTTACTAAGTAAAATACATGAGATGGATATAATAAAGGGAATTAAAATTAGACAGCATGAGTACAAGTTACGAGCATTTGCGGATGACTTGGTTGTTACCTTAACCCAACCAGTACAATCGGTTACAGCCTTGATGGATATAACCTGTTTATATGGACAAATGCAGCTAAAACGAAAATAATAGCTAAAAATATGGTTAGGAGCCAGAAAGAAGAGATAGAAAGGTTAACAGGATTTGAAGTAGTTAAGAAGGTTAAATATTTAGGGGTTTATATTATGACTGCAAATATGAAATTATATCAGTACAATTATGAACCATTATGGCACAAAATACAGAAAGAGATGGAAAACTGGAAAACATTACAACTGTCTTTGCTGGGAAGGATAGCCGCTGTAAAAATGAATATTTTACCAAAATTTTTATTTCTTTTCCAAATGATACCTATACTTAAAAAAGATGAAAACTTGAAGGAATGGCAGATTAGTAATTTTTGTAACTCTTTTATTATCTAAATATTTTTCTTTAAGTCCATTCTGCATATCATTTTTGGCATATAATTTGGTATAATAATCTACAAAAGCTTCTTTAATTAATTTTTGTTGAAAAATTTCTTTCCCTCCAATATCAATACTGTCAATAGTCCGTATGCTCTGCTTCTTCCTTAATGTATAGGCCAACCATCTGCCCGGTTTATTGGTGTTACAGAATGTGTTGTGGTTCGCATATTGTAAATTTGTTGCAACTTGTTCCGCCATAAACATTTGGAATTGATCTTTCAAAAGTTTTATAGCACCACGTATTCTTTCATCTGTTGGGTTTTTAATAAGTAGCTGTTCTTTATTCTTTATTTCTTCTTCCAGTTCAGAACTTTTCTTTTGTCGATTCAGTTTATGTTTAGAATTCATATGAATGAGTACCCCTCTCATATAAGCTTTACTCGCATCCCACACTATTTCAATTGGGGTACCCTTATTCAAGTTTATTTCAAAAAATTCTTTCAGCTGCTTTTTAAGTTCTGTTATATTTTTTTCATATCTGAACAAGTTTTCATTTAGTCTCCATGATCGTCTCTCAATCTTGCCCATCTCAATTTCTATCCATACTGGGCTATGGTCGGTCAAAGTTCTTGGGAAAATCTTTGTTCTTTTTGTCTTAACAAGTAGATTATCTGATAACAAAATAAAATCTATCCTAGAGAAGGATCTATGTCTATCAGAAAAAAAAATATAATCCAATTCTTTTGGGTTATGTATTCTCCAGATATCTTTTAATTCCAAATCTTCTTTCATATCGAAAAAAGTCTGTGGTAATCTAATCCTTGATTTTGCCAGACTCTTTTTATCTAATTTGGAATCAATTACTCCATTCCAATCTCCCATAATTAAAATAGATCTATAATCCCATTGCAGTATTTTAGTGTGTAAAGTTTTATAAAAATGATCCTGTTGTTGGTTAGGAGCATAAATTCCAATCAGAAGAATTTGGCCATTTACTGTAAGCAGTTCAATTGCTATAAACCTACCATCTTCATCTGCTTCTATAATTTTAGCTGTCAGTCTTTTATTTACATAAATGACCACACCATTCTTTTTTTTTGCAAAGTTGAAGCTATAAAATGTGTTCCTAATTTTGAGTTTATCAAGTATTTTTGATCTTGAGTTCTAATATGAGTTTCTTGTAAACAAATTATATCATTGTTAAATTGTCTCAAATATGTAAATAACTTCTTCCTTTTCTGTAGCGAGTTCAGCCCATTCACATTCCAAGATAAACACTTAATTGTCATCTTCATCTTTTTGAAGCGATGAGCACAATAGCCGAAGATCTTCCGAAATCTTCGGTTTTGCTCCCCCCATGGCTTCACTTTCTTGTGTAGTACTCTTAGCTCCCTTTTTGTATTGTCTTTCCTGTTGTTGCTTTTCTTTAAGTTGCTTAGGTTTTGCACGAGTTATACGCTGGTCTTTAACTTCAACCATCCGAGCCGGGTCCAAAATTGGAGAAGATTCTAACAGGTGCTCTTCCAGAAAACCTCCTGTAGCACCCTGCGTTTCCACTGGCTCCGCCTGCTTAGACTGTTCTTCTATCTCTTGCTGAAGTTGCTTCTTATCACTCTCCTTAATCTCCAGCACTGTGGATGTACATGGAGATGGTGATCTCTCTTTGAAAACAGTAGAATAAAAATATTCCGCCTTCTCAACAGTGTTCAACCAATGTCTTTCTCCATTGTATTTCAGAATTATACCAGTTGGGGCATCCCACCGGAATGGTATCTGTTGTTTTTTCAGTTCATTCACTAGGAAACCAAAGTCTTTTCTATCTCTTAACATTTTAGGTGGCAGTTCTTTATAAACTCCAATTTGAGCTCCCTCCACTTGCACGGAGGAAAGAAAAGATTTTTGCAAAATATCATTTCTTATTGTTCTGTCTGTAAAATATATCACCACATCTCTAGGCAATTGTCTTTGTCTAGCCACCCAGGAATTCACTCTGTAAATTTTGTCTATTTTATAAAAAACCTGTTCAGGATTAATTTTTAATAACACAGCCAAAGCATCAGCACAGATCTGTCTCAGGTCCTGTCTGTCATTCTCTCTAATGCCTCTGAGCCTTATGGCGAATTCCATGGCCCTGAATTGCATCATTGTAATTTCATTTTCAACTCTCTGCATTTTATCATCAACATCAGAAATTTTATAGTCAGTATCCTTAATTTTAACATTGACTTCTGATTTAAATTCTTCCAATTTGGAATCCACTTTAATAATAATTTCTGACAGACCAGACACCACATTCGATATTTTTTTAGTCACCTTGCCATAATCCTGCTTCACCACATTTTTTATTTCATTAATTTCCTGCATAATTTCCTGTTGAGATTTTTGAAATTTATCATCCAAAGCCTGAGAAATAAATTCTTTTAAACTTTCAAAATCAAAGTCTTTTTTTTCTGTCTGTTGAACAGGAGGAAGCTGCTGTTCACGTTTGTGTGTGGGGGATCCCCCCCCCCTGCTGCCTTTCCTTCCTGCTTCTTTGAAGCCATCCTGCCATGTAGGTTAGATTTTCTGAAAAAGGAGATCCTTTTTCCTTTTCCACCACCACAAAGTCCTCTGAAAAAAATCCCCCAGGTTTAATCAAATTGGGGATAGAAGCTAGACTGAAGCAAGCTCAGATTTTAAAAAAGAATTTTTTCCTCTTCTCCTGTTCCTCCTTATTACAGGCAGCACTACTTTGTAACAGATCAAAGTAACTTCACAAATCCACTCTCACTCTCAGCCTGTTAACTCTGCAGCTGGGCGCCATTTTTTTTCAAACCACTTTCACTCTTTCGTACTTTCTCTTAAGTCCAAAAGTCACCAAAGCAATAATACTTGCGATTTCCAGATTTGAGGGTTCAAGTTGATATTTCCGCTATTTGTTAAGGTTGGTTTCATTCAGTTTAAATGTTTGCTGCAGCCGGCTTGCTCTGTGGAAGGCAGAGTCATCCCACACTGTCCGGAGTCTCAGCAAGTTGAAAGGGAGCCGCGCCTGTTTCCTCCCCAGTAACGATTTTCTGGGGGCTCACAGGGACTCAACCTGTACCTTGCTTACTCTCCTCCGGCAATCCTACAGATTTCGGAGTTTTCAAGCCGCTTCTAGATCTCGAAGCGGCTCTTACAGGCGGCGGGGCTGGCGGTCCTTAAGAAGGGACCTCTTCACCGGAGGCAAGCAAACCGGAAGTCCACTAAGCTGGTTTTGAACTTAATAACGGCTGCCAGGTTACTGGTGGCACAGTACTGGAAGAAGGAAGATCCACCTACCATTGAGGAATGGACATTAAAAGTTGTGCATTTGGCAGAAATGGCAAAAATTTCATTATATCTTAAAGACCATTCAAATGAAAGATACATATTGGAATGGAGAAGATGGATCGATTACATACGGACGAAGTATCCGAATAAGAAGATTCATATAGCTTATGAATGAAGTAATTTTAAGTAGTTTATGTTTGTTTTTTGAGTTATAAGGAGTTAAGGATCTAGGGAGAATATGAAATGTAATAATTTGTTAGCATATTTTAGTTTTTGATTTGTGAATGCTATACCCTGTGCTTGTTCTGGGAAGTCTAGGGAGGGGGCTGGGGGGGAAGGAGGGGAAGGGGGGTGGGAAAGGGGAGGGAGGGGTTGAGGGGGGAAGGGTGGGGGGTGAAAATGTTTGTATTTCCTATAAAACTTTTCAATAAAAGACATTGCAACTTACTTTGGAAAGCTTCTTTTGGAATACAGGCCTTTGGAATGCATCAAATGTTATCTCCCAAAGTGGGATTAAAAAAAAGCACAAGAGAAAAATGGTTTACCTTGGGAACTTTTGAGAGAAGGGATGTAAAGGAGAAAGCTCATTGCTGGGCACTAAGATAGAAGGCACCTGGGGGAGCAAACAAATCTGGTGCTTGCTAGAACACAAATGAATTCTGGTTTCTCCTGAAACTTGACACCCACAACATAGAATTCTGGGTAACCAAAAAGGCTTAGATGAGAGGAGATAGGCAAGTGAGGGGGGTGGGATTGTCTCTGCACTGGGAGTCACCAAGCTTGGAATGGCTTGGATTGAGTGTATGAGCTGCAGTGGTGCAGTGGTTAGAGTGCAGTATTGCAAGCTATTTTTGCTGACTGTTGGCTGCCTGCAATTTGGCAGTTCAAATCTCACCAGGCTCAAGGTTGACTCAGCCTTCCATCCTTCTGACCCAAATTATTGAGGGCAGTATGCTGACTCTGTAAACTGCTTAGAGACTGCTGTAGAGCACTGTAAAGCGGTATATAAGTCTAAGTGCTATTGCTATTGCTATTATTGTTTAATGACCCACAATTCTCAGTTAATGGCTACAATGGGTAGAGATTGTGCATGCTAAGCAATGCAGTTATAGGACAGCTTGTTTTAGAAGCATATTTTTAGCAACTGAAAATGTTGTCCAAATTATGGACATAAACCAGAACTATCTGTAAAAAGGACTTTGGTCAATTATTTTTATCCAAGCACAAATCCACATAAAGGGACTTTGCTATTATTGTTATTATGATATACATTTATACAACCACCCCAATTCTCTGCTTTCACTCTTGCTTTAACACAACTTTCCAAATATGTCCTTTATATCCACATTCTCAGCCTGATTGAAACTTTACCATGTTTTGACACTCCATTTAATTTGCTTTTATAGATATGGACCAATGCTTCCAGTGCCCAGAAGATCAGTATCCCAACAATAAGCAGAATTTCTGTCTTCTCAAATATAGAACATACCTCTCTTATGAAGAAAAATTAGGAAGCAGCTTGATGACAGTGGCCATTATTCTTTCTTTGACTACAATTTCTGTACTAGGAGTGTTCCTGAAGTACCACAACACTCCTATCATTAAGGCCAACAACCGCAGCCTCTCCTACACCCTCCTCATCTCCCTCCTCCTCTCCTTCCTTTGTCCTCTGCTTTTCATTGGCAGGCCCACGGCGGTGACCTGTCTCCTTCGAAAGACTGCTTTCGGGATCATCTTCTCAGTGGCTGTTTCTTGTATATTGGCCAAAACCATCACTGTGGTTCTTGCTTTCATGGCCACCAAGCCAGGATCAAAGATGAGGACATGGGTTGGGAAAAGATTGGCCCTTTCCATTGTTCTCTCCTGCTCGCTCATTCAAGCTCTCCTTTGTACTGTGTGGCTGGCCACCTCACCCCCTTTCGTAGATGTTGATATGCACTCCTTTGTTTCTGAAATTATTGTGGAATGCAATGAAGGGTCAATTGTCATGTATTATTGTGTCATGTCTTTTATGGGCTTCCTAGCTATGATCAGCTTTATTGCAGCTTTCCTAGCTAGGAAGTTACCAGACAGTTTCCAGGAAACCAAGTCTATTACCTTTAGTATGCTGGCTTTTTGCAGTGTCTGGTTATCCTTTATCCCTGCCTATGTGAGCACCAAAGGGAAATTCACAGTGGCTGTGGAAATCTTCTCCCTCTTGGCCTCCAGTGCTGGGCTTCTAACCTGTGTCTTTTTCCCAAAATGCTACATCATTATTGTGAGGCCTGATCTGAATAAAAGGGATAATCTAATAAAGAGAAATACATGAGCAATTGACTTTTGTCAATTTGCAAATAGGATTAGCATTGTGAGGTGAGGTGAAAGAACTTTAATTTTTAAAGCGAGTGGTGGTTAGCTACAGCTTTCCATAGCACTTTATTCAGTAGATTCAGATTCAACTGTAAACATGTGCAAGAGTCAAGCAAACTCAAATTATTTCAGACCCACAGGATTTAAAGTGAGATTTGGCAGAGATGTCACATTTGGCTCTTGCTAATTTTATTTTATTCTTGAATTTTTGACCGCTGTGGTAAGGCAATTTTTAGACATTAAGGATAATACATGGATGCAGTGCAGGTATAAACTCCAGTGATATTTTTGATGATATTTAAAAATAATCCACCTTTTTGCTGAATATTGCACATTTTATAAATTATTTTAGAAAAGAAAAAAAGTACAGAAAGAAAGAAGAAAAAGAAATACAGAAAGAAGAAGCTTCCAATTTCTGATTTCCTTTGTTTCCAGTAATGACAAAATTATATCTTACTCTATAATTACCAAAGAAAGCACATGCTTTTCTATTACCCAGTTTTTTCCTAATCAGTGAAACCACAAATCTTAAGGGCATTTTTTTCAGTTTATGCAAAAACACAAATAGATGTTTTTCTCTACTCTTCTAAATTAAAATTATTTTAGCCAACAAGTTCCTTCATCTTTACTAACCATTCGTCTATTGTGGGTATAATCAAAGTGTCAGGTTCCAGAAGGTTCTGGAACACAGTTCTGGTTTGTAGAGTTTTATCTCTGCTCCAACACAAACTGACCAACAAGGAATGCTTCAGCAAAACAATGAATTCTAGTCAGGGCTAACTACTCAGTGCTCCCCATCACCTTTTAAATTCTTCTCGCCTCCCCACCCTATCACGTGCGCAATCCCGTCACCATGTGACCCTGGAACCGTTCGTTTAGCAGGTGGCTGCTGCCCAGTTGGCCGCGGCCACCTCTCAGATGTTTGCCACCATTGCCTCCCTCACTACCTCTCAGTGTTGATGCTGCCATGGCTCCATTGTTTTATTAGGAGGCCAAGTGGGTGGAAGAAAGTTAGTCCCAGATGGTGGGTGGTGTTTGGATCATCCTGTCGCAATCTCCCCCACCAGAGCTGAGACAAAGATTTTCTGTTTTTAGTATGTAATAGTCTTGCTGCAATTTTCATATATAAAAATAAAGTTCCATGGCTTTTTTTTCTAGTTATCTATGTATTTATCCTAAAAGAAATGTCTCTGGTTTCAATTGTATATTAGTCTTCCAAATATTCTGAATTATTTATTTCTATTCAAAATACTTTTAGCTTTTTTACATGTCTATCATACATAATAAAGTGACCATTCATGTTTTTCACATTTCCAGCAGCAAAAATTAAAAGACTTTATGCAACCTAGATAAATTTATCTGGTGGTAATTTCTAACAAAACATTATTTTATAAACATTATCTGTAAGACTAAAAGTGAAAATTTTAATTCTTTCAACCATATATTTCTCCATTGATCCATTTGTATATTATATTATACAGGTAATTGTCAATGTATAACCACAATTAAGAGTAGAATTTCAATCATTGAACAAAGCATGGTAAGGGTTAGTGTCATTAAGTCAGACATCCAAATATCTCCTTTTTCAATGATTGTAATTCTGGCATTCCTGATTGCTTTCATTAAGCAATCTCCCTGATTAAGTGGACAGAGAAACCAAACTACTAACCAAAGAATTTCAGCTCTGCATTGAGATGAAATTCTACCAACAATAGCAATAGCACTTAGACTGATATACCACTTCATAGTGTTTTACAGCCCTCTCTAAGCAGTTTACAGAGTCAGCAACATTGTCCCCAACAATCTGGGTGCTCATTTTACCCACCTCGGAAGGATGGAAGGCTGAGTCAACCTTGAGGAAAGCTGAGTCAACCTTGAGCCTGGTGAGATTTGATCTGCCAAACTGCTGGCAGCCGTTGATCAGCAAAAGTAGAGTACTGCAGTCTAAACACTGTGCCTCCATGGCTCATAACAGCAGGCAGCTGTTTCACAGCAAAAGGGCTACCTGCCAGAGTGTTTATTTCCCCACATCTTCAGGAATGAATCATCGAGGGAGGCCACTGTTCCTCAGATAGCCGGCTGTGAGTCCCTCCTTGTGAAGTGGGGTCATGGGGTTCAGATGGGTTTTCTGATCACGTACCTGGCTCCCTGCCATGTGGCAGCAGCCCTGCCCGAGCTCCTCAACGTTATCGCTGCGGTGGTAGTAGATACCCCCAGACTTATGGTCATGGGGAATTTCAACCTGCCATCTGTGGGTGAGACGTCGGAGGTGGCTTGGGAGTTCATGGCTTCCATGACAGCTATGGACCTGACCCAGTTAATTCATGCCCCCACCCACCCAGGGGGAAACATGCTGGACCTGATTTTTGTCTCTGGACAGTGGTTGAGTGATCTTGAGATAAGGGACATAGTCACCGAGCCCTTGTCATGGTCGGATCACTCTCTCCTTCGCCTTGACCTTTGAACTGCTATACCCCATCGCAGGGAGGCAGAGCAGGTAAGATGGTTCCGCCCCAGGCGCCTGATGGAACCTGATAGGTTCCAGATGGAGCTTGGGCCATTTCCTGAGGCTCTGGCACACGCCTCGACTAGGGACCTAGTGGCTGCCTGGGATAGGGCAGCTGCTGGAGCTCTGGATCGGGTCATGCCTTTGCGGCCTCTGACCCGGTGCCGATCTCACCTAGCTCCTTGATTCACTGAGGAGCTGAGGGAGATGAAGTGCTGGAAAAGACGCCTAGAGAGTAGTTGGAGGGCCAGTGTTTCTGAATCCAACCAGACACTGGTAAGATCTCATATTAAGAATTACCTAGTGGCAATAAAAGCAGCAAAATGTACATATTTTGCTGCTCTTATTGCATCATCAGATAATTGCCTGGCCGCTCTGTTTAGGGTGACCCACTTCCTGCTCCACCAGGAAGCATGGGAGGACCCCATGGAGGGTAGAACCAAGGATTTTGTTCAATACTTACATGACAAAATCACTCAGATTCGGGAAGATCTGGACTCCGACTGGGTAGTTCCAGGGGGGATGACTGAGGCAGGTCTTGAGAATGTTACCTGGGATGAGTTTGATCCTGTGACCCCTGACGATGTGGACAGGATTCTGGGTGGACTGAACATGACCACATGTTTATTGGACCTGTGCCCTCCTGGTTAGTGCTGGCTTCCCGGGAGGTGACATGAGGTTGGCACCAGGGGATTATAAATGCTTTGTTGGGTGATGGTGACTTCCCCACCACCTTGAAAGAGGTGGTGGTGAGGCCTCTCCTCAAGAAGCCTTCCCTGGACCCGGCAGTGTTGGCTAATTATCGTCGTTTTGTTGTGAAAGTTGTTGAGAGTGTGGTTATGCGACAGCTCCTCCAGTACCTGGATGAAATGATGTATCTGGATCCATTCCAGTTGGGCTTCAGGCCTGCGTACAGCATGGAAACAGCATTGGTTGCATTGGTTGATGATCTCTGGAGGGCTCGGGACAGGGGTTGCTCCTCTGTCCTGGTCCTACTAGACCTCTCAGCGGCTTTTGATACCATCAACCATGGTATCATGCTGCACCGGTTGGAAGAGTTAGCGGTGGGCAGCACTGTATTATGGTGGTTCTCCTCCTTTCTCTCTGACCAGTTTCAGTCTGTGTTGGCAGGGGGGCAGAGGTCAACCCCGAGGCCCCTCATATGTGGGGTGCCACAATGGTCAGTCCTCTCGCCCCTTTTGTTCAACATTTATGTAAAGCTGCTGGGTGAGATCATCCGTGGTTTCAGGGTGAAGTTCCATCAGTACGCTGATGACACCCAGCTGTACATCTCCACCCTGGACCATCCCAATGATGCCCTTGAAGTGATGCCCCGGTGTCTGGAGGCCGTGCAGATCTGGATGGGGAGGAACAGACTTAGGCTCAACCCATCCAAGACCGAGTGGCTGTGGTTTCCGACTTTCCGATATAGTCAGTTGACGCCATCGCTGACTATTGGGGGCGAATTGCTGGCCCCCACGGAGAGGGCTCGCAACTTGGGTGTCCTCCTGGATTCACGGCTGTCTTTAGAAGAGCACTTGACAGCCATGACCAGGAGGATTTTTCATCAGGTTCGCCTGATTCGCCGGTTGCATCCCTTTCTGGATTGGGACTCCCTACACACAGTCACTCATGCCCTCGTCACTTCCCGCCTGGACTACTGTAACGGTCTCTACATGGGGTTCCCCTTGAGGAGCACCCGGAGGCTCCAACTGGCGGAGAGTGCGGCCGCGCGGGTGGTTATGGGAGCAATATGGGGCTCCCATGTGACACCTCTCCTGCGCGAGCTGCACTGGCTCCCAGTGGTCTTCTGGTTGCGCTTCAAGGTTTTGATTACCACCTTTAGAGCGCTCCATGGCTTAGGACCTGTTTATTTATGGGACCACCTACTACCACAAGCAGCCTCCCATCGGCTGGTACGCTCTCATAGAGAGGGGCTCCTCCGGGTGCTGTCAGCTAAACAATATCGACTGGCAGCCCCCAGGGGGAGGGCCTTCTCTGTGGGGGCACCCACTATCTGGAATGAGCTCCCCCCAGAGATACAGAGGATCCCGGATCTGCGCACTTTCCGCCGTGCTCTTAAGACTCTCCTATTCCAGCAAGCCAGCCTGGCCTAATTTTCTCCCCTGTTTTAAAATTCTTTTAAATCAAAATTTTAATCTGTTTTAAATTATTGGGATTTTTAATTGTCTCGGGCTAAATTATTTAATCTGGTTTTAATTATGTTCTTAACTTTTGTATCTATGTATTTTACTTTGTGCCTGTTCACTGCCCTGAGTCCTTCGGGAGTAGGGTGGTATATAAATCTAATAAAACAAAACAAACAAACAAAACATCTGGATAGATGTGAGTGAAGACAAGCCATGTGACTCCTTGTAGATAACAACAAATACCTTTAATCATGTTTTGAAGCAAACCAAGAACCAGTGCATTCTGCAAAGTATAGGTATCCATGAGCATAGCAAGACATCGCTTGGGCTTTACGAGAAAAGCTCATCTCAGATCTCACCCCCAAATCATGCTCTAGGCCCTTCTGACTTCTCTGCCAAATCAGAGTCCATGTCAGAGTGAATCTGAGCAAATATGTCCAACATATAGCCTGAATAATCATCAGAAGAGATGTACCAAGTACCCTCCTTAGTCAATATAGACAGGTTTTGTCCTAACCAGAATTGTTGGATGGCTGCCAGTGAATGCAATAAAAGTGAACAAATATTAAAAATTTTCCACCCATATCAAAACAAGGTATTCCCTAATATGGTTTCTAAGCCATGACAAGTCAGGCTCACTTTGCATCTTCCTCCAATGCTAAATCACACTTTAACCACCTAAAACAAAAAGGATGCCTAAACTATCACTTCTTGTATGACTTGGCCATTCAATAATTTAAGACAGAAAAAGGTTTGCCATTCAATGGTACCAAATAACAACTTAAAATCCTAAATTAAAGAAAACAAATCATAGATTTATTAAAAACAAATAAAATTAAGCATAGATCTAAAAAGAGTGGTAGTAATAGTTGCATCATTCAGATTTTTCAAATTTGCCTCCCATTTTGAAATACAGAAGCAAATCCATTTCAGTTAAATAAAATTTTAAATTGGTCACAGACTTCAAAATTGGAAAATTCTCCTAGAAATACATATACATTTTTTTAATGTACGCACAGTCACTCAAGCACTCGTCACTTCCCGCCTGGACTACTGTAACGCTCTCTACATGGGGCTCCCCCTGGGGTGCACCCGGAGACTCCAGCTGGTCCAGAACGCGGCCGCGCGGGGGATTATGGGGGCGACGAGGTGCTCCCATGTGACACCTCTCCTGCGCGAGCTGCACTGGCTTCCGGTGGTCTTCCGGGTGCGCTTCAAGGTGTTGGTGACCACATTTAAAGTGCTCCATGGCTTAGGGCCGGGGTATTTACGAGACCGCCTTCTTCCACCAATAGCCTCCCACCGGCCAGTACGCTCGCACAGAGTGGGCCTCCTCAGGGTGCCGTCCACCAGACAATGTCGGCTGGCGACCCCCAGGGGGAGAGCCTGCTCTGTGGCGGCGCCCACCCTTTGGAACAACCTCCCCCCAGAGTTACGTACAATAACAGACCTCCTGATTTTTCGTCGGGCTCTGAAAACCCATTTATTCCAACTAGCTGGGCTGGCTTGAGTCAAACTTTTAAACTATTTTAAATTGGAACTGTTTTTAATTATGGCCAAATTATTTAATTATTTTAATCAGTTTTTTAATCTTTCTATGTCTGGATTTTACTTTGGCTGTGCACCGCCCTGAGTCCTATATTGGAGAAGGGCGGTATAGAAATTAAAACAAACAAACAAATAAATAAATAAATAATTAAAACTTTCTTTTCATGAGCTGATGTTTATTGTTCAGTTCAGGTCTCATCACAATGATAAAACACTTGGGAAGAAAGATGCATACCAGTAAGCCAGCACTGGAGGAGGTCATGGAGAAGATCTCCACAGCTAACATATATTTTCCCCTTGTGCTTAGATAAGTTGGAATAAAGCACAGCCAAACACTGCAGAAGACCAACATGCTGAAGGTAATGAATTTGGCTTCGTTGAAACTGTCAGGTAACTTCCTAGCTAGAAAAGCAGCAGAGAAGCTAACCAGAGCAAGAAAACCCATAAAGCCCAAAACACAGCAGAACATGACTGAGTCTTCATTGCACTCCAAGATGACTTCTTCAGACATTGACTGCATATCAAAATCTGGATATGGAGGCGATATTATTAGCCATACAGCACAAATACATATTTGAACAAAGGAGCAGGAAATAATAATGTAGCTGACCATTCTTCCACCCACCCATTTCTTCAATCTGGAACCAGGTTTGGTGGCCATGAATGCTAGAACCACAACAAAGGTTTTGGCCAATACACAAGAAATTGCTACAGAAAAGATGAGGCCAAAAGCTGGTTGTCGAAGGAGACACAAAATCTTATCTGGTCTCCCAACAAATAGAAAGACACAAAGGAAAGAGAGGAGAAGGGAAACTAGAAGTGTATAAGTGAGATTTCGGTTGTTGGCTTTGACAATGGGAGTGTCTTTGTGTTTCATGAATATTGTGATGATCAAAGTTGTCATTAAAGAAAAACAAAGGGAAAGAACAGTCAGACTAATCCCCAAGGGTTCTTCATAGGACAAAAAAGTGATCTGTTTTAGAATGCACATATTTTTTTCAGGATTTGGATATTGATCTACAGGACATGGGGAGCAGTCATCCATATCTAAAAAAGAACACAGTGGAATTCATACAGTTGATTATAGACAGTGTTGTATCCCAATGTCTTAGTCCCATTATAGTTGGAAATTTCCTACCTTTCTCCTTTGATATTTTCCCTTCTGGGCACAGACAGCAACCATAGCAGCAAAACGACTCCCCTTCTTTCTTGGCCTTGCTGTGTCCTGTCTCACAAGGATCATTACACAAAGATAAAGGTAATGCCTATCATTGAATGAAAAAGAATGTTTTAAGATACAGAGGTGAAACAAATGGTTGGAGTGATACTGTTAAAATAGAATTAACATAATAAAAATGAATTGATAAGCAAAAAGCATTATCTATGCTGGTCAGTTAAAGTTAGTTTTCTCAACTTCTGAATTATGATCTGATGAAATGTAATACACTGTATTAAAGTTTTTACATCAAAACCATGAAAACCATAGTCTATAATTCATAGAGTGCAGAGGGCACAAAGTAAAGGATACAATATTCTGTACCAAGTATTAGAGAAGTAAACATTCTTATAGATATTTTTTTTTCCTTCTGCAGGGCATTTGTTCTTAGGTTAGTTCAGAGATGATGCTCTGGAACAATCATCAATATATATTTTATGCTACATGAATGAAGACAGACCAATTTAGATTTAAACAGCTAACCTCATTAAAGCCTACTGGCCATGTGATGGAATCTACAGAAATATTGAAGAACTTCTCTGGTGGAGCTGTGGGATCTATCATTCCAACTTTGACTCTAACGAAGGATTTGTTTGGGAATGTGATCCAATTGATAATATCATATCCACCAATGAATTCTCCATTTTTATCAAAGGAGATCTTTTCACCAATACTGTTGTTGAATCTGACACGTCTCAGAAAAGAATGAACCTGAAATACAGAGACAGTCAAAGAAAAACAGGAGGCAGAAATATATGTTCAAAACATAACAATGATTCCAAAAGGGAGTAGATATGACACTACTGAAAAACAATTAAACTGTATTAACAGGATTGCACAGTAAAATATTAACAAAAAATTATCTATGATCTGAGTTATTGCTCAGGTAAAATCCTTCAGTATAAAGCAAGAGTATAATAAGACAAAATGTAATGTCTTTACATTTACTATATGTACGTTACTTTTCAAAAGAGGCAGTAATGATCGTAAAATATATGCGGTTATGGTGACCTAAACAGGATCACTTGAATTGGATGAGTTATATGTGTTCAATAATGACTCACATACAAAATTGGGCTACAATGTCTGACATTTCCACTCCTGGTTAACTGCCAATAAAATAACCCTCTCTCTCTTGCCTGGCTATAGTGTTACAAATGGGGAAATATCCATATCTTTATAGATCAGAGGAATGGCCCTGAAGAACTTTATAAGAGTTGTCCAACCAATGGTCACAAGCCACAGTCATCCCTATCTTCAAAAAGAGAGACCCCAACCTAGTTGAAAATTACAGACCAATCTCTTTATGTTGCGTCACCTGTAAAGTCATGGATCAATCATCCACCAATCTATTATCCTCCATCTAGAGACAAGCAACCTACTCTCCAACAAATAATTTGGTTTCAGAAAAACATTTCTTGATTCACTGGTACACGATAAACTACTTTTAAAACTAAAATCTTATGGCATTTCTAGACTCCTGCATAAATGGATAGCTACCTTTCTGTCAAACAGGCAACAAGTGGTCAAAAAAGGAAGCGCTCTATCAAATCCTGTACCTGTTAACAGTGGTTTTCCCCAAGACAGCGTTTTAGGACCAATACTCTTTATACTTTACATAAATGACCTTTGCGATCATATTAAAAGCAACTGTGTTCGCTGATGATGTAAAACTATTCAACACCACTGATAATGTTACTACCCTTCAAAAAGATCTTGACTATGTGTCAGTTTGGTCCTGCGCATGCGCAAGATGGCAGGCCTCCGGAAGATTGGCTGGTGAGGATGTTGAGAGGATTGACTGTTTGGGAGTGGTGGGGGCTGAATTTCCACCTTTCACCCCCACATCCAGTTTGCTGAGAGTTTGGCGGTTTGGATGAGTTGTCCCTGGCTGGAACTGGCTCTCGGATGGCCCGGGGACAGCGATTTGAGCGATTTGAAGCGAAGAAGGATTGCATCAGCTGGGCGCCACTGGGAGGGGGGCAGCGGCTCTCTGGGATGGCGCCCCAGCCACAGAGATTTTGCGGCATGATGGGTGAAACTGGATGTTAGAGGCTGCTCCGATGGCAATGGGCTCCGACCTGAAGGCTGTGGGGATGTACTGCTCAGCTTTTGTTTAGCTGGGACTTTGAAATCCCCCACTGTGACTTGAGGCCCTGGAAGATCTGGGCAAAGACTGTCCCAAGAGGACCGGTGGTGGCTGCAAGGGTGAGTGTGCCAAGGAAGATCTGAGGGGCTGGGAGTGGGTTAGAGGAGATTGACAATCCTCCATCTTTGTCTCCCCCTTGGAATCCCTCTCCACCCCAGGATATGGCTGCTCCCCTGACTGCTGCCCTGACTCTGTTTTAGGCCGGACCAGTCTGCTAGCTTCAGTGTTTTGGGACCTTACCATCACCCTTCCTATTTATTGCCATCTGACCCCCCCACCTTTTTTTTTCTGTCATCATTCTATTACTGCCTCCCCTCCATCGCCTTCCATCGATCTCGGCACAGGGGAAAGGAATTGCGGGCCAAGGGCAAGGGACTGAGAGTCTTGGACTAGCGCTGCTGTTTCATTCCGGGGGAATGGTCCACAAACTCCGCTAGTGGCTTTTGCCACCTAGCTGTCATGAGAGGGCTGCTGCAGTCATTTTCTCCCTGGTTAAAAATTGTCACAGCTGTTTTTCTGACTTTTTCATCGCTGTGAGAAAACAGATGGATTTCCAGTACCCTTACAACCTGTGGCACTGCATTTGCCTCCCTGCTCTACCATCGCCGGCGCCCATATTCACCTTTCATCTACCTCTTACATTTTCAACTGGCTTACACTTCGGTGGACCTCCTCTTGCTGCGAGATGTCCCCCTCTCGCAGACTTTGCCTTCTAGTCTATCAAAGGCCTTTCTCAAGGACAGGTTTTAGAATCCCAAGAGGTGGCATGTTTCAAAGCAGGGCCTGAGGGGCTTTTTAAGTAGGGTTTTTAATCAAATTTTAAGGGGACCCAGGAGGCGGGGTGTAGTGGGTTTGGGGGAAAACCCACTGAGGGTGGGGCCTGGTCCAGCAGAGGGTTGCAGCATGGGGGGTGCGGGGCTCTGGGACAAGGAGGGGGCTATAGTCCATACCAATGAGGACTATTCCATTAGTACTGTGGGTGAGAGAGGCAGACATAGTGGGAGCAAGGGGCCATATCCTGTTGCGGGGGCACATGCTCGCTGTCTCTGAGTGGTGGCATGCTCTGGGCCCCAATACTCCTCTTGTCCCCCAGGTTGCACAGAGCCTCAAGGCCCGGGCCTCTGGTTGATGTTGGGCAATGCCAGGTCCGTGGTAAATAAAGCCCCCCTCATTTGTGATCTTGTTTTGGAGGGGGGAGCGGACCTGGTGGGTATTACAGAAACTTGCTTGGGCCAGGAGGGGGGTCCCCCTGGTTGAAATGTGCCGACCAGGTTTCCGTGCATTCCATCGACTGAGGCCTCAGGGTAGGGGCGGAGGGGTGGTGGTTGTTATTTTGATCCGAAGGAGGCCACTGTACCTCAGATAGACAGATGTGAGTCCCTCCTTCTGAAGTGGGGTCATAGGGTGCAGATGGGCTTGCTGGTCGCACACCTGGCTCCCTGCCACGTGGCGGCGGCCCTGCCTGAGCTGGTCAACATAATAGTCGGGGTGGCGGTTGATACCCCCAGCCTTACGGTCATGGGGGATTTCAACCTGCCATCCATTGGTGAAATGTCTTTTATTTTATTTTTTTAATTGATTTATATGCTGCCCTTCTCTGGAGACTCAGGGCGGCTTACAATGCGTTAAGCAATATCCTTCATACTTTGTATATTTATACAAAGTCAGCTTATTGCCCCCACAAACTGGGTCCTCAATTTACCTACCTTAGAAAGGATGGAAGGCTGAGTCAAACTTGAGCCTGGTGAGATTCAAACTTACAGTAATTGAAGACAGCTGGTGTTAATCACAATGCTATCAGTCTGCTGAGCCACCAGCAGGTGGAGTCTGAGGCAGCTCAGGAGTTCATGGCTTCCATGATGGCTACGGACCTGACCCAATTAGTTCATGGCCCCACTTATATGGGGGGGGCACATGCTGGACTTGGTTTTTGTCTCTGGTCAGTGGCTGAACGGCCTGGATATAGAGGATGTAGCGATTGAGCCCTTGTCATGGTCAGTTCATTCTCTCCTTCGACTTGATCTTCAGACTGCTACAACCCGCTGCAGGGAGGCGGAACCGACCAGATGGTTCCACCCGAGGTGCCTGAGGGACCCTGATAGGTTCCGGACAAAGCTTGGGCCATTTCCTGAGGTTCTGGCTCATGACCCGACTGAAGACCTGGTGGTTGCTTGGGATAGGACGGCTGCTGGAGCTTTGGACTGGGTCATGCCTTTGCGGCCTCTGACCCGGCGCCGATCTCATTTGTCTCCCTGGTTTTCTGAGGAGCTGAGGGAGATGAAGCACTGGAATAGACACCTGGAGAGTGGTTGGAGGGCTAGCCTTTCCAAATCCAATAGAACACTGGTGAGGTCTCATATTAAGACCTACCTAGTGGCGATAAAAGCAGCAAAATTTAATTATTTTTCCACTCTTATTGCGTCTGCAGATAACCGCCCAGCCGCCTTGTTTAGAGTGACCCGTCCCTGCTCCATCTGGGAGCACGGGAAGACCCCTTGCAGAGTAGAGCTGAGGATTTTGTGCAGTATCTGCATGATAAAGTCACTCAAATTCGGGAAGGACTGGACTCCAACTGGGTAGATTCGGGGGTGGGGAGATGAGGGAAAATGGTCTTGAGAGTGTTATCTGGGAGGAGTTTGATTCTATGGCTCCCAAGGACATGGACAGGATTCTGGGTAGGCTTAGCACAGCCACATGTTTATTGGACCTGTGTCCCTCCTGGTTGGTGCTAGCTTCCCAGGAGATTACATGTGGCTGGCTCCAGAGGATTATCAATGCTTCTTGGAGTGAGGGTTATTTTCCCACCACCTTGAAAGAGGCGGTGGTGAGGCCCCTCCTCAAGAAGTCCTCCCTGGACCCGGCCGTTTTAGCAAATTATCGTCCAGTCTCCAACTTTCACTTTGTGGCAAAGGTTGTTGAGAGTGTGGTGGCGCGACAACTTCCCCAGTACCTGGATGCTGCGATCTATCTAGATCCACTCCAGTCAGGTTTCAGGCCTGGGTACAGCGCGGAAACAGCATTGGTCGCATTGGTTGATGATCTCTGGAGGGCTTGGGACAGGGGTTGTTCCTCTGTCCTGTCCTTTTAGATCTCTCAGCGGCTTTTGATACCATCGACCATGGTATCATGCTTCGCTGGTTAGAGGGGTTGGGAGTGGGGGGCACCATGCTGCGGTGGTTTTCCTCCTTTCTCTCTGACCGGTTGCAGTTTGTGTTGGCACACCTTATGTGTGGACTGCTGCAAGGGTCAGTCCTCTCGCCCCTCCTGTTCAACATTTATGTGAAGCCGCCGGGTGAGATCATCCGTGGTTTCAGGGTTCAGTTCCACCAGTATGCTGATGACACTCAGCTGTACATTTCCACCCCAAACCATCCCAATGATGCCCTTCCATGCCTGGAAGCCATGCGGACCTGGATGGGGAGAAACAAGCTCAGGCTCAACCCTGCCAAAATCGAGTGGCTGTGGCTTCCGGCGTCCCGATATAGTCAGCTGGTGCCATCGCTGACTATTGGAGGTGAGTCATTGGCCCCCACAGAGAGGGCTCGGAACTTGGATGTCCTCCTGGATGCACGGCTGTCCTTGGAAGAACATGTGGTAGCCATGGCCAGGGGGGCATTTTATCAGGTTCGCCTGATCCGCCAGTTGTGGCCATTTCTGGATCAGGACACCTTACGCATGGTCACTCACGCCCTCGTCACCTCCCGTCTGGACTACTGCAATGCTCTCTACATGGGGCTCCCCTTGAAGAGCACCCAGAGGCTCCAATTGGTCCAGAATGTAGCCGCGCAGGTGATTGTGGGAGCAACATGGTGCTCCCATGTAACACCTCTCCTGCCTGAGCTGCACTGGCTTCCGATGGTCTTCCAGGTGCGATTCAAGGTGCTGGTTACCACCTTTAGAGCTCTCCATGGCTTAGGACCCGGGTATCTTCGAGACCGCTTCTGCCACCAAGAGCCTCCCACCGGCCAGTACGCTCCCAGAGAGAGGGGCTCCTTGGGGTGCCATCGGTCAAACATTGTCAGCTCGCGGACCCAGGGGGAGGGCCTTCTCTGTGGGGGCACCTGCCCTATGGAACAAATTGCCCCTGGAGATAAGGAGGATTCCAGATCTACACACCTTCCGCCACGCCCTCAAGACTTTTCTATTCCAACAAGCCGGGCTGGCCTAACTCTTTTAATTGAGTAATTTAGTTCTTAATTTGATTTTAAATTGGGGGTGTTTTAATTGTCGTGGGCCAATACTATTTAATTTGTTTTAAACTATTTTTAAATTTTGTATTGTATGTATTTTTATCTTCGGCTGTTCACCACCCTGAGTCCTTCGGGAGAAGGGCGGTATATAAATTTGAACAATAAATAAATAAATAAATAAATAAATAAATAAATAAATAAATAAATAAATAAATAAACTTCAAATCTCAACCAACAAATGCTCTGTCTTGCACAATGGCAAAAAAAAAAAAAATCAGAACATAAAATACAAGATGGACATGATCTTGTAGATGAACCTCATTCTGTCAAGGACCTTGGAGAACTAATTTCTAAAGATCTAAGTACCAGAGTCCATTGTAACAAAAAGACATTAAGAGTTGTTAACCTAATCTTGCATAGCTTCTTCTCTGGTAATATTGTACTACTAACTAGAGCATACAAAAATTTGTTAGACCAATTTTCAAATACAGCTCATCTGTCTGGAACCCGCACTGCATATCGGACATTAATACAATTGAGACGGTCCAGAGATATTTCACAAGAAGAATCCTCCATTCTTCTACCTACAATAGAATACCTTATGCCACCAGACTTAAAATTTTGGGCTTAGACAACTTAGAACTACACTGCCTTCAGTCTGACCTAAGTGTAGTACATAAAATTATCTGTTACAATGTCCTACCTGTCAATGACTACTTCAGCTTCAACCACAACAACATACTAGCAAACAATAGATACAAACTCAAGACTCACTCCAAACTTGATTGCAGAAAATATGACTTCAGCAATAGAGTGGTCAACGCCTGGAATGCACTTCCTGACTGTGGTTTCCTCCCCAAACCAGGGGTGAAATCCAGCAGGTTCTGGAGAACTGGTAGCAGAAATTTTGAGCAGTTTGGCGAACCAGTAGCGGAAATTTTGAGTAGTTTGGAGAACCAGCAAATACCACTTCTGGCTGGCCCCAGAGTGGGGTGGGAATGGAGATGTTGCAATATCCTTCCACCAGGAGTTGGGAGGGAATGGGGTTTTGCAGTATCCTTCCCCTGCCATGCCCACCAAGCCACGCCCACAGAACCAGTAGTAAAAAAATTTGGATTTCACCACTGCCCCACAAACCCACAAAACTTTAACCTTAGACTGTCTGTTGTTGACCTCATCCCATTCCTAAAATGTCTGTAAGGGGTGGCGTAAGTGCATGAACGTGCCTACCGTCCCTGTCCTAATGTCCCTTTTCATGTATTCAAAATCATGTTTATACTCTTATCTGTTATCTTATATATGCTTAACAAAATAAATAAATAATAAAATAAATAAAATAAAATAAAATAAAATAAAATAAAATAGTAAAATAAAATAAAATAAAATAATAAAATAAAATAATAAAATAAAATAAAATAAAATAAAATAAAATAAAATAAAATAAAATAAAATAAAATAAAATAAAATAAAATAAAATAAAATAAAATAAAATAAAATAAAATAAAATAAAATAAAATAAAATAAAATAAAATAAAATAAAATAAAATAAAATAAAATAAAATAAAATAAAATAATAAAATAAAATAAAAAATAGTCACTAGTAGGGCAACAGACTGATAAACTGAAGTTGAGTCTGGGTCAAGAAAAGTAACTTGAGAAAAAATTTCAGGAAAACCTCTGGAGATTCTCAGTCATCCAGGTCATGGTTGTCCTAAAGATGTTTTTTTTTCCAAGAGGCAACTGGACTTTCTGGTTTTTATTTGAGAACACAAAGAACTTCTTGGATGAGAAGACAAATATCTTCAAAGAAAAACCAGAAAGTCCAGTTGCTTCTTGAAAAAAAACATCTTTGGGATTTCAGGAAAACATAGTTCACACAACATGAATGTAAGGGAGGGATAAGCAGACTGTTAATGAAACTGTTACAATAACAATAGTGCCGACCGACATGGAATGGGTTTCTTAGTTTGGACTACATGTTGGGATTGACAGTATTTTGGAGGTCTCTATAAACAAGGCAGTACAGGAACACAAAAGTACTCATTTCTTCATTGATGATTCAAACTTGCAATAGCAGTGGTACTTCTATTGTCTTTGGAATACTAGTTTTTACAGGGTCCCTGCAATTGGATGGTCACAATCTGGGCATGTGGAAAATGGCCTTGATTGATGACTATTGCAGGTTCCCAATCTCATGATTTCTAGCCTTTCCCTATGGCTTCCCACAAGCAAAGTAAATGGAGAACTTGGAAGAAAGTTGAAAGTTGTGATCACATGGGGTCCTTGCTTATCAATAATAACTGGGGGGTCTGCCGGAATTGTTGTCGCTAAGCTGGATGGTCAAGTGACACCACACTTTATAATTGCATCACTTAGCAATGGATATTCAGCCCATCACTAAGTAAGGACTACCTGTAAAATGGACAGTAGAAAACAAAATCTAAAATTCCTTTAGAAAATACTTTTAGAACACAATATTCTAACTAAAGAAATAACTTCTAAATTAAAGACATTCAGCAGTGGAAATAGATGATTGCTGAAATGTGTTCAAAAAGAGGTTGAGCCAACATATTCTAAAGCAAAGGCTGGATTTGATGCCTTAGATTGCATTTTGAATGCTATGATTCTTTCATCTCATGTGACTAGATAGGTCTTGCAACAGGTAGGCTCAAAATACATATTCTACTTTGGTCCAATTTTCTTAAAGCCCTGAGATTTAAAAACATTTTTATTCCCTCACCTGTTTCTTTTGGAACTGAGTCCCTGGAAACATTAAACACTATTTTCTTTCTTCTCTGTTCATTTATTATAAACTATACACTGTTGTTGGGAATACCTTTGTGTAGAAAAGCAGGTGAGTCAAAAATGGTATGTGAAAAGGTGAAAATCCAGCAACTGATGGAAAGGGAACTTCTGTCAAAAATGTCAAAATGTCAAAAGCCATAGACCAGGGTCTGCAACCTTAAACACTCAAAGAGACATTTGGACCCATTTCCCACAGAAAAGAAAACACCGGGAGCCACAAAACCCTTCCCGTGCCTGACTATTTCTTGAGTGGCCACAAAACTAGCATGTGTAGTTGAATTAAACATTTTGTTTCCTTCTGAAATTCTTCTTTTCTTGGATTTATCCATGGATGGCCTACCGGGGGTTGAAAAGCTCAATAAATTGCATGTTGGTGGGTTTCGCACCTTGGCAATTGTGACTCATATTTTGTGTGACAGGGAGCTGCAGCAGAAGGGTGAAAGAGCCACATGCGGCTCCATGCCCTAGACGATATTATTTGTTAGAGCTTATGGAGAGATGTTGCAACTACAGATATAGTATTTACTCCACTAGCAGGCTTACCTGCCACCACATATGATTGTGGAAATATTTCCTTCCTTCTTTCACTGTTGTTTTTCCTCTGGATTTGGATAGAGAGAGAGATTGCAAAGCATGTGCCACAGCATAGACTGCATTGTAAATATTGTAACTCTGTGCACTCATCCGTGTTTCAAACACAGATGTGGGAAGGGTCTCCAACCTCTCCTGTCCACTACATTTCTTCTCAGATGTCTCAGTTTTTGAGTTTGAGAAGAAACATTCAAATGCCTGTTCCCAAAAATCTTTCCGAAAATGATCATGTTGGTTGTTGTTTGGATTTAGGTTTTGAAAAAAATCCTGGAAGTTTTGGACCTCCTTTGTGTGAACTGCAAAGGATAAAACACCGTGTAGGAAATGAATGTCCATAAATTTCTCAATGGAGTTTGAAATAAAATCTGTCTGAGCGGATGTAATCAAGATTTTTGTCTTTTTTGGTGTATCCACCACTTCTGATAACTGGAGGAGACTTCTCAGAAATGACATGGAGCGAATTTCACCATACACGATTATCACATTGGCTGTGCTGTTCATGAGAACATGGTATATATGTAGCATATTGTCTATGATATCAGTAAAATCACTGTAAAAAGCTAAGATTGGGAACTCTGTTATGAATTCAATGCAGATGCCATGTTCAGAAAATGTAGGGAGCACTTCTTGTACAAATCTCTCTCCTTTGTCATCATTTACCACAAGAATTCCAATCCAGTTCCATCTAAAATACAACAATAGTTTCAGGAGACCCTTATCTTCATGCGATTCATTTGGAAACATTTGTTGAAAGAAAATTGATTGAGTCTCTTTATCCATGACTGGAGCAGAGCCATAGGTCAACTACAGAAAGATAAACATATGCAATTTCAAAGGTCTGTGTGAGCCTCTGGAAATGTGTACATTTATTTGGGTAACTTTATTCTTATATACTGAAACATTATGCAGCTAGTTGTGCTTATTTAGGAATATCAACCAAGATGTCACTCTTAAGGTACCAGTAAATATCTTTTCCTGGAAGTAATACCTCCACTGTCTATTCAGAATTACTTATTACTCGTGCAGCTCTGCTATCAAGCAGAAAAATATATCCAGGAATCTGAAAATTTACTTCCTTCTAAAGAGAGAAAACTATAGACTTCTGGGGTGGTATGGCAGAATAATTATACTAATATAAATAATATTACAATACTATAAATATTATATAAGTAATGTATCTTCAGCATCTCTTACCTGAGGAGCTTTATAGATGGACAATAAAGTTGCCATGTGAAGAGAGATGTCAGGTGCTCCAATAACTGCAGCCAAAGTTTTTGGGACCCCACACTTGTAGTTAGGGATGAATTTGCCCTGAGTGAAAGGCAGCAACATTGAGGCAAAGTAAGTCCATCCGGGACTAAAATTGCTGTTAAAAATATGGAAGCCCAGCGTGATGTTGGGTAGGATCTCAGGGTTTTCATTGATGTCTTTGAGAGAAAATGCTAAGGCCAGGATATGCTGATAATTCTGAAAAACTATTCTGTAAAACATTTTTTTAAAAATCCATTAAGAAAACTCTGCTTCACATTATGACACTTCTGATCTTTCAGTACAATATTTTATGGAATATGTTTTAGTGCAATGTGCAGGTCCTCAACTTACAACCGTTCATTTAGTGACCATTCAAAGTTACAACAGCACTGAAAAAAGTGACTTATGACGGTTTTTTACACTTACGACCCTTGCAGCATCCCCATGGTCACGTGATCAAAATTCAGACACTTAGCAAATGATTCACATTTATGACGGTTGCAGTGTTCCAAGATCATGTGATCAGCTTTTGTGACCTTCAGATCAGCAGAAGCCAGATTCACTTAACAACCGTGTCATTAACTTAATGACTGCAGGGAGTCACTCAAGAAAGATCGTATACTGGGGAAAAACTCACTTAACAAATGTCTCACTGAGCAACAGAAATTTTGGGCTCAATTTTGGTCACAAGTTGAGGATCTACCTCAATATCTACATTTAATGCTTGTTACATATGATTTGTTGAAATAGAAATTTGGCTTTTTTTCAAATTTATGTGGAAGCTTATGAATCAATTTAGGCAGCCTATTTAAGATTACTAGAAAATGTTTTTTTGCAATGACCAGAACTTGAAAATAGATTGATCGTGTACTTGCATAAGTCTATCTTGAAGTCCGTGAGAAGGATGTTGACTGAAATCAATGGGGTCAGAAAATGTCAAGCATACAGAAATAACGCCAGCAATGTTAACATCTCCAGGCTGATGATAGGTGTGATGAATAGGAAGAGGTTCAACAAGATCACATTGAAGGCTAGGATGCTTGCAGACCACTTGAGGCAATATGGTTAACAGAGATTCCATGATTGCTAACAACTTCCATAAATGTCCTCTTTCTGTGTGTAAATGGCAGCAACAAGATCCTGTTTCTAGGAGATCATCCTGGACTGACTTTTTCAGCTGTTTCTCAGACAAAAGTAGAAATTGCAGCATACTGTCAAATCAACTCATAGAGGAATTTTGAGTGTGTATTTCATGGTGAATATTAACAATATCCTTCAGGGTCAGTTCCTCATTTTTCTATATTGTCCCATGAGATTTGGAAGAGACAAACTGCCTAATTCTATAATAATAGTGAGACAGTCACCTGTGTAAAGATCAGGCCAGGGCCTCTGGAGGGAGACAGGTCTAAGCCAAAAGACAAAGAATAAAAAACAAGATATGAGTTTATATAAATATATAAATGGGTGTAGGCATTTACTGTATATAGATCCTCAAACTTTTTCAACAGGGGGACAATTCATGGTACTTCAGACTGGGGGGGGATCATAGTTTGATTTTTCTAATGACTGACTGGATGGGCGTGGCAAGGGGGGTCATTTGACTGGGTGGGTGTGGCCAATTTAGCAATCCATTTTGTCAATTTAGCAGTCCATTAAACAATATACAGCAGCCCCCTTTTCAAATCTTCTTTTTAATACTGCATGAAGTTTTTGTTATAGGTTTTTTTTTTTTTTTTTTTTACCAGGGGGGAGAGGTTGGCAATGCCTGATTTCCTTTGCTTCCAGTAATGACAAAATTATATCTTACTCTATAATTACCAAAGAAAGCAGACTCTTTTCTATTACCCAATTTTTTCCTAATCAGTGAAACCACAAATCTTAAGGGCATTTTTTTCAGTTTATGCAAAAACACAAATAGATGTTTTTCACTACTCTTCTAAATTAAAATTATTTTAGCCAACAAGTTCCTTCATCTTTACTAACCATTCGTCTATTGTGGGTATAATCAAAGTGTCAGGTTCCAGAAGGTTCTGGAACACAGTTCTGGTTTGTAGAGTTTTATCTCTGCTCCAACACAAACTGACCAACAAGGAATGCTTCAGCAAAACAATGAATTCTAGTCAGGGCTAACTACTCAGTGCTCCCCATCACCTTTTAAATTCTTCTCGCCTCCCCATCCTATCACGTGCGCAATCCCGTCACCATGTGACCCTGGAACCGTTCGTTTAGCAGGTGGCTGCTGCCCAGTTGGCCGCGGCCACCTCTCAGCTGTTTGCCACCATTGCCTCTGTCACTACCTCTCAGCTGTTGATGCTGCCATGGCTCCATTGTTTTATTAGGAGGCCAAGTGGGTGGAAGAAAGTTAGTCCCAGATGGTGGGTGGTGTTTGAATCATCCTGTCGCAATCTCCCTCACCAGAATGGCAGCCCCAGGCTGCCAGGCACGCCAGAGTTGAGACAAAGATTTTCAGTTTTGAGTATATAATAGTCTTGCTGCAATTTTCATATATAAAAATAAAGTTCCATGGCTTTTTTTTCTAGTTATCTATGTATTTATCCTAAAAGAAATGTCTCTGGTTTCAATTGCATATTAGTCTTCCAAATATTCTGAATTATTTATTTCTATTCAAAATAGTTTTGGCTTTTTTACATGTCTATCATACATAATAAAGTGACCATTCATGTTTTTCACATTTCCAGCAGCAAAAATTAAAAGACTTTATGCAACCTAGATAAATTTATCTGGTGGTAATTTCCAACAAAACATCATTTTATAAACATTATCTGTAAGACTAAAAGTGAAAATTTTAATTCTTTCAACCATATATTTCTCCATTGGTCCATTTGTATATTATATTATACAGGTAATTGTCAATGTATAACCACAATTAAGAGTAGAATTTCAATCATTGAACAAAGCATGGTAAGGGTTAGTGTCATTAAGTCAGACATCCAAATATCTCCTTTTTCAATGATTGTAATTCTGGCATTCCTGATTGCTTTCATTAAGCAATCTCCCTGATTAAGTGGACAGAGAAACCAAACTACTAGCCAAAGAATTTCAGCTCTGCATTGAGATGAAATTCTACCAACAATAGCAATAGCACTTAGACTGATATACCACTTCATAGTGTTTTACAGCCCTCTCTAAGCAGTTTACCGAGTCAGCAACATTGTCCCCAACAATCTGGGTGCTCATTTTACCCACCTCGGAAGGATGGAAGGCTGAGTCAACCTTGAGGAAAGCTGAGTCAACCTTGAGCCTGGTGAGATTTGATCTGCCAAACTGCTGGCAGCCGTTGATCAGCAAAAGTAGAGTACTGCACTCTAAACACTGTGCCTCCATGGCTCATAACAGCAGGCAGCTGTTTCACAGCAGAAGGGCTACCTGCCAGAGTGTTTATTTCCCCAAATCTTTAGGAATGAATCATCGAGGGAGGCCACTGTTCCTCAGATAGCCGGCTGTGAGTCCCTCCTTGTGAAGTGGGGTCATGGGGTTCAGATGGGTTTTCTGATCACGTACCTGGCTCCCTGCCATGTGGCAGCAGCCCTGCCCGAGCTCCTCAACGTTATCGCTGCGGTGGTAGTAGATACCCCCAGACTTATGGTCATGGGGAATTTCAACCTGCCATCTGTGGGTGAGACGTCGGAGGTGGCTTGGGAGTTCATGGCTTCCATGACAGCTATGGACCTGACCCAGTTAATTCATGCCCCCACCCACCCAGGGGGAAACATGCTGGACCTGATTTTTGTCTCTGGACAGTGGTTGAGTGATCTTGAGATAAGGGACATAGTCACCGAGCCCTTGTCATGGTCGGATCACTCTCTCCTTCGCCTTGACCTTTGAACTGCTATACCCCATCGCAGGGAGGTGGAGCAGGTAAGATGGTTCCGCCCCAGGCGCCTGATGGAACCTGATAGGTTCCAGATGGAGCTTGGGCCATTTCCTGAGGCTCTGGCACACGCCTCGACTAGGGACCTAGTGGCTGCTTGGGATAGGGCAGCTGCTGGAGCTCTGGATCGGGTCATGCCTTTGCGGCCTCTGACCCGGTGCCGATCTCACCTAGCTCCTTGATTCACTGAGGAGCTGAGGGAGATGAAGTGCTGGAAAAGACGCCTAGAGAGTAGTTGGAGGGCCAGTGTTTCTGAATCCAACCAGACACTGGTAAGATCTCATATTAAGAATTACCTAGTGGCAATAAAAGCAGCAAAATGTACATATTTTGCTGCTCTTATTGCATCATCAGATAATTGCCTGGCCGCTCTGTTTAGGGTGACCCACTTCCTGCTCCACCAGGAAGCATGGGAGGACCCCATGGAGGGTAGAACCAAGGATTTTGTTCAATACTTACATGACAAAATCACTCAGATTCGGGAAGATCTGGACTCCGACTGGGTAGTTCCAGGGGGGATGACTGAGGCAGGTCTTGAGAATGTTACCTGGGATGAGTTTGATCCTATGACCCCTGACGATGTGGACAGGATTCTGGGTGGACTGAACATGACCACATGTTTATTGGACCTGTACCCTCCTGGTTAGTGCTGGCTTCCCGGGAGGTGACACGAGGTTGGCACCAGGGGATTATAAATGCTTCGTTGGGTGATGGTGACTTCCCCACCACCTTGAAAGAGGCGGGGTGAGGCCTCTCCTCAAGAAGTCTTCCCT
Source organism: Arizona elegans (assembly GCA_022577455.1). NCBI lineage: Eukaryota > Metazoa > Chordata > Lepidosauria > Squamata > Colubridae > Arizona > Arizona elegans. Next base: position 3,533,951 of record JAKOOJ010000021.1, on the reverse strand, counting down.
GGACCCGGCAGTGTTGGCTAATTATCGTCGTTTTGTTGTGAAAGTTGTTGAGAGTGTGGTTATGCGACAGCTCCCCCAGTACCTGGATGAAATGATGTATCTGGATCCATTCCAGTTGGGCTTCAGGCCTGCGTACAGCATGGAAACAGCATTGGTTGCATTGGTTGATGATCTCTGGAGGGCTCGGGACAGGGGTTGCTCCTCTGTCCTGGTCCTACTAGACCTCTCAGCAGCTTTTGATACCATCAACCATGGTATCATGCTGCACCGGTTGGAAGAGTTAGCGGTGGGCAGCACTGTATTATGGTGGTTCTCCTCCTTTCTGTCTGACCAGTTTCAGTCTGTGTTGGCAGGGGGGCAGAGGTCAACCCCGAGGCCCCTCATATGTGGGGTGCCACAATGGTCGGTCCTCTCGCCCCTTTTGTTCAACATTTATGTAAAGCTGCTGGGTGAGATCATCCGTGGTTTCAGGGTGAAGTTCCATCAGTACGCTGATGACACCCAGCTGTACATCTCCACCCTGGACCATCCCAATGATGCCCTTGAAGTGATGCCCCGGTGTCTGGAGGCCGTGCAGATCTGGATGGGGAGGAACAGACTTAGGCTCAACCCATCCAAGACCGAGTGGCTGTGGTTTCCGACTTTCCGATATAGTCAGTTGACGCCATCGCTGACTATTGGGGGCGAATCGCTGGCCCCCACGGAGAGGGCTCGCAACTTGGGTGTCCTCCTGGATTCACGGCTGTCTTTAGAAGAGCACTTGACAGCCATGACCAGGAGGATTTTTCATCAGGTTCGCCTGATTCGCCGGTTGCGTCCCTTTCTGGATTGGGACTCCCTACACACAGTCACTCATGCCCTCGTCACTTCCCGCCTGGACTACTGTAATGGTCTCTACATGGGGTTCCCCTTGAGGAGCACCCGGAGGCTCCAACTGGCGCAGAGTGCGGCCGCGCGGGTGGTTATGGGAGCAATATGGGGCTCCCATGTGACACCTCTCATGCGCGAGCTGCACTGGCTCCCAGTGGTCTTCTGGTTGCGCTTCAAGGTTTTGATTACCACCTTTAGAGCGCTCCATGGCTTAGGACCTGTTTATTTATGGGACCACCTACTACCACAAGCAGCCTCCCATCGGCTGGTACGCTCTCATAGAGAGGGGCTCCTCCGGGTGCTGTCAGCTAAACAATATCGACTGGCAGCCCCCAGGGGGAGGGCCTTCTCTGTGGGGGCACCCACTATCTGGAATGAGCTCCCCCCAGAGATACAGAGGATCCCGGATCTGCGCACTTTCTGCCGTGCTCTTAAGACTCTCCTATTCCAGCAAGCTGGCCTGGCCTAATTTTCTCCCCTGTTTTAAAATTCTTTTAAATCAAAATTTTAATCTGTTTTAAATTATTGGGATTTTTAATTGTCTCGGGCTAAATTATTTAATCTGGTTTTAATTATGTTCTTAACTTTTGTATCTATGTATTTTACTTTGTGCCTGTTCACTGCCCTGAGTCCTTCGGGAGTAGGGTGGTATATAAATCTAATAAAACAAAACAAACAAACAAAACATCTGGATAGATGTGAGTGAAGACAAGCCATGTGACTCCTTGTAGATAACAACAAATACCTTTAATCATGTTTTGAAGCAAACCAAGAACCAGTGCATTCTGCAAAGTATAGGTATCCATGAGCATAGCAAGACATTGCTTGGGCTTTACAAGAAAAGCTCATCTCAGATCTCACCCCCAAATCATGCTCTAGGCCCTTCTGACTTCTCTGCCAAATCAGAGTCCATGTCAGAGTGAATCTGAGCAAATATGTCCAACATATAGCCTGAATAATCATCAGAAGAGATGTACCAAGTACCCTCCTTAGTCAATATAGACAGGTTTTGTCCTAACCAGAATTGTTGGATGGCTGCCAGTGAATGCAATAAAAGTGAACAAATATTAAAAATTTTCCACCCATATCAAAACAAGGTATTCCCTAATATGGTTTCTAAGCCATGACAAGTCAGGCTCACTTTGCATCTTCCTCTAAATCACACTTTAACCACCTAAAACAAAAAGGATACCTAAACTATCACTTCTTGTATGACTTGGCCATTCAATAATTTAAGACAGAAAAACATTTGCCATTCAATGGTACCAAATAACAACTTAAAATCCTAAATTAAAGAAAACAAATCATAGATTTATTAAAAACAAATAAAATTAAGCATAGATCTAAAAAGAGTGGTAGTAATAGTTGCATCATTCAGATTTTTCAAATTTGCCTCCCATTTTGAAATACAGAAGCAAATCCATTTCAGTTAAATAAAATTTTAAATTGGTCACAGACTTCAAAATTGGAAAATTCTCCTAGAAATACATATACATTTTTTTAATTAAAACTTTCTTTTCATGAGCTGATGTTTATTGTTCAGTTCAGGTCTCATCACAATGATAAAACACTTGGGAAGAAAGATGCACACCAGTAAGCCAGCACTGGAGGAGGTCATGGAGAAGATCTCCACAGCTAACATATATTTTCCCCTTGTGCTTAGATAAGTTGGAATAAAGCACAGCCAAACACTGCAGAAGACCAACATGCTGAAGGTAATGAATTTGGCTTCGTTGAAACTGTCAGGTAACTTCCTAGCTAGAAAAGCAGCAGAGAAGCTAAGCAGAGCAAGAAAACCCATAAAGCCCAAAACACAGCAGAACATGACCGAGTCTTCATTGCACTCCAAGATGACTTCTTCAGACATTGACTGCATATCAAAATCTGGATATGGTGGGGATATTATTAGCCATACAGCACAAATACATATTTGAACAAAGGAGCAGGAAATAATAATGTAGCTGACCATTCTTCCACCCACCCATTTCTTCAATCTGGAACCAGGTTTGGTGGCCATGAATGCTAGAACCACAACAAAGGTTTTGGCCAATACACAAGAAATTGCTACAGAAAAGATGAGGCCAAAAGCTGGTTGTCGAAGGAGACACAAAATCTTATCCGGTCTCCCAACAAATAGAAAGACACAAAGGAAAGAGAGGAGAAGGGAAACTAGAAGTGTATAAGTGAGATTTCGGTTGTTGGCTTTGACAATGGGAGTGTCTTTGTGTTTCATGAATATTGTGATGATCAAAGTTGTCATTAAAGAAAAACAAAGGGAAAGAACAGTCAGACTAATCCCCAAGGGTTCTTCATAGGACAAAAAAGTGATCTGTTTTAGAATGCACATATTTTTCTCAGGATTTGGATATTGATCTACAGGACATGGGGAGCAGTCATCCATATCTAAAAAAGAACACAGTGGAATTCATACAGTTGATTATAGACAGTGTTGTATCCCAATGTCTTAGTCCCATTACAGTTGGAAATTTCCTACCTTTCTCCTTTGATATTTTCCCTTCTGGGCACAGACAGCAACCATAGCAGCAAAACGACTCCCCTTCTCTCTTGGCCTTGCTGTGTCCTGTCTCACAAGGATCATTACACAAAGATAGAGGTAATGCCTGTCAATGAATGAAGAAGAATTTTTTAAGATACAGAGGGGAAAGAAATCCTTGGTTTGATACTGTTAAAATAGAATTAACATAATAGAAAAGAATTGATAAGCAAAAGTGATGTATTGTCATCATTTTAGTTGTATTTGTTGTGAAATTATAATTCATTAAATATCTACAGTTATTGGTATTTTCCAAAACCATCATCTCCTCTCTCCAAAGGCATTTTCTATGCTGGTCAGTTAAAGTTAGTTTTCTCTATTTCTTAATTATGAACCAATGAAATGTAATTATACTGTATTGCAGCTTTTACATCAAAATCATGAAAACCATAGTCTATAATTGACAGAGGGCAGAGGGCATAAAGTAAAGGATACAATATTCGATACCAATGATTAGAGAAGTAAACATTCTTATAGATATTTTTTCCTTCTGCAGGACATTTGTTCTTAAGTTAGTTCAGAGATGATGCTCAGGAACACTCACCAATATATATTTTATGCTACATGAATGAAGACAGATCATTTTAGATTCAAGCAATTAACCTGATTAAAGCCTACTGGCCATGTGATGGAATCTACAGAAATATTGAAGAACTTCTCTGGTGGAGCTGTGGGATCTATCACTCCAACTTTGAGTCTAAAGAAGGATTTGTTTGGGAATGTGATCCAATTGACAATATCATATCCACCAATGAATTCTCCATTTTTATCAAAGGAGATCTTTTCACCAACACTGTTGTTGAATCTGACATTTCTCAGAAAAGAATGAACCTGAAATACAGAGACAGTCAAAGAAAAACAGAAGGCAGAAATATATGTGCAAAACATAACAATGATTCCAAAAGGGAGTAGATATGACACTACTGAAAAACAATTAAACTGTATTAACAGGATTGCACAGTAAATTACTAACAAAAAATTATCTACGATCTGAGTTATTGCTCAGGTAAAATCCATCAGTATAAAGCAAGAGAATAATAAGACAAAATGTAATGTCTTTACATTTAATATATGTATGTTACTTTTCAAAACAGTCAGTAATGATCATAAGATATATGAGGTTATGGTGACCTAAACAGGATCTCTTGAATTGCTGGAGTTATATATGTTCAATAATGACTCACATACAAAACTGGGCTACAATGTCTGACATTCCCACTCCTGGTTAACTGCCAATAAAATAAGATCATCAGGTTCTCTCTCTTGCCTGGCTATAGTGTTACAAATGGGGAAACATCCATATTTTTATAGGAATGGCCCTTATAAGAATGAACCTTATAAGAGTCACTAGTGGGGCAACAGACTTAAAAGACGAAGTTGAGTCTGTGTCAAAAAATGTAATTTGAGAAAACATTTCAGGAAAATGTTTATGGAGATTCTCAGTCATCCAGGTCATGGTTGTCCGAAAGGTGCTTTTTTCAAGAAGCAACAAGACTTTCCGGTTTTTCTTTGAAGACATGAAGAAGCTTCTCGGATGAGAAGAGAAATGTCTTCAAAGAAAAAACAGAAAGTCCAGTTATCTCTTGAAAAAAAATCACCTTTGGGATTTCAGGAAAACATAGTTCACGCAATGCGAATTTGAGGGAGGGATAAGCAGACTGTTAATGCAACTGTTCCAATAACAATAGTGCTGACCTACATGGAATGATGGGTTTCTCAGTTTGGCTTACATGTTGAGATGGACAGTATTTTGGAGGTCTCTATAAACAGATATATTGCTAGCTGGAAGAGTAAAGAAACTCAGGGCAGTGGGAAAAGACTGACCCCACTGGATCTCGCACACCCACCCTGGAGATCAGGCTCAGACAAAACCGTTTTGCCCTTGCCAAAGATGCTTGCCCATCAGCTGGTCAACCCGCCCTCTCCACATGCCTTTGCTGCGCTTTGGTCAAGCCCAGCCTCTCACTTCAAGACGGTATCCCTGCTCATGCACACCTTCCCGGCACTTCAACAGCTGGTCAAGGGATCACGTGAGAAGGTGGAGGAGGATGTTTGTCTTCAGGGAAGCTGCCATTGTGGTGCATGCTCAGTCCTCAGCTGTGGGCCTATCCCCCTTTCTTTTGTACCCTCCTCCTGGATCCCATTTCCACACCTCCAGCCCTTGTGTTAGCGATGTTGGTGTCAGCCACTGCTGGGTTGGGCCAGTCTTTCAGGACAGAGAGCAGGTCACATGACCAGGTCGGCAGGGAGCCTCAGGTCAAAGGGCCGCATGCAGCTCTGGAACTGCAGGTTGCTGACATGTGCCCTAGGGGATATTATTTGTTAGAGCTTATGAAGAGATGGTGCAACTACAAATATGGTGGTTACTCCACTAGCAGGCTTACCTGCCACCACATACAATTGTGGAAATATTTCCTTCCTTCTTTCACTATTGTTGTTTCCTTGGATTTGGATAAAGAGAGAGATTGCAAAGCATGTGCCACAGCATAGACTGCATTGTAAATATTGTAACTCTGTCCACTCATCCGTGTTTCAAACACAGATGTGGGAAGTGTCTCAAGCCTCTCCTGTCCAGTACATTTCTTCTCAAATGTCTCAATTTTTGAGTTTGAGAAGAAACAATTGAATGTCTGTTCCCAAAAATCTTTCCGAAAATGATCATGTTGGTTGTTGTTTGGATTTAGGTTTTGAAAAAAATCCTGGAAGTTTTGGACCTCCTTTGTGTGAACTGTAAAGGATAAAACACCATGTAGGAAATGGATGTCCAAAAATTTATCAAAGGAAATTGAAGTATAATCTGTCTGAGTGGATGTAATCAAGATTTTTGTCTTTCTTGGTATATCCTCCACTTCTGAAAATTGGAGAAAACTTCTCAGAAATGATATGGAGCGAATTTCACCATACAAGATTATCACATTGGCTGTGCTGTTCATGAGAACTTGGTATATATGTAGTCCTTTGTCTATGAAATCAGCAAAATCACTGTAAAAAGATACATTTGGTAACTCTTCTATGAATTCAATGCAGATACCATGTTCAGAAAATGTGGGGAGCACCTCTTGTACAAATCTCTCTCCTTTGTCATCCTTTACCACAAGAATTCCAATCCAGATCCATCTAAAATACAGCAATAACTGCAGGAGGCCCTTATGTTGGTGGGATTCACCTGGAAACATTTGCTGGAAGAAAATTGATTGAGTCTTTTTATCTATGACTGGAGCAGAGCCATAGGTCAACTACAGAAAGATAAACATATGCAATGTCAAAGGTCTATGTGAGCCTCTGGAAATGTGTACATTTATTTGCGTATCTTTATTCTTATATACTGAAACATTATGCAGCTAGTTGTGTTTATTTAGGAATATCAAGCAAGATGTCACTGTTAAGGTACCAGTAAATATCTTTTCCTGGAAGTAATACCTCCACTGTCTATTCAGAATTACTTATTACTCGTGCAGGTCTGCTGATCAAGCAAAATAATATATCTAGGAATCTGAAAATTGTCTCCCTTCTAGAGAGAGAAAACTACAGACTACAGTCTGAAAGCATGTAAAAAATGCAAGGGGATGTCAGTAATTTAAAGTACTTGAAAGAAGGAAAACTAAAAAACAAAACATTGTTGAAGTCAACATCAGACGAGAAATCTTCCAGGGAGTCACTTTCACCACTACTGTTCAACATCACATTAATTCCACTGACAATAATCCTATGAAACCCAAAACTGGGATACCAAATCTCAAGCCAGCATGGCAAGTTAAACCATCTACTATACATGAATGACTTAAAAATTATGCGAAAAGCCATATATTGTATCCTTTACTTTGGCCCCCTGTGAATTATAGACTATGGTTTTCATGGTTTTAATATAAAAGCGGCAATACAGTGTATTACATTTCATCAGTTCATAATTAAGAAGTTGAGAAAACTAGATAATTGGTACATACTTGGTTGATACATAGGACCAGTCAATGGTATTTGTGATGTATTTTTGAATGTTCAGTTGACTGAGTTTCATGTTTAATGAATAACGTAAATAATAATAACAACAACAACAACAATAATAATAAACCTGATCATGCATTTCTGACACCAAACAGGCAGTTGGGCTGCCATGGCTGGGCCTGGATGGCTATTAGGTGCAGTTCCTATGGTTATGGGATTACCGTCTTTAGTTCAGTAGTGGCTTAGCCACTGTGAACCAACCCAGGCACCTACCATCACCAATGATGAGAAGAAATCAACAAAATTCCAAATCGGATCAGTCGTCGCCTGGGTCAATAAGGGCCATGTCAGATGCTATGGCTCCTGGACATCTGTCAAAGAATGGGCTACAGGGCTCAGTTGTTACTGCTAGGGAATCAGGGCGTGCAACTGCAAAATGACTGGAACGAAAGAGCGAAACTTGAACAACTGAAGAAAATAGAGAAATCATCAAATGTTACTACCAGGCAGAACCAACAGCCAGAGGATTTCAAAAAAGAATGATGCAAGTGTGGAAGGAAAAACACCGAGAAAGTGACGTAACTGAACAAAGATAGATGGATCAAAGATGTTCCATCATCCGTAATAAAGTTTTCACAGATGTGGAAATGCAACATCTAGAAACATTGGTGAAAAAGAAAACAAGTAATGATGAACAAGCTGAAGAAACTGTTCCAACACCTGAACAAACTGACCAGCTAGTGAAAGAAACTAACTTACAGGATGAAGATTTTCCAGTGCAACAATGTGAAAGTGTAGAGCTAAGTGATCTAGCAAAAATGCTGAACGAAAAGATTGAAAACCACATCAAAGAAAACATAGAAAGAAAAAGACTGCTTGCCATTTGTGAAGTGCACAGCAAATGAGTGAAAGATCGACTAACTGCTGTGAACAACATTTTAACTTCCATCCCATCCAGCACACTACAGTATATGAAACACTAACGTATAGCATAGCCGCCATTATAATTGCAGAACTGGGTTATAAAATGCCAAAAAAGAAACCCACTGGAACACCAAAGTGGAAAATTTAACTTGAAAATAAAATGAAAAAACTTCGAACTTTTGGAAAGGACTGTGGGAAAACCCAGTGGAATAACAACAAAACTGCCTCCTGGATCAAAGATATTCAAAATCAAACAACATGAAACAAAATGGAAAATATTGTAATAACAACTGATATGGTTGCAAAACAAGAACTGGCAGGCATCTGACCTGGACGAACTGCATGGATACTGGCTAAAACACCTGACCAGCGTCCATCACCGCATGGTCACTCAATTTGATCAAATGCTTCAAAATGCAACAAGAGAAGAATGGTTAACAGCTGGCCGAACATATTTGATAATGAAAGATCCATAAAAGGGCACATAACCAAGCAACTATCACCCAATTACTTGTCTGCCAACATTTTACAAGAATACTCGCAAATTCACTATTCAATCATCTGATGGAAAACAACTTGTATCCAGTAGAACAAAAAGGAAATTATAAAAAATCAAGAGGAACAAAAGATCAGCTGCTTATTGACAAAATGGTACTAAAAAATGCAAGATGAAGAAAATGGTGTGAATCAATTGCAAAAAGGCATTTGACTCACTACCCCACAGCTGGATTAACGCCTGTCTGGAAAACTTTTGAATCAGCAAACATATTTGTACATTTTTTAAAGCAAACATGCAAAAATGGAAAACAGTTCTAACAGCAAATGGGGAGAACATTGGTGAAGTCAACATCAGAAGAGGAATCACTTTCCCCAGTACTGTTCAACATCACATAAATTCCACTGACAATAATCCTACGAAACACAAAACTAGGATACAAAATCTCAAGCCAGCATGATAAGATAAGCTATTTACTGTACATGGATGACTGACAACTGTATGCAAAAAGTCCCACTGAATTTAAATCAATACTCAACACAGTTCAATTGTTCAGCAGCGACATCAGAATGAACTTTGGACTTGAAAAATGTGCTATATCATCTATGCAGCGAGGAAAAATGGAAAAAATAAAAGGAATAGAACTGGGAAATGGAAGCATCATGAAAGTATTAGCAAAGGATGACAGTTACAAATACCTAGGCATATTGGAAGCAGATAACATCTTGAATGGAAAAGTCAAAAAGTCAACGCAAAAGGAATATATCAGGAGGGTCCACAAAATATTAAAATCAAATCTGAATGCTGGAAACATAATTAAAGCCATGAAACATAACTAAAGCTGCCCTGAGTCTCTGGAGAAAGGTGGCATATATAAATAAATAAATAAATAAATAAATAAATAAATAAATAAATAAATAAATAAATAAATAGGCAGTTCCATGATATGCTACTCAGCTGGAATCATCAACTGGACTGTGGCTGAACTGGAAAACTTGGACTGGAAAAAACGTAAACTATTGAATATGTACCACGCTTTACACCCACAAAGTGACATCGACAGGTTGTACCTGCCAAGAAGAATAGGGGACAGAGGGCTATTGCAAATCCATCAAACTGTAGAAGAAGAAAAACCAAGTTTGAATGACTATGTGAATCAAAGTACAGAAAAATTGCTGCAGGCTGTGAAAATGGAGAACATTATTAAAACAACAGAAACAAAGACAGAATATAAGGAAAAACAGCTAGATGACTGTGCTACTCAGAACAACATACAATTTAAGAAGATACTTGATTGATACCTAGGATGCTGGCAACAACCATCAGAGCCAGTCAATGATATTTGTGATACATTTTTAAATGTTTAATGAATAAAAGTTTATAATAATAAGAAGAATATAAATATTACATCTTCAGCACCACTTACCTGAGGAACTTTATAGATGCACAATAAAGTTGCCATGTGAAGAGCAATGTCAGGTGCTCCAATAACTGCAGCCAAATTTTGGGGGACGCCACACTTGTAGTTAGGGATGAATTTTCCCTGAGTTAAAGGCAGCAACAATGAGGCAAAGTAAGTCCAGCTTGGACTAAAATTGCTGTTAAAAATGTGGAAGCCCAGCGTGATGTTGGGTAGGAGCTGAGGATTTTCATTAATCTGTTTTATAGTAAATGCTAAGGCCAGGATATGCTGGTAATTCTGAAAAACCATTCTGTAAAACATTTTTAAAAAACACATTCACTTTATGACACTTGTGAGCCTTTCAGTATAATATTTTGTGGAATACGTTTTAGTGCAATGTATAGGTAGTCCTTGACTTACAACTGTTCATTTAGTGACAATTCAAAGTTACAACAGCACTGAAAAAAAGTAACTTATGACTGTTTTTCACACTTACAACCCTTGGAACATCCACATGGCCAGGTGATCAAAATTCAGACACTTAGCAACTGACTCACACTTATGACAGTTGCAGTGTTCCAAGATCATGTGATCAGCTTTTGTGAACTTCTGACCAGCAAAGTCAATGGGAAGCCAGGTTCACTTAATTGTGTCACTAACTTAACAACTGCAGGGATTCACTTAAGAACATTGGCAAAAAAAGGTCATAAAATGGGGCAAAACTCACTTAACAAATATCTCACTTAGCAACAGAAATTTGGGGCTCAATTTTAATCATAAGTTGAGGACTATCTGTATTTAGTATTCTGTTCAGATTCTCAAAAATGCAGACAAAAATATTAGCACCTTTATATACCTCCAGAACCTGGAATGATTTTTTTAAAAAAAATTGTTTTGTGATTGGAAGTATTATTTCTGAATGAATGAGGCAGGCTCAGTATCAAACTCCAGCTATTAAGAAGGAAAATGCTGAATTGTGATACTAGAAATATCAAATGAAAAAAGTTATCATGGAACATATATGCTCCCATTTAGATTTTAGTGGTAGGTCTTCATTATTTAATCCTTATCTACCTCAATATTTAGATTAGATTAATAGAGTTGGAAGGGACCTCGTAGGTCATCTAGTCCAGCACCCCCGCCCACAGTCCAATGGCCGTCCAATCTCTTCCTGAAGGCTTCCAGGGATAAAGCTCCCACAACTTCCAAAGGCGAGCTGTTCCATTGGTTGATTGTTCTCACCGTCAGAGAATTTCTCCTTATTTCTAGGTTGAATCTCTCCTTGGTCAGTTTCCATCCATTATTCCTTGTCTGGCCTTCAGCCCCTCAAATACTGGAACACTGCTATCATGTCTCCCCTGGTCCTTCTCTTCACTAGACTAGCCGTGACCAGTTCCTGAAACCATTCATCGTATGTTTTAGCCTCCACCTCCCTAATCATCCTGGTTGTCTTCTTTGCACTTTTCTAGAGTCTCAACATCTTTTTTAAAGTGTAGTGACCAAAACTGGATGCAGTATTTTAAGTGTGGTCTTACTAAAGCTTTATAGAGTGGTATTATTACCTCACTTGATCTTGATTGTATCCCTTTGTTAATGCAGTTTAGGATTGCATTGGCTTTTTTGGCTGTCCCTGCACACTGCTGGCTCATATTTAGGTGGTTGTCCACTAAGATTTATTTATTTATTTATTTGTTTGTTTGTTTGTTTGTTTGTTTGTTTATTTATTTATTTAAATTTATATGCCGCCCTTCTCCCGTAGGACTCGGGGCCGCGCACGGAATAAAAACATGTAAAAATAAGAATTCCTAAAAACAGCCAATATAAAACCCCAAACAGAATAAAATCTCGTAGCAGATCAGAGAAATTGCTGATTTTGCCAAGATGCCAAGATCCCTTTCACAGTTACTGCTATTAAGCCTGGTTTCAACCAGTCTGTATGCCTACTGCTGATTTTTCTTGCCTAAGTGTAAGACTTTACTTTTCTCTACATTGAATTTCATTTTGTTAGATAGGGCCCAGTGTTCAAGTCTGTCAAGATCTATCTGGATCTTGAGCCTATCTTCTAGGTGTTAGCTATTCCTGCCAGCTTAGTATCATCTGCAAATTTGGTGAGTTCCCCTTCTATTCCCTCATCTAAGTCATTTATGAAGATATTGAAGAGTACTGAGCCTAAGATGAAACATTGTGGTACCCCACTGCTTACTTCCCTCCATGAAAATGTAGACCCATTAAGGACTACTTGTTGAGTACAGCTTGTCAGCCAGTTACGAATCCATCTCATGGTGATGCTATCTATTCCATTTTTCCAACTTACCAAGGAGTAGGTTGTGGTCTACTTTGTCAAATGCCTTGCTGAAGTCTAAGTATATTATGTCCACATAATATTTTGTCCACCAGTATTTTGCTGGTCTACTAATTTAGTCACTATGTTGAAGAATGAAATAAGATTGGTTTGGCATGATCTGTTTTTAACAAACCCCTGCTGACAGCTAGTTATTACTTTACTTGTTTCTAGATGTTGGCAGCTCTGTTTCTTATTATCTTTTCCAGAATCTTCCTGAGTATTGATGTTAGGCTGATTGGTCTGTAGTTTCCTGGGTCTGTTTTTTTTTTCCCTTCCTTTTTTGAAGATGGGAACCATATCAGTTCTTTTCTAGTCCTCGGTAGTTCCCCGGTGCTCCAGGATTTTTGAAAGACATGGTACAGTGGTTCTAAAATGACATCTGGCAGCTCCTTTAGAACTCTGGGATATAATCCATCAGGTCCCGGTGATTTGTATTCATCAAGATCAGACAGGTGTTCTCTTACTATTTTTTTTGCTTATTTTAATTTTTATTTCTACTCTGTCTTTTACAGTTATGTTTTTGGTAAGTTGGGCTATAGTTTCCTTTTGTGTGAAGACTGATGCAAAGAATGAGTTAAGCAGCTCTGCTTTCTCTCTTTTGCCTGTTACTTCCTTGGCGTCTTCTCTCTTTAGTGGACCAACTGTTTCCTTGATTTTTTTTCATGTTGTTTATATGTTGGAAGAAACTTTTTTTTTATTATCTTTGACTTTTGTTGCAAGTCTTTGTTTATTCTGAGCCTTTGCTTTCCTGATTTCATCTTTGCAGATTCTGATTATCTGCTGATATTCTACCTTAGTTGTGTGTCCCTTTTTCCATTTTTTGAACGTGTCCTTTTTTTCTTCCAATTTCTCAGAGAGATCTTTCTGCAGCCATGCCAGTTTCTTCTTGGATTTCTTGTTTTTCTTTCTCATTGATATTGTGCTGGTTTGGACTTTTATAATCATATTTTTCAGAGTTTCCCAAGATTCTTGAGTTGTTTTGGGAAACTCTGAAAAATATTTACATTTAATACTTGTTACATATGATTTGTTGAAAAAGAAATTTGGCCTTTTTTCAACTTTATGTGGAAGCTGAAGTTTAGATATAAATACACCTAGGCAGCCCATTTAAGATTACTGAAAAATATTTTGAGCAATGACCAGAACTTGAAAATAAATTGATAATGTACATACATAAGTCCATCTTGAAGTCCCTGAGAAGGATGTTGACTGAAATCAATGGGGTCAGAAAATATCAAGCATACAGAAATAATGCCAGCAATGTTAACATCTCCAAACTGATGATAGGTGTGATGAATAGGAAGAGGCTCATCAAGATGACATTGAAGGCTACGATGCTTGCACACCACTTGAGGCAATACTGTTAACAGCAACTTGATGATTGCAAACAGCTTCCATAAATGTCCTCTTTCTGTGTGTAAATGGCAGCAACAAGATCCTCCTAGGAGATCATCCTGGACTGACTTTTTCAGCTGTTTTTCAGAGAAAAGTAGAAATTGCAACATACTGTGAAATAAGCTTACACAGTACTTTTGAGTGTGAATTTCACGGCGAATATTAATAATATCCTTCAGGGTCAGTTCCTCACTTTTCCAGATGAGATTTGGGAGAGACAGACTGTCTAATTCCATAATGATGGTGAGACAGTCACCTGTGTAAAGATCATGCAAGGGCCTCTGGAGGGAGGAAGACCTAAGCCAGAAGACAAAGAATGAAAAACAAGATACAAATTTATTTAAATATATAAATAGATACAGTCATTTATATAGTTAGATATTACAGTGTAGAAAGTCAGTACACACACAATCCCCACTAGTAGAATGAGATATTTTGAAGGATATTAAAAAGGTAGAATATTATATTTCCCTAAATGAAAAATGGAGAAATGTTTTTGTTTTTTTTTAGAGGCAGGAAGCACACTCACACTTTTTTTTTTTATTACAAAAGTTTTACAATTACATTTTCACTCCCTTTTTCCCCCCTCAACCCACCCCAAACTTCCCAACCTCCCTAACCCACCCTAACCCTCCCCTCCCCCCGGACTTCCGCACAGTATACTCATATCAGGTAAAAGGAAAAACCCTCCTTTGTATATAAAACTTGAACCCCTCCCTCCCCCTTATAAATTTTCATCTTCATTACATTAACCTATTTCTATCTGAATATAACATTTTCAAATAAATTTTCATCCTCATTACTTTAAAATATTTCTATCTTAATATAACATTTTCAAATAAATTTTCATCCTCATTACCTTAAAAATATTTCTATCTTAGTATAACATTTTCAAATAAAAGCTATTTGATACTTCCTAGTTTGATATTTGTTCTGAACATAATCTATCCACCTCTTCCATTCCCATTCATAAGTCTCTTGTGAACAATCTTTTAGATATGGTGAAATCTTCACCATCTCTGCAAAACTGGCCATCTTCAAAATCCATTCTTTTTTTTTCTTTTTTTTTAATTTGATTTATATGCCACCCTTCTCCGGAGACTCAGGGCGGCTTACAATGCTTTTTGTATATTTTTGTATATTTATACAAAGTCAGCTTATTGCCCCCACAAACTGGGTCCTCATTTCACCTACCTTAGAAAGGATGGAAGGCTGAGTCAACCTTGAGCCTTGGAGAGATTCGAACCAGCAGAAATTGCAGGCAGCTGTGTTAATAACAGGGTGCATTAAACCACTGTACCATCAAGGCTCTTACATTCCTCAATCGTGGGCAGCGCTTCATTTTTCCAGTATTTACCTATCAACAATCTTGCTGCTGTTATCATATACAATATCAGTTTTGTTTCACCCAATGTAAAACCCTTAACTATACCCAGTAAAAACAATTGTGGAGAAAATTGAATTTTTTTCTTCAGAACATTCTGCATGACCCACCAAATTTTTATCCAAAAAGCCTTAACTTTAACTTAACTGAAGCACACTCACACTTAATACCCCCACCACCAACATTCTGCAGCAGCTATTTTGTCCCCATTAAGGAAGACTGGGCCAGCCTATCCACAAAACAAAAGACCTTCAGCTCTAGGATGATGGAATTATCCTTCAGGATATAATAGGATTAACCCACTACCATTTAGCAAAAGACACAGAGCTCTCTACATTACACAATCTCCTAAGGGGTATTTCCTTCATTGCATTACCCCCAGCAAATTTCAACCAAATCTGGGAGCTCAGACAACCTACAGAGCCAGCTATGGCCCCTATATAAACCCTACAACACCCAATAGAATACATGTCCTTGCAGAGGAACAGGAAGCTCAAGTGCAAAGCCTAAGAGAAGGTATAAAAAAACCCACTCTCAACTCCATGTGGTCAGCTACCCAGAATCACCCATGTGGTTCTGCTTCATCATTAAACCATTTTTTCAACCAGCCTCCATGTTTCCAGTGTCTTTCTCCCAGCTTGAAACTGAACCAGATGGATATTTCTTCCAACAATAGATTCTATTCTATTCCATTCTAATTATTTTCTTGCATTTGAATCAGTGATGACTTCTGGTGCCTACTTGGATGGGTCCCTACAGTTTTCTTGGCAAACTTCTAGAAAAGTCTCTATTTATTTCTTAGGGATGAGAGAGAATGGTTGGACCAGTCTCCCTAAGGCGGATTGTACCTTAGGCATGACTTATACTCATGGTCTCAATAGGCAGGGCCATAGTCAAAGAATAAGTAAAATACTTTGCACATTGGCAACAGAATTGGGAGTTAGTATCTTAGAATTTAGAATGTACACCTTTTAAGGCACAGTTGTCTTTGTATCTGCCACACTGTGCAGAACAAAACATTTAACATTTTGACTTTAAACATTCTAAATACATACAGTACCTAAATATCTAAATACATACATAAGTATCTAAATACATATAGTAGAGGTAGTCTTCAACTTGCAACAGTTCATTTAATAAAGGTTTGAAGTTATAACGGCATTGAAAAAAGTGACCTATGACCATTTTTCACACTTATAACCATTGCAGCATCCCCATGGTCACATGATCAAAATTTGGACACTTAGTAACTGATGGATATGTATGACGGTTGCAATGTCCTGGGGTCTTGTGATCACCTTTTATGACTTTTTGACAAGCAAAGTCAATGGGGAAGCGAGATTAATTTAACAACCCTGTTACTAACTGTAACAACTGCAGTGATTCACTTAATAACTGGCAAGAAAAGTCATGAAATTGGGCAAAACTCATTTAACAGAATTGGGACTTATTTAGCAACAAAAATGTTGGGCTTAATTGTGGTTGTAAGTTGAAGACTTCCTATAGTTCTTCCCCTTATGAAATAAATATCTTATGATTCTATTAGAGGCAGTTTTGGCTCAGAAGGAAGGATCTGAAGAACGGAGTTTCAGAGAAGATGATAACCAGAAATAAATAACAAGATATTTAAAATCTGAGTTTGCTAGTTCTGAATTTTCCAGAAATGGGGATGTTTAACATAGTGTTTGATTTATACAGTATGTGGTTGCATTATAGGGTTTCAGATTGGTAGTAGGTAGTGCCAATTCTTAGCCAAAATACACTGGTTTTGTCCTAATCAGAACTGCTGGATGGAAGGCATTAAAAGGGAACAAATATTAAAATGTTGCCACCCATATCAACACAAGGTTGATTTAATATGGTTTTTAACCATGTCTAGTCAGACTCACTTTGCATCTTCCTCCAATGCCAGATCAGACCTAAACCATCTAAAACAAAATATAGGCCTACCCTGTCATGTCTCATATGAATTGGCTTCTCAATAATTTAAGACCGAAAAACGTTTGCAATAGAGGCCTTCATTTTGTAAGGTTCCTCACATTCAATGGTATCAAATGACAACTTGGAATCCCCAATTAAATAAAATAAACCATAGATTTATTAAAATCAATAAAATTAAACACAGATCTAAAAAGAGTGATAGTAATTGTTGCATCATTCAGATTTTTTAATTTTGCCTCCCATTTTGAAGTATGGAACCAAGTTCATTTTTTGCTAAATAAAATTGTAAACTGGTCACAGACTTCAAAATTGGATTATTCTCCTACACATACATGCATATATATATATGTATGTATGTATGTATGTATGTATGTATGTATGTATAAATTAAAATTTTCTTTTCATGAGCTGATGTTTATTGTTCAGTTCAGGTCTCATCACAATGATAAAACACTTGGGAAGAAAGATGCACACCAATAAACCAGCACTGGAGGAGATCATGGAAAAGATCTCCACAGCCAACATGTATTTTCCCCTAGTGCTTAGATAGGTTGGGATAAAGCACAGCCAAACACTGCAGAAGACCAACATGCTGAAGCTGATGAATTTGGCTTCATTAAAGCTGTCAGGTAACTTCCTAGCTAGAAAAGCAGCAGAGAAGCTAACTAGAGCAAGAAAACCCATAAAGCCCAAAACACAGCAGAACATGACAGAGTCTTCATTGCACTCCATGATGACTTCTTCAGACATTAACTTCATATCAAAATCTGGATATGGTGGGGATGTTTTCAGCCACACAGCACAAACACATATTTGAACAAAGGAGCAGGAAAGAATAATGTAGCTGACCATTCTTCCACCAACCCATTTCTTCAATCTGGAACCAGGTTTGGTGGCCATGAATGCTAGAACCACAACAAAGGTTTTGGCCAATACACAAGAAATTGCTACAGAAAAGATGAGGCTAAAAGCTGGTTGTCGAAGGAGACACACAATCATATTGGGCCTCCCAACAAATAGAAAGACACAAAGGAAAGAGAGGAGAAGGGAAACTAGGAGTGTATAAGAGAGATTTCGGTTGTTGGCTTTGACTATGGGAGTGTCTTTGTGTTTCATGAATATTGTGATGATCAAAGTTGTCATTAGAGAAAAGCAAAGGGAAAGAACAGTCAGACTGATCCCCAAGGGTTCTTCATAGGACAAAAAAGTGATCTGTTTTAGAATGCACATATTTTTCTCAGGATTTGGATATTGATCTACAGGACATGGGGAGCAGTCATCCATATCTAAAAAAGAAGACAATGGAATTCATACAGTTGATTTTAGACCGTGTTGTATCCCAATGTCTTAGTCCCATTATATTTGGAAATTTCCTACCTTTCTCCTTTGATATTTTCCCTTCTGGGCACAGACAGCAATCATAGCAGCAAAATGACTCCCCTTCTTTCTTGGCCTTGCTGTGTCCTGTCTCACAAGGATCATTACACAAAGATAGAGGTAATGCCTGTCAATGAAAGATGAAGAATGTTTTAAGATATAGAAGGGAAAGAAATGCTTGGAATAAAACTGTTGAAATATAATTAACATAATAGAAATGAATTGATAAGCAAAAGTGATGGCACGCAGTGGTGGGTTGCCCCCAGTTCACACCGGTTTTATAGAACTGGTAGAAAACTGATGGGAGGCTCCACCCACAGATCCCGAAGTCATCAAAAAGCTTCTGCGCACATGGGCCTGTTGAGAACCAGTAGTAAAGGTAAGTAGAACCCATCCCTGATGTCATGGCATCATTTTAGTTGTATTTGTTGTGAAATTATAGTTCATTAAATACTTACAATTATTGGCATTTTCCAAAATCATCTGACAGTGTTCCAAATAAACCCTCATTGGAATTCAGAACTCCGAGACAAAGTCATCAAAGTAAGAATTTATTAGAGAATAAATTCTCTATGTTGACGCATCTGGGGAAAACCCAAATCTGAAATTTCGTGTTTTCCCCCATCCACACTAAAACTCACACCCTGCCTGTCCAGTGACATTAACATCATATGACCCAATCAATCTCCTGCCTCAGTTGCTGCCAAACTTTGGTCACCTTGCTCCAGTTGCCAGCAACCCGTCCTTCATCTCATGTGAAATAATAGTATTGTTGTGACAATACTCCCTTTGCTAAGTTTTCATTGCCACAGTTCGCCCATCCCCCACTGTGGCAGCCCTATAAAGTCTGTCTAAAGATGGATCCAGGGCTGACACCATCCTCCCCTCTCTCCAAAGACATTTTCTATGCTGGTCAGTTAAAGTTAGTTTTCTCAACTTCTGAATTATGATCTGATGAAATGTAATACACTGTATTAAAGCTTTTACATCAAAACCATGAAAACCATAGTCTATAATTCACAGGGTGCAGAGGGCACAAAGTAAAGGATACAATATTCTATACCATTAGAGAAGTAAACATTCTTATAGATACATTTTCCTTCTGCAGGACATTTGTTCTTAGGTTTGTTCAGAGATGATGCTCTGGAACAATCATCAATATATATTTTATGCTATATGAATGAAGACAGACCAATTTAGATTTAAACAACTAACCTGATTAAAGCCTACTGGCCACGTGATGGAATCTACAGAAATATTGAAGAACTTCTCTGGTGGAGCTGTGGGATCTATCCCTCCAACTTTGACCCTAAGAAAGGACTGGTTTGGAAATGTGATCCAATTGATTATATCATATCCGCCAATGAATTCTCCATTTTTATCAAAGGAGATCTTTTCACCAACACTGTTGTTGAATCTGACACTTTTCAGAAAAGAATGAACCTGAAACACAGAGACAGTCAAAGAGAGACAAAGAAAGACAGAAGGAGGCAATAATATATGTTCAAAGCATAAGAATGATTCCAAAAGTTGAGTAGATATAAAATATGACACCAGTGAAAAAAATTAAAATGTTTTCACATAGGATTGCACAATAAAATACTAACAAAAGTTTATCTATCATCTGAGTTATTGCAGTTAAAATCCATAAGTACAAAAGCAAGAGAATAGTAAGAGAAAATGTAATGTCTTTACATTTACTATATGTATGTTATTTTTCAAAACAGGCAGCAATGATCATAAGTTACAGTATATGAGGTTATGATGACCTAGACAAATGACACCACACTTTATAATTGCATCACTTAGCAATGGATATTCAGCCCCAATTGCCATCACTAAGTAAGGACTACCTGTAAAATGGACAGGAGAAAATAAAATCTAAAATTCATTTAGAAAATAATTTTAGAACACAATATTCTAACTAAACTTCTAAGTTAAAGATGTTCAGCAGTGGAAATAGATGAGTGCTGAAATGTGTTCAAAGAGAGGCTGAACCAACATATTCTAAAACAAAGGCTGGATTTGATGTCTTAGATGTGCATTTTGAATACTATGATTCTTTCATTTCATATGACTACATATAACTGGCAAAAGGTTGGGGGGGAGTGTGGGAAGATTCCTTGCAGGGTCGTGCTGAGGATTTTGTGCAATTCCTGCATGATAAAGTCGCTCGGATTTAGGAAGGCTTGGACTCCGACTGGGTGAGTCCATGGGGAAAGACGGGGGTAGGTCTTGAGAATATTATCTGGGAGGAGTTTGATCCTATGGCTCCAGAGGATGTGGACAGGGGTCTGGGTAAGATTAGTGCTGCCACATGTTTATTGGACCCATGTCCCTCCTGGTTGGTACTGGCCTCCCAGGAGGTTACACGAGGCTGGCTACAAGGGATTATAAATGCTTCTTTGAATGAGGGTACCTTTCCCGCCGCCTTGAAAGAGGTGGTAGTGAGGCCCCTTCTCAAGAAGCCATCCCTGGACCCAGCTGAATTAACCAAATACCATCTGGTCTCCAACCTTCATTTTGTGGCGAAGGTTGTTGAGAGTGTGGTGGCACGACAGCTTCCCTGGTACCTGGATGAAACTATCTATCTGGACCCGTACCAGTCGGGCTTCAGGCAGGGGTACAGCACAGAAACAGCATTGGTCGCAGGTGGATGATCTCTGGAAGGCTCAGGAAAGGGGTTGTTCCTCTGTCCTGGTCCTATTAGATCTCTCAGCGTCTTTTGATACCATTGACCATGGTATCATGCTGCAGCGGTTGAGGGGGTTAGGAATAAGGGGTTCTGCGGTGGTTCTCCTCCTTCCTCTCCGACCATTCGCAGTTTGTGTTGGCAGGGGGGCAGAGGTCGACCTCACGGCACCTCGCTTGGGGAGTGCCGCAAGGGTCGGTCCTCTCACCCCTTCTGTTCAACATTTATGTGAAGCTGCTGGGCGAGATCATCCGTGGTTTTGGGGTGAGAGTTTATCAGTACACTGATGATACTCAGCTGTACATCTCCACTCCAGACCACCCCAATGATGCCCTTGAAGTCTCGCTGCCTGGAGGCTGTGTGGGTCTGGATGGGGAGAAATAGGCTCAGGCTCAACCCTGCCAAGACCCAGTGGCTGTGGCTCCCGGCGTCCCGATATAGTAAGCTGGTACCATTGCTGAGTACCATTGGGGGTGAATTTTTGCCCTCCACAGAGAGGGCTCGTAATCTGGGTATCTTCCTGGACACATGGCTATCTTTAGAAGAGCATATGATGGCTGTGACAAGGGGGGCTTTTTATCAGATTCGCCTGATTCGCCAATTGCAGCCCTTTCTGGACCAGGACGCCTTGAGCACGGTCACTCATGCCCTAGTCACCTCCCGGCTGGACTACTGTAATGCTTTCTACATGGGGCTCCCCTTGAAGAGCACTCAGAGGCTCCAACTGGTCCAGAATGTGGCTGCGTGGATGGTTATGGGTGCAACTCGTTGCGCCCATGTGACCCTCTCCTGTGTGAGCTGCACTGGCTCCCAGTGGTCTTCCGGGTATGATTCAAGGTGTTGGTCACCACCTTTAAAGCGCTCCATGGCTTAGGACCTGGGTACCTTCGAGACCGACTTCTGCCACCAGTAGCTGGCCAGTCCGCTCCAACAGAGAGGGGCTCCTCAGGGTACCATCGGCCAAGGTATGTCGGCTGGTGACACCCAGGGGGAGGGCCTTCTCTGTGGGAGCTCCTGCCCTGTGGAATGAACTGCCTCCGGAATTGCGCAAGATCTCCGACTTCCGTGTATTTCGCTGTGGCCTCAAAACCCTGCTGTTCCGCCAGGCCAGGCTATCAATATAAATGATTTTAAATTGGGTGTTTTAAATTTTTGGGGTTTAATTTGGGCCGAAATTATTTAATAATTTTAATTATTTTTAATTGATGTCTGTATATTTTTGTGTTTTTAATAGGCTGTACACTGCCCTGAGTCCTTCAGGAGAAGGGAGGTATAGAAATAAAATTATTATTATTATTATTATTATTATTATTATTATTATTATTATTATTATTATTATTATTATTATTATTATTATTATTATTATTATTATTATTATTATTTTCTACTTTGGTCCAATTTTATTAAAGCCCTGAGATTTAAAAACAGTTTTATTCCCTCGCCATTTTATTTTAGAACTGAGTCCCTGGAAACATTAAACAAATTTTCTTTCTTCTCTGTTCATTTGTTAGAAACTATACACTGTTGTTGGGAATACCTTTGTGTAGAAATGCAGGTGAGTCTCAAATGGTGTGTGAAAAGGTGGAAATCTTACAAATGATCGAAAGGGAGCTTCTAGCATCCTGAATCTTTATTAAATAAGCATTTCACAATAACAAAATATCAGAATAAGAGTTGGAAGGTCTTCTAGTGCAACCGCCTGCCCAAGCAGGAAACAAATGGTTGTGCAATCAGACAAATGGTTGTGCAATCTCTATTTAGAAACCTCCAGTGTTGGAGTACCCACAACTTCTGGGGGAAGTTGTTCTTGAGGAAGTTGTTCCTCACTGTGAGGAAATTCCTCCTTATTTCTAGAATGGTTCTCTCCTTGATTAGTTTCCATCCATTGCTTCTTGTCCTGCCTTAAGCTGGTTTGGAGAGTAGGTTGTCCTCATCTTTTTTTGTGGCAGCTCCTTAAATATTAGATCGCTGCTATCATATCACCCCAATCCTTCTTTTCATTAAACTAGGCATATCCAATTCCTACAACTGTTTTAAAACATTGGTTTTAGACTCCAGTCCCTTAATTACCTTTGCTGCTCTTGTTCTGCACTTTTTCTAGAATCTCAACATCTTTTTTTTTTTATATTGTGGTGATTAAAGCTGAATGCAATTATTATTATCAGCTCTTCATAGTCCATAGTCCCAGGTTTGGTTGAATCTTGCTGGGTAATGTAATGAAGGGGTGGTTGTGCCGTGTGATGAGCTCTGCTGATAGATTATCCTATTATGTCCTGGAGGGTGAAGTCTTTTGTCTTGTAGATAAATTGGCACCAAAATATCTGCTGGCGGCAGGGAGCTGGGGCTGAGTTTCTGTTTCCTTTAAGATTTTTATTTCTCTTTTAGGGGAAATATTCTGCCTTTCTAATATTCATAATCCACTCATGGTTTATCTGAGAAGATCTTCATCAGGAAATGCTCTAAACCCATGATGGCGAACCTGTGGCATGCGTGCCACAGGTGGCAAACAGTGTCCTCTCTGGGGGCACGTGAGCCGTCGCCTCAGTTCATGCGTGCCTCCTGCTGGCCAGCTGGTCATTGGGTCTCTGCCGCAAATGCATGAGGGGCAGAGCGCATGCAGGGGGCCATGCATGCATGCACATGTGTGTGTGCAAGGGTGTGCATGCATGTGCAGGGGGCAGTGTGTGTGGGGGCACATGCACATGCATGGGGGTGGGGCACATGAAAGGGGGCAGCACACACATTGCATTTTGGGGGTTCGAGCATGGACGCATTCCCACATGCATGCTTTGGGCACTCGGTCTGAAAAAGGTTAGCCAACACTGCTGTAAATCATGGGTGGGATTGTACTTTCAACAATCAAAGAACTGACTAAACGCAAACATCCTTCCTCCAGTAAAGAAGCATTTAGAAGAAACAACTGCTTCAGTACATCACATTAAGGCAAAATATCATTTTTCTACTCTTTATCTAGAGACTGACCTAATGGCAGAGTTCTTCGTGGTTGTGGTTGTGGCAAGTGGTTATAATTTTATAAAATTACTTTTGCCATTTCAATATGAACATATCAATATTTCAGCGGGTTAAGCCATTACTACATTTCATCTGTAGACCAAATGTCAAAAGTCCTAGAGGATATTATGTGAGAGCTTATGGAGAGATTTGGTGGTTACTCCAATTGCAGTCTTACCTGCCACCACATGTGATTGTGGAAATATTTCCTTCCTTCTTTCACTATTGTTTTTCTGGATTTGGATAGAGAGAAAGATTGTAAAGCATGTGCCACAGCATAGACTGCATTGTAAATATTGTAACTCTGTCCACTCATGCATGTTTCAAACACAGATGTGGGAAGGGTCTCAAGCCTCTCCTGTCCAGTACATTTCTTCTCAGATGTCTCAATTTTTGAGTTTGAGAAGAAACATTCGAATGCCTGTTCCCAAAAATCTTTCCGAAAATGATCATGTTGGTTGTTGTTTGAATTTAGGTTTTGAAAAAAATCCTGGAAGTTTTGGACCTCCTTTGTGTGAACTGCAAAAGATAAAACACCGTGTAGGAAATGGATATCCAAAGATTTATCAAAGGAGTTTGAAGAATAATCCGTCTGACTGGATGTAATCAAAATTTTTGTCTTTCTTGGCATATCCTCCACTTCTGAAAACTGGAAGACACTTCTCAGAAATGATATGGAGCAAATTTCACCATACACGATTATCACATTGGCTGTGCTGTTCATGAGAACTTGGTATAAATATAGTCCTTTGTCTATGAAATCAGTAAAATCACTGTAAAAAGCTACATTTGGTAACTCTGCTATGAATTCAATGCAGATGCCATGTTCAGAAAATGTGGGGAGCACCTCTTGTACAAATCTCTCTCCTTTGTCATCCTTTACCACAAGAATTCCAATCCAGATCCATCTAAAATACAACAATAGTTTCAGGAGACCCTTATCTTCATGCAATTCATCCGGAAACATTTGTTGGAAGAAAATTGATTGGGTCTCTTTATCCTTGACTGGAGCAGAGCCATAGGTCAACTACAGAAAGATAAACATATGGTCTATATCAGCCTCTGGAAATGTGTACATTTATTTGAATCTTTGGTTAGTCTTATTCTTATATACTGAAAAATTATGCAGCTAGTTGCGTTTAGTTAGGAATATCAACCAAGATGTCACTCTTAAGGTATCAGTAAATATATTTTCCTGGAAGTAATACTCCCACCGTCTATTCAGAATTACTCATTACTCATGCAGCTCTTCTGATCCTATCAAGCAAAAAAATATATCTAGGAATCTGAAAATGTTCTCCTTTCTAGAAAGAGAAAACTACAGACTTTTGGGGTGGCATGGCAGAATAATAATGTAAATAATAATAGTAATAGTAGTAGTAGTAGTAGTAGTAGTAGTAGTAGTAACAACAACAACAACAACAATAATAATAATAATAATAATAATAATAATAATAATAATAATAATAATATAAAGACCTTGACTATGTGTCAGAATGGTCAAACAATTGGCAACTCCAAATCTCAACCAAGAAATGCTCTGTCTTACACATTGGCAAAAAAAAAGTCAGAACACAAAATTCAAGATGGGCAGATACCACCTCATAGATGACCCTTATTCTGTCAAGGACCTAGGAGTACTCATCTCAAACAATCTAGGCTCCAGAGCTCACTGTAACAGTATTGCCAAAAAGGTATTAAGAGTTCTTAACCTAATCTTGCGTAGCTCCTTTTCCAGTAATATTGAACTGCAAACTAGGGCATACAAAACTTTTGCTAGACCAATTCTTGAATACAGTTCATCTGTCTGGAACCGGCACTGCATATTGGACATTATACAATTGAACGAGTCCTCCACTCCTCTGCTTGCAGATATTTCACAAGAAGAGTCCTCCACTCCTCTGCTTGCAACAGAATACCTTATGCCACCAGACTTGAAATTTTGGGCTTAGACAACTTAGAACTTCGCCGTCTTTGATCCAACCTAACCATAGTACATAAAATTATTTGCTACAATATCCTACGTGTCAATGAATACTTCAGCTTCAACCACAAAAAGACACGAGCACACAATAGATACAAACATATGATAAACTGCGCCAAACTTGATTGTAGAAAATACAACTTCAGTAACAGAGTTGTTAATGCCTAGAATGCGCTACCCAACTCTGTGGTTTCATCCCCAAACCCCCAAAACTTTAACCTTAGACTGTCTACTGTCTACCATTCCTAAGCGGTCTTTAAGGGGCATGCATAAGCGCATCAGCGTGCCTACCATCCCTGTCCTAATGTCCCCATTTATTCGTGTCCATTTCATGTATTCATAATCAGGTTTATATTTATATCTGTTATGTAATACATGCTTGATGAAATTAATTAATTAATAAATTAAATAAATAAATAATATATTTTCAGCACCTCTTACCTGAGGAACTTTATAGATGCATAATAAAGTTGCCATGTGAAGAGAGATGTCAGGTGCTCCAATAACTGCAGCCAAATTTTGAGGGACGCCACACTTATAGTTAGGGATAAATTTTCCCTGAGTGAAAGGCAGCAACATTGAGGCAAAGTAAGTCCATCCGGGACTAAAATTGCTGTTAAAAATGTGGAAACCCAGAGTGATGTTGGGCAGGATCTGAGGATTTTCATTGATCTCTTTTACAGAAAATGCTAAGGCCAGGACAAGCTGGTAATTCTGAAAAACTATTCTGTAAAACATTTTTTTAAAAAATACATTAAGAAAACTCTACTTCACATGTGACACTTGTGATCTTTCAGTACAATATTTTGTGGAATATGTTTTAGTGCAATGTACAGGTAGTCCTTGACTTACAACCGTTTATTTAGTGACCATTCAAAGTTACAACAGCACTGAAAAAAGTGACTTATGACAATTTTTCACCATCCCCATGGCCATTCCCATGGCCATGTGTTCAAAATTCAGACACTTAGCAAATGACTCACATTTATGACAGTTGCAGTGTTCCGAGATCATGTGATCAGCTTTTGTGACCTTCTGACCAGCAAAGTCAATGTGGAAGCCAGATTCACTTAACAACCATATCACTAACTTAACGACTGCAGGAAGTCACTCAAGAAAGATCATAAACTGGGGCAAAGCTTACTCAACAAATGTCTCACTGAGCAACAGAAATTTTGGGCTCAATTTTGGCCAGAAGTTGAGGACTACCTGTATTTAGTATTCTGTTCAGATTCTCAAAAATGCAGACCAAAATATTAGCATGTTTATACACCTCCAGAACCTGGAATGATTTTTTTAAAAAAAATTGGTTTGTGATTGGATGCATTATTTCTGAATAAATGAGAAAGGCTCCGTATCAAACTCCATCTGTTAAGAATGCTTTATATCAAGAAGAAAAATGCTGAATTGTGATTCTAGAAATATCAAATGAAAAAAGTATGTGCTTCCACCTAGATTTTAGTGGTAGATCTTCATGAATTTACCCTTATCTACCTCAATATTTACTTTTAAAGCTTGTTACATATGATTTGTTAGAATCGAATTTTGGCCTTCTTTCAAATTTATGTGGAGGCTTATAAATAAATCTAGGCAGCCTATTTAAGACTACTGGAAAATATTTTTTGCAATGACCAGAACTTGAAAATAAATTGATCATGTACTTGCATAAGTCTATCTTGAAGTCCGTGAGAAGGATGTTGACTGAAATCAATGGGGTCAGAAAATATCAAGCATTCAGAAATAATGCCAGCAATGTTAACATCTCCAGGCTGATGATAGGTGTGATGAATAGGAAGAGGCTCATCAACATCACATTGAAGGCTAGGATCCTTGCACGCCATTTGAGGCAATATTGTTAACAGTGACTCCATGATTGCTAACAGCTTCCATAAATATCCTTTTTCTGTGTATAAATGGCAACCAGATCCTCCTAGGAGATCATCCTGGACTGACTTTTTCAGCTGTTTTTCAGACAAAAGTAGAAATTGCAACATACTGTCAAATCAACTCATAGAGGACTTTTGAGTGTGTATTTCATGGTGAATATTAACAATATCCTTCAAGGTCAGTTCCTCATTTTTCCATAGTGCCCCATGAGATTTGGAAGAGACAAACTGCCTAATTCTATAATAATGGTGAGACAGTCACCTGTGTAAAGATAATGTGAGGGCCTCTGGAGGGAGACAGGCCTAAGCCAGAAGATAAAGAATGAAAAACAAGATACAAGTTTATATAAATATATAAATGGGTGTAGGCATTTACTGTATGTAGATCTGGGATCCTCAAACTTTTTAAACAGGGGGCCAATTCATGGTCCCTCAGACTGTGGGGGGGAGATGGACTATAGTTTGATTTTCCTAATGACCAGCTGTGTGGGTGTGGCTAAGTGATCATGTGAGTGGGTGGGCCCACCTGGGTGGGTCATGTGCCCTCCCCCGCCATTGACCTTACCTTCTACCATGTTTCCCCAAAAATAAGACCCTGTCTTATATTTTTTTGCCATGGAAAAAGGCACCAAGTCTTACTTTTAAGGGGTGTCTTCCACTAACTCACCACTCAGTGATGTCATCAACAGTCCCACCTAGCAGGAGCCCGCTGTTGGCCATTTGCTCTGTGGCCACTTGTCACCCCCAGCATCCATTTTAATGGTAGAGGCTTTCAGGAATGGCCTCTGCAGCCAAGAAACGGGCTCTGGATTGATCCATGTGTCACCCCCGGCCTTCATTTCACCATCAGAGGCCCTTCAGGAAAAGCCTCTGCAGCTGTTGATAGAGTCCAGATTGATCCCAAAGGTGACATGCACAAGTGGGAGCAAATGACTTTAGAAATGGGCTGGCAAGGCCCGTTGGGGTATTCAAGGCCTGGTAAGTAATTTTTACCAACGCGCCTCGCCCCATCCTGTGTATCTCATAATGGGTGGGGCTTAATTAGGGCTTATTTTTGGGGTAGGGTTTACATTAGGTGCACATGGAAAATCAAGCTAGGCCTTACTTTCGGGGTGGGTCATATTTTTGGGAAAACATAGTAGTTCCAACCTGCAAGGCTCATGAAGGTAAGGCCTGTGCTTGGCTGCTGGGCAGGGGCTGGCAGGTAGGCAGGGCGATGTGATCTCGCACAGGCTGGATTAATTGCTTCAGCAGGCTGTTGTTTGAGGACCCTTTGCTATAGATGGATACTATTGATTCCATTCCATTCTAATTTTTTTGATGCATTTTGAATCAGTGATGACTTCTGGAGCCTACCTGGATGAGTCCCTACAGTTTTCTTGGCAAATTGATTGGGAAAGTATTTACTTCTTAGGGATGAGAGAGTGGTTGGACCAGCTCCCTGAGGTGGTTTGTACCTTAGGCATGACTCATACTCATGGTCATAATAGGCAGAGCCATAATCAAACAATAAGTAACATATGTTGCACGTTGGCAACAGAATTGGGACTCAGAGTCAGTATCTTAGAATTTAAAATGTACAGCTTTTAAGGCACAGTTGTCTTTGTATCTTCAACACTGTGCAGAAGAAAACATTTAACATTTTTAATATAAAGTTTATTGTCATTGTATGTATATACACAGTTTTTTGTTTTTTGTTGTTGTTTTTTTTCCTTTAATTTATATGCCGCCCTTCTCCGGAGACTCAGGGCGGCTTACAATGAGTTAAGCAACAGTATACAATTAACGCATTACAATGCGTTAAGCAACAGTATACCCATACAACGAAATTCACATAACACCTAGAAACCAAGCCCAACACACATGACAATCCTCAAACACTATCCCACCCACCAAAAATTCCCTGCCCCTGAACCACCCAAACATCCACACAGCAGACCAAGTAATGCTGTCCAACAGCTCACTGATGGTGGCCCTTTAGTTCATTGTTGAGTGCAATTATAGCTCTTTTGACTTTAAACATTCTAAATGTGTCTGGAACATACAGTAGAGGTAGTTCTCAAATTACAACAGTTCATTTAATGAACTGATGCCGTTGAAGTTACAACGGCATTGAAAAAAAGTGGCTTATGACTGATTTTCACACTTATGACCATTGGTCACATGATCAAAATTACTAAGACACTTAGTAACTGGTTGATATTTATGATGGTTGCAATTTCCCGGGGTCATGTGATCATTTTTTATGACTTTCTGACAAGCAAAAATCAATGGGGAAGTGAGATTCACTTAAACCTGTTACCAACAAACAACTGCAGTGATTCACTTAATAACTGTGGCAAGAAAAGTCATGAAATAGGGCAAAACTCACTTAACAGAATTGGGACTTATTTAGCAACAAAAAATGTTGGGCTTAATTGTGGTCATAAATTGAAGACTACCTGTAGTTCTTCCCCTTATGAATCAAATATCTCATGATTCTATCAGAGGCTGTTTGGACTCATAAGGAAAGATCTGAAGAATGGAGTTTCACAGAAGATGATGACTGAAAATAAATACCAAGATATTTAAAAACCTAGATTTGCTCAGTTTGATAGCTGTGGATCTTCCAGAAATGGTTGTCTGCTGTGCTTGCGTGGCAGGTGGGGCATGTGTGGCAGGTGGGGGTGCGTGTGCATGCACAGGGCATGTATGGGGCACATGCGGGGGGCACACATGCATGGGGGGCAGGGTGCATGTGGGGGCATGGACACATGTGGGGGGGGCGAATGCACAGGGCCTGGGCATGCATTGTATTTTGGGGGGTTCAGGCACGTGCCCTTTGGGCACTTGGTCCAGAAAAGGTTAGCCATCACTGCTCTATACAATCAATATGATCTTCTTCATTTAACAGAAGACAGACTTGGACTCTCTTGGTTACCAGACGTTTGAGGTTCATCAAACAGCTCTGGAACTCTTAACTTATCACAGCTTTCCCTAAGTGCACAATTACAAAAGGAAATGGTGGTTAGAGCCAGGCACTGCAGCCTCAATCTACAGGTGAAACTTGAAAAATTAGAATATTGTGCAAAAGTTCATTTATTTCAGTAATGCAACTTAAAAGGTGAAACTAATATATCAGATAGACTCATTACATGCAAAGTGAGATAGTTCAAGCCTTGATTTGTCATAATTTTGATGATTATAGCTTACAGCTGATGAAAACCCCAAATTTACAATGTCAGAAAATTAGAATATTGGGAAAAGGTTCAATATTCTAGGCTTAAAGTGTCCCACTCTAATCAGCTAATTAAGCCATAACACCTGCAAAGGGTTCCTGGGCCTTTAAATGGTCTCTCAGTCTGGTTCAGTAGGAATCACAATCATGGGAAAGACTGCTGACCTGACAGTTGTGCAGAAAACCATCATTGACACCCTCCATAAGGAGGGAAAGCCTCAAAAGGTAATTACAAAAGAAGTTGGATGTTCCCAAAGTGCTGTATCGAAGCACATTAATAGAAAGTTATGTGGAAGGGAAAAGTGTGGAAGAAAAAGGTGCATAAGCAGCAGAGATGACAGCAGCCTGGAGAGAATTGTCAGGAAAAGGCCATTCAAAAGTGTTGGGGACTTTCACAAGGAGTGGACTGAGGCTGGAGTCAGTGCATCAAGAGCCACCACACACAGACGGATCCTGGACATGGGCTTCAAATGTCATATTCCTCTTGTCAAGCCGCTCCTGAACAACAAACAACGCCAGAAGCATCTTACCTGAGCTAAAGATAAAAAGAACTGGTCTGTTGCTCAGTGGTCCAAAGTCCTCTTTTCTGATGAGAGCAACTTTTGCATCTCATTTGGAAACCAAGGACCCAGAGTCTGAAGGAAGAATGGAGAGGCACACACTGCAAGATGTTTGACGTCCAGTGTGAAGTTTCCACAGTCTGTGTTGATTTGGGGAGCCATGTCATCTGTTGGTGTTGGTCCACTGTGCTTCATTAAGTCCAGGGTCAACGCAGCTGTCTACCAGGAAATTTTGGAGCATTTCATGCTTCCTTCCGCAGACGAGTTTTATGGGGATGCTGACTTCATTTTCCAGCAGGATTTGGCACCTGCCCACACTGCCAAAAATACCAAAACCTGGTTCAATGACCATGGGATTACTGTGCTTGATTGGCCAGCAGATTCGCCTGACCTGAACCCCAAAGAGAATCTATGGGGCATTGCTAAGAGAAAGATGAGAGACTTGAGACCGAACAATGCAGAAGAGCTGAAGGCCGCTATTGAAGCATCCTGGTCTTCCATAACACCTCAGCAGTGCCACAGGCTAATAGTATCCATGCCACGCCGCATTGAGGCAGTAATTGATGCAAAAGGGGCCCAAACCAAGTACTGAGTACATATGCATGCTTATACTTTTCAGAGGTCCAATATTGTTCTATGTACAATCCTTGTTTTATTGATTTCATGTAATATTCTAATTGTCTGAGATTGTGAATTTGGGGTTTTCATGAGCTGTAAGCCATAATCATCAAAAGTATGACAAATCAAGGCTTGAACTATCTCGCTTTGCATGTAATGAGTCTATCTCATTACATCAGAGCCTGGATAGCTCTGCAGACAAGGCACTGTAATTTAACACCAGCTGTCTGCAATTAAAGTAAGTTCGAATCTTGCTAGGCTCAAGGTTGACTCAGCCTTCCATCCTTTTTAAGGTAGGTAAATTGAGGACCCAGTTTGTGGGGGCAATAAGCTGACTTTGTATAAAATATACAAAAGTATAAAGGCTATTGCTTAACGTACTGTAAGCCGCCCTGAGTCTCTGGAGAAGGGCGGCATATAAATCAAATAAAAATAATAAAAATAAAAATAAAATGAAATCTCACATATTAGTTTCTTTTTTTTAAGTTTTTTATTATATTTTTATTGTTAAGGAATAACAAAAAGGAAAAAAAATCAATACAAAAAATCAATAGTAAGGAAAGAAAAAAATTTTTTTCCCCCAACGTGCTATACAAACAGAAAGGAAGTTTTAGGAACTTGAAGTCTTCAATTCTTCCAGAAATCTCTTTGATAAGGTACTGGTGCCGATTCATCCAATCTCCCAAGTACAAAGTCCACAAATGGTTGCCAAGTGTTCCAAAAAACATTTTCTTTATATATACCACTTCTAATTTTAATATCACAAGTCAATTTATCATTTAATGCAAATTTCCATGTTTCATTATACCATTCTTCTAATTTTAAGTCAACATTTAATTTCCAATATCTAGCAATTATAATTCTCCCCATTATAATCAAAATCCTCACCAATTCTCTTTCTCCAGTTGTTAATGTTGTTTCATTCAATATTAATAATAATATGGTTTCCAATTTCAATTTGACCCTATTCTTAATTATTTCAAATATTTCATTTTCTATCCTAGACCAAAAAAGTTCAACCCCATTACATTTACACCACGTATGAGCATATGTCCCAAGTTCCACTTTACATCTCCAACACATTTTATCCACTTTATTATCCATTTGAAAAAGTCTTATTGGGGTCAAATACCACTTCCAAATAACTTTATAATTATGTTCTTTAATCCTTATTGATAATGTCCTCATTATTCTACTAACCCAGTTCATATTCCAATTTTGATCAGAAATTTCAATACACAGTTCTTTTACCCAATTCTCTTTCACTACCCTTTGTGAATTATTATCAGAGTTAATAATTTTATAAATTTTACTAACTAATCCCTTTGGCCCAATTTCATCTTTTATTATTCGAGATGTCAAATTTTCAAATTCCGTTTCCTTTCTACTCTCATCGTTCCTTTCTTTCCATTTCCTATTCCATTTATTCATTTGAATTCTTTCAAACCAATTAATGTTTAATTTTCCATAAATTTCCTCTTTCCTCATTTCATTTTCTATAAATTTCAACCATTCACTAATAGTTTCCACTTTCTCTTCTATTATAATCCTCTCTCTGTTACTATTTAATTTCATTGGGCAATTCTCTTTCAGTTTACCTAAATACAATGCGTCTGGTATTAATTTTTTTGCTACTCTGTCCCAATTTTTAGTCAAACTATTTAACCAATAATTGCAAATTTTAACCTTACCTTTAAAATTTTCCAAAAACCATTTGTAACCAAACTTCTTTATTTCCTTCATTTCCAAATTACCCCAAAGTTTAACATCTCCTTTTAAAATTTTTACTACTGTAAACCTTTTAAGTTGTATTACTGAAATAAATGAACTTTTGCACGATATTCTAATTTTTCAAGTTTCACCTGTATTTAAATCTCATTTTGATCAGTGAAAAAGTTGATAGAATGAACATCAACATTTAGAGGAACCAGAATGCTCTCATCACCTGGTACGTAGAGTTACTGTATGTCTCTCATTCAAGTCCTATCATACACTATGTATTCAAACAGATCATTCCAGATCATGGAAAGACTGTTCTGTAGAGTGATTTATAAGAGTGAAATCCTAGAAAGAGACCATTATGCAAATTGGATGTTAGCATGTATTGGGTCTTTTAAATTTATTTTGATTTGTGAGTATTATTTTTTTTGGCTGGAGATTTCATTGTTCTTTGCTACTGAGGAGAAAACATAAAGCAGTGATGGCTAACCTTTTCTGGACTAAGTGCCCAAAACTCACGTACATGCACCCGAATCCCCAAAATGCAATGTGTGTGTGGCCCCTGCACATGCATCCTGCCCCCTGCATGCATGTGTGGCCCCCCGCATGTGCCCCACCTCCCGCACATGTGCAGCAAAGACTCAAAACCAGCTGGCTGGTGGGAGGCACATGCACATGTGTGGCAGAGCTGGACTTGGGCAACGGCTCGCATGCCCACAGAGAGGGTGTTGCGTGCCACCTCTGGCACACGTGCCATAGGTTTGCCATCATGGACTTAGGGGCATCTGGAAAAAAACTTTTGAATTTACCACACTTTTTGTTAGTGATCATTGCACATAATATACAAAAACAATTCCTAGTGTCTGATTGTTTCAGAAACAATTTATAGTCGCTCCCTATTTGAATGAAAGGCTCCTTTATATTTAATCTCCACTTCCTTTTTACACATTCTAGTGTGCACATGATTTGAGATGACTAGTAAAGACAAATTTGTAATTCACACAAAATCTATATATTTGGTGAAAGACTGTTACACACAGAAAAATAGTAATCAATAAATTAAGAATCCCATTGGTTAATAAAAAGAACTAATAACTCCTCCATATATTCTCTCTATATCCACTACCGTGTTTCCCATGGGTCCCAAAATAGGCGCTAGGGCTTATCTCAGTTTTTTTACCCATGTACAGGAGGCCCAGTTCTTCTGCTTGCTTACGGTGGGGCAGGAGGCTGGCTGTGCAGGCTCTTAAGTAGGGCTTACTTTGGGGGTAGGACTTATATTAGGTACATACATAAAAATCATGCTAGGGTTTATTTTCAGGATAAGTCTTATTTTTAGGGAAACAGGGTAGTCCCAGACTGAAATATGACAATCAAACTGCCACTATTATTTACACTTTATAAGGGCCTATTTATATTTGCTTTTCAGAAGGAAAAAAAAAATCAAAGCTATTCAAATTTCAAAAGACAGGGCATTCATTGCAACATGGAAAGTCAATCTGCTGTACATTGTTCTCTGGCTTAAATGTGCAAGTGAGGAACACCTCCAACATTTACAGTATATATAAAGGATATCAGGCAAATAAAGAGGTTTTTCTAAAACTTTCTTTTTATCAGCTGATGTTTATTGTTCAGTTCAGGTCTCATCACAATGATAAAACACTTGGGGAAAAAGATGCACACCAATAATCCAGCACTTGAAGAAATCATAGTGAAGATTTCGACTGCCAGCATATGTTTTCCCCTAGTGCTTAGATAGGTTGGAATAAAGCACAGCCAAACACTGCAGAAGACCAACATGCTGAAGGTGATGAATTTGGCTTCATTGAAACTGTCAGGTAAATTCCTAGCTAGAAAAGCAGCAGAGAAGCTAACCAGAGCAAGAAAACCCATGAAGCCCAAAACACAGCAGAACATGACCGAGTCTTCATTGCATTCCAGGATGACTCCTTCAGACATCGACTGTGCATCAAAATCTGGATATGGTGGGGATGTTATCAGCCACACAGCACAAAAACCTATTTGAGCAAAGGAGCAGGATAGAAGGATGAAACTGACTATTCTTCTACCCACCCATTTCTTCAATCTGGAACCAGGTTTGGTGGCCATGAATGCTAAAACCACAACAAAGGTTTTGGCCAATACACAAGAAATTGCTACAGAAAAGATGAGGCCAAAAGCTGATTGTCGAAGAAGACACACAATCTTATCAGGTCTTCCAATAAACAGAAACACACAAAGGAAAGAGAGGAGGAGGGAAACTAGGAGAAGGTAGGTGATATTCCTGTTGTTGGCTTTGACGATGGGAGTATCTTTATGTTTCATGAAGATTGTGATGACCAAAGTTGTCATTAAAGAAAAACAAAGGGAAAGAACAGTCAGACTGATCCCTAAGGGTTCCTCAAAGGACAAAAAGGTGAGCCGCTTTGGAATACACATATTTTTCTCAGGATTTGGATATTGATCTTCTGGACATGGAGAGCAGTTATCCATGTCTGAAAAACAACACAATAGAGAGGGTATAGTGGATTATACACAGTGCTGCACCCAGTGGTTTAGTCCCATTACATTTGAATTTTTCCTACCCTTCTCTTTTGATATTTTCCCTTCTGGACACAGAAGGCAACTATAGCAGCAAAATGACTCTCCTTCTTTCTTGGCCTTGCTGTGTCCTGCCTCACAGGGATCATTACACAAAGATAAAGGTTGTACCTATTCACAAATAAAGAATAATATTTTAAGATACAGATAGCAAAAGAAGTTCTTGGAGTGATACTGTTACTGGGGAATCAACAGATTAAGAAGAGAGTGACAAACTATCAACCTTCCCATGTAAACCAGATGGAAAATATGACCAGATTTGCCTGACTAGGTGGCTCAGTGGCTAAGACACTGAGCTTGTCGATCAGAAAGATCAGCAGTTCGACGGTTCGAACTGTACAGGTCTCCTGCATGAGCAGGGGGTTGGACTAGATGACCTCCAAGGTCCCTTCCAACTCTGTTACTGTTATATATTCTGTTATGAGCTAATTTCACATTATTGAAGAGCTAGTGATTTCCCCACTTCTGTTTTGCAACCTGAAAAGTTTGAAAAATTCCTTTTTACATTTCTTTCTCTGCCCATTATGCAGCTGTGAGCTATACCCTATCTTAACTGGTTGTTCCCTAAGTAGCATTTCCTCACCACTCCACCCTACCCACCTTCCAAGGTCATTCCCACAAATCACTCCATAACAAATGTGAAGTAGCATGAAGACTTTGACACCAAATGTTCTGCAACTGACTTATTAAAAATCCAAGGTCTTCTGAAGCTCTCATGGATCCACCTTTTCCAGCACCTTCCCCAAAAAGAGATTAGATACTCAACAAAATTTGTTCCATATAGTGTGGTCCAGTGATGACATTTTCAGAAAGAGGCAAACCAAGTCTTCTCTAATAGGGAATGGAACACTCAAAGAAGAATTAATCACCATTAGAACCCACTCACACATCTCCCAGGCATTTCAAATGCCAGGAGGGCAGGGGTGGGTCTCAAAAATTTTAGCAAAGGGTTCTCTCCCCAGTTGCTGGGTGAGTGTGGCCATGGTGGGTGTGGCCTAATCACCCTCCTGCACCACAGTGGAGGGGGCATTTTTGCCCTCCCCAGGCTCCGGAGGATTTACTCAAGCCTCTGGAAGGGCGAAAATGGCCTCCTTAGGTTCTGGAGGCCCTCTGGAGGCCAGAAACAGGCCCATTTCTGGCCTTCCTGAACTTCTGGTAGGCCCATTTTTCACCCTCCTTGAGCCTCCGTGCGCAGTCTGTACTTACCTGCATCCAAAACGGGCCACATAGGGACTCCTTGGAGGGGCAGGTCAGGGTGGGAAGGGCCAACCAGGAGTGGGATTTGGGGGTTCTCTGAACTGTACAGAATCTTAGCTAGAGGTTCTCCTGAACCCCTGCAAACCCCCAGCAGGCCACCCCTGCAGGAGTGGTATGGGTCTAAAGAGCAGATGTCTGAACTCACACTCTCAAGGACCCTCAGGTTCAAACTGTTTCCAGATCATTGGGCAAGACTTCTCCCCAGGCAACTCTTCTGGCTCTGCAACAATGTTGGCGTCCCACTACAAGCAACTTTGTTTGACAGATGCTGAGCAAATTCCATCACATATCCCTTTACTTAAAAAAAAAGGTTT
Source organism: Arizona elegans (assembly GCA_022577455.1). Lineage (NCBI taxonomy): Eukaryota > Metazoa > Chordata > Lepidosauria > Squamata > Colubridae > Arizona > Arizona elegans. The sequence continues at coordinate 3,495,462 of JAKOOJ010000021.1, read as the reverse complement.
TGTGTTGCCTGACACGGGGCTGTGGGGCAGCTGTCTGTGGATGCAACAAAGGCAGAGAAGTACTAATGTTTTCCTCCCCTTGCCACCACAAAGGCTTTAATAGCAACTCTAAACGATGTTTGGTTTGTCCTTCGTTGAGTGTCAATAACATTCTAGATTTCTCTTCTCTCATTACATCTCTTTCCATGGACCATGGGAGTGACAGGATCCCTAAGAGAAGATAGATTGCATGGGTGCAATCTCATCCAATTACTCATCTGCCCTCTTATTCAAGTGGCAACCAAGGTTTTGGATGGACTGTGGAGCAGATCAATAGGATCAATCTCTAGCTCCCTCTGAAACATATCCAGGGCCATCAGTCACTGGGGATGGACCAATCTAATGGGACCAGATTCCCCACAGTAGATACCAGCAACAGAGCATTCCATAAATATCAGGGTATGACCTGGTCATAACAAAGGAGACACCAAATTTTTCCCCAATTCAGATCTATAGCTACAGCTCTGAAATGAGCACCAGATGTGATATGTGAGCACTGTCATGATCTGGGATAAGCACATGGCTGTCATGGTGGCCATGAACTCCCAAGTACAATATTTCATGTCAAATATTTGAAATGTAAACATTCTTTTAGATACCCCCCCCCCTTCAGTAATTTGTACTTAGGTAAGCATAGAGACAATATTATGGTACAGATAGATAGATAGATAGATAGATAGATAGATAGATAGATAGATAGATAGATAGATAGATGGATGATAGATGTAGGCAGACAAATATAGATTCATACATCTAACCTGATTAAAGCCTACTGGCCATGTGATAAAATCCACAGAGATGTTGAAAAACATGTCTGGAGGAGCTGTAGGATCTATTGCTCCAACTTTGATTCTAAGAAAGGACTGGTTGGGGAATGTGATCCAGTTGATAATATCAAATCCACCAATGATTTTCCCATTTTTATCAAAGGAAATCTTTTCTCCAACAGTGTTATTGAATGAGATACTTCTCAAAAAGGAATGAAGCTGCAATATAGAGGGAGGGATCAAGCGAGCAAGCGAGGGAGGAATGAAGGAAGGAAGGACGGGAAAAAGGAAGGAAGGAAGGATTTTTTTTGTTTGCTTTTATTCTGGTTTGTACACCAGCACCAAACAGATAATACAGCAATGTCACTGAAATAAAGGTAAAATACAATATTTCTTAAATAAAATTAAAAGTTATATAGAAATACATAATACAAAATTGTATAACCAAATCTATATGAATCTACAATACAATGCAGTATTGAACAGATGACTATAGACAAATGCAAAAGTAATAATTGAATTTCAAAAGGGTAAAAATAAGGGCATTATAGAGGAAACCTTTTTTTAGAGGTGATATTGCACCTGTAATATCCAGAGTCTTAACAATCACTGTCAACAAGTCACCATTTAAGCACCAAGTTGAAAGGTGACAGATAGTCAATTATATAATGATTGATTTATTCTTTGAAATGAACAGGCCTGGAAAAGAGTGAATTATAACAATCTGTGTGTCTTTCTTGAGTAAAAATCACATTATTATTATTATTATTATTATTATTATTATTATTATTATTATTGTTGTTGTTGTTGTTGTTGTTGTTATTATTATTATTATTATTATTATTATTATTATTATTATTATTATTATTCCTTTTTCTTCCATTCAAGGTTTGGTTGAGAACAACCTAATCTAGAAACCTGTTGAAAAGTGGACATGAAGGTATTTTGAACAATCAAACAGATATGTTTTACTGTTTATTTTACTTTTAATCTGTGACTGAATCTTATAGTATGTTAGATTTCTAGGACATTGAGTGCATAGTATTAATGTTGATGTCAACTCTCCAAGCAAAGCATATAAAATAAAGAGCTGCTAAGCACTGTTTCAGAGACATCACCCTACCAACAAAAGTGTGTATAGTCAAGGCTACGGTTTTCCCAGTTGTAATGTATGGTTGTGAAGGTTGGACCATAAGAAAGGCTGAGCGCCAAAGAATTGAGGCCTTTGAACTATGGTGCTGGAAAAGACTCCTGCGAGTTCCTTGGACTGCAAGGTCAGTCCTAGGGGAGATCAACCCTGATTGCTCTTTAGAAGATCAGATCCTGAAGATGAAACTCAAATACTTTGGCCACCAAATGAGAAGGAGGGACTTACTGGAGAAGAGCCTAATGCTGGGAAACATTGAGTGCAAAAAAAGAAGGGGATGACAGAGAATGAGGTGGCTGGATGGAGTCACCGAAGCAGAAGATGTGAGCTTAAATGGTCTCCAGGGGATGATAGAGGACAGGAAGGCATGGAGGAATGTCGTCCATGGGGTCGTGATGGGTCGGACATGACTTTGCAACTAACAACAACAAAAGCACTGTTTCAATACATCAGTTGTAGGTAGTGGACATTTGTAATTTTAATGTGAGCATGTAAATATTTGAATGGATTAATCCATTACTATATTTTAATTTGAGACCTAATTTTAATACCCTTGGAGAATATGGTTTATTAGATTTTATGGCAACTACAGACAAGGAAACATTTTGCCTTTATCTGCTTAAGATCTTACCTGCCACCACAATTTGTGATTCTGAAACTGTTGCTTTCTGTCTTTTGCTATTGTTTTTCCCCTGGATTTGAATAAATACAATGATTGCAAAGCATGTGCCACAGCATAGACTGCATTGTAAATATTGTAGCTCTGGCCACTCATGGGTGTTTCAAACACAGATGTTGGAAGGGTTTCAAGGCTCTCCCGTCCAGTACATTTCTTCTCAGATGTCTCAGTTTTTGAGTTTGAGAAGAAACAACCAAATGCCTGTTCCCAGAAATCTTTCCGAAAATGATCATGCTGGTTATTGGTTGGATTTAGGTTCTGAAGAAATTCCTGGAAGTCTTGGATTTCTTTTGTGTGAACTGCAAAGGATAAAGCCCCATGTAGGAAATGGATGTCCCAAAATTTTTGAAAGGAATTGGAAGTATAATCTGTTTGAGCTGTTGTAACCAAGATTTTTGTCTTCTTTGGTATATCCTCCACTTCTGACAATTGGAGGTATGTTCTAAGTAATGATATAGATTCAATTTCACCATACAAGATTACAACATTGGCTGTGCTGTTCATGAGAATTTGATATACATGGACTCCTTCACCTACTTGATCATTAAAATCAATGTAAAAATCTACCTTAGGGAACTTTTGTATGAAATCAATGCAGATGCCATGCTGGGAAAATGTGGGGAGCACTTCCTGTACAAATTCCTCCCCCTTGTCATCATTCACAACAAGAATTCCAATCCAGATCCATCTAAAATATAGTAGTAGCTGCAGGAGGCCCTTACGTTGGTGGGATTCATCTGGAAACATTTGTTGGAAGAAAACTGCTTGAGTCTCTTTATCCATGACTGGGGCAGAGCCATAGGTCAACTAAAGGAAGCAAAAAACAAAAGCAATTGTAAAGGCCAAAATTGTGGAAACCTTTTGGGGAAAGTGTATGTTTGAGGTTTGATGGCTAATAACACCACTTTTTTTTTTTTTTTTTTTTGAGTTTCAAGATAATCATATTCCACTGCTGTAATGACCTGGGAATAGCCCAGATCTTAACCCAATTGAAAATCTATGGAGCCAACTAAAAAAACTTGTTAGTCAGAAGCGACCCAGCAATAAAACCCAGTTAACAGAAGCAATCATTCAATCTTAGTTTCACATTATAACAGCTGCAGAACTAAAAGATTTGGTTCACTCCATGGGAAGACGTTGTAAGGCCATAATTCATGCTAAAGGTTACCCAACTAAGTATGAACTGATGTGATAATTTTTGTACATCTCATTTTTTTCTATGTGTTTCACTTTTCTTCTTTATACTATAACTGCTATTCTAATAGCAAATCCGTTATAAAAGTTATTGCATTATATTCTTGATTAAATTATCTTTCCATTGCTATATAATTTTATGGTACTACCCCGCCCCCCCAAAAAAAAGTGGGTGTTAATAGCTAGTTTTAGAAAATACACTTTTCCCAAAAGGTTTCCACAATTTTGGCCACTACTCTATATGAGCCTCTGAAAATGCATTGAGTATTTTGGTGTTTTTGAGCTTGTGTACTGAAACATTGTCCACATAGCTGTATTCATTTCCAAATAGCTACCCTGGTTTTAGTCTTAGTAGTCAAAAAGTATTTTGGGATTTGTGCAAGTGACTGTAATAATTATTACTGTGTTATTTTTTAAGGAATAAAAAAATGACTATTCTAGAAAAGGAAAGAATAGGCTCAAACCAGGGGTGAAATCCAGCAGGTTCTGACAGGTTCTGGAGAACCGGTAGTGGGAATTTTGAGTAGTTTGGAGAAATTTTGAGTAGTTTGGAGAAATTTTGACCGGCTGGCCCCAGAGTGGGGTGGGAATGGAGATTTTGCAGTATCCTTCCCCTGCCATGCCCACCAAGCCACACCCACAGATTGGTAAAATTGGATTTTACCACTGGCTCAAACCTTAAGTTCTGGAATTGGGGGATATTTCACTCCAATAAAAGAGAATGTTTGTTGCTCAGTGGGTCCTTGGTGGTCTCTGAGCTTGGTTGTTTTCTTGCAGATGTTTCATTACCCAAACTAGACTAGCACTGATGATGTTACCTAGCTTGGGTAATGAAATGTCTGCAGCAAAGCAATCAGAGACCACCAAGGATCCCTCAATATTTATCTTTCTCAAACATACCCACTGTTTTTTTGTGGCTTATCATTACTATTCTAATCCAGTCAAGGAGAAATGAATATCAAATAGTTCCCTTTAATATTTTCTACTCATTTTGGATACACTATTGTCCTATCCATGGAAGACCAAACCACCTAAATTTCACTAGGTGCTTTTTTTCTCAACCCCTCCCCCCAAAAAAACTCTGTACTTTACTTCCTCTTTCAGTCATGAATGCATATTCATACTTTAAAAACAATAAAACCCCACCTTCCTTAACTTTTACCTTTCTTTGGCATTTGAAATTAAATTATTTCTCCCAAACTAGAATATTCAACTTTTTGTACTTTTGCTATTAAACCAAGCATTTGATTTCTCTAATGCCTTGACTTCATCTGTGGCCATTAATTTTTGTTGAATTATAACAAACAGATGCTTGTGTACCATCTGACTTCAATTCTTCAACATGCAGTATCAGTCATCTTTTAAGCTTCTGTTCTGAGTATCTGTGAAAAGATTGAATATCGTCTGAAGTGTTCTTTATCATAAAAGCAAAGCGTTCTAGGCTTCTTCAGGTAGTGCCATACTCAACATATCTTACCTGAGGAACTTTATAGATGCACAGGACAGTTGCCACATAGAGGCAGATGTCAGGCCCTCCAATGACTGCAGCTAAAGAGTTTGGGACCCCACAGTTGTAGTTAGGGATGAATCTGCCCTGGGTGAAGAGAAGCACCATTGAGGCAAGGTAAGTCCAACTTGGACTGAAATTGCTATTATAAAGGTAGAAGCCCAGAGTGACATTGGGTAGGATCTGGGTATTTTCATTGATCTCCTTGAGAGCATATGCTAAGGCAAGGATGTGCTGATAATTCTGAAAGGATACTCTGTAACAAATGTTACATAATATATTAAGAAGAGACTGATTTAGAATATGGGATCTGCAATCTTTCAGTACAACATTTAGTTGAAGGTAGTTTAATGCAATATATATATTACTCTTCGGCTAGGATTAAGGAAAATGCTTAGGGGGAAAAATGTAGCACATATATATTTTTAACAAAGCAAAACAAAGCAAATACTGGTTAGAGGTTGGAAACATTATTTTGTAATATATGAAAAAGCCTCGTAGCAAATAACAGATACTGTTCCTAGGAATTCAACCACCTAGGAATCAAAATCACATAAAGTATTAGTACCAGTTTATAAAACCTTAGTAAGACCACACCTGCAATACTGCATCCAGAATTTTGATCACCACATTACAAATAAATAAATAAATAGATAGATAGATAAATAAATAAATAAATAAATAAATAAATAAATAAATAAATAAATGAATGAATGAATGAATGAATGAATGAATGAATGAATGAATGTATGTTGAGGCTTTGGAAAAAGTGCAGAGATGAATAACTAAGATGATTAAAAATCTGGAGACCAAAACACATAAGGAACAGTTGCAGAAACTGGTTATGGTTAGTCGAGAAAAAGAAAGACAAGAAGTGACATGATAGCAGTGTTCCAGTATTTGAAGAACTGCCACAAAGAAGAGGGGGCCAACTTATTTTCCAAAGCAGCAGAAGGCAAGGCAACATGTAAACTAATCAAGGAGAGAAGCCACCTGGAATTAAGGAGAAACTTCCTAACAGTGAGAACAATTAGCCAGTGGATTCTCATTATAGTCAAATGAAAGTAGCTGTATTTTGTTACTAGTAAAATCAATTGAAAAATGATAATAATTTCTCATATAGGTCACCCAGATTTTATTGGTAATTATATTTTCATAACTTATTTTGGATTCTCATTCTATACTTAGAAATAATTTCATATGACTAGAATAACAGAGTTGGAAGAGACCTTGGAGGTCTTCTAATCCAATCCCCTGCTTAGGCCTTACACCACTTCAGACAAATGTTATATTATATTATTAAGGGAATTTTAGCTTTTTTTTAAAAAAAATGATTGATCAAATTTATTTGCTGCCATCTCACCAAATAAGTGACTGTGATTGTCTTACAAGTAAAACATTTGAACAGTTTGAACATATACCAAGATATTCTTTTATAAAATGAATGCTTTAGGTATTCTTTTTTAAAATTACGACTTTCAAGAAAATATTTTGAGCATCATGTGAGTAAACAGCAAGATACAGGGCTTGATTATGAATTTAAAATGTACTTACATAAGCCCATCTTGAAGTTCCTGAGAAGGATGATGGATAAAAGAAATGGAATCGGAAAATGTTGAGAACACAGAAATAATACCAGCAATATTAATGTCTCCAAGCTGATGATAGGTGTGCCGAATAGGAAGAGGCTCCTGAAAGTCACATTGAAGGCTAGGATTCTTGCACACAACTTCAAGCAATACTACTAACAGCAACTCCACAAATACTAACATCTTCCATGAGTGTCTTCTTTCTGTGTACAAATGCTTCTGTCTGCAACAAGATCTTTGAAGTGGATCAGACTGACTTCGCTTCCTGAGATATTTTTCAGACAAAATTAGAAAATGCAACATACTATTAAATCGATTCATAGAGCTTTGGGGCTCCCAGCCATGGGTTGAAATAGGATGACGACAGTAAGTACCATTATTCAGTGTCAGTTGCTTCTATTTTCATGGAGTCCCATAGGATTTGGAACAGACAAAACAGGCTAATTTCTTAATGATAGTGAGACAGTCACATATGTGAACATCTTCAAAACATGAGAGCTTCCAGAGGCAGGAACCTATGTGTTGCAAGACAAAAATATAATTAGTAGGTAGGTAGGTAGGTAGATAGATAGATAGATAGATAGGTTTCTAAACAATGGAAGATTAATGATATAAGTCCACCTTGGAACCGCAGAGGGCCTCCAGAGGCCAGAATGCATGAGCTACAAGTCAAAAATAAATTCAATTCAATTGAAAAACAAATAAACTTTTTGTGGGGTGGGGGGGAATAAAAATAAAAAAATGTACAATAAAATAATAAGAGCCGAGGTGGCGCAGTGGTTAGAGTGCAGTGTTGCAGGCTACTTCAGCTGACTGCTAGCTGTAGTTCGGCAGTTCAAATCTCACCAGCTCAAGGTTGACTCAGCCTTCTATCCTTCCGAGGGGGGTAAAATGAGGACCCAGATTGTTGGGGTCAATATGCTTACTCTGTAAACTGCTTAAGGAGGGTTGTAAAAAGCACTATGAAGCGGTATATAAGTCTAAGTGCTATTGCTATAACATGGTTGCATAAGTATTGTCAAACTAATATTTTTTTGAAGCACCTTTTGATTTTACGATAGCATCCAGTCTTTTGCATAGGAGCCCATCAACATGGCATATCTTGCCTTGGGAATCTTTGCCCTTCTCTTCTTAGCCAAAGCACTCCAAATTTGTCAGATTGTGATGATATCTCCTATGAACAGCCCTCTTCAGGTCACTCCACAGTCTTTCAATTGGCTTTAGCTCCAGGCTCTGGCTGGGCCATTCCAAAACTTCAATTGTCTTCTGGTGAAGCCATTCTTTTGCTGATTTGGAGGGAAGCTTTTGGTCCTTGTCATGTTGAAAGATGATAATCCCCTTCATCATTTTAGCACAGACCAGAAGGGTTTGTTCCAAAATTGATTGATATTTGGAACTGTTCATAATTACCTCTTATGATGACTCCTCTGAATACTTCCTCAGATACCTCACCAGATGTCATTTTGGAGGAGGATGTACCAGTTCCGGTCACATCACATCACGTCAATGGCTCTGAGCAGCTGTCTGAGAGGGATTTGACCAAGGGTGGGTTTCACTTACCTTTACCACTGGTTTGCCACATGTGTGCACTGTCTGCGCATGCACTGGCTTTCCTTGCATGCTCTTTGCTTGCTCATGCACCTGCCACGCATGTGCCTGGCCTCAAAAACATGCCTAAATAGCATGACTTGGAGCCAGGGTGGGTGGGTGGGCAGGCCCACCCGTGAGTGCCGCTACTGGTTCGCCCAAACCAGTGCAAACTGGCTGAATACCACCCCTGGATTTTACTGAGGCAAGCTGCAGCAGGACAGCCCTGAGGCTTTGGTGGGGAAAACACACAGCTGTAGCTGGTCAGTAATGAGGAAGAGGAACTGCCTTCTGCACTGATCCAAGAACACCTAAGGCAAGGAAGGTCAGCCTGATTACTTGTGAGGAGGCAGCCTCATCCCACTTAATGGGCTGCACCAGAAGCTGGCTATTTAGCACAGCAGACAGATGGAGACAATGCTGGGAACAATCTGTTCATTTCTTAGCTACGTGTTTCCTGGTCATTGTGATCCCTGCCTTGCTTTGGATTGACATGTGCCTTGTGAACCCTCTTGTATTTGGATTTAATTTTGCCTGGAGGGTTTATCTTGTTTGGGAAACTTTTACATTTTTATTAGTTTTTAATATAAAATGCAAACATACAAAAGGAGATACGAAAAGTAGGGGAGTGGAAAAGGGAAGAGAAAAGTGTAGAGACGGGAAAAAGAAAGAAAAGGCATTGACTTCCAACTCCCTTTGGTGCAGTAGAATAAGAAATAATATCAAACCTCAACTTATTTATTTATTTATTTATTTATTTATTTGTTTGTTTGTTTATTTATTTATTTATTTAATTTGTATACCGCCCTTCTCCCAGAAGGGACTCAGGGCGGTGAACAGCCAAAATTAAAAAACATACAAATACAAAAGTCAAGATAATTAAAAAAATTAAATAATTGGCTACCCAATTTAAAACCCCAAATCCATAAAATTTAAAATCCCAGTTAAAAACCATTTAGGCTAGGCTGGCTTGATGAAATAAAAACGTCTTCAGGGCTTTATGGAAGGTCCGGAGGTCCGGGATCAATCGTATTCCGGGAGGCAGCTCATTCCACAGGGGGGGTGCCCCCACAGAGAAGGCTCGCCCCCTGGGGGCCGCCAGCCGACATTGCCTGACCGACGGCACCCCAAGGAGGCCCTCTCTGTGAGAGCGTATTGGCCGGTGGGAGGTTATCGGTAGCAGCAGGCGGTCTCGCAAATACCCTGGCCCTAAGCCATGGAGCGCTTTAAAGATGAGAACCAACACCTTAAAGCGCACCCGGAAGACCACCGGGAGCCAATGCAGCTCACGCAGGAGAGGTGTTATGTGGGAGCGCCACATCGCTCCCATAATCACCCGCGCGGCCGCATTCTGGACCAGCTGGAGCCTCCGGGTGCTCCTCAGGGGGAGCCCCATGTAGAGAGCGTTACAGTAGTCCAGGCGTGACTACGCTGAGAAACTTTTGAGAAACTTTTAAGTGTCTTGTGGACTCATTGGCTACTGCCCTATGGACTAGCGTTGGTCTGCTATTGGTTGGACTTAATTGGGACAGATCTGGTGTTTTGGTGAAAGGAATTGTTGGGGAATATTAATAAACAGCATTACATGTGTGTGAGTGAGCAGGATAGCACTTTTATACCTTGAATAAAGTCCCAGTTCCAGCTGAGGAAAAGCAGCTCCAAAGCATAATGCTGCCACCACCATGTTTCACTATTGGTATGATGTGGTGATGTGCAATGTTTCTTTTACACCATACTTACTTTTTGGAATTATAGCCAAAAAGTTCAAGCTTGGTCTCATCACACCTTAACACATTTTCCCACATGCTTTTGTCAGAGTCAAAGTAGGGTTTTTTTGCAGCTGGGCTTGGATGCTTTTTGTTGAATGAAAAAAAGCTTCCATCTTGTCACTTTAACCCACAGCCCAGATATATGAAGACTAGGGAAGCTTGTTGTCACATATAGTACACAACCAGGACTTGCCAGAAATGCCTACAGCTCCTTTAATGTTGCTGTAGGCCAGTAGTGGCTTGCAAAAACCATAGCTACCAGTTCACTCATGCATACGCATGAGCTCACTCTGCACATGTGCAGAAGCATCCAGCATGGGTGGGCAGAGCCTCCCGCCACTACTGGTTCACCAATCCATGTAGAACCAGTAGCAACCCACCACTGCTGTAGGCCTCTTGGGAGCCTCTCAGACCAGTTTTCTTTTTATTTTTCATCTATTTTAGAGGGTAATTCCGTTTTCTCGGTAATGTCACTGTTTTGCCACACTTTCTTCACTTATTGATTACTGTCTTCCCTGTGTTCTATGATATATCCAATGCCTTGGAATTGGCTGTATAACGGGCTGTCCTACACAGTCATCTTACTCAATTGAATTTTCTAAAAGGAGACTGTTACGTAAATTGGATACTAGCATGTATTGGATTTATGATGGAATTTATTTGAATTTTCAAGAATTGTTTGTGTGCCAGAGATTTATTGGTCTTTGCTAATGAGAAGAAATATGGCCAGCTGGAAGATCTTTTGAATTTACCCCATGTTTTATAGGTAACCACTGCACATGATATGCACCAGAGAATTCCCAGTGTCCATTGTCTCAGTAACAATTAATGAGTCTTCCCTTTTTAAATGAAAGGATCATTTGTGTTTAATCCCCATTTCTTCTTACACATTCTAGTTTGTGTATAAATTAAGATGACCAGTAAAAATGAATACATAATTCACATTTAATCTATATATTGAGTCAGTATTGTCTATCACTGAAATCTCAATACATCAATATGTCCTATTTTATTTATACATTTTTATGGTCCCCAGTTATAACTGACTTCCAGAAGGAAAACATTTCAAACTATCCAAATCTCGGGGGATAAGGGATCATAGAAGGCCAGTCTAATTGCACATTGTTTTCTGGCTTCAATGTATAAGTGGATAAGTTGCCCAACATGTATATATAAATGATGTCAGGCAAACAAAGAGATTTGTTAAAACTTTTTCTTCATGAGGTGATGTTTATTATTCAGTTCAGGTCTCATCACAATGATAAAATACTTGGGAAGAAAGATACACACAAATAAGTCAGCACTGGAGGAGATCATGGAAAAGATCTCCACAGCCAATGTATATTTTCCCCTTGTGCTTAGATAGGTTGGAATAAAGCACAGCCAAACACTGCAGAAGACCAACATGCTGAAGGTGATGAATTTGGCTTCATTGAAACTGTCAGGTAACTTCCTAGCTAGAAAAGCAGCAGAGAAGCTAAGCAGAGCAAGAAAACCCATAAAGCCCAAAACACAGTAGTACATGACCGAGTCTTCATTGCATTCCATAATGATTTCTTCAGACATTGACTGTGCATCAAAATCTGGATATGGTGGGGATGGGGTTTTGATTTTTTTTGCAAGTTTTTTTAAAAAATTTACATAAGCAAACACATAATACATCAATCCTTCCGTGTTTCATCTCGATGTTTCTTCAGTAACCTTCTTTTTGATTACACCTCCTATCTTCATTTCTTCCCTTATAATTTCCATTCCTCTATTACAATATTTTCCCCCAAATACAATACATTTAATATAATATTTTCTTATTTTGTTATCAAAATCTTTATTTTTCTTTTCTAACCAATCATAAAATTTTCCCCATATCTTAAAATATTATGTATCTTCTCTCTCTTTAATCATCAAGGTTAATCTACTCATTTCTGCACAGTCTATTTTTTTTTTAATAACTTCCCCTTCCAACAGAATTTTCTCTACTTTCCATCTTTGCACAAATATTATCCTTGCTGCAGTTATTATATGAATAATCAAATATACATTTTCTTTATTAATTTTCTCTGGTAGTATACCCAGTAGGAACAGCTTCAGTTTTAAATCAATATGTTGTAGGGTCATTTTCTCTTACCAAATCTTAATTCTGTTCCAATAAACTCTAGCTTCTGAACATGTCCACCACATATGATAATAAGATCCCGGTTTTTGATGGCATTTCCAACATTTAGCTGATTTGTCTTTAAACATTTTTGCCAATTTTTCAGGGGGCATATGCCATCTGTAAAACATTTTATATTGATTCTCTTTGTGGACATTGTTAATTTATAGTTCCTTTCCCATAACTGTTGTCATCTATCGAGCTCAATTGAGTATCTGCGATTTTTTGCCCAAGCAATAATTGTTTCCTTTACTTGTTCTTCTTCTAATTCCATACTAAGTAGAAAATTATAATTTCTTTTTATTATTTTAACCTCTGTTCCCATGAGTATCCTATGATACTCATTTCTAAATAAAAGCCATATAATGTTAGATCTTTTTCATATCTTGCTTGTATTTGCATATACATATACTAGTCTATCACAATCCCTTGTTTTTCTAGTTCTTCTTTCCTTTCAGTTCCCCCTTATCTGTAAGTAAATCTTTATATCTAAAAATCTTTCCAAAATTAACCATATTTGGGTGTATCAATGCTTCTATTGTTGATAACCATATTGGAATTTTCAAATAGTATTTATCTCTAACTTTCTTCCACACAGATAACAATGCATTTTTTACATAATGTCTATGAAAATATATCTGTATCTTACTTCTACCATACCATAAAAATGCATGCCTTTTAAGATATACGTTAGTCTGTCCATCTCAGCACATCGAAGAATCTTGTTTATTATCAGATGGTCAGGGAGCGTGTCTGCATCTTTCCACAGTTGAGCAAATGCCCTTCTCGCCGCTGTTGAGACATGGACAAATATATACCAATCCTTCTTATCGATGTTGTCTGGTCTTATTCCGAGTAAGTAGAGGTCTGGGTGAAGAGGGAAGCTCACACCTGTTATTTCCAACAACCACTGCTGTATTTTCCCCCAATAGTGTCCAGTGACGGACAAATCCACCACTGATGGAAGAAAGTACCCTTGGCCAACCCACATTTCCAACATCTGTCAGAGGATCCTGGGGTCATCTTAGCGATTCTGGCGGGGGGGAGGTACTGACAATAGATTATTTTATAAAAGTTTTCTTTGAATGGGGAAGAAAGGGTCAGTTTCATAGTTTTGTTCCATGCATTTTGCCATGCATCAAGCTGAATTGTTGTTCCAATATTTCTCCCCCAGGTAATCATCGTGTCCTTTACAATTCTGTCTGCCATAAAATTGGTGGTGGCTGGAGATGAAGTTGAAGAGGTCGTAATTGCCTTCTTCTTCAAGGTAGTAGTCGTGGTAGCCATTTTGGATATTCCTAAAAAGTCTTTCCAGGCAATCATACAACACCAAATGGTTTCACCGCCTGTTATCAAATTTCACTCTTGCTTCGCTATGTCCAAACCACACTAAGTGTAAATTTACTCACTAATTCCTACTGGCTATCTAAAAGGAAATAGGAAAGGAAAAGGAAAAAAAAGGGAGGTCCACTGTGATGAGTCTAGGTGCAGTTAGCAATTTTGGTCACTAGATGGAAGCAAATACCAACTTCTCTAGTTCCCCAGATCTTCTTGCAGTCCAAGCAAATCCAAAAATGACAGCTCATGCAAATGGCGTTCTTCACAACAGAAAATGTTAATGCTGAGTCAAAGATAGGAAAATCAAAGGAAGCACATCACTCTTTCATTCAAGGTCCGTGGAGAATCACATTCCCAAACAGTAGGTCAAAATTCAAAATTCAAAATTCACCAATTGTAAAAACAGGATGAAATCAGATCGCAATAATCCCTTATAATCCAAGGTTGATAATCTTCTCAGACAGCCAACCAACTTCACTGCCATCTCACTCAGTTTAGGCTCTGAGAGTAGGAAAGTTTTTAAACTCCACTACCTTACGGCTTCCAATCGAATCACAGTCTCAAATTACTAATCGGGAGTCATTCTTTTAGTTTGGCTGGGATGAATAGACTTCCTCAAGCAGTATAGCCACAGCCTCAGGGCCCCATGACAGGCATCCTCTCACTGTGCTGATATCGGGGAGATTCTTCAGTCTCTTCGTGCAGCCTGCACTTTCCGCATGGAGCTGGCAAGCTCCCCTCTTTTCTACCAAGCTTTCCCGCTCAGTGGTGGCTTCAAAGGAGCTTCAATGAAGCTGCCGGGTACAGCAAACAGAGAATCAGCTCGGGAGAAGAATCCCTTGCCTCCTCCGGCTGCTGTGACATCATAGGAAGTCCTCTTTTTAAATTTTCATCCATTTTATTTCTTCATTCCATCTTATATTTCTATTTAACACTTCTAAAGTCAATATGAATAATAGTGGACATCCTTGAAAGAGAGGAGAAGGGAAACTACGACTATATAAGTGAGATTCTGATTGTTGGCTTTGACGATGGGAGTATCTTTATGTTTCATGAAGATTGTGATGACCAAGGTTGTCATTAAAGAAAAACAAAGGGAAAAAATAGTCAGACTGATCCCTAAGGGTTCTTTATAAGACAAAAAGGTTATCAGCACATATCTTTGCCGGGATTTGGACATTGCTCTTCTGGGCATAGAGAATAGTCATCTATGTCTGAAAAAGAATGCAGGTGTGTTGATATAGGAAATTATACTGTTGGCTTAATCCCATTAGATTTGAAAATTTCCTATCCTTCTCTTTTGATATTTTCCCCTCTGGACATAGATGGCAATCATAGAAACAAAACAACACTCCTTCTTTCTTGGCCTTGCTGTGTCCTGTCTCACAAGGATCATTACACAAAGGTAATGCCTATAATGAATGGAGAAGAATTTTTAAGATACAATGTGGAAAGGACGTGCATGGAGAGATACTTTTAGTATGGAATCAATAGATGGAAAATAAAATAGTGTAGTGACATAATTTTAGATATAATTAGTCTGAAATTAATACTTATGGCTTTCGATAACCATCATCACCACTGTCAAAAGACAACTTCTGTGCTGGTTAATTAAATTTAGTTTTTGCAACCTCTGAATTTTGAAGTCAGCAGACTGATCTAGAATGCTGGCTTGCAGCTTTTACTTCGAAACCATGAAAATCATTGTCCATAATTAAGAGGGAGGCAGGAAAGGATACAATTGTTTTGACCTAGGCTTCCTGATACAGTAAAAGCACACAATGAGTCCCAAAACCCTCTTTTTATTTCAATGGCTGTGAATTCTGCTCATTCAGAGCCTGTTCATTCTCAATCTTTTCATTCACAGATAAGTCCCAAATAGTTGTAAAGAGTCTGACAGAAGTCTGCCACAGATATGCAATGAGAAATAAATTACTTATAGAGGTGCATGTAAGATTTACCAAGAAAGCAATAAAAACAGACATATTACTGATGGTAGGGAATAGCCCAATAAAATCCAATTCACAGAAATAGTGGTGCTAAAATAAATACCTAGAAGAGTAAGAGATTTGAGAAAAGAATATCAGTTTTTGACAAAGTGCTTAATCAAAAAAGAGTGAGCTTTCACTGGTTAATACCAGAAGGAATATTGGTGAATTGGCAGGAACAAAGACCCAGACTTGATTCCATAGAGAAAGCGAAATTATTTTATGAGCAATATTTGAGGCTACAAGAGGAGAAAAGATCAAGAGAGGAAAAAGAGATTAGATACCAGGAAGAAGCTGTGAGAGAAAAAGAGGAACAAACAAGAGAGATGGCAAAGGAACGAGAAGAAAGAGTAAAAAGAGAAGGGGCAAGATCAAAAGATGTTAAAGATCAAAGAGAGATAAGAACAACAAGATCAGCAAAAGCTAGTAACAAGTAAACTATGAAAGAAGAAATAAAAGCAATTTCAATAAATATCAATGTATTAAATTTGGAGATGAAAAGGAAAAGAACTCTTAACAAAATAGATAAACTGAAAATGGACATAATATGTTTACAAGAAGTCCATATTAGAAAACAACATAAAAATTGTTGGAATATTCAAAATTGGGAGGATTATTTACTGCACTAACATATCAAAGTAAAAGAGGTGTATATAGAACTGGGCTACAATGTCTGATATCCCCATTCCTGGTCAGCTAGCAAGAGACAAAGGCAGTCAGGCTCCTTCTCCTCCAGCTAATGTGTTATGAATGTGGACATATTTACATTTCTGAAGATCATATGAATGGTCTTGAATGACAGGAGGGAGAGACACTATCAAGGCAACAGTCAAATAAGAAGAGCTTTAACCTTGACCAGGGAATATGAATTGAGAAAACATTTCAGAGAAGCTACTCTGAATACTACATCAAACAAAGATTAAAATTGCTGTTAAAAATGTGGAAGTCCAGCATAAGTCCAGGATATGCTGGTAATTCTGAAAAAATATTCTGTAAAACAATTTTTTTAAAAAATACATTAAGAAAAGTCCATTTCACATTATATGCCTTGCAATCCTTCAGTCCAGCATATTTTGTGGAATGAGTTTAATAATTCTTATTTCTATGTTCTAGTATATGACAATGGTCCACTACCACCCACAATATTTAAGAATCACTTATATGCAGAAGGAAATAGCTATATTTTTGTTCCAGAAATATCAATGAAAAAACTTATCATGGGAAATATATACTTCATTTCCTCTTTGCTGCCATTATGGCAGAAAAACTAAAGAAGATTTTACAGGCATATATACATGAAGACCAAGCGGGCTTTCTGTCAAAAATACAGGTAAGAGATCATGTGAGGACTTTCTTAAATATTATTGAATACTTACAATATCATAATGAGAAACAGGTAGCCTTAATATTTTTAGAGGAATAGAATAGAATAGAATAGAATAGAATAGAATAGAATAGAATAGAATAGAATTACAGTAATGCCCTTACACATACATATATTTACATCTTTATTTTGCTTTATGGATCTAATGATTTTATTTTTTGTCTTGTGGCTCATGCGTTCCTGCCTCTACAAGTCCTCACATGTTTTGAAGTTGTTCACATATGTGACCATCTTACTATCATTATGAAATCAGTCAGTTTTCTCTTCCAAATCCTATGGGACTCCATGAAAATAGGAGCAACTAACACTGAATAATGGTATTTATTGTCCCCATCCTATTTCAACCCATGGCTGGGAGCCCCAAAGCTCTGTGAGTTGATATGTGAGTATGTTGTACTCTCTAGTTTTCTCTGAAAAACATCTCTAGAAGGCAGATCAGTCTGATCTACTTCAAAGATTTTTTTGAAGACAGAGGCATTTGTACACAGAAAGAAGACACTCACAGGAGATGTTAGTATTGGTGAACTTGCTGTTGATAGCATTGTCTGAAGTGGTATGTAAGAATCCTAGCCTTCAATGTGACTTTCAGGAGCCTCTTCCTATTAGGCACACCTATCATCAGCCTGGAGACATTAATATTGCTGGCATTGTTTCTGCATTCTTTGCATCTTTTAATACCATTGATTTCATTCAAGATCCTTCTCAGGCATTGCAGGATGGAATTATGTAAGTACATCATTAATTTATTGTCAAACTCTGAACTTTGCTGGTAAATCATATGATGCTTGAAATATTTTCCTCTAATGGCATAAACTCCAGAAAGGAACATCTAAACTAAAATATTTAGGTTTATTTTATGTAAGGTTATATTTTACTTCAGTTTCCAGGTAAATAGTTGAAATAGAGATCAAATTTCCATTTATAACAAATCACATCTAAATATCTACTAATATACAGATATGAATGGCTATATTTATGAAGCTGTTACTATTATTAAGGAAATGAAAGCACATATTTCCCATAATAAGTTTTTTCATTGATATTTCTGGAACCAAAATGTAGCAATTTTCTTCTGCATATAAGTGATTCTTAAACTCTATGGTTTGGTAGTGGGCCATTCTGACATACTAGAACATAGAAATAAGAATTATTAAACACAATCCACAAAATATGCTGTACTGAAGGATTGCAAGGCACATAATGTGATAAAGGCTTTTCTTAATGTTTTTGTTAAAAAAATGTTTTACAGAATAGTTTTTCAGAATTACCAGCATATCCTGGCCTTAGCATTTACTATAAAACAGATTAATGAAAATCCTCAGATCCTATCCAACATCACGCTGGGCTTCCACATTTTTAACAGCAATTTTAGTCCAAGCTGGACTTACTTTGCCTCAATGCTTCTGCCTTTCACTCACGGCAAATTCATCCCTAACTACAAGTGTGGGATCACAAATACTTTGGCTGCAGTCATTGGGGCACCTGATATCTCTCTTCACATGGCAACTATATTGTGCAACTACAAAGTTCCTCAGGTAAGATTTGCTGTAGAAATACATTCTGCCATAGCTTCAAAGACATATATATGCTTCTCTCTGAAAAAAACGAGAGATCTTTTGGATAAGTAGATATTATTTTTGCTTTATAAAGTTGGCATAATAGTATGAATAATCATAAGTCTGAACAGATGGTAAGACTATTTGACATAGCAAATTCCAGATATTGAACTAAGGTTCAAATCTGAAATATTCACAATGACACTACTTCCACAAAAATGTATTTACTCATACTTCAAGAGTGACATCTTGGTTGATATTTCCTAATAAACACAACTAGCTGCATAATGTTTCAGTATATAAAGGTACTCAAAGTCTCAAATGAATGTACACATTTTCAGAGGCTCACACAGACCTTTGCAATTCCATATGTTTATTTTTCTGTAGCTGATATATGGCTCTGCTCCAGTCATGGATAAAGAGACTCAAGCAGTTTTCTTCCAGCAAATGTTTCCGAATGAATCCCACCAACATAAGGGCCTGCTGCAGTTATTGTTGTATTTTAGATGGATCTGGATTGGAATTCTTATAGTAAAGGATGAAAAAGGAGAGAAATTCCTCCAAGAAGTGCTCCCCACATTTTCCAAGCATGGCATCTGTACTCAGTTCATAGCAGAATTCCCAAAGGAAGCACTTAACAGTGATTTTACTGATACCATGGATGAAGGACTACATATATACCATGTTATAATGAACAGCACAGTCAATGTGATAATCTTATATGGTGAAACTCAGTCTATATCAGTCCTGAGGACTTTCCTCCAGTTTTCAGAAGTGGAGGACATAACAAAGAAGACTAAAATCTGGTTTATAACAGCTCAGACAGATTACACTTCAGTTACCGTTCATAAATCTTGGGATATCCATTTCCTACATGGGGCTTTATCCTTTGCAGTTCACACAAAGGAGGTCCAAGGTTTCCAAGAATTTATTCAAAACTTGAATCCAAACAACAACAACCAGCATGATCATTTTCGAAAAGATTTTTGGGAACAGGCATTCGATTGTTTCTTTGCTGAGACCTCTGAGAAGAAATGTACTGGACAAGAGAGGCTTGAGATTCTTCCCACATCTGTGTTTGAGACACTAATGAGTGGTCAGAGTTACAATATTTACAATGCAGTCTATGCTGTGGCACATGCTTTGCAATCTCTGCATATATACAAATCCAGAGATAAAGCAATTGTGAAAGGAGGGAGGAAACAGTTTCACAATCAAGTGTGGTGGCAGGTAAGTTTGTGATGCAGAAACCACCATATCTGCAATTGCAAGATGTGTCCATAAACTTTAGTGAACAATAATTTTTGAGGGATTGACACTAGATTTAAATGTGAGATATATAGTAATAGATTAACCAACTGAAAACTTTTTATGCTTATGTTAAAATTGTATTCTACAAAATTGACTACAGGTGCCCGCTCATGCTCTATGTGGACGATGGTGCGATTGTTTCATTCTCTCGGGTGGGTCTGCTTAGAGCCCTTAAAATTCTTTCCAATTATTGTTGCGCCAACCAACTGCTTATCAACTATTCTAAGTCTAAGATTATGATTTTCTTAAGAAGCAGGAAAATCTATCAATGGAAGCTCGATGGCATACCAGTGGAACAGGTTCATAGATTCCTATATTTAGGCATTCTTTTTCAATCTAATGCCATGTGGCTTGCGCAGGTCAAGTCCCTCCGCACCAAGGCCAAGGTCACTATGCATGCCCTTCTGCAATTCTTTGACACGGAGGGAGCCCAACATATTCCCTCAATATTAAAAGTATATAGGGCAAAGGTGATAGCTGCCATTACATATGGCACCCCCTTTTGGGTCCAAATAAATATTTCCCTCCTCGAGTCCGTTTACGTCGCCTAATGGGAGTCCCCCCCTGTGTGAGAAATGCTGCAATCCGCCTGGAACCGGGCACACCATCACTCGCTACTGTTCTGTGGAAGCATGCTATCGGCTACTGGCTGACCCTGTGGGTCAGACTTCCAGATTACTATTTAGGCCAGTGCTTATGGTGGGACAACTTCCACAGTCCTTGGGCCACCAATATTCACACCAAACTTATGAAGATAGGTATTCCCCCTATTGAAGCCCTTATGCTTGGCTCAGATGCAGCCAAATCACTGATATTCCAGTGATTGGATGATATTGAAAGACAACAGAATCTGGCATTTGGTGAAGGAGTATGTTCTCCGTTTTCTCTTGGTATTACTCCCTGAACGCACCCCCCTAAATATCTCTCTGCGCTATCCTTTGTCAAATACAGGTTGGCCTTTCTAAAGGCACGTTTTAATGTGATCCCCTCAAATGTCCTAGAAAGTAGGTGCTCGGGGTGTGTGAAATCCTCTCACTGTTCATGTGACGGCCGAGCTCCGGAATCATTGGCTCACATCGTATTTATATGCCCCATTTTTGGGAGGTAAGGTCAGAACTTATTTCTCCCTGAAAATCTTAGCCTTCGCTTCTTACTCCAAGATACTGATTCTAAGATTACATTAAAGGTAGCAAAAAATTTTCCTGCAGTATGGTATGTAAAAGTCTGGGGAAGGGATGGGCTGGACACATTGACTGAGGTCACCTAACTGATCGTCAGCGGTTGAGCTAGCTGGTGGTTGTATAAAGTGCCAATGTGTGGATTTTATGCAAATTGCAATATAATATTTTCTACCTATATATAATTTTAATCGACCATAGTCCATATAGATTGGAGCTAAAAAAAATTTATAACACATGAACTATGAGCTTGACGGAGTGGTTTTTCTACCACTGATCTTGTTGTCATTTTGCACTTCAGTCTGGTCATGTGCCAGCTACGTGCCTTGGATGTTTTGGCTTTTTTGGTCTATCACCGCAATAAATGTTTTTATCTTGGCTGTTCACTGCCCTGAGTCCAAAAGGAGAAGGGCGGTATAGAAATCTCAAATAAATAAATAAATAAATAAATAAATAAATAAATAAATAAATAAATAAATAAATAAATAAATAAATTATTTTTTTAAAAAAATGAAGCCCAAAATTTAGAATGGCATATGGATACTTTCTTGTTTCATACCTATAGACAAAATTTTGCCAGACTAAACACTTTAACATATGTATCCACTACATAATCTGTGAACTATTCAGGAAGGGAAGTTTTCATATTCCTTCTCTTACACATAATTTTCAAACCAAGTTGCCTTTTACTTGGCTGAAATACATCTCTAGGTTACCATAATTTAGTATGCCTTATGATCATGTCTCACTCTGATTTGAATATCAGATAATATATTCAAATATATAAGACAGTATCTATATAAGACATATAGATCTTTTTAGTTAGATTTTGTTTTATCTTGTTAGTACCTTGCCTCTAGTCTGGTGGATTTTAACTGTAATAATTTAAATCAAATTTTAGCATGGCTACAACAAGCATAAAAGCCTTCATATGTAACTATATATTCACTATATTCTTGTTGTTGTTGAATCATTAAGTTGGATCTGAGTCTTTGTGACCTCATGAATCATTGCATCCCTGCCCCCTCCCGTCCTCCACTGTCTTCCAGAATTTGCCCAAATTAATATTCATTGCGTTCCATTGATGACACTATTTAACTATCTCATTCTCTGCTGTCTTCTTCTCCTTTTGCCTTCAATCTTTCTCATATCAGGGACTTTTCAAATGAGTCCTCTCTTCTCATTAGGTGGCCAAAGTATTTGAGCCTTAGTTCAGTATCTGTCCCCCAAAGGACACTCAGGATTGATTTCCTTTAGGATTGACTGATTTATTCTCCTTGCAGTCCTAGGGACTTTCAATAGTCTTTTCCAGCACCACAATTCAAAAGCATCAATCTTTCAGATTTATGGTCTAACACTCACATCGATATATTACTATTGGGAAAACTATTCCTTTCACTATACAGACTTTTGTCAGTAAGGTGATGTTTCTGCTTTTTAATATGTAGATTTGCCATAGTTTTTATCCCAAGCAGCAAGCATCTCTTAATCTCATGGCTGCAGCCACTATCTGCAGTGATTTTGGAGCCCAAGAAAATAATTCTGTCACTGCTTCTATTTCTTATCCTTCTATTTGCCAGAAAGTGATGGGACTGAATGCCATGATCTTAGTTTTCTAATGTTGAGTTTCAAGCCAACTTTGGCATTCTCCCATTTTACATTATACCTCAAGAGGTTCTTTTTCTTACTCCTCCAATCTTTATCGTATCTTGATATTATCATTTCATTTATTGTAACATTTCTCCACCATTTAATACATATTATCTAACCTATATATCGATATCAATATCGATATATAGTAGATATCTTCTCTAACCAATGGTAAAATTGGTTTTACGATATCTTAAAATATTCTGATTCATCTCTTTCTTTAATTGTCAATGTCAATCTACTCATTTCTGCACAATCCAATATTTTCTTAATTACTTCTCGCTCTGTAGGGATTATCTCTGCTTTCCATTTTTGCGCAAAGACTATCCTCACTGCAGTTATAACATGTATGATCAAATATATATTTTCTTTACTAAATTTCTCTGGTATGATACCCAATAGGAACAGTTCAAGTTTTAAAACTATATGTTGTATCATTTCTTCTAACCATGTTTTAATTATAATCCAATAATTTCTCGCTTCTGAAAACGTCCACAACATATGATAATATGATCCTGGTACTAATGGCATTTCCAACATTTAGCTGATTTATCTTTAAACATTTTTGCCAATTTTTTAGGTGGCATGTGCCATCTGTAAAATATTTTATATTGATTCTCCTTATATGCTGTGGACATTGTTAATTTATAATTCTTTTCCCATAGCTGCTGCCATTTATCTAATTCAATTGAGTATCCAAATTTTTTTGTCTAGGCTTTCATTGTTTCTTTTACCTGTTCTTCTTCTAATTCCATACTGAGTAAATGATTATATATCTTTCTAATTATGTGTTCATCTGTTCCTGTGAGAATTTCATCCAATTCTGTCATTTCTAAATAGAAACCATATAGTTTAGCATCTTTTTCATACCTTGTTTGAATTTGCATATGAGTATACAGGTCCATCTCAATCCTTTGTTTTTCTATTCCTTGGTTCCCTTTCAATTCCCCCTTATCTGTTAAAATATCCTTATATCTAAGAATATTTATAATATTAATAATATTTGGATGTATTAATGTTTCCATTGTTGATAACCATACTGGTATTTTCAAATAATATTTATCTCTAATCTTCTCCCACGCTAATAACAATGTGTTTCTTACATAGTGTCTTTGGAAATCAGTATGTATCTTGCTTCTGCCATACCATAAAAAGGCATGCCATCCGAATTGTAAACCATGACCTTCCAAAATTAATAGTCTTATATTTCTTAGTCCAATCCATTCTCTCATCCAAGTCAACGTTGCAGCCTGATAATATAATTCCCAATTCAGTAGCCCAAATCCTCAAGGTAGTCTTGCATCTTGTAAGAGTTTTATATTGATTCTCACTTTTTTCCCTTGCCATACTTCCTTACTATTTTATTGAGATGATCAAAACATGTCTTTTCTACTTTTATCGGTATTGTCTGAAATAGGAACAATAGTCTTGGTAATATGTTCATCTTTATTATCGCAATCTTTCCCATTAATGATAACTGTAATTTTTTCCATTTCTCCAAGACTTCCTCAATTTGTTGTTGTTTTTTTTAAGTTTATAATAATTATCTTTCTTTATCGTTACACATCTTGAGGTTAAAAAATTCCTAAATATTTTACTTTCTTCACAATTTGAATGTTTATTTTCTCAGTCAATTCTCTTTTTGGTTTTTCTGTGATATTTTTGACCAATATTTTTGTAAGAGCGTTTTTAGTCTATTCTATTTAGCCATTATTGAAGCAAAGATTTTATAGTCCACATTTTTGACTTGCTGTAAATCTGTATCTTCTTTTGGTATAAGTGTGACATACACCTCTGTCCAGGAATCTGGTATCTTTGCCTTCGCCAAAAGTTCATTAAATAATTCCAACATTACATTGCTTAACACCTCTTGAAATGATTTATATAGTTCTGCTGGTAATCCATCTGGACCTGGTGTTTTCCTGTTTTTTTGTTTTTTAATTGCTTTTTTCAATTCCTCTAAGGCTCTTTCCTCTTTTTTTTATTTTTTTAATTACTAACATTACAAACAACATATACAATATTTCACCCTGTGCTAAACATAAGAAAGGAAGATTTGGTTCTTCGGATATATCCTCATGATCGCCAAAATCCACGTTCTCGGGGTACAGGTACCGAAGCATCCAATTTTCCCAGCGCATAGTCCACAAATGGTTTCCAAATTTTTCCAGAAAATATCTTCTTTATAGTCACCATTTCTAATTTTAATATCACATGTCATTTTATCGTTTAAAGCTAATTTCCACATTTCACAATACCATTCTTCTATTCTAAAATTCACATCTAATTTCCAATATCTGGCTATTATAATTCTACCCATTATAATCATAATTCTAATCAATTCTTTCTCATATTTTGTTGGTTCTATTTCCTTAATTATCAACAGTAATATAATTTCTGGTCTCAATATTATTGCTTTCCCCATCATTTCAAACATCATTTCCTCCAATTGTTGCCAAAACTTTTTAACTTTATCACATTTGTACCACATATGTTCATGAGTCCCTAATTCCATATCACATCTCCAACATTGTTTACTAATTTTGTTATCCATCAATGACAATCTTAATGGAGTCAAATACCATTTCCAAACAACCTTATAATTATGCTCTTTAATCCTTACAGATAAAGTCTTCATAATTCTACTCTTCCAATTCACATTCCAATCTAAATCTGATATTTTAATATTAAGTTCTTTTTCCCAATTCATCTTCATCACCCTTTGTGGTTTTCCATCAAAATTTATAATCTTATATATCTTACTAACGAGTCCCTTTAGCCCAATTTCATCTTTCATAATTTGGAATACTAAATGTTCAAATTCAGTTTTACTTCTACTTATCAAACAATTGTCCCTTACCTTCTTAGTCCATTTTTCTAACTGTATTTTTTCAAACCAGCCTAAACCCAATTTTTCAATGATTTCTTTTTTCCTCCTTTCATTTTCTGAAGTTTTTAACCAATCTATTATAGTTTGTATATTTTCATCTTCCATTACCCTATCACGACTTATATTAGTTTTAATCGGCCAATTTTCAATTGTCTTCCCTAAAAAAATTATATCTGGAATTAAAATTTTAACAAATTTATTCCAAATGTTACTCAGTCCCTTTAACCAATAGCTATTAATTACACATTTTGATTTTGATTTATCTAAAAACCATGTTGAACCAAATCTCTTGATGTCTTTTAATTCTAAATCTCTCCAATGACTATCTTCACCTTTAAATATTTTTACCACAGTCCGAATAGCATAAGCCCAATAATAATTGAGTAGTTTGGGGATTCCTAATCCACCTTCCTTTTGATTTTGATACCACATTTTCTTCACTAATCTAGGTCTTTTCCCACCATTGCAAAATTTATCCAATTTCTTCTGATATCCTTCAATATCTTTCTCTGTCAAGTTTAATGGTAACATCTCAAATAAAAAATTAAACTTTGGCAACAACATCATCTTACACATTGCAATTCTACCAAATCAAGACAACTTTATCATTTTATATTTATCTATCTTTTTCTCAATTTTATTCATCACCACATCATAATTTAGTTTTTTTCATTTCTTTAGCTTTGAGTGAAAGTGTTATGCCCAAATATTTTAATGTTTTTTAATCCTTATCCCAAATTGTTCTTGCATATTCTCCCACTCCTTACAGTTATTATTCATTAATAGTTCAGATTTTGACCAATTTATTTTCAAACCTGTCATTTCCTCAAATTCTTCCAAATGCTTATGTATCTTTTTCAAATCTTTCTCTATATCTTTCAAAATAATTAAAGTATCATCCGCATACAGATTTATCTTATATCCCTTATACCCTTCCAATTCTTCATCTTTTTCTATCATTTTAGTCAAAATTTCCATAACTAATAAAAATAATGTTGGAGACAGGGGGCATCCTTGTCTCGTACCCGCTTCCATTCTTATCTCTTCTGTCAGCCTTCTGTTCACCTTCACTCTTGCACTACTTTTTTGATACAGTTTTGAAATAACATGTATAAACTTATTACCAAAACCTAGTACCTCAACAATTGTTTTAATAGTTTCCCATTGTACAGAGTCAAAAGCTTTAAAAATATCTAATGATACTATACCTATTTTATCAGCATTATATTCAGCAACATCTATAATATTTAATACTCTTCTGACAATATCACTCATGTATCTACCCTTCACAAAGCCTACTTGGTTATAACTTATATATCTATCTATAAATCTACTTAATCTATTACTTATAATGGCGGTAAATATCTTTGCATCTTTTTTTTTATTATTAAAACGTTTTATAAGAAATACAAACAATTTTCTCCCCCACCACCTTTCCCCTTCCCCACATGAATTATACATTTTCTTATACATAAGAAATCCTCCATATACATGTTTCCCTTAAAGAAAGCATTAAAATAAAACATTTTAATTACATTCGGAGTTGCTCTTCTCCTTCTTCTCTCATTCCACAACAAACCTTCTTCTCCTCCTCCTTTCTTTCCCATCCCTCCCTCCTCTTCCCTCCTACTTTCTCCTACCTCTTCTCCCACCTCATCCTACTTCCTTTCCCTATCCCCCACTTCTCTCTTCTTTTCCCCCTTCTCGCCTTCACTCCTACTCCTGTCCCCTTCCCTTCCCTTCCTCCTCTCCTTTCTTCCATTCCTCTCCCTCCCTCTCCTCTTCCTACCCCCTCCTCCTCTCTCCTTTGCTGTGAAATATTTTCCTCCTTTAGTATCTGAGCAACTCCTATATTCTAGAATACACTTTCTTCTGCTAAAACATTTCTCTATTCATCACTTCCCCCCCTCCCTTATCCCCCCTCCCCACCCCACCCCTGACTTCCCGGAGCAAAAACAGGGTATAGCATCTAACAAACATATGCTAAAATAAACTAACAAATTATAAAGTGCAAAGCTCCCACATGTTCTTTAACTCCCTTTGCTCCAATTCACCAACCTCCCTTTTATAAATTCTCAATACCAATTAAATTAAATTCATTCTTCCTACTTATATAGAAAAAAAAGAAAAAAAAACCTTTTTCCTAATGCATAATCCGATACTTTAGCAGTTTTACAAACAATAAAAATCATGAATAAATTCCATTTCTATACCAGAAAAAAAAATTCATCTTAAAATCTTACACATTTTATCTCATATATCTTTTAAAATAATATAGTCTAATGTTAAGCATTTTAAAAATCTCTTAATACCTTTAAAACACTTATTTACCAAATATAAATTTCAGAATCTTCAGGAGGGTATCTTTCAATTTTTCAATTAACCGTCTTAATACCTCTAACTTTTTAAAGAACAACCCTTAACTATCCAAAACTAATTATCAGTTTACAATAAAATTCTGAGTTTAACATTAAACCTCTTTGCTTCAAAGGGTTAGACATCCTAAAAGCTTATACAATTTATCTCATATATCTTGTAGAATAATATAACCTTATGTTAAACATTTTAAAAATCTTTTAGAACCATTAAAACACATATTTGCCTGATGCCAATTTCAAAATCCACAGGAGAATATCTTTCTTAATCTTCTGTTCTTCACTTCTTTTTATATTTTTTCCAATCCTTTTTTTTTTATAAATTCTTTCAACAATCCCCCCAGTTTTATTTTGGAAACTTTTAAAATAGTAATTTGAGGTTGATGTTTCTGAAATACTCGCTCTCTTCTTGAAGTCACATTTTCTAACTTGAAATCCTCATTTCGTCTCTTCTGGCTTGTATAATCATTCAATCCATTTCTTTGTCCATATAGCCAAAATTTGTTGCCATAAAAATTGTCAGCTTGCAATAAAGAAACCATTTGTTGCTTTTCTGTCATTGGAATGGAAACGTCCACCAAAACCTTTGTTTCAGCTGTACAGGCCAATCTCTTAATCCTGTCCATTTCCTGATCTTCCAAAAACAAATTCTTCTGAATAATTTCCTGCTGTCCCTGTAACAACTGCTTACAATTTCCCAAGCTATTTTTTGAAAAATCCCTTTCGATTGTATTCAGCAGGGCTGAGGTAAAAAAGTCTAGAAGTTCTTGAAAAGCCTGGACAGTCACGGCTTGGGAATTTGCTGATTCACCAGCCCTGTTGTCAGCCATATTTCAGCTACTTTGTATTTCTCCAGCTATCAGGACAACAATTCAACTTTTTTTCCACATAGTATAAAGACCAGATTTTAGTTAAAATCAGAACCAAATTCTTTTCCTGGCCGCTTCCATTTAAAACTTTCTCTTAGGGTGTAATCCAATAGCTGTAAAACGTTAACAAGCCTTAACGAGCACTTTCCCTTGTAGTTTCCTCCTCCCGCCCTCAGGCGCCATTTTCTGCATATTAAAATGGAGTTAAAGTGTTACTTGCAAGTTTCCTTTTGTTTTCTCCTGATTTGCTCCGTCTGCTATCAAAGTAAAGATGTTAAAAGTCCGCCCTGTTGATTTTCTGCAGGTTCTGGTCGCAGCTTCTAGCTCCGCTTCAGCGGAGTTGTCTCTGGTCCGGAGTGGCTTGACAGGCTTCAATAGGGAGCCCACACCCTTTGCGCCCCAGGATTTCTCCTAGCGCACTTGGGGGGCTCTACCCCCACCTGTCGACTCTTCTCTCTTCCCTTTGCCCGGGGAGAGGGTTCCAAGCCTCCAGACAACAGTTTTTCGGCTGTTCTGGGGCTTTTACGGAACCAGAGAACGGGCGCTCAAAAAAGAGTGTCTTCAAAGCTGCGGAGCCAGGCAGGAAGTCCAATATCTTTGCATCTTGAATAATTAAGGAGATGGGCCGATAGGACTCAATCCTTTCTAAGTCTTTATCTGGTTTAGGGATTATAGATATCACCGTTCTGTTCCATGACAACGGAACTTCTCCACCATGTAAAATTCCATTAAATAGTTTTTGCAATTTTGGTATTATTATTTTCTTAATCCATCTTCACCTGGAGCTTTCCCTAATTTTATTTTTTGTATTACTCCATTAATCTCGTCTTGTGTTATATCTTCTTCCATCAAGTTTTTATATGTTTGGTCGATTTTCACAACATGTTTTTCTAAGTAACTTCTCAGTTTTTCCTGATCAATTAATTTTTTCGAATATAAATTTTGAAAAAAGTTCCTGACCACTTCGCATTTTTCTAATTTTTTATAGCATCTTATACCCTTATCATCTATCAAGGCTCCAATTTCTCTCTTCTCTCTTTTATTTTTCGCCATCCTTGCCAATAACTTAGAATTTTTGTTGCTAAATTCCAAAAAATTCCTATTTAAATATCTCATATTCTTTTTTACCAATTCTATGTCTTCTTCTATCAATTTATTTTTTAGCAAATTTAGTTCCTCCAAATTTTTTTTTCTTTAGTGAGCAAAAATTGATTCTCCAATTCCTTAATCTGGCTTTTATCTTTTTCAATTTTATTTTTATAATTTTTATATTTTCTGCTTGATAACTTGATACTTTCCCCTCTAAACACTGCTTTCATCGCATCCCAAACAATTTCAAATTTAACCTCTCCATTATCATTCAATCTCCAACATTCTTCCCATTTTTTAAATATCCATTTTTTATCCTCCTCATTTTTATACAGTTTTTCATCATATCTCCAACAACTTCCTTTTTTTCTCAAAATTAAAATCTATTTCCATCGTAACTTCTGCATGATCAGAATCCTTAAAAATTCCCACATCTATCTTATCCACATTATTCAACAAATCTTTAGAAACTAAGATATAATCAATTCTTGAATATGTATTATGTATCTTAGAGTAAAAAGTGTACACTCTTTCAGTTCCTTTCACTTCTCTCCAGGCATCCATCATGCTGTTTTGAAACATCCATTTATTTAAGGTCCCCATTTTATTTGCTCCTCCACAACGAGTGGGGTTAGTACTATCTAAACTAAAATCCCCAGCCACAATTACTTTCCCTACACTTTCAATTTCCAAAATTTTAGTTATTTTTTTCAAGAAATTCTTTTTGCTTCTCATTCGGTATATATAAATTAACCAGTGTCACTTTTTCCTCATTAATATTTCCCACAATTATTACATATCTTCCTTCTTCATCCACAATTACTTGTTCTTTTTCAGAATATACCCTATCTGATATCAATGTTGCAACTCCTCTAGCTTTTGAAGTTCCAAAAGATTTTTCATAAATTTGCATACCCTTTATATACATTTTATTTGAGTCTTCAGATTTCTGATGGGTTTCTTGCAAAAATAATATATCTGGTAGATCTCTTTTAATTTTAAGTTCCAATCGTCTTCTCTTGATCTGATTCCCTGTATCCTTCACATTCCATGTCATTATTTTTATTAAACCCATTTAAACTGTAACTTTTTTAATCCTTTCCCCTCCTCCTCCTTTCTGTGCCCAGATCCCAGCACCAATCTCCCACATTCCAAACAACATTCAACATAAAATAAATAAATAAATAAATAAATAAATAAATAAATAAATAAATAATAAATAAATAAATAAAAAGGGGCAAAAGACACATCAAACATTAAATAACAAACAATCTTCGTCCCCCACATCCTCAATTGGTTTCCGCCTCTATAAAGAGAGTGGGGGAGAGGGGACGTGCTAATGGTCGGGTCACTTCTTTCGGGTAGTCTACTTAAATTCATCTCTCAGAGAAAAGGGTGGTAACTTCTCCCCGCACTCAGCTTCCTGCAATTCTTTTTCAAGATCCTTCAATTTCTTATCAGCTCCATCTCCCATTATATCATCACGACTTTTCTTTTGTTCAACCATTGCAGGTGAGATTTCCTTCTGCTTTAATCCTTTAGGGTCTTATCCTCCAGCAGCCCCTTTTTATTCTGGTGTTGATGTTTTTGCATATGTTCCACCCATCTTGAGCATTTGATCTTTTATCTCTGTTATGTCCTCATACTTTACAATCAATCCAAGTTCATGTAAGTATAACACTGCATCTGTTTCCAAAGTAATTATTTGCATTCTTCCTTTATAAAAAAAATTTAGTTGCTGTGGCGGCCTCCAGTTATATTTAATTCCATTGTCTCTCAGAACCTTTGTAATTGGCTTCAAAAAAAATCTCCACACTCTTTTTTCTCTTGATATATCCGGAAAGACTTGAATAATTTTCTCCTCAAATTTCAAAGCTTCACCCATCTCTCTCACTTTCACCATCACTTCCAGTTTGTCACTAAGATTTGCAAATCTGATAAGTACATTTCTATTTAAGCCGTTTTGTCTTTTAAACCCAATTCTAAAAACACTTGCCAGATTTGTTGCTGTAAATGTGATTTGTGTATCCAGGTCATTGAGCCATTTTAAAACTCGTTGTTTCAAATTGTCCACTTTTTCTTCTTGAATTCCTTGAATAACCAGATTATATTTCCTCACTTCTTCTTCCAAAAGACAATTTTTTTTATTTTGTTGTTCATTTTTAAAAAGGATTTCTCCAATTTGCCGATCTATCTTTGCATCATGTGTATGAATCTGCTCAATTTCATCTTTAATTATTGTCATTTCTACTGTTTGCTTTGCAAAATTTTCATTCATTTCTTGCGTCATTCTTTTAATTTCCAATATCATATTATCCATACTATCTGACAGTCCTGATATCTTTTCACCAATTTTAGTTAAGGCCACAGCAACTTGTTGCATTTCTAAAGATTGTTGGGTCACCATTTTTTAATAAGTTTTAATTATCCACTTTTGCCAAGAGGGTCTGTAATGAAGATTAAGGGACAGCTTATTATTGCACTCAAAAGGACCAACAATAAAAGTTTATAGTTCTCAATTCAGCTTATGTAATTTCCCTTTAAAAAAAAAAAAAAAGCTAACATCCGTTGGAAGGCACTGCCCAGAAATGCATTTTGCCACTTCGACTCAAAGATCAACTTAAAATTCACATATTCTTCCAAGAAAAAAACCCCTTTCCACCGGTCTTTTGATGTTCCGTGCCTTTACCCCACAGCAAAAACAAACACAGATTGCGGTAATAATGAGAACAAAGGCAGCTATTTGCTCCAAATACACAATCGCGACTGCCTATCTGGTCACCTCTCACTCCTTCCACTTTCCCACGCTATGAAAAGCTTCAAAATTCGAATGGTTCAGGGTGACCTACCAATTCCAAAGTCAGTCTGCTGGGCCAGTAGCTCTTCCGATTCAATTTATAAAATTTTGGTCCTTATCGGTGCATTTCAAACACTTTAATCCACTTTTATCTTCCGTAAAATGCCCTGCGAAGTGGAGAAAACATCCTCACACTACCACGGCCATAACCATGCCCCCAAGGCTCTTTCCTCTTTCCTCTAAGGCTTCCTTGTATTGTTCAGGTATTTTTGATAAGTTAGATTTCTCTAAAAATTGTTTTATCTTTCCATCAGGTATTATCGCTTGATTATATAGTCTCTCATAATAATTTTGAATTATTTTTTTCTTTTCTTCATTTTTATAACATATACTTCCTTCTTCATCTTGTAATTGATTAATTAATTTCTTCTCTTTTTCTTTTTTCATTTTATATGCCAACTATCTAGCTGGCTTATTTGCATTTTCAAAGAAATTCTATTTGGCTGACCTTAATATACATGCCAAAATTTCTTGTTTAAATTTATTTCATGTTTTTTTCAATTCCATTTGTTTTTTAGCTTTATCATTTTGTGGATTTTTTGTAATTCTTTCTCCAGTCTCTTATATTCCTCTTCCAATTTCTTCTGTGTTTCTCTTTTTATTCTTTTTTTCCCAAATATGTTATTGCCAGGCTTCTAATATATTCTTTCATTATATTCTATACATTCTGAAATGAAGTATCTTCCTTTTTGTTTATTTTGAAGAAAAACCAATTCTTTTTCCATAAATTGTTGAAATTCTTTTTTCATTTAGAATTGTTTGATTCAAAGTCCATCTATACTTTTTCTTTTGTCTTTTCTGTGTTATTATTATAAGTGGATTGTGATCTGCCCAAAGATTTGAATCAATATTTATTTCTTGTATATTGTCTATTAAATCTGATGACATTGGAGAAGAGGCATGGCTAGCACCCAGCAGCACAACTCTTTTCTCAGATGCTTCTGAGAAAACGTTGATATTGAAGTCATTTGGGGTCTTTATTGACTGAAAACTGTCTCAGAGGGACGGTGAGCAAGAAGGGCACAGACTGCTAATGCAGAGAAATCACAATTTCCTGGTTAGTCAGAAGCAGCACTTCAACCAGATGATCTAGAAAGAGGCCATTGAATGAGTTGCAACAAAGCCGGGACAGTTACAGTGGGACCGGAGAGACAATGGATGTGGATTCATCTGGGTGAGAAAGCCGATTTCTCTTTTTGTTTTCTTTGAAGTTTCTTTGACGCTTTGATTAGAAGTTTTCTTTGTATAAACCCTGGGAAATAATTTGAAGGAAAGTGAAGGGGGCAAAGAGAAGAGGGGAGAGCAGGGCGTGTGTCAGCTCTCTACCCTCAGCTGTTTAGCAGCGAAGAAAGTGGATTGACCCAAGCAGAAGAAATGAATTGAATGAAGTAACAAAATTATTTTGGGAGCAAGAAAATAAGAACAGGAAGCCTGATTGAATACTTGTAAATTATGGATTTGTGGATTTAAGCAAAATTAATGAGACTGGGTGGAAATTATTGAAAGAACTAGTTATAAAACTTTTCCTATTTTTTTCTTTTTTTCCACTTTTCTTCTGAGCGAAAGTGGTTTGCAGCATCATCTAGAGATACAAATAAAAAGACTTTATTTATTAAACTGATTGAGAGAACTGGCTTGAGATTGTAGGCTTGGACTGATAAGAAACAGCTGTGTCTGGCAAGAACTGCATATTGAGATAGATAACCTTAATAGAAGTTGAAATAGTGTGCCTTGTGTTATGTTATGTTATGTTATGTTATGTTATGTTATGTTATGTTATGTTATGTTATGTTATGTTATGTTATGTTATTTTCCATTTATACTCCTCTTTTTTTGGCTTAGGATTTGACCATATACAGTGATTTCTCTTTTTTCTTTTCTTTTTTTCTTGAACTATTTTCATTGACTGGATTATATCTTTTTTTCTTTCCATCTCTCCTTCCCTCCCTCCCTCCCTCCCTCCCTCCCCCCCCCCCCCTCTCTCTCTTTGGCTGGTTGGTTTTTTGGAGTGTTTGAATTTTGATGATAAATAAAAAATTGGATTAAGGTAAGAAGAACCTGAAGAGTCAGAAATTTTTGGTTTTTTACTTCTTCATTTTTTCTTCTTTCTTCTTTCTTCTTTTTCTTTTTCTTTTTCTAAAGCCCTCCTCCCATACATAAAAGACACCACAGACAGAATCAGCAAGATCCTCCACAAACACAACATCAAGACAGCATTCTGCACAAACCAAAAAATATCCACCATCCTAAGAAACCCCAAAGACAAAATTGAGTTAGAAAATCAAGGAGTATATGAAATCCCATGCACCGCCTGCCCCACCACATACATCGGACAAACCAACAGAAGAATAAGTGCACACATTGAAGAACACAAGAACTCAGTCAGAAAAGAGGAACCAACTTTTTCCCTGGTCCAACACCTCAAAGCCACAGGACATGATATTGACTTTAAAAAGACCAGAACTATCGCCAAAACTGAACACTTTAACAACAGAATAATCAGAGAAGCCATCGAGATAGAAAAACGTCCACACAGCATGAATAAACGAGATGATACCTCCCGCCTACCAGCCATTTGGAAACCCGCCCTTATTGACAAACGAGTCCCTAACACAAAGAATGACACCAGACCCACACTCACAAGAGCCACACAGGATGTAGCCACCACACATCCACGCAGAAAGCAGACTCGAACCCACACTGATAATGAGGCACGACCCCAGACCAGAAGCCAGACCACAGCTGCATCATTAGCCACCTTAAACCCCTCCAATCCATACATGAAGCAGACTGACACCCACCATGCAGAGACAGCACGGCCATGAACGCGAAGCCAAACAACAGCAACACAGCTCACCAGCTCAAATTCCCCTGCTACTCAGACTGACCCGAGCACAACCAAGCCCCCACCTAAACAGAACACACACCCAGCCAATCAAAGCACAGCCAACCCCCCCATCCAACAGCCAAATCCCCAACCAATCAAAACACACCTCTGCCCAATCAGAACACAGCCAAGCTCCCATCCAATCAGTTCACACCCCCACTGGCAGTTAAAAGGAAGAAACAGCTGCAATCACACACATTGCTCCTAGAAGCACGAACCCGAGAACACCAGCCTCAAGATGATGAATGAGACTTCATCGAAACCTTGCCAAGAAACCTCCAATTTTACGCGGGAGAAAACCCAAATAACCAAAGACCTACATACACACACACACACACACACACACACACACACATATATATATATACACACACACACACACACACACACATCTTTTGCTATGTGTTTCTGGGTGTGATGGGGTTTTTTGATCTTTATTTTTAACCAATGCATTCAATGGGGTGGTTAGGTATTTCGATTATAAATTTAAATTTATTTGGATTATAAATTCAGTGGATTATAATAGACAAGACAAGATGAAGAAGACAACAACACAGTTACCTTCCACAACACCAGCTTCAAGCCCTGCAGTGCAGAGGACATTGCATACCATGGCCATGCAATTGGAACTAAAAAATATGATACAGGTTTTCATGAAGACTTCAAAGAAAGAATGGAGAAGGTAGAAGGAGAACTTAAAGAAGTGAAGGCGATGATGGGAAAGAATGAAGAAAGAATACAGAAAGTGGAGGAACAGGCAGATTTAACAGAAAAAAAGTGGAGGAAATGGATGACAGACTCACAATGCCTGACAAAAACCAGGAAAAATGATTTCTCTTGAAATGGATAGAGCAGAGTACTATTTAAGATTTCAAAATATAGAAGAAGAGAAAGGAAAGTACTTGGCAGAAGTGATGGTGGAACCTAAGGAAAAGATATTAAATGGGATTGATGAGATATACCGAGTGCATACTCAATATGCAATGAGAAATAAACTGCCAAGAGATGTGCATGTAAGATTTACCAGGAAAACAATAAAAATAGAAATATTACAGGTAGCAAGAAATACTCCAATAAAATATAAAGATAAAGAGATTGTGGTGCTGAAACAGATACCCAGAAGAGTGCGAGATCTGAGGAGAGAATATCAATTTCTGACAAAACTCTTAATCCAAAAAGGAGTAAATTTCAGATGGTTAATACCAGAAGGAATATTAGTTTATTGGCAAAGACATAGACTGGATTTGATAGAGAAAGCAGAATTATTTTATGATCAATATTTGGGGCTCCAAGAAGAACAAAGATTGAGCAAGGAAAAAGAAACTAAAGTCCAAGATGAAGAGATGAAAGAAAAAGAAGATCAAAAAAGAGAGACAACAAAAGAACAAGAAGAAAAGGCAATAAGAGAGGGGGCAAGGTCAAAAGAGGACAAGGATCAAAGAGAAATAAGGATGATAAGATCAACAAAAACTAATAACAAGTAAAATATGAAAGAAGAAACCAAAGAAATATCAATAAATATTAATGGTTTGAATTCGGTGATAAAAAGGAAAAGAACTTTTAATAAATTGGGAAAATTAAAAATGGACATTGTGTGCCTACAAGAAGTTCATATTAGAAAGCAATACAAAAAAATATTGGAGTATCCAAAATTGGGTGATTTGTTTACCGCATTGACACATCAAAGCAAACGAGGTGTAGATACATACATTAAAAAGAGACTAGAACCTAAACAAATATATGCTGATGAAGAAGGGAGGATTTTAATGGTGGAAGTAACAACAAACTATAAACAAATATTGTTGGTGGGGATATATGCACCAAATGATAAACAAGAAGAATTCTATGGAAAATTGCACAGGAAAATAATAGAATTTGAATTTGACAATATGTGCATAATGGGACAGTTTAATGCGATAAGGGAAGTAGATTGGAACTGTAAGATGACAAAAGTTAATAAGAAACCTAGAAAAGCGCTCCCAAAGTCCTTTCTCACAATGGTAGATGAAATAGGCATTAAAGATATTTGGAAAGAAAGACATTTGAAAGAAAAGCAATATATTTTTTATTTAAATAGGCACAAGTCATGGTCTAGAATAGATACGATGTGGATGTCAATTGATTTATTAGCGAATGTACAAGATATAAGCATTGAAAGCAGAGCCCTCAGAGAGTTGGGTGGCATAGAAATTTGGAAAATAAATAAATAAATAAATAAATAAATAAATAAATAAATAAATAAATAAATAAATAAAAAAAAATAAACAAGTATTTGGGCAGACCATAATCCGATTATAATTATATGGAAGGGACAAAGAAAAAGATTAAGATGGACATTGAATCAAACAATATTAAATGAAAAAGAATTTCAACAATCTGTAGAGAAAGAATTAGGTTTCTTTTTTTAAGGAAAACAGAAAGGAAGACACCTCATTGCAAAATGTGTGGGAAACAGTTAAAGCATATATTCAAGGGTTGGCAATGACCTATTTGGGAAAAAGAAATAAAAAGAAAAGATAAACACAGAAAAAAATGGAAGAAGAATACAACTGGAGATGGAATTACAAAAAAATATGCAAAGCAAGAGGACTAAAAACCAAATGGATTTGAAAAAACATAAAATGAACTTAATTGAAAAAGAAGACTTGGCTTATCAAATAAAGATGTCTAAACAAAACTTTTTTGAAAATGCTAATAAGCCAGGTAGATGGCTGGCATATAAAATGAGAAAGGAGAAGGAGAAAAAACTAATTAATCAACTAATAGATGAAGGTGGATAGATATGTTACTGAAATGGGGTGGGGGGGAAGTGGTACAGAAATATTATAACAGACTTTATGAGGCTGGAGTCAGTGCATCAAGAGCCACCACACACAAACGGATCCTGGACATGGGCTTCAAATGTCGTATTCCTCTCGTCAAGTTGCTCCTGAACAACAAACAATGTCAGAAATGTCTTACCTGGACTAAAGAAAAAAAGAACTGGTCTGTTGTTCAGTGGTCCAAAGTCCTCTTTTCTGATGAGAGCAACTTTTGCATCTCATTTGGAAACCAAGGACCCAGAGTCTGAAGGAAGAATGGAGAGGCACACACTGCAAGATGTTTGACGTCCAGTGTGAAGTTTCCACAGTCTGTGTTGATTTGGGGAGCCATGTCATCTGTTGGTGTTGGTCCACTGTGCTTCATTAAATCCAGGGTCAACGCAGCTGTCTACCAGGAGATTTTGGAGCATTTTATGCTTCCTTCCACAGACGAGTTTTATGGAGATGCTGACTTCATTTTCCAGCAGGATTTGGCACCTGCCCACACTGCCAAAAGTACCAAAACCTGGTTCAATGACCATGGGATTACTGTGCTTGATTGGTCAGCAAACTCACTTGACCTGAACCCCATAGAGAATCTATGGGGCGTTGCCAAGATAAAGATGAGAGACATGAGACCGAACAATGCAGAAGAGCTGAAGGCTGTTATTGAAGCATCCTGGTCTTCCATAACACCTCAGCAGTGCCACAGGCTGATAGCATCCATGCCACGCCACATTGAGGCAGTAATTGATGCAAAAGGGGCCCAAACCAAGTACTGAGTACATATGCATGCTTATACTTTTCAGAGGTCCGATATTGTTCTATGTACAATCCTTGTTTTATTGATTTCATATAATATTCTAATTTTCTGAGATTGTGAAATTGGGGTTTTCATGAGCTGTAAGCCATAATCATCAAAATTATGACAAACCAAGGCTTGAACTATCTCGCTTTGCATGTAATGAGTCTATCTCATATATTAGTTTCACCTTTTAAGTTGCATTACTGAAATAAATGAACTTTTGCACAATATTCTAATTTTTGAGTTTCACCTGTATATGGTTTTTACTTGGAAATGACAGTATTGGATGAGATACTCACAGGAACTGAGGAAAAAAATGATTAGAAAATTGTATAGTTATTTACTTGAAGTGAAGTTAGAAGAAGAACAAGTCAAAGAAACAATGATAGCATGGGCAAAAAAATTTTGGATATACGATTGAGTTAGATAAATGGCAGCAATTATGGGAAAGAAATTATAAATTAACAATGGCCACAGCATATAAAGAGAACTTATATAAAATGTTTTATAGATAGCACACACCACCAGAAAGATTGGCAAAAATGTTTATAGATAAATCAGCTAAATGTTGGAAATGTCACCAGATGCCAGGATCATATTATCATATGTGGTGGACATGTCCAGAAGTGAAAAACTATTGGGCAAATATTAGAATATGACTAGAGAAAATGACACAGCAATGAAGCAGAACTAGATGGTTTTCTGGAAACCTTGCTTTCTCATAATGCAGCAAATGTTGGCAATTTAAGTGCTATATCCTCTGCCTTAAGAAAAAAATCATTTGTACTTCTTGGTTCTTGGTTCACGTACTGCTGAAGCCTAGCTTGTAGGATTTTGAGTACAACCTTAGTGTGTGATATGAGCACAACTATATGGTAGTTTTAAGCATCTTAGTATTTATTATATATTAATTACAAGCCATCTGGCTTAAGTAGCTTTCACAATTAAACTACAGAGCTTGATTTTATTTTATTTTTTTTACTGTTTTTTGTTTTGCAATTCTATGTTAATTTTATTTCAGTAATCTGATAAATTATCTCTTCCGCTTTGTTAGAATGATTGTTATGTTATTTGATTGATACTGGTATACAGCTTAATTTAAAAAGTGTTTATTTTATCTATTTTTAAACAAACATTTGTATGTATATTTTGAACATATGAATTATTTCTCCCTCATTCGGTTTGTTCCTCTCTGATTTCAGGTTCATTCTTTTCTGAGAAGTGTCAGATTCAACAACAGTGTTGGGGAAAAGATCTCCTTTGATAAAAATGGAGAATTCATTGGTGGATTTGATATTATCAACTGGGTCACATACCCAAATCAGTCTTTTGCGAGGATTAAAGTTGGAATGGTAGATCCCACAGCTCCATCAGAGAAGTTCTTCAATATTTCTGTAAATTCCATCACATGGCCAGAAGATTTTAATCAGGTTAGCTCTTTGAATCGAAATTTGTCTGCCTTCATTTAAATATAATTATTGATGTAAGTCTCAGAATATCATTTCTGAATAACCCAGGTATGAATCTACTGGTGAAGGAAAAATATTACTACATTTTCTAACAATTGCTATTGAATATTAGGAAATATAATTTTGTGGTTCCCTGTTAATTATGGACAATGGTTTTCATGGTTTTGAAGTAAAAGTTGCAAGCCTAAATCTCATCAGTTTCCTGACATCAAAATTCAGAAGTTGAGAAAACCAACTTTTTAACTAACTAGCACAGAAATTGTCTTTGAAGAGTGTTAATTATGATTACTGAAGGCTATAAATACAATTTTTGTAGATATTTAATTAATTATAATTTCAGAGCAATTACATCTAAAATTATGTCATCCCACTACTTAATTTTAATGTGTTGATTCCACAGAAACTCTCCAACCACTTCTTTCTCTCTCTGTATTTCAATATATATTTCTTGATTCATTGATAGGCAGTACCTTTATCTTTGTGTAATGATCCTTGTGAGACAGGACACAGCAAGGCCAAGAAAGAAGGAGTGTTGTTTTGTTGCTATGATTGCCGTCTATGTCCAGAGGGAAAAATATCAAAGGAGAAAGGTAGAAAACTTCCAAATTATCCAAATAAGCCAACACTATAATTTCCTATATCAACTCACCTGCATTCTTTTTCAGATGTAGATGACTGCTCTCCATGTCCAGAAGATCAATATCCAAATCCAGGAAAAAATATGTGCATTCCAAAGCGAATCACCT
This sequence comes from Arizona elegans, assembly GCA_022577455.1. Lineage (NCBI taxonomy): Eukaryota > Metazoa > Chordata > Lepidosauria > Squamata > Colubridae > Arizona > Arizona elegans. The sequence continues at coordinate 3,453,839 of JAKOOJ010000021.1, read as the reverse complement.
TTTTGTCCTATGAAGAACCCTTGGGGATCAGTCTGACTGTTCTTTCCCTTTGCTTTTCTTTAATGACAGCTTTGGTAATCACAATCTTCATGAAACATAAAGATACTCCCATCGTCAAAGCCAACAATCAGAATCTCACTTATATACTCCTAGTTTCCCTTCTCCTCTCTTTCCTTTGTGTCTTTCTATTTGTTGGGAGGCCCAATACGATTGTGTGTCTCCTCCGACAACCAGCTTTTGGCCTTATCTTTTCTGTGGCAGTTTCTTGTGTCTTGGCCAAAACCTTTGTTGTGGTTCTAGCATTCATGGCTACCAAACCTGGTTCCAGACTGAGGAAATGGGTTGGGGGAAGAATGATCAGTTTCATTCTTCTATCCTGCTCCCTTGTTCAAATATGTGTTTGTGCTGTGTGGCTGATAACATCCCCACCATATCCAGATTTTGATGCAGATTCAATACCTGAAGAACTTACCCTGGAGTGCAATGAAGACTCGGTCATGTTCTACTGTGTTTTGGGCTTTATGGGTTTTCTTGCTCTACTTAGCTTCTCTGCTGCTTTTCTAGCCAGAAAGTTACCTGACAGCTTTAATGAAGCCAAATTCATCACCTTCAGCATGTTGGTCTTCTGCAGTGTTTGGCTGTGCTTTATTCCAACCTATCTAAGCACAAGGGGAAAATATATGTTGGCTGTGGAGATCTTTTCCATGATCTCCTCCAGTGCTGGATTATTGGTGTGCATCTTTCTTCCCAAGTGTTTTATCATTGTGATGAGACCTGAACTGAATGATAAACACCAGCTCATGAAGAGAAAGATTTAAGAAATCTTTATGTTTGCCTGATATTCTTCATATGTTTTTGACATTTAAGACAGAGAACAATGTACAAAGTCAGGGATGTTCTATTTTGCCCCGTCCACCAAGATTTTGAAAGCTAGGAAGGGTTTATTTTTCTTCTAGAAGGCAATTATTAATGGGGTCTATAAAAACATAAATTACAGCACAAATTTATGTATTGACATATTTACTGGCATTGATTTATTGACATATTTTAGTATGTTATGGTGAGGTCTGACTAAATGTATCGATTAAATGTGAATTGTAAATTTGTCTTTACTCGTCATGTTAATTCATATGCAATAGAATGTGTAAAAAGAAGTGCCGTTAAACAGAAATGAGAATTTGTTTAAACAGGGAAGGTTTTTGATTTTTTTTTCCTGAAGCAATCGGACAGAGGGAATTCCCTGATGCAAACCACTTGTAGTGGTCTCCTACAAAACATGGGGTAAATTCAAAAGCTGGCCATATGCAGTCTTTTCAATAGCAAAGATCAAAGAAATTTCTGGCATGAAAAATAATTCTAGTAAATTCAAATAAATTCCATCATGCGTACAATACATGCTAATATCCAATTTGCATAATAGTTTCCTTTTAAGAAATTCAGTTGAGTATGATGACTGTGTAGAACAATATGTTTCATGGTCATAAGTCTGTTTGAGTAGATAGTTTTGCAACCCTTGAATGAGAGTGAATTGAATGCAACTCAATGATTCTAAGTGCCAGTTGTTGACTCCAATGGGTTTAACTGTTTACGCATGCTGGCAGAAAAGGCATGCTCTGGATCCCATTGGTCAAGGACCTTTGGCTGACAGGGTACAGGAGAAGAGTCTTTTCTGCTGTGGCTCCTGTACTTCAGAATATCATGTCTGCTGAGGTGAATAATTAGTTGCTACCTCCTCCTCGTGCATACTTTACTCCCCTCTGCCAACTTTCTTAATTGAATTTTAACTGAATTTTAAATATGTGCATTTTTGTTGTTTCAGGATTTTTTATCATATTTTAATCATATAACTATAAACTGCTTAGGGTCATCTTGGCAAGATGGATGGCATAGACATTTAATAATAAATAAATCTCAGCTTTCTAACCTTATTTTCCAACCTGATGTTTCATTTTGGTGGCACGCTGTTTGGCTTTTTCCTTCTTTGTTCAGTTTGAATCCTAGGTATTCAGTTATAACTGGAACTGTGCTGTACATTTGTTGGTTTGTTTCTTGCAGTGAGCTGCTGCTTATATTTGATTTGATATTACAAATATTACATTTGATTTTACAGTATTGGTGTCTTTTAATAGTTGTGCTACTTGTTTCTTTGGAACAAGTTTCAATACAGGGAACCATATTATGTGGTGTTTGTGCTCTTCTAGCTGCTCAATTAATCTTTTCTTCAATTCTTCTAGTTCTTTAGTTACAGGGTTTTGTTCTTTTTTCTTTCCCAAATGAAAACAATTCTATAGCTGTGCTAGTTTCCTGCATTGCAATTTCTTCTGGTTTGCCTCTACAACATGAGTTACCTCTGGCAAGGCTTAGATTTCTTTGCTCTGAATAGACCTTTTCAGTTCTTCCAATTCAGCTTCTGTGAATACTTTATTTCACATTATAAATCATCACTCATCTGCCTAACGTCTGTTTTATTATTTCCAGTTCTAGATATTGGTTGTATTCCAGAAAAGGTGCATTCATTTCAAATGTCCTTAATTACTGGACTAGATCTGTAATAATAGATCATAATTTCTTTAATTTCAGTTACTGTGTCAACACTGTGATGGGTAAACACCTTTCCTTCCAATAGTTCTGCAGATGCTGGCCCTGGTTGCTTAGCCAACAGTCCTGTAGCCCATTTTTCACCAGGTGTCCAGTAACTCCAATACCTTAGCATGGTCCTTGTTGATATGGGCAATGACATATGGGTTTCTGTTTCTTATGTTTCACTATATTTAATGGGACAGACCCTTTTTGTCTGACGCTTCTGATAATACCTGTCCAGAAATATTGAACCTCTGGCCTTGCTCTCATCATCCTCAGAGCACAACTACATCAAAGTAGTACCTCACTGGCACTCAAGGAACTGCCTCACTGGGGATTATTATGTGTTGTTGCACAATCACCAGATGTTCAGATTGGATTTGACATTATTACCTGCATATCAAATCCTTATCAAAGACACTTCTGGTGGAACCTCCCACCTTTGAAGTCAGGGGAGTTCTTAGGTCTCCTACAGACCTTCCACAGTTTTAGGTTTAGAGTGTTTTCTAAGCCAGAAGAACCCAACACCCCCAAGAAAGGGGGAGGCTTTGGAAATTGACCCTTTGTCTCCCCTGAGCAGCCGGGCACTCTCAGACTGCTTCTTGAAGAAAAACAAGTAATAGGATGAGACCCTGACTGGGGCAGGGCAATTGAGCAAGTTAATTGTGGAAGAATCAGGTGTTCTCAATGGACAATAAAGGGTGCCACTGCTTCTTAGGAACTAGGTTTTTAAAGCCTTCTATGGCTGAGTATATGTTAAAAACACATAAGCAAATTCAAAATGTCAGAACAAAGCTTGATGCAAAGTTTGATTCACTAGCAAAGGGAACTTTGGGAAGAATTCCAATGTCTGAAAGGAGATATGAAACAGATGAAAGCCAGAATAGATTGAATGGAGCATAAATTAGAGAAGACAAACTCTTTCTGTGAAGCTGAATTGGAAGAGATAATAATTCTTGAAGCTCAGATTAAAAATTAAGGATGGTGAAGGCCTTGGCCCAGTTAATTAATAAGGCGGAAAAAGAAATGGATATTGATTTGGACAAGATTTAAAGAATAAACTCCAGATTTACCATCACAAGAAAGTTACCAAGGGATGTTGTAGTTCATTTTCTAAGAAGAAGAATAAGGGATCAGGTTCTGGATTGCCATTTTAAACACAGGTTGAGAATAGAATATATTGATATTATTGTTCTGAAGGAAATTCCAATTTGAATTTCTTACTGACATCTTGAAGCAGAGAAAAATTTATTCCATTAAGATAAGTTGGAAGGAGTGATACTCACCTACCATGAGCAAAGATTTAGACTGAATTCTATAGAGAAAGCTAGAGACATTTTGATCAAACATAATTTAATTTCAGTTCGAGATGGAGAAACGAGTATAGAAAAAAAAAAGGTGGCATTGAAGAAGACGATGTGGCAGAAAGAAAAAGGAGGAAAGAAGAAGATGTGGCCAAGATAGTTGTTCCGGAATCTACTATGTTGTTTAAAGGTGGAGATTATGTTTATCATATGGAATATTGGTGAAGCAAATGGCCCATCTAAACATAAAAATATTTCATTATTTGAGGAAACTTAATGTTGATAGAGTCTGTTTCCAAGAAACACATATCAAGAAACAAGAGAAGAAATATTTGACAAATAAACAACTAGTGGATGAATTTATATCAGCTGATGTAAAAAAGATCAATGTAGTTGTCTTACAGTATATATAAAACCCCAGTTTAAACCCAAGCTACTTATAGGAGAGGAATAGGGTAAATTTGTAGTAGTGGAAATTGAACTCAGTGGAATAAAATCAAGAGTGGTGGGCATCTATTAGCCAAAGATATAAAAATGGAGGCACCAGAGAATATACAATTTTGTCTGAAACACATAAATCTTTTTCAAGGATTGACATTATATTGATATATAACAGTCTCGCAAATAAAATTCTAAATGTTTTTCTGATCATAATCCTGTGTTTCTGGTTTTAAAAGGAAAGACCTTGAGTTTTAGATGGAGATTAAATGAAGCTGTTTTTCAAAAGGAAAGGATTGTAAAAGACAGTAAAAAAAACTGTGAGAGTACTTTGAGAATAATTTAGATAAAAGAACAATTGTTATGGCAACTATTGTCTATATTAGCAGTCAAGGAAATAGAAACAAAATTGAACCATGCACAACAAAGACACTTCAAGTGTGCAAATAAATCAGGGAGATGATTGGCATATAAATTAAGAAAGGAAAGGAAAAAAGACAATGATTGGAAAAATTTATGAAGGCAGTAATGAAATAGCAGATAATGAACTTATTAAAAAGTTCTTTCATAATTTCTATTCAAATTTGTACAAAAGACAGGAAATAGATATGTCAAAAAATAGATGAATATTGTTGTAGACAACAACTGCCTAAACTATCAGAAACCCAGAGGCAACTTATGAATGACCCCATAACTGCTTTTCAGATATCAGAAGCCTTTAAAAAAAATGAAGCCAGGCAAAGCCCCAGGCCCAGGTGGTTTTACAAGCCCATATTATATGTGCTTCGATGATGAACTTCTCCAACTAAAGGACACAATCAACGGTGGTATTCAGCCAGTTCTGACCAGTTCTGGCGAACCAGTAGCAGAAATTCTGAGTAGTTCAGAGAACCAGCAAATACCACCTCTGGCTGGCCCCACCCTGATCTATTTGCTGCCTCCTGAGTCCCAGCTGATTGAGTCCCAGCTGATCAGCTGGGTCTTCTTTTGTTGCCCTGCACAGCAGAATGGAGCTGGAAAGCAGGTTAGTGGGGAGGGGTGGGGTGGGGTGGGAATGGAGATTTTACAGTAACCTTCTCCCTGGAGTGGGGTGGAAATGGAGATTTTACAGTATCCTTCCCCTGCAGTGGGGTAGAAATGGAGATTTTACAGTATTCTTCCCCTTGAGAGGGGTGGGAATGGTTAGTTAGAAAACCAAGTGGGTTTTCTGCCAAGAAGACAGCTAAGTGATATTGTGAGGACTGTCTTAAATATTATTGAATACTTACAATATCCCAATAAGAAACAGGCAGTTTTAATATTTTTAGAAGAATAGAATAGAATAGAATAGAATAGAATAGAATAGAATAGAATAGAATAGAATAGAATAGAATAGAATAGAACAGAACAGAACAGAACAGAACAGAATAGAATAGAATAGAATAGAATAGAATAGAATTACAGTAATGCCCTTACACATACATATATTTATATCTCTATTTCACTTTATGGATTTAATGATTTTATTTTTGTATCTTGTGGCTCATGTGTTTCTGCCTCTGCAAATCCTCACATGTTTTGAAGTTGTTCACATATGTGACTGTCTTACTATCATTATGAAATTAGTCACTTTTCTCTTCTAAATCCTATGGGACTCCATGAAAATAGGAGCAACTAACACAGAATAATGGTATTTATTGTCTCCATTCTATTCCAACCCATGGCTGGGAGGCCCAAAGCTCTGTGAGTTGATTTGTTAGTATGTTGCACTCCCTAGTTTTGTCTGAAAAACAGAAGGCAGAACTATCTGATCTACTTTAAGGTGACCAGACGTCCCGCTTTTGGCGGGACAGTCCTGCTTTTGAGCAATTTGTCCCGCGTCCCGCGGCGTTTTAAAAAAGTCCCGATTTTTCATTCTGCCTCCTGAATCCCCGCTGATGGCTAGAGGGAAAAAAAACTCTTTAAACTCTTGCCGCGGGGCTTCAAAGGGCCGCCCTACAGCTGATCAGTGTTAAAAAAAAAATGAATAGACCCATGCTTGCAAAAATAGAAAAAACAGCCCCTGTTAACAGCTTCCGCTAGGTTAATTTGCTGCAAAAAGCTGCAAAAAGTTCCTGGAGCAGATTCCCCCCCCCCCCGCTAGCTATACTGAAAACAAAGGCGAAAGCGAAACTAAACCTGCAACATGACAAAATGAGGCAGAGAGAGATTTCTTTCTTTTTCTTTTTCTTTTTCCTCACCAAAAAAGGTAGGTACAAAACTGCAAACAATGGGAAATTTTGGGCAAAAGAGGAGAGTTCAAGATTTTAAAACACAAAAGAAAAAAAGCTCTATTTAACTAGGGAATTGTAATAATTGAGATACTATTAATAATTGTATATTGTGTTGAAAGCAGAAATGGTTAAGTTGTGGTTTGGAGTAATATATGGGGGAAATTATTTGGTTTATTATTATTGGTAAATATAATTAATTGATTTGTAAGAAATTGGATTGCATGGAAATAATTGGAATATTCATGTTCATATTGATTAATATACAAAAAAGATAGTTATATAACTAATTGATTTATATTAAAATGTTGAATTTGTATTAAACAACTGTATTACATAATTACATAATTAACCAATGTGAGGATGGATATAAAAATAGATGACAATGGGAAGGGGTATAATATAGAATAGAAGGGAAAAATTGAATTTGATTAAGATTAGAGATGAGGATGAAGGGTAATATTGTTTTTTTAAAAAAATAGATGAGGAATAAATATGGCAAAAAGGAAATATAGAAATTGTAAATGTAATTGAAATGACTAAACGCTGTTTAAATTTGTGAACCAGCCAAATATTCTGTTCAAAGAAAATACATTGCATGTTTGTATGTGTGTTTCTAATTATTGCTATTTATTCATATTTGTTCTCTTTTATTCTTTAAAGTTTAACAATTCATTCTTAATCTTAATATCTTTATATTTGCTTGGGGTTGGCTTTCTTCCCTTTCATCTTTTTTATTGTACAGCAATCTTTCTCCTCAAACCTACCACCACTCTCTTTTCTTTCCTTCTTACTTTCTCTTCCCCCCACCCTCTTTTTCTCCTCCCTACTTCCTCTTCCTTTCTTCTTCTCCTCCTCTCTTCCTCCCTCTCTTACCCTCACTCCTACTCTAATTTCCATTCCTTCATCCCTCTCTATTGCTGTATCCTTTAATGCATATGGACTACTCAGAGGGCTGAAAAAGTTATTTTTGACTGGTCCTCACACTTTTGACCAGTCCTCGAATTTATGACTGTCCTCACATTTTACATTTTTGCCCTATCTTGTCATCATGGTGAAGAGAAGCAGTTGTGAAATGAGTGACATGGTTGTTAAGAATGCTGCACGGGCATAAATGTGAGGATGGTCATAAGTGTGAGGACCAGTCAAAAGTGCGAGGACCTGTCAGAAATGACTTTTTTCAGCCCTCTGGTTAGTCCTTTTGTGCATATGGACTACTCAGAGGGCTGAAAAAGTTATTTTTGACTGGTCCTCACACTTTTGACCAGTCCTCGAACTTACGACTGTCCTCACATTTTACGTTTTTGCCCTATCTTGTCACCATGGTGAAGAGAAGCAGTTGTGAAATGAGTGACATGGTTGTTAAGAATACTGCACGGGCATAAATGTGAGGATGGTCATAAGTGTGAGGACCAGTCAAAAGTGTGAGGACCTGTCAGAAATGACTTTTCAGCCCTCTGAGTAGTCCCTATACACATAGCCATGGCCACCCGGTCACATGACCAGCTAGCCACGCCCACCCAGTCACATGGCCTCCAAGCCACGCCCACACAATAAGTCACGCCCACAATGGTGTCCTTCTTACCAATGTTAAAATCTGTTCACCTTACCCTATACGCATAGCCATGGCCACCCGGTCACATGACCAGCTAGCCACACCCACCCAGTCACATGACCAGCTAGCCACACCCACCCAGTCACATGACCAGCTAGCCACGCCCACCCAGTCACATGACCAGCTAGCCACGCCCACAAAATAAGCCACGCCCACAATGTCCCTCTTTACCAATGTTAAAATCTGGTCACCTTAATCTACTTCAAAGATCTTGTAGCAGACAGAGGTATTTGTACACAGAAAGAAGTCACTCATGGAAGATGTTAGTATTGGTGGAGTTACTCTTAATAGTATTGCCTGGTGTGGTGTGCAAGAATCCTAGCCTTCAATGTGACCTTAATGAGCCTCTTCCTATTCAGCACACCTATCATCAGCTCGGAGACATTAATATTGCTGGCATCATTTCTGCCTTCTTTACAACTTCTAATCCAATTAAGTTCATTCAAGATCCTTCTCAGGCATTTCATGATGGAGTTATCATTAATTTATTGTCAAGATCTGAGCTTTGCTGGTAAATCATATGATGCTCTATTTTCCTCTAATGTCAAAAACTTCAGAGAAGAACATCTAAACTAGGATGTCTAGGTTTATTTTATGTAAAGTCATATTTTTCTTAAGTTTCTAGTTAAAATTGAAATAGTCACATTAGGGATCAAATTTGCATTTATAACAAATCACATCTAAATATCTATTAATATACAGGTATGTATGGCTCTATTTATGAAGCTGTAATTACAATTGAGAAAGGCTAAGCACATATTTCCCATGATAAGTTTTCTCATTGATATTTCTGGAACCAAAATGTAGCAATTTCCTTCTGCATATAAGCTATTCTTAAACACTGTGGTTTCGTAGTGGACAATTCTCATATACTAGAACATAGAAATAAGAGTTATTAAATACAATCCACAAGATATGCTGGACTGAAGGATTGCAAGGCACATAAAGTGAAACAGGCCTTTCTTAAAGTATTTTTTAAAATTGTTTTACAGAATAGTTTTTCAGAATTACCAGCATATCCTGGCTTTAGCATTTACTATAAAACAGATTAATGAAAATCCTCAGATCCTATCCAACATCACGCTGGGCTTCCACATTTTTAACAGCAATTTTAGTCCAAGCTGGACTTACTTTGCCTCAATGATTCTGCCTTTCACTCAGAGAAAATTTATCCTACAAGTGTGGGATCACAAATACTTTGGCTGCAGTCATTGGGGCACCGGATATCTCTCTTCACATGGCAACCATATTGTGCAACTAAAAAGTTCCTCAGGTAAGATTTGCTGTAGAAATACCTTATGCCATAGCTCTAAAGACATCTATATGCTTCTCTCTGTATAAAGGAGAGACTCTTTGGATAAGTAGATATTATTTTTGCTTGATAAAGTTGGCATAAGAGTATGAGTAGTCATAAGTCTGGACAGATGGTGAGGCTATTTGACATAGCAAATTCTAGACATTGAATTAAAGTTCAAATCTGAAATATTCACAATGAGGCTACCTCCACAAAAATGTATTTAATGATACTTCAAGAGTGACATCTTGTCGATATTTTCTAATAAACACAACTAGATGCATAATGTTTCAGTATATAAAGATACCCAAAGACTCAAATGAATGTAGACAGTTTCAGAGGCTGACATAGACCTTTGCAATTGCATATGTTTACCTTTCTGTAGCTGATATATGGCTCTGCTCCAGTCATGGATAAAGACACTCAAGCAGTTTTCTTCCAACAAATGTTTCCGTATGAATCCCATCAACATAAGGGCCTCCTGCAGCTATTGTTGTATGTTAGATGGATCTGGATTGGAATTCTTATAGTAAAAGATGAAAAAGGAGAGAAATTCCTCCAGGAGGTGCTCCCCACATTTTCTAACTATGGCATCTGCATTGAATTCAAAGCAGTTACCAAATGTAGCATTTTACAGTGATTTTACTGATACCATGGATGAAGGATTGCATATATAGCATGTTCTCATGAACAGCACAGCCAACGTGATAATCTTATATGGTGAAACTCAGTCCATATCAGTCCTGAGAAGTTTCCTCCAGTTTTCTGAAGTGGAGGACATTCCAAAGATGACTAAGATCTGGCTCATAACAGCTCAGACAGATTACACTTCAGTTGCCTTTCATAAAACTTGGGATATCCATTTCCTACATGGGGCTTTATCCTTTGCAGTTCACACAAAGGAGGTCCACGATTTCCAAGAATTTATTCAAAACTTGAATCCAAACAACAACAACCAACATGATCATTTTCGAAAAGATTTTTAGGAACAGACATTCGATTGTTTCTTCCCAAACTCAAAAACTGAGACCTCTGAGAAGAAATGTACTGGAGAGGAGAGGCTTCAGACTCTTCACATCTGTGTTTGAGACACTAATGAGTGGTCAGAGTTACAATATTTACAATGCAGTCTATGCTGTGGCACATGCTTTGCAATCTCTGCACATATACAAATCGAGAGAAACAGCAACTGTGAAAGGTGGGAGGAAACAGTTTAATAATTAAGTGAGATGGCAGGTAAGTTTGCGGTGCAGAAACCACCATATCTGCAATGGGAAGATGTGTTTTTTGAGAGATTGCCACTAGGTTTAAATGTGAGATGTAGAGTAACAGATGAACCAACTAAAAACTTTTTATGCTTATATTAAAATTGTAAGTTGCATTCTAAAAAATTGTAACCACATCTCCTAGAATATACTTCTGTCCATAAAATTAACTGCCTCTAAAGCCCAAAATTTAGAATGGCATATGGCGATTCCTCCAAGATGGTTATTTCTTGTTTCATACCTATAGACAAAATCTTGCCAGACTGAACACTTTAACATATGTGTCTACTACGTAATTTGTGAATTATTCAGGAAGGGGAGTTTTCATTTTCTTTCTCGCACACATAATTTTAGAACTGAGTTGCTTTTTACTTGTCTGAAATACATCCCCTTCCTTTGGAGAATTCACCTCCTTAGTACATTCCATAACTCTGCCATAAGTTCAGTCTATTAATAAATAGCATGAGGTGATCTATTCCATTCACCAGATGTGCAGTAGTTACTTTTTCTTCTGTCATTGGAATAATTGCTTTTAATCACACATAGTTCTTTAATTAATTTATTTAATTTATTTGTTTTATTAAATTTTTATACCACCCTTCTCCTGAAGGACTCAGGGTGGTGTACAGCCAAAAATAAAACCCACAACTATATAAAAGTTAAAAGACAATTTAAAAATATTAAATAATTTAGCTGAAAGAGCTAAAATAGAAATAGCTAAAATAGAAACCACCCATTAAAATAGCATTTAGGCCACCTCCAGAGATCATCAACCAATGCGACCAATGCCATTTCCATCCTGTATCCAGGCCTGAAGCCTGATTGGTACGGATCTAGATAGACAGCTTCATCCAGGTACTAGGAAACTGTTGCGCCACCACACTCTCAACAACCTTCGCCACAAAGCAAAGGTTAGAGACTGGACAATAGTTCACTAATATAGCCAGGTCCAGGGAGGGCTTCTTTCAAGGCAGAGGGGAAGAAACCCTCACTCAAAGAAGCATTAATAATCCTCTGGAGCCAGCCTCATGTAACCTCCCGGGTGGCCAGCACCAACCAGGAGGGACACGGGTCCAATAAACATGTGGCCGCAATCAGCCTACCCAGAACCCTGTCCACATCCTCAGGAGACACAAGGTCAAACTCCTCCCAGTGAACATTCTCAAGACCCACCTCCATCACCCCCTCTGAACCTACCCAGTCGGAGTCCAAACCCTCTCGAATCTGAGCGATTTTGTCATGCAGATATTGCTCAAAGTCCTCAGTCCTACCCTGCAAGGGGTCTTCCCGTGCTCCCTGATGAAGTAGGGAGTGGGTCAGCCTAAACAGGGCAGCTGGGCAGTTATCTGCAGACGCAATCAGGGCAGAAAAATAGTTGGATTTTGCCATTCTAATCACCACAGGTAGGTCTTAATATGAGACCTCACCAGTGTTCGGTCAGCTTCAGAACGGCTGGCCCTCCAACCGCTCTCTAGGCATCTTTTCTGGCGCTTTATCTCTCTCAGCTCCTCAGAAAACCAGAGAGCCAATTGAGGTCGGCACCAAATCAGAGGCCGCAAAGGCATGACGTGATCCAAAGTTCCAGCATCTGACCTATCCCAGGTCGCCACTAGTTCTTCAGTCGAGCTGTGAGCCAGAGCCTCAGGGAATGACCCAAGCTCCATCAGGAACCTATCAGGGTCCATCAGGCGCCTGGGACAGAACCATCTAGTCAGTTCCGTCTCCCTGCGGCGAGGGGTAGCAGTTCGAAAGTCCATATGAAGGAGAGAATGATCAGACCATGACAAGGGTTCGGCGACTAAATCCCCTATTTCTAGATCATTCTGCAACTGACCAGAGACAAAAATCAAATCCAGAGTGTGTCCCCCCGTGGCGTAGGGCCTTGAACTAACTGGGTCATGTCCAAGGCCGTCATGGAAGCAATGAACTCCCAGGCTGCCATTGACATTTCACCAACAGATGGCAAGTTGAAATCCCCCATAACCATAAGCCTGGGGGTATCAACTGCCACCCCGGCTATCATGTCAGGCAGTTTGGGTAGAGCCGCTGCCACGCAGCAGGGAGCCAAGTACGTAATCAGCAGGCCCATCTGCACCCCACGACCCCACTTCACAAGGAGGGACTCACATCTGGCTATTTGAGGTACAGTGGCCTCCTTCGGACATGCCTGCTTTTTTAGGCATTTCCAGATGAGGTCTTCCCAAACAATCCATGTGTGGAAGAGGAAGAACTGATCATTATATTGTGACATTCCTACTAGGAAATATTCAGGATGCTGAGATGTTCCCTTTCCATCAGGTGTCGGGTCCCCACCTCTTCACATACCATTAGAAAGTCATCTGTATTTGTACACACAGAAAAATATTTATTATATTATTATTGGTTAATCTTTAGTGAGATTCACAGCCTTTGAGGCTTGTTAATAGCTCAGCAGCTCGAGTCCTAACCAAGGACCTAGGAACTGTTAAGGTATCATCGGAGGATGTAAGCTGTTCCGACTAAGGTGGTTTTTTGTAGAGTCAAAATGTTCAAGTCCGGCAAATTTAGAATTTATTTATTTAGAATTTATTATTATTATTATTAGTTACTCTTTAGTGAGATTCACAGCCTTTGAGGCTGGTTAATAGCTCAGCAGCTCGAGTCCTAACCAAGGACCTAGGAACTGTTAAGGTATCGTCGGAGGATGTAAACTGTTCCGAGTAAGGTGGTTTTTTGTAGAGTCAAAATGTTCAAGTCCGGCAAATTTAGAATTTATTTATTTAGAATTTATTATTATTATTATTAGTTACTCTTTAGTGAGATTCACAGCCTTTGAGGCTGGTTAATAGCTCAGCAGCTCGAGTCCTAACCAAGGACCTAGGAACTGTTAAGGTATCGTCGGAGGATGTAAGCTGTTCCGAGTAAGGTGGTTTTTTGTAGAGTCAAAATGTTCAAGTCCGGCAAATTTAGAATTTATTTATTTAGAATTTATTATTATTATTATTAGTTACTCTTTAGTGAGATTCACAGCCTTTGAGGCTGGTTAATAGCTCAGCAGCTCGAGTCCTAACCAAGGACCTAGGAACTGTTAAGGTATCGTCGGAGGATGTAAGCTGTTCTGAGTAAGGTGGTTTTTTGTAGAGTCAAAATGTTCAAGTCCGGCAAATTTAGAATTTCTAAATAGCGGGGTAGCTCTTTGGGTATTGCTCCAAGGGCTCCAATTACAATCGGGACAACACACGATTTCTTTTTCCACAGTCGCTCAACTTCAATTTGCAAATCCCGGTACTTTGTGATTTTTTCTTGCTGCTTATCTTCAATCCGTGCATCACCAGGTATTGCAATGTCAATGAACCATACTTTTTTCTTTTCAACTATTGTTATGTCAGGTGTGTTGTGGACCAAGTGCCTGTCAGTTTGAATCCTAAAGTCCCATAAGATCTTGAGTTTCTCATTCTCTAAAACTTTCTCAACCTGATGTTCCCAGTGGTTTTTGCTGTACTCAAATCCAAACTTCTGGCACAATTTCCAATGAATGATCTTAGCAACCCGGTCATGGCGTTGTAGGTAGTCAGTTTGTGAAATTTTGCTGCACCCACTGATCAGGTGGTCGACTGTCTCATCTTTCTCATTGCAGAGGCGGCATTTGCTGTTGGTGGTGACATGTTGAATTTTTGCCTTCATGCAGTTTGTGGCTAGGGCTTGTTCTTGAGCTGCCAAAATAAAGCTTTCTGTTTCTTTTTTCAGTACTCCTGATCTTAACCAGTTCCAAGTTAGTTTCTGGTCAGCTTTGCCTTCAATACTTTTCAAGTATTGGCCATGCAGAGCTTTGTGTTTCCAATTTTTAGCTCGCTGCTCAGTTACTTCTTTCTTATATTCTGCTTTTGTTTTAGTTGTCTTTAAAAGGCCTCCTTTATTTACTTCCTTAATCATTGGTTCTTCACTTTTCTGGATGTAATCATTCGAGCTGCATTTTTCTTCTTCCACAGCCTGCTTTACTTGTAGGAGTCCTCGACCACCCTCTGCTCTTGGTAAATATAATCGGTCAACATCACTTTTAGGGTGCAAGGCATGATTCATTGTCATAAGCTTCCTTGTTTTTCTGTCCAAATTGTCTAACTCCATCTGGGTCCAGTCAATTATTCCTGCAGAGTATCTAATCACAGGTATAGCCCAGGTATTTATGGCTTTTATGATGTTTCCTCCACTCAATTTGGACATTAATATCTTATGAATTCGCCGAATATACTTGGCTGAAGTTAATTCCTTGACTTTATTATGCATTAAGTCAGAGGCTTCTAAAATTCCCAAGTACCTGTAGCCTTCTTCTGATTTTACTGCCTTTATCATTTCTTCATTCTCTAGTTCTATTCCATCCTCTTCTAAGATTTTGCCTGATTTGGTTGCTATTGTTGCACATTTGTCAATTCCAAACTGCATACCAATGTCTTGGCTGAATTATTTTGTGTTTTCAGTTAATAAATTCAGTTCAGCTTTTGTTTTACCAAACAGCTTCAAATCATCCATGTACATCAAGTGCGAGATTTTCAGTCCTTTCTTTGCAAGTTCGTATCCACAGTTCATCTTCTTCAAAATGATTGTCAGTGGTAGCATTGAGAGTATAAAAAGTAGGAGTGAAAGGGAATCGCCCTGGAAAATGCCTCGTTTAATTTCAACTTCACCCAGTTCTTCTTCATTAGCCATAAGTTTCGTTTTCCAGAGGTTCATTGAAGATTCCATGAATTTTTGTATGTTGCTGCTGATGCCTAATATTTCCAGGCATTTCTTGATCCAGCTATGGGGAACTGAATCAAATGCTTTCTTATAGTCTATCCAAGCCATGAACAGGTTGGTTCATCTTTTCTTTGAGTTTTTTAGGATTAGCTTGTCGATCAGCAATTGATCCTTTGTTCCTCTTGAGTTTTTGCAGCATCCTTTCTGTTCTACAGGAAGCAAGTTATTTCTTTCCAGGTATCCATAGATTTGGTTTGCAATGATACCAGTAAGAAGCTTGTATGTTGTTGGCAAACAGATGATTGGCCTATAGTTTCCAGGGTCCTTTCCTTTTTCTTTATCTTTTTGGATCAAAAATGTCCTTCCAGTTGTCATCCATTCATCATTTTCAGGTGTTTTTAGGATCTGGTTCATCTGGGTTGCCAATCTTTTGTGCAGACTTGTAAGTGCCTTTAACCAGAAGCCATGCAGCTCATCCGGTCCAGGTGCACTCCAGTTCTTCACTTTTCCTGACTGTCTTTGCACCATTGCTTTTGTTATTTTCACGTCTTCCATTTTATGCACTTTAATAGAGTCCTCAACCTGTTTGATCCATTTTGCATTTCTGTTGTGCTTCTTGTTGTTTTCCCACAAATTCTTCCAGAATTTCAGAGCTTTCTCTTTATCAGGCTTTTCATTTGTTGTTACTCCGTTTCCATTTTCTAAACTCTTATAAAACTGGTGCTGATTTGCTCTGAACTGTGAGTTTTCCTTGAACTGAGTTACTCGGTTTTCATACCTTTTAATCTTTTCAGCGATGGCAACAACCCTCTGCTTCAGCTCTTCAATTACTACCGCAATCTCCTTATTCCTCAGATCGTATCTTGCTTCTAGGCTGCTTTTGACCTGCTTGTTCTTTAGCTGACCTTGCCTTAGGTTCTTCAAGTTGCTCAAATCTCCACGTACCTTTTTGATCTTTAATTCTAACCGAATTTTCCACTTAGGTTTCCCCTTCTTGCCTCTTTGGTTCTTTTGTATTTTCAACCCCAGTTCTTTGGTGGTTATGACGGCTGCTGCATACATCAGTTGGTTTGTTTCGGCTAATGTAGTGGTTTGAATAGTTTGCACAGCCTCATTGATCTTTTTTAGTACATTTCTCAATTCTTTCCGGTTCACTTGGTTCAGCTTTGGCAAACGTGTTCTTTCAGCATCTTCCATTTGGTGCTTTATTTTTGCAGCTAATTGAACACTATCTGTTGGTGTTTGTTCTTTAGTGCTTCCTTGTTCTTTATCTTCATCCATTTCAGTATCCTCTTCTTCCCTTTCTTCCTCAATTTGCTTTTGAGTCTGGAAATCATTCTTGATGTTACTCTTCTTTGTTGTTGTACTCAGACCATTAATTGCTTTCTCTTCTATTGCTATTAATTCTTCTGTAGTGAAAAATTTGTGGTTTAGGATTACACGTCGTTGGTCCATTAACCTTTGTTCACTGGTGTCACAGTCCGTATGGTTCATCTTCCAAATCTGATACATTCTTTTTTGAAATCCATGTTTTGCTGGCTCAGACTGATAGTAAGCTTCCATAATAGAGGTTGTTGTTGTTGTTGTTGTTGTTGTTGTTGTTGTTGTTGTTATTATTATTATTATTATTATTATTATTATTATTATTATTAGAATTTGTATACCGCCCTACTCCCGAAGAACTCAGGGCAGTGAACAGCCAAATAAAATACATATAATACAAATGTTAAAAAACCATTAAAATACAATTAAATAATTGGCCCGGAAAATGAAATTTAAAACACCCCAAATTCATAAGACAAATTTAAAATTGAAGAATTTTAAAAATTTTAAAAATTATAAAAAAGTTTAAAAGAGAGGTTAGGCCAGGCTGGCCTGCTGGAAAAGAAATGTTTTGATGCCACAGCAGAAAGCGTGCAGGTCCAGGATCCTCCGTATCTCCGGGGGGAGCTCGTTCCAGAAGGCGCTCCCCCTGGGGACTGCCAGTCGACATTGTTTGGCCGACAGCATCCTGAGGAGCCCCTCTCTATGGGAGCCTACTGGTCGGTGAGAGGCTACTGGTGGCAGAAGGTGGTCTCGTAAATAACAGCAAAACATCCATAGTTTTAGAGCAAATGAATGGAGAAGAATGAGAACAACATTAAACACTTCCAGGAAAGGGGTTATAGTGTTTTTAACATCTCAGGTGGCTTTATAAAAGAGGACCAAGGTAGAAGGTTATTTTGAGCCTACTTTTTATGAGACATATCTCCTCACAAGTGATGAAAGAATCATAAATTTAAAAGTGGATATTTAAGCCATCAGAACTAGCCCTTGCTTAGTGCAAGATTTCAAATTCCAGCATCTCAGCAGTTGTTGATTCTGCCTCTCTATGAACACATCAAGTGAAAGAAAGGGCATTGTCTTTTCATCATCAATTCTCACTGCTTAATCTCTTCCATTGAGACTTTATTTCGTGGGTAAAATATAGTTTCTAAAAATAATTTTCCAGATTTATTTTAGATTTTACATTT
Source organism: Arizona elegans (assembly GCA_022577455.1). Classification (NCBI taxonomy): domain Eukaryota; kingdom Metazoa; phylum Chordata; class Lepidosauria; order Squamata; family Colubridae; genus Arizona; species Arizona elegans. The sequence goes on along the minus strand of JAKOOJ010000021.1, from coordinate 3,435,868 downwards.
TAAAAGTAAGTCTGTCTTTCATTATACTGTACATTTTACAGATCATCCTTACTTAACTATGTAATTAGGGGCTCAATTTCCTTTGGTAAGTGATGCCAATTTCCTTTGGTAAGTGATAAAATATGCTGTCATTTGACCATGAACTTTAGCAAAAGCAATTCCGGCAGTTCCCAGTTACCATTGTTAAACAAGGACTGCACAGGTTTTTAAGCACCTCATGGACTACAGCTTGTTTGAGAAAAGCCAGCAAGGAAAGTTTCAAATCATAATCATGTAACTTTGGAATGCTGCAAAAGTCAGAAATCCAATGGCCAATTCCCAGTATTGTGATCATGTGACTACTTGGGTGTTGCGACAACTGGAATTTTAAGGAAGTCATAAGTACCATACATTTTGCAGTATTGGAATTTCAAATAATTGCTGAACAAGCAACCATTGAATGAGGACCACCTGTACTTAAGTATTTCTGTGTTGTCTCATATGTAGAGACCACCAAGACATTTTCAGCCCCAAAAGATAGACCAGACTGAGAAATCAACATCATGTAGGTCAAGACTAATTTTATTGCAAGAGCTATAGAACTGAATCTTGCAATGTGCTCAGCCCTCCATTACATTCTCTTTGTTTGATATAGTATGGATTCTTTGAAATGTTTTCTCAATTCATATTTCTTGGTCAAGTTTAAAGCTCTTCTTATTTGACTGTTGCCTTGATAGTGTCTCTCCCTCCTGTCATTTAAGATCATTTATATGATCTTCAGAAATATAAATATTTCCACATTCATAACACATTAGCTGGAGAAGAAGGAGCCTGACTGTCTTTGTCTCTTGGTAGCTGACCAGGAATGGGGATATTAGAAATTGTAGCCCAGTTCCGTATACAAGCATGATTGAAGGCATACCACTCCTCCAAGTGAAGTGATACTGAACCCTGTCAAGGTTACCATAACTAAGCATGTCTTATAATCATTTTTCTGATTTGAATATAAGATAATATATTCAAATATATAAGACAATATCTAAATAAGACATATTGTAACCAGAAAGGGGTTTGTAAGTGTATATATATATGTATATCAGGGGTGTGTTGCTATCAGTTCTCCCCGGTTCTTGCGAACCGGTAGTGGAAATTTTGAGTAGTTCAGAGAACTGGTAAATACCACCTCTGCCTGGCCCCGCCCCCAATCTATTCACTGCTAGAATGAAAAAAATCAAGGCTCACTTGACAAAGAAGAGGGGAAAAAAAAAACAAGACACCTTAGCTTTAAATTGAGAAGCCAAGAAGTCTCCCAACTGATCGGCTAGAACTGATCCGCTCCTTGTAAACCGCTCGTGTGGTGGTAGATTGGCAATTGAGGCCAAGCTACCTGAAAGCGGTTTCTGATGCTCTTGGTGGTGGCAGAGCAGCAAAAAACTGTTTAAACTCTTGCCACGGTGTTTCAAATGACTGCCCTACAGCTGATCAGCGGTAAAAGGCAGTGTGGTGGTAGACCAGTGCACTCCAAAAACAAATGCATAGACCGGTGCATTCCAAAAATAAATAGGTAGACCAGAATGCTCCAAAAACAAATGGGTAGATAGGTACGGCTCGTCAAGCATTTAAAAGCCTGGTAGACCAGTACCTCTTCTAAATCCTAAAGAATTGTTTGTCACATGACCATCAAACCACACTCACAAAATAAGCTACGCCCACAGAACCAGTAGTAAAAATATTTAGAACCCAGCCCTGATTTATATGTATATCTATATATATACATATAGATCTTTTTAGTTAGATTTTGTTTTATCTTGTTAGTACTTTGCCTATAGTCTGGTGGATTTTAACTGTAATAATTTAAATCAAATTTTAGCATGGCTACAAGAAGTATAAGAACCTTTATTAGTAAAAAGAGTAGTCAACTCTTATAGCCCTATATATTCTCTTCTTGTTGTTTAATCATTAAGTTGAATCTGAGTCTTTGTGACCTCATCGACCATCACATCCCAGCCCCCCATCCTCCACTGTATTTCAGAATTTGCCCAAATTAATTAATTAATTAATTTTTGTCAAGCATGTATTAGATAACAGATATCATTATAAACCTAATTACGAATATATGAAATGCATATGAAAAAAAAGGGAAGATTAGGACTGGGATGGTAGGCCCGCTGGTGCGGTTATGCACGCCCCTTAAAGACCTCTTAGGAATGGGGTGAGGTTAACAGTAGACAGTCTAAGGGTAAAGTTTTGGGGGTTTGGGAAGAAACCATAGATTCAGGTAGTGCATTCCAGGCATTGACCACTCTGTTACTGAAGTCGTATTTTCTGCAATCAAGTTTGGAGTGGTTTACCATAAGTTTGTATCTATTATGTGCTCATGTATTGTTGTGTGTGAAGCTGAAGTATTAATTAACAGGTAGGATGTTGTAGCAGATAATTTTGTGTACTATGCTTAGGTCAGACCAAAGGCAGCATAGTTCTAAGTGGTCTAACCCCAAAATTTCAAGCCTGGTTGCATAAGGTATTCTGTTTTGAGCAGAGGAGTGGAGGACTCTTCTCGTGAAATATCTCTGGACTCATTCGATTGTATTAATGTCCAATATGCAGTGCGGATTCCAGACAGATGAGCTGTATTCAAGAATTGGTATAGCAAAAATTTTGTATGCCCTAGTTTGCAGTTCAATATTACCAGAGAAAAAGCTATGCAAGATTAGGTTAACAACTTTTAATGCTTTTTTGGCAATGCTGTTACAGTAAGCTCTGGCACTTAGATCGTTTGAGATGAGTAGTCCAAGGTCCTTGACAGAGAGAGGGTCATCTACAAGATCATATCTGCCCAGCTTGTATTTGTGTTTTGAATTTTTTTGCCAATGTGTAAGACAGAGTATTTGTTGCTTGAGATTTGGAGTTGCCAATTATTTGACCATTCTGACAGATAGTCAAGGTCTTTTTGTAGGGTAGCAGCATTTTTGGTGGTGTTGAACAGTTTTATATCATCAGTGAAGAGAACGCCGTTGCTTATAATATGATCGCATAAGTCATTTATGTAAAGTATAAAGAGTGTGGTTCCTAAAACCCTACCTTGGGGGACATCGCTGTTAACTGGTGCAGGGTTTGATAGGGCGCTTCCTATTTTGACTACTTGTTGCCTGTTTGATAGGAACGCAGCTATCCACTTATGCAGGGATCCAGAAATGCCATAAGATTTTAGTTTTAGAAGTAGCTTGTCATGTACTACTGAATCAAAGGCTTTACAGAAGTCTATATAAATTGTGTCTATTGCTTTATTCTGGTCGAGTTGTGAAGTCCATATGTTTTTGCAGTGTAAGCGTTGCAGATTGCAGGACAAGCCAAACTGCTTGTTAGAGAGTAGGTTATTTGTCTCTAAGTAGAGGTAATGGATTGGTTTATGATTGATTCCATGACTTTGCATGTGATATAACATAATGAGATTGGTCTGTAATTTTCAACTAGGCTGGAGTCACACGTTTGAAGATAGGAATGACCGTGGCTAGTGACCATAAATTGGGCAAGGAGCTGGTTATGAAAAATATTTTATAGATTATGCTAAGAGGTTCTGCTATGGTGGTTGAGAGCTTTTTTAATTAGGCACATAATCCATCATAATACTGGCTTGTGGTTAATTCTGGCTTGTGATTTATCCAGCATTTATCCAGCAATATAATTTACCCTGCATATAATTTAAATGACAATATACAGTTTTTTAGTATTCTTTCTGTATTTTGAATCAATCAGTTTGTCCAAGTCTGGTTTGAACTAAAGGCTTTAGCATGGTCAATGAAGCAGAAGTAGATGGTTTTCTGGAAGTACATTGCTTTCTCATAATCCAGCAAATGTTAGCAATTTGATCACTATATCCTCTGCCTTTTTTTAAAAAAATCATTTGTACTTCATAGTTCTCAGTTTACATATTGCTGAAGCCTAGTTTGTCGGATTTTCAATACAACCTTGCTAGTGTGTGAAATGAGCACAATTATATGGTAGTTTAAAGCATTCTAGTATTTATTATATATTAATTACAAGTCATCTGGCTTAAGTAGCTTTCACAATTAAACTACAGAGCTTGATTTTATTTATTTATTTGCTGTATTTATTTTCCAATTCTAAGTTAATTTTATTTCAGTAATCTAATAAGTTATCTCTACCTATTTGTTAGAATGATAGTTATGTTATTTGTTTGATACTGGTCTACAATTTAAATAAAAAAGTGTTTATATTATCTATGTTTAAACAAACATTCATATGTATATTTTGAATATATGAATTATTTCTCCCTCCCCTTGTCCTGTTCTCTCTTTCTTCCTCTCTGAATATCAATGTATTTCAGGTTCATTCTTTTCTGAGAAGTGTCAGATTCAACAACAGTGTTGGTGAAAAGATCTCCTTTGATACAAATGGAGAATTCATTGGTGGATTTGATATTATCAACTGGATCATATTCCCAAATCAGTCATTTGCAAGGGTCAAAGTTGGAGCGATAGATCCCACAGTTCCAGCAGAGAAGTTCTTCAATATTTCTGTAGATTCCATCACATGGCCAGTAGACTTTAATCAGGTTAGCTTTTTGAATCTACATTTGTCTGCCTTCATTTAAATATCTTTATTGATGAAAGTCTCAGAGCATCATTTTTGAATAACCCAGGTATGAATCTACTGGTGAAGGAAAAATATTACTACATTTTCTAACAATTGCTATTGAATATTAAGAAATATAATTGTGTGGTTCCCTGTTAATTATGGACAATGGTTTTCAAGATTTTGAAGTAAAAGTTACAAGCTTAAATCTCATCAGTTTCCTGATATGAAAATTCAGAAGTTGAGAAAACCAACTTTTTAACTAACTAGCACAGAAATTGTCTTTGAAGAGTGGTGATGATGGTTATTGAAGGCTATAAATGCAATTATTGTAGATATTTAATTAATTATAATTTAAGAGCAATTACATCTAAAATTATGTCATCCCACTACTTAATTTTTAATGTGTTGATTCCATAGAAACTCTCCAACCACTTCTTTCTCTCTCTGTATTTCAATATATATTTCTTGATTCATTGATAGGCAGTACCTTTATCTTTGTGTAATGATCCTTGTGAGACAGGACACAGCAAGGCCAAGAAAGAAGGAGTGTTGTTTTGTTGCTATGATTGCCGTCTATGTCCAGAGGGAAAAATATCAAAGGAGAAGGGTAGAAAACTTCCAAATTATCCAAATAAGCCAATACTATAATTTCCTATATCAACTCACCTGCATTCTTTTTCAGATGTAGATGACTGCTCTCCACGTCCAGAAGATCAATATCCAAATCCAGGAAAAAATATGTGCATTCCAAAGCGGATCACCTTTTTGTCCTATGAAGAACATTTAGGGATCAGTCTGACTGTCCTTTCCCTTTGTTTTTCTTCAATGACATCCATGGATATCACAATCTTCACGAAGCATAAAGATACTCCCATCTTCAAAGCCAACAACCAAAATCTCACTTATATACTCCTAGTTTCCCTTCTCCTCTCTTTCCTTTGTGTTTTTCTATTTATTGGGAGGCCCAATATGATTCTGTGTCTCCTTCGACAACCAGCTTTTGGCCTCATCTTTTCTGTGGCATTTTCTTGTGTCTTAGCCAAAACCTTTGTTGTGGTTCTAGCATTCATGGCTACCAAACCTGGTTCCAGACTGAGGAAATGGGTTGGGGGAAGAATGATCAGTTTCATTCTTCTATCCTGCTCCCTTGTTCAAATATGTGTTTGTGCTGTGTGGCTGATAACATCCCCACCATATCCAGATTTTGATGCAGATTCAATACCTGAAGAACTTATCCTGGAGTGCAATTTCTACTGTGTTTTGGGCTTTATGGGTTTTCTTGCTCTTCTTAGCTTCTCTGCTGCTTTTCTAGCCAGAAAGTTACCTGACAGCTTTAATGAAGCCAAATTCATCACCTTCAGCATGTTGGTCTTCTGCAGTGTTTGGCTGTGCTTTATTCCAACCTATCTAAGCACAAGGGGGAAATATATGTTGGCTGTGGAGATCTTTTCCATGATCTCCTCCAGTGCTGGATTATTGGTGTGCATCTTTCTTCCCAAGTGTTTTATCATTGTGATGAGACCTGAACTGAATGATAAACACCAGCTCATGAAGAGAAAGTTTTAAGAAATCTTTATGTTTGCCTGATATTTTTTATAGGTATATGTTGGAGAAATTCACCACTTTGACATTTAAGCTAGAGAACAATGTACAGAGACAGTGATGTTCTATGATTTCCCATCCTCTGAGATTTGGACAGCTTGGAAGGTTTTGTTTTTGGAAGGCAATTATAACTAAGGTCTATAAAAAGATAAATTACAGCATAAATTAATGTATTGACATAATTACTGGCATTATAGATTTATTGACATATTTTAGTATGTTATGGTGAGCTCTGATTAAATGTATTGATTAAATATGAATTGTAAATTTGTCTTTGTTGGTCATCTTAATTCATATGCAGTAGAATATGTAAAAAGAAATGCAGTTAGATACAAATGAGATTTTTTTAAAACAGGGAATATCTACATTTTTTTTTTCCTGAAGCAATTGGACAGAAGGAAATCCATGATGCATATCACATGCAATGGTCTCCTACAAAACATGGGGTAAATTAAAAAGCTGGCCATATGTCTTCTTCTCAATAGCAATGATCAAAGAAAATTCAAATAAATACCATCAGAAGTCCAATTCATGCTAGTATCCAATTTGCATAAGAGTATCCTTTTAAGAGATTCAGTCAAGTATGATGACTGTGAACAACATGTTTCATGGTCATAAGTCTATTTGAGTAGATAGTTTTGCAGCACTTGACTGAGATAAGTAAATAAAATAAATAGAAATAAATAAAATGTGCCATTTGATGACTCCAATGGGTTTACTTGTTAAGCATGCTGGGAGAAAAGGCATGCTCTGGATCCCATTGGTCAAGGACTTTTGGCTGACAGAGTACAGGAGAAGAATCTTTTCTGCTGTGGCTTCTGTACTTCAGAATACATGCCTGCTGAGCTGATTAATTAGATGCTATCTCCTCCTTGTCCATACTTTACTCCTCTCTGCCATCTTTCTTAATTGAATTTTAACTGAATTTTAAATTTTTGCTGCTTCAGGATTTTTTATCATATTTTAATCATATGATTATAAACTGCTTAGGGTCATCTTGGCAAGATGGATGGCATAGACATTTAGTAATAAATAAATCTCAGCTTGTTAATCTTATTTTCAAGCCTGATATTTCATTTTGGTGGCACGCTGTTTGGCTTTTTCCTCAATCATGCAAGTTCACTGTGGAAGAATCAGCCATTCTCAATGGACAATAAAGGGTACCACTGCTTCTTAGGCACTAAGCCTAGCAGTAGGCAGTAGGCTTTTAAAGCCTTTTATGGATAAGTATATGTTAAAAACATATAAGAATATTCAAAATGTCAGAACAAAGCTTGAAGCAAAGTTTGATTTGCTGGCAAGGGAACTCCAGGAAGAATTCCAATGTCTGAAAGGAGATATGAAACCGGGGAAAGCCAGAGTAGATTGTATGGAACAAAAATTAGAGAAGACAAACTCTTTATGTGAAGCTGAATTGGAAGAGATAATAATTCTTGAAGCTCAGATTAAAAATTAAGGATGGTGAAGGCCTTGGCCCAGTTAATTAATAAGGAGGAAAAAGAAATGTATATTTATTTGGACAAGATTTAAAGAATAAACTCCAGATTCACCATCACAAGAAAGTCACCAAGGGATGTTGTAGTTCATTTTGTAAGAAGAATAACAAGGGATCAGGTTCTGCATTGCCATTTTAAACACAGGTTGACAAACAAAAATATAGATATTATTGTTCTGAAGGAAATTCCAGTTTGAATTCCTTACTGATATCTTGAAGCAGAGAAAAAATTATTCCATTGGGATAAATTGGAAGGAGTGATACTCACCTACCATAGGAAAAAAAAATCAGTGGTTGAGCAAGGTCAAAAACGTGGCATTGAAGAAGTCGATGTGGCAGAAAGAAAAAGAAGGAAAGAAGAAGATGTGGCCAAGATAGTTGTTCCGGAATCTACTATGTTGCTTAAAGATGGAGATTAAGTTTATCATATGGAATATTAGTGGAACAATGCCCCATCTAAGCATAAACAATATTTCATTATCTGAGGAAACTTAATGTTGATAGAGTCTGTCTCCAAGAAACACATATCAAGAAACAAGATAAGAAATATTTGACAAATAAACAACTAGGGGATGAATTTATATCAGCTGGTGTAAAAAAGATCAATGGACTTGTCTTATATATGAAACCCCAGTTTAAACCCAAGCTATTTATAGCAGAGGAATAGGGTATATTTGTAGTAGTGGAAATTGAACTCAATGGAATAAAATCAATAGTGGTTGGTGTGTATAGGCCAAATGACAATAGAATCATTTTTTTGAATATTTAATGGACCAGTTACTGCCCTTTTCATATGGAAACTGACTTATGATGGGGGATTGCCTGGAGTGCCTGGAGGCTGTGCGGATCTGGATGGGGAGAAACATGCTCAGGCTCAACCCATCCAAGATCGAGTGGCTGTGGTTTCTGATGTCCCGATATAGTCATTTGGCACTATCACTGACAATTGGGGCGAATCACTGGCCCCCATGGAGAGGACTTGCAACTAGGGTGTCCTCCTGGATTCACGTCTGTCTTTAGAAGAGCATTTGACGGCCGTGACCGGGAGGATTTTTCATCAGGTCCGCCTGATTCGCCAGTTGCATCCCTTTCTAGATCGCGACTCCTTACGCACAGTCACTCATGCCCTCATCACCTCCCACCTGGACTATTGCAACGCTCTCTACATTTATTTATTTATTTATTTATTTATTTATTTATTTATTTATTATTTAAATTTGTATACCGCCCTTCTCCCGAAGGACTCAGGGCGGTGCACAACCAAAATTAAAATACATATAATACAAAATTTAAAATAATTTAAAAGCAGAATTAAATCGAATTGGTTTCCCAAAAACATTAAAACCCATTACCCTTAAAATAACCCATTAAAATTCTAAGCCAGCCCAGCTCGCTGAAATAGGAAGGTCTTCAAAGCTCGACGGAAGGTCCGGAGGTCCGGGATTAGTCGTATTCCTGGGGGTAGCTCGTTCCAGAGGGCGGGTGCCCCCACAGAGAAGGCTCTCCCCCTGGGGGTCGTCAGTCGGCATTGCTTGACCGACGGCACCCTAAGGAGGCCCTCTCTGTGGGACCGAGTGGGGCTCCCCTTGAGGAGCACTCGGAGGGTCCAACTGGCACAGAGTGCAGCCGTGTGGGTGGTTATGGGAGTGATGTGGCGTTCCCATGTAACACCTCTCCTGCGCGAGCTGCACTGGATCCTGGTGGTTTTCCAGGTGCGCTTCAAGGTTTTGGTTATCACCTTTAGAGTGCTCCATGGCTTAGGACCTGGTTACCTATGGGACCACCTGCTGCCACCAATAGCCTCCCACCTGCCGGTACGCTCTCATAGAGAGGGGCTCCTCCAGGTGCCATCGGCCAAACAATGTCAACTGGCGGCCCCCAGGGGAAGAGCCTTCTCTGTGGGGGCACCTTCTATCTGGAATGAGCTCCTCCTGGAGATACGGAGGATCCTGGATCTGCGCACCTTCCATCGTGCTCTCAAGACTTTTTTATTCCATCAAGCCGGCCTGGCCTCAATCTTTTCCCCTTTAAAATGTAAATTTTAATTTCTTTTTTAAATTATTGGGTGTTTTTAATTTGTCTCGGCCAAATTTTGTTTTAATTCAGTTTTATTCTGTTTTTAAATTTTGTATTTATGTGTTTTATTCTGTGGCTGTTCACCGAAAGAAAAAAAGATTAGAATGGAGTGACTTCATCAGCTTTGGATGGAAAATCCATCAAAGGGATTAAACCCTCACAGGGTAAATTATCAAAGACTTTCTTTGAGATGATGGACAATATAGTATTAATCAGCACCCCACACCTCCCTGCCAGTATTTATAGAGAGACGGCAGCTCTGATCACACTTTGCTCGCACAGGCACGAAGCCAAAGACACCAGCCTGAAGATGACGAGTGGGACCTTGTCGAAACGTCACCAAGATACTCTCAATCTTACATGGGAAAAGACCCGAATACGCCAAAACGTGTGTGTGTGTGTGTGTGTGTGTGTGTGTCTATATCTATATCTATCTATCTATCTATCTATCTATCTATCTATCTATCTATCTTCTATCTAATTTCAAGTTTTGGTGTATTCGGGTCTTCTCCCATGTAAGATTGAGAGCACTTTGGCAACGTTTCAGCAGAATCTCATCTGCCATCATCAGGCTTATGCAAGGAATCTTCTGCAGCAACTGCCATTACTATTTCAAATCTGGTGCTGGTAGTCTGCTTTGCTGGGATGGCCCCACCTCTTTGTTCTGATTGTGATGATACCTCCCGCCTACCAGACATCTGGAAACTAGCCTTTGACAACAAATGAATCCCAGCACCCACAGACAGAAAAATCTACACCCCAGAAGCCAGACAAACACACCCCGAGACCTCCAGCCAAATCACATTCCAGCCAGCCACAAAGATGAAGCCCTGCCACCTGGTGGAGAAAAACTGACCATACACCCAAAGCCAAGCCAATAGACACAGACTGGGACTCCCAACCAATCAGAACAAAGAGGTGGGGCCATCCCAGCAAAGCAGACTACCAGCACCAGATTTGAAATAGTAACGGCAGTTGCTGCAGAAGACCCCTTGCATAAGCCTGATGATGGCAGATGAGATTCTGCCAAAATGTTGCCAAAATGCTCTCAAGGGAAGACCCGAATACACCAAGACTGGCATACCTGTACCTGTGAAAATCTACATATATATATAATTTATATTTGCTGTTAAAGAAATAAAGGGATAAAATAAAAGCCCCAATCCAGGAATCTTCGCAGGCAGTCGCTGACAAAGTATTTTTGTGTTGAATTTATATTTACCAACAAGGGAGACTAGTATAGATCTATTTCAAGCTATTTAGCTCTCATCAACTAGCCATAACCTTACTCGGATTCGAACTTCAGTAAGGATTCGAATCCAAGTAAGGGTATGGCTAGCTGATAAGAGCTAAATAGCTTGAAATAGATCTATACTAGTCTCCCTTTATTTCTTTATCAGCGAAATATAAATTTGGTGTGTGTGTGTGTGTGTGTGTGTGTGTGTGTGTGTATTTGTTTTTCTTTCTTTTTCGTAGGTTTTATGTGTGCTTCTCTTTAGCCAGGTTCTACCTATGTAAACCAAGATGTTATGCAGCCCTAGTTCAGTGAAATCACAATTCACTAGTTTCTGGGCTTTTCTCTCTCTCTCTCTCTCTCTTCTGGCAACCAGCAGGCCCTTTGCTGCCCATTGGGAGACTAAGATAGATCTATTTCGGCCTTATAAGGCCTCATCAGTTAGCCACACCCTCATCTCATGTATCCTCCCTGTAAAGGTACAAATATTTGTTTTTCTTTCTTTTTCATAGGTTTTATGTGTGTTTCTCTTTAGCCAGGTTCTACCTTCGTAAACCAAGATGTTATGCAGCCCTAGTTCAGTGAAATCACAATTCACTAGTTTCTGGGCTTTTTTTTTTTTCTCTTCTGGCAGCCAGCAGACCCTTTGCTGCCCATTGATATTAAATTAATATTCATAGATCTATCTTAGTCTACCAATGGCAATACATGCTAGTATCCAATTTGTTGGAAATGTCACCAATTACAAGTATCCTATTACCATATGTGGTGGACATGTCCTGAAGCAAAAAAAAATATTGGAATAAAATTAAAACTTGGTTGGAAAATACAGCAACCTATTGAACTTAAACCAGAGTTGTTCTATTGGGTTTCCTTCCTGAAAAAATTAGTAAGGAAAATATTTATCTGATTAATAACAGCTGCAAGAATTGTTTATGCTCAAAATTGGAAAGCAGAGAAAATACCTTTGGAGGAAGAAGTAATAATAAAAAAAATAGATTGTGCAGAAATGAATACATTAACTTTGATGATTAAGGATAGGGAAGAGGCAGAATATTTTAAGATATGAAATTATTTTTATTGTTGGTTGGAAAAGAGATATAAATGATTAATTTTATAATTATTTATAAAAATTCAATGACTATAATATTGTTCTAGCAATGTACTGTTATAATGGTTTGGATGAAGATCAAGATAGAAGAAACTCATGGAAGAAGAAGAACTTTGGAAGATAACACCGAGATGTCACAGAAAAAGGATGACTGATGTATTAAAAAAAAATTAAAAATGGAGACGCCAGAGAATAAATCATTTTTCAAGGATTGACATTATATGGATATCTAAAAATCTCACAAATAAAATTCTGAAAGTGGACATTCTGCCTAATTCTTTTTCTGATCATAATCCTGTATTTCTGGTTTTAAGAAACACAGGATTAAAAAAAAGCTTGAGTTTTAGATGGAGATTAAATGAAGCTATTTTACAAAAGGAAAGGATTGTAAAAGATTGTAAAAAGAAACTGCAAGAGTACTTTGAGAATCGTTTAAGTAAAGGAACAAGCTTAATGACAGTATGGGATGCTATTAAAGAGGTTATGAGAGTCTATTTTATACATCACAATCATTTAGAGAGGAAAAAAATCCCAGGAAAAGACACAAAGGATATTAGATGCAATGAGACAGAAAGAAATTCAACTGCAAAAGACACCCTTGGATCTTAAAATTTTATACCATATCAAATTGTTATGGCAACTAATATCTATGTTAACGGTACAAGAAATAGAAACAAAATTGAACTATACAGAACAGAGACACTTCAAGTTTGCAAATAAACCAGGGAGATGGTTGGCATATAAATTAAGAAAGAAAAAGCAAAGACAAGGTAAGTGGAACCCACCCCTGGATGGGATGGGATGGGATGGGATGGGACAGGACAGGATGGGACGGGACGGGACGGGACAGAACGGAATGGAACGGAACAGAACAGAACAGAACAGAACAGAACAGAACAGAACAGAATAAATATGATTGAATACTAACAATATTATAATGAGAAACAGGCAGGCTTAATATTTTTAGAATAAAATAATAGAAGAATGGAATGGAATGGAAAGGAATGGAATGGTATGGAATGGTATGGAATATTTTACAGTATCCTCCCCTGGAATGGGGTGGAAATGGAGATTTTACAGTATCCTTCCCCCTGGAGTGGGGTAGGAATGGAGATTTAACAGAATCCTTCCCTTGGAGTGAAGTGGGAATGGAGATTTTACAGAATCATTTCCCTGGAGTGGGGTAGGAATGGAGATTTTGCAGTATCCTTCCCCTGCCACACCCACTAAGCAATGCCCACCAAGCCACAACTCGCCTACCAAGCCATGCCCACAGAACTGGTTGTAAAAAAATTTGAATCCCGCCACACAATGAATGAATGATATACCACAGAGGGGAAAGATATTCCAGACATGGAAAGAAGCCAACATTGTGTTTCTACCCAAGGAGGGTCAAGATGTTACAAAGACAAAGAACTGTAGACCAATTTCATTATTAAACAGGGATTACATTTTGGCAGAAAGACTAAAGACAATTTTACAGGCATATATAAATGAAGACCATGCGGGCTAAGAAACAGCTAAGAGATATTGTGAGGACTGTCTTAAATATTATTGAATCCTTACAATATCATAATGAGAAACAGGGAGTCTTAATATTTTTAGAAGAATGGAATGGGATGGGATGGGAAGGGAGGGGAGGGGAAGGGATGGGATGGGATCAGTGGTGGGTTGCACCTGGTTCGAACCGGTTCTATAGAACCAGTAGTAAAACCAGCGGGGGGGTCCCACCTATTCAGCCTGACATCATGAGAAGCGATCTGCACATGTGATCCCATTCTGAACCAGTAGTAAAGGTAAGTAGAACCCAGCCCTGGCTGAGATGGGATGGGATGGGATGGGATGTGACAGGATGGGGTGGGACAGGAAGGGATGGATCAGGACAGAACAAAATAGAAGAGAACAATATAGAATAGAACAAAATAGAATAAATATTATTGAATACTAACAATATCATAATGAGAAACAGGCAGGCTTAATATTTTTAGAATAAAATAATAGAATGGAATGGAATGGAATGGAATGGAATAGAATAGAATAGAATAGAATAGAATAGAATAGAATAGAATAGAATAGAATAGAATAGAATAGAATAGAATAGAATAGAATAGAATAGAATTATTAAGTAATGCCCTTACACATACATATATTTATATCTCTATTTCACTTTAGGGATCTAATGATTTTATTTTTTGTCTTGTGGCTCATGTGTTCCTCCCTCTACAAGTCCTCACATGTTTTGAAGTTGTTCACATATGTGACTGTCTTACTATCATTATGAAATTAGTCACTTTTCTCTTCTAAATCCTATGGGACTCCATGAAAATAGGAGCAACTGACACTGAATAATGGTATTTATTGTCTCCATTCTATTCCAACCCTTGGCTGGGAGACCCAAAGCTCTGTGAGTTGAGTTGTTAGTATGTTGGACTCTCTAGTTTTGTCTGAAAAACAGAAGGCAGAACTGTCTAATCTACTTCAAAGATTTTGTAGCAGACAGATGCATTTGTACACAGAAAGAAGACAGTCAGGGAAGATGTTAGTATTGGTGGAGTTGCTGTTAATAGTATTGCCTGATGTGGTGTGCAAGAATCCTAGCCTTCAATGTGACTTTCAAGAACCTCTTCCTATTCGGCACAGTTATCATCAACTTGGAGACATTAACATTGCTGGCATAATTTCTGTATTTTTTGCAACTTCTAATCCCATTAAATTCATTCAAGATCCTTCTCAGGCATTTCACGATGGAGTTATGTAAGAACATCATTAATTTATTGTCAAACTCTGAACTTTGCTGGTAAATCATATGATGCTTGAAATATTTTCCTCTAATGGCAAAAACTCCAGAAAGGAACAACTAAACTAGGATGTTGGGTTTATCTTATGTAAAGTTATATTTTACTTCAGCTTCCAGTTAAAGTTGAAATAGTCGCAATAGGGATCAAATTTCCATTTATAACAAATCTCATCTAAAGATCTATTATTGCACAGGTATGTATGGTTATAATTAGAATTGAGAAAGGGGAAGCACATATTTCCCATGATAAGTTTTCTCATTGATATTTCTGGAAACAAAATATAGCAATTTCTTTCTACATATAAGCGATTCTTAAACGCTGTGGTTTGGGGGTAGAGCATTGTCATATACTAAAACATAGAAATAAGAATTATTAAACACATTCCACAAAATATGCTGGACTGAAGGATTGCAAGGCACATAATGTGAAACAGACTTTTCCTAATGTATTTTTAAAAATTGTTTTACAGAATATTTTTTCAGAATTACCAGCATATCCTGGCCTTAGCATTTACTATAAAACAGATTAATGAAAATCCTCAGATCCTACCCAACATCACGCTAGGCTTCCACATTTTTAACAGCAATTTTAGTCCAACCTGGACTTACTTTGCCTCAATGATTCTACCTTTCACTCACGGCAAATTCATCCCTAACTACAAGTGTGGGATCACAAATACTTTGGCTGCAGTCATTGGGGCACCGGATATCTCTCTTCACATGGCAACTATATTGTGCAACTACAAAGTTCCTCAGGTAAGATTTGCTGTAGATATACATTATGCCATAGCTCCAAAGACATCTATTGTATATGCTTCTCTCTGTATAAAGGAGAGATCCTTTGGATAAGTAGATATTATTTTTGCTTGATAAAGTTGGCCTAATAGTATAGTAATCATAAGTCTGAACAGATGATGAGGCTATTAAACATAGCAAATTCCAGATATTGAACTAAGGCTCAAATCTGAAATATTCACAATGATACTACTTCCACAAAAATGTATTTACTGATATTTCAAGAGTGACATCTTGGTTGATATTTCCTAATAAACACAACTAGTTGCATAATCTTTCAGTATATAAAGATACCCAAAGACTCAAATGAATATAGACATTTTCAGAGGCTCACATAGGCTCACCAAATTTATTTGTTCAACTTGTATTTATTTGTTCAACTTGTATGCCGCCTTTCTCTGAAAACTCATATTTATTTACTTATGTTTATTTTTCTGTAGTTGATATATGGCTCTGCCCCTGTCATGGATAAAGACACTCAAGCAGTTTTCTTCCAACAAATGTTTCCAAATGAATCTCATCAACGTAAGGGTCTCCTGCAGTTATTGGTATACTTTAGATGGATCTGGATTGGAATTCTTATAGTAAAGGATGAGAAAGGAGAGAAATTCCTCCAAGAGATGCGCCCCAAATTTTCTGACTATGGCATCTGCATTGAATTCATAGCAGAGTTACCAAATGTAGCATTTTACAGTGATTTTACTGATATGGTAGAGGAAGGACTACAAATATACCATGTTCTCATGAACAGCACAGCCAATGTGATAATTATATATGGTGAAACTCAGTCCATATCAGTCCTGAGAACTACCCTCCAGTATTCAGAAGTGGAGGACATTCCAAAGAAGGCTAAGATCTGGCTGATAACAGCTCAGACAGATTACACTTCAATTGCTGTTCATAAATCTTGGGATATCCATTTCCTACATGGGGCTTTATCTTTTGCAGTTCACACAAAGGAGGTCCAAGGTTTCCAAGAATTTATTCAAAACTTGAATCCAAACAACAACAACAACAAACATAATCATTTTCAAAAAGATTTTTGGGAACAGGCATTCGATTGTTTTTTCCCAAACTCAAAAACTGAGACCTCTGAGAAGAAATGTACTGGACAGGAGAGGCTTGAGTCTCTTCCCACATCTGTGTTTGAGACACTAATGAGTGGTCAGAGTTACAATATTTACAATGCAGTCTATGCTATGGCACATGCTTTGCAATCTCTGCATATATACAAATCCAGAGATAAAGCAATTGTGAAAGGAGGGAGGAAACAGTTTCACAATCAAGTGTGGTGGCAGGTAAGTTTGCGGTGCGGAAAACACCATATCATCAATTGCAAGATATGTCCATAAACTTTAGTGAGCAATAATTTTTTGAGGGATTGACAGTAGGTTTAAATGTGAGATATATAGTAATAGATTAACCAACTAAAAACTTTTTATGCTTATGTTAAAATTGTAAGTGGTATTCTACAAAATTGTAACCGCATCTCCTAAAATATACTTCTGTCCATGAAATTGGCTGCCTCTGAAGCCCAAAATTGAGAATGTCATATGGATACTTTCTTGTTTCATACCTATAAACAAAATCTTGCCAGACTGAACACTTTAACATATGTATCCATTCCATAATCTGAGAACTATTCAGGAAGGGGTGTTTTTATTTTCTTTCACACTTAATTTTAGAACCGAGTTGCCTTTTACTTGTCTGAAATATATCCTCTCCCTTCAGAGAATTCACCTCCATGCTCCATTCCATAACCCTGCCATAAGTTCAGTCTATTAATAAATAGAATCAGGTGATCTATTCTATTTACCTGTGTGCAGTAGTTACTTTTTCTTCTAGATGCTTTCTTTGGAATAATTGTTTTTAACCACACACAGTTCTTTGATTTTTGAAAGTACAACCATGCCTGCTTTTTTAGGCAATTTCCTGATGAGGATCTTCCCATACAATCCATGTGTGGAAGAGGAAAAACTGTAAATTATATTGTGACATTTCTACAGGAAAAAAAATCAAAATGAAATATTCCCTTTCCATGAGGCGTTGGGTCCCCACCTATTCACACACCATTAGAAAGTCATATGTATTTGTATACACAGAAATTAACAGCAAAACATACCATAGTTTTAGAGCAAATGAATGGAGAAGAATGAGAACATTATATGTTCTAGTGTTTTTAAATCTCAGGTGACTTAATAAAAGAGGACCAAGGTAGAATTTTATTTTGAGCCTACTTTCTGTAGACATATCTACTCACAAGGGATCAAGGAATCATAGATTTAAAAGTGGATATTTAAGCCATCAGAAGTAGCCCTTGCTTAGTGCATGATTTCAAATTCCAGCATCTAGCAGTTGTTGATTCTGCCTCTCTTTGAACACATCAAGTGAAACAAAGGGCATTGCCTTTTGATCATCAATTCTTACTTCTTAACCTCTTCTACTGAGACTAGAATATATTTCCTAAAAATAATTTTCCAAATTAATTTTAGATTTTAGATTCTAAAATCTATCTTCTAAAATCTGTAAGTCTGTCTTCCATTATATTGTACATTTTACAGATCATCCTTACTTAACTCTGCAATTAGGGCCTGTTTTTTCCATTGGTAAGTGATGCCAGTTTCCATTGGTAAGTGATAAAGGATGCTGTCATTTGAACCTTAACAAAAGCATTTCCGGCAGTTCCCAGTTACCATTGTTAACCAAGGACTACCCAGGTATTTAAGCACCTCATGGATTAAAACTTCCAATTTACTTCCAGTTTTTCTATTGACTTTGCTTGAGGAAAGCCAGCAGGGAAGGTTTCAAATCACAACCCTGTAACTGTGGGATGCTGCAAAAGTCAGAAATCCAGTCGCCAATTCCCAGTATTGTGATCAGGGGGGTTGCGACAACTGGAATTTCTGGGAAGTCATAAGTACTATACATTTTGCACCTTTGGAATTTCAAATGATTGCTGAACAAGCTGCCATTGAATGAGCACCACTTGTACCTAACTATTTCTCATATGTAGAGACCTCCAAGACGTTTTCAGCCCCAAAAGATAGACCAGATTGAGAAATCAACACCATGTAGGTCAGGAGTAATTTTATTGCAAGAGCTGTAGAACTGAATCTTGCAATGTATTCAGCCCTCCATTATATCATCTTTGTTTGATATAGTATGCCTTCTCTGAAATGTTTTCTCAATTCATATTTCTTGGTCAAGTTTAAAGCTCTTCTTATTTGACTTTTGCCTTGGTAGTGTCCCTCCCTCCTGTCATTCAAGACCATTCATAGGATCTTCAGAAATGTAAATATTTCTACATTCATAACATATTAGCTGGAGGAGAAGGAGACTGACTGCCTTTGTCTCTTGCTAGTGGACCAGGAATGGGGATATCAGACATTGTAGCACAGTTCTGTATATGAGCTATGATTGAATGCATATCACTCCTCCAAGTGAAGTGATCCTGAATCCCATCTAGGTTACCATAACTAAGCATGCCTTATGATCATTTTTCTCTCTGATTTGAATATAAGATAATATATTCTAATATATAAGACAATATCTAGATAAGACATATTGTAAGCAGTATAGTTTAGTCCCATAGCTTCTAAACTAAACAAGAGCCTGAAGATGACAGGGTTGTGAGCCTGTCGAAACGTTGCTAGAAAGAAAAACTTTTAAGATACTGATAGGATTTTAGCTAAGGTTTTAAAGGACCTTGCAGAGTGCTCTGTAAGGATTTTTGGAAGATTTTAAGCTAGGATTTTAACCAGAAGTTTAAACATTTTAACTAACTTATTTAACATGACGCGGGAAAACACCCGATATTTTAATTTTTTGCATATATACACATATATCAATTTAAAGATCAAACCTTACAAATGAAGTTGAATTAACTATTATGAATCCAGTAACTATATATCTCAAATTGATCCCAAGATATAAATCTTAAATTAAATCAAGTTAAGCAAATTAATTTCAACTTGTCAATCAATCATATCTTCACAGAATCTATATTATCTATATCTATATCTAATATTATAAAGTATAATTATACTTTATGAAGTATAAATTTTATCAATATTAATACCATCTAATATTCCTTGCAAATATTTATGATTAATGTAATTAATATAATTATTAATGCCAGATATAAAAATTAATTCACAGTTGTTCACTTAATCACTAAGAAATTATAAAATACATTAAGTATACATTA
Organism: Arizona elegans; assembly: GCA_022577455.1. Taxonomy (NCBI): domain Eukaryota; kingdom Metazoa; phylum Chordata; class Lepidosauria; order Squamata; family Colubridae; genus Arizona; species Arizona elegans. The sequence continues at coordinate 3,415,973 of JAKOOJ010000021.1, read as the reverse complement.
AAATTCTGACACCCAATTTCTTGGGGGTATAAATCTTGTGTCTTCTCTGGTGTCTTCTTTCAAATACAACTCTCAACTCCTCCCAAGTTTCTTGTACTTTGGTCGTGTAAATAATATGCAATATTATGGATTTTATAAAATTCATAAATAAGTGAAGGCTTTATATGATCTATGCAGGAACCAACAATTTTTTCTTCCTCCTTACTTTTTACTTTCACCTCAATGCTCTTTAAATCCTCTGCTCAAAAGTTCAAGTAAGACCAAAAGAGATTCTTTCCTTTCTTTTTGCAACTCCAACACTCAGCCAATCCGCTCCTCTTGCTATGCTGAGTCACAGCAATGTCGGTCCTTACTTCTTCTTCTCTTTTCAGATCCATTCCTGTCCTTTTCTATCTCTTCAGTGTCTCTCTAGTGTGCCAGTTCTCTCACCTTCTTTGTAGTCCTCAGTTCTTTCCAGCTGTCTACAATCGTGCCTCCTCTTCACAGTTTTCACATTTTCTCTTCTTTGCTGCCTTGACAGTTAAACGCGTTCTGCTGACTCATTCATCCTTCTGCCAAATCGCCGCTCATACTCTCCACTGGAAAACTTGTTAACTCACAAAGACCGGACTCAATCTTTCAAAATGATCTTAAATCTTGTGGTAATTGAAGTAATTGCTTGAAATGACACCGTCTGTTGAAAAAATCTTCTCTTCCCTTTACTCACTGGCTCATCGCAGCCTCAGATCTGCCATAGCCAGCTGACAGACACATTCATGCTGGATTGACAGGGATGTCCATTAGTGCAACGAATGATTGCCCTTCACTTCGCCATGCTCTGGATTCCCATTCTAATCCGCAATGCCCTCCAGGCTTTTGCAGTCTGAAAGATCCCCAAAATGCGAAAAGTTCAATGTTGGAGAACAAAGACCATTCTCCTTCTACTGCACCACTGCGATAACACCTACGGAACCCCAAGTACTTATCAGTCCTTTCCAACTCTATTCTGATTGATTGATGGATTGGTTGGTTGGTTGGTTTCCTGCCATTAAAGTAGAATCATCTGCTTATTTGAGGTTGTTGATATTTCTCCTGGCTAGCTTAATTCTGGCTTGTGATTTATGCAGCCTGGAATTTCACATAATTAATTCTGCATATAATTTAAATGAACAGGGTGACAATATATATCTTTGTAGTACTCTTTCCTTATTTTGAATCAATCAAGTGTTCCATGTCTGGTTCTAACTATTGCTTCTTGAACCTGCATACAGGTTTCTCATGTGGTCTGGTACAGTGATGGATTTCTACTGGTTCGCCCTAAATCGGGTGAACTGGTAGTGGCAGCGGGAGGCTCCGCCCACTCACCTGGATGGTTCTGCCCCTATATCCTCTGACTTTTTAAAAAAATCATGTGTACTTGTAGCGCGGGAATAACGAGAGGCACAAGCAAGCTAGTGACAACAGCTCTTTAATTCAGGGTAAGACTTCAGCAAAGAAACACAGGCAACAGTCCTCTTTATATACTTTTCAGAGGCAACCATGAACCAATCAGAATTCACTTAGCATTTGAATTTCCCGCACAAAATAGATACATACATAACAGTACTCCTTAGTTCTCGGTTCACATACTGCTGAAGCCTAGCTTGTAGGATTTTGAGTGCAACCTTGCTAGTGTGTGAAATGAGGACAATTATATGGTAGCTTTAAGCATCTTGGTATTTATTATATATTTATATTTAAGCCAGCCATCTGGCTTAATTAGCTTTCACAATTAAACTACAGAGCTTAATTTTATTTTTATTTTTTTGCTTTTTTTATTTTGCAATTCTATGTTAATTTTATTTCAGTAATCTGATAAAATATCTTTTCTGCTTTGTTAGAATGATTGTTATGTTGTTTGTTTGATACTGGCCTACAACTTAAACAAAAAAGGGTTTATATTATCTCCCTCACTTGATTTGTTTCTCTCTGATTGCCTCTGTGTTTCAGGTTCATTCTTTTCTGAGAAGTGTCAGATTCAACAACAGTGTTGGTGAAAAGATCTCCTTTGATACAAATGGAGAATTCATTGGTGGATTTGATATTATCAACTGGGTCACATTCCCAAATCAGTCATTTGCAAGGATTAAAGTTGGAATGGTAGACCCCACAGCTCCAGCAGAGAAGTTCTTCAATATTTCTGTAGATTCCATCACATGGCCAGAAGATTTTAATCAGGTTAGCTCTTTGAACCTACATTTGTCTACCTTCATTTAAATATAATTATTGATGAAAGTCTCAGAGCATCATCTCTGAATAACCCAGGTACAAATCTCATGAGGAAGGAAAAATATCGCTACATTTTCTAACAATTGCTATTGAATATTAGGAAATATAATTTCCGTAGCTCCCTTTTAACTATGGACAGTGGTTTTCATGGTTTTGAAGTAAAAGCTGAAAGCCAGCACATTAAATCTCATCAGTTACCTGACATCAAAATTCAGAAGTTGAGAAAACCAACTTTTTAACTAATGAGCACAGAAATTTTCTTTGAAGAGTGGTGATGATGGTTATTGAAGGCTATAAATGCAATTATTGTAGATATTTAATTAATTATAATTTAAGAGCAATTACATCTAAAATTATGTCATCCCACTACTTAATTTTTAATCTGTTGATTCCACAAAAACTCTACAAGTACTTCCTTTCCTCTCTGTATCTTAATATATTCTTCTTGATTCATTGATAGGCAGTACCTTTATCTTTATGTAATGATCCTTGCGAGATAGGACACAGCAAGGCCAAGAAAGAAGGGAAGTTGTTTTGTTGCTATGATTGCCGTCTATGTCCAGAGGGGAAAATATCCAAGGAGAAGGGTAGGAAATTTCCAAATATATTGGGATTAAGCCAACACTATAATTTCCTATATCAACTCACCTGCATTCTTTTTCAGATGTAGATGACTGCTCTCCATGTCCAGAAGATCAATATCCAAATCCGGGGAAAAATATGTGCATTCCAAAGCGGATCACCTTTTTGTCCTATGAAGAACCCTTGGGGGTCAGTCTGACTGTTCTTTCTCTTTGCTTTTCTTTAATGACAGCTTTGGTAATCACAATCTTCATGAAACATAAAGATACTCCCATCGTCAAAGCCAACAATCGGAATCTCACTTATATACTCCTAGTTTCCCTTCTCCTCTCTTTCCTTTGTGTCTTTCTATTTGTTGGGAGGCCCAATATGATTGTGTGTCTCCTCCGACAACCAGCTTTTGGCCTTATCTTTTCTGTGGCAGTTTCTTGTGTCTTGGCCAAAACCTTTGTTGTGGTTCTAGCATTCATGGCTACCAAACCTGGTTCCAAATTGAGGAAATGGGTTGGGGGAAGAATGATAGGTTTCATTCTACTCACCTGCTCCCTTGTTCAAATATGTGTTTGTGCTGTGTGGCTGATAACATCCCCACCATATCCAGATTTTGATGCAGATTCAATACCTGAAGAACTTATCCTGGAGTGCCATGAAGACTCAGTCATGTTCTACTGTGTTTTGGGCTTTATGGGTTTTCTTGCTCTGGTTAGCTTCTCTGCTGCTTTTCTAGCCAGGAAGTTACCTGACAGTTTCAATGAAGCTAAATTCATCACCTTCAGCATGTTGGTCTTCTGCAGTGTTTGGCTGTGCTTTATTCCAACCTATCTAAGCACAAGGGGAAAATATACACTGGCTGTGGAGATCTTCTCCATGATCTCCTCTAGTGCTGGCTTATTGGTGTGCATCTTTCTTCCCAAGTGTTTTATCATTGTTATGAGACCTGAACTGAACGATAAACACCAGCTCATGAAGAGAAAGTTTTAAGAAATCTTTATGTTTGCCTGATATTCTTTCTATGTACATGTTGGAGAACTTCCCCACTTCGACATTTAAGCTAGAGAACAATGTACAGAGACAGTGGTGTTCTATGTTGCCCTGTCCCCTGAGATTTGGATAGCTAGGAAAGGGTTTTTTTTCTTCTGGAAGGCAATTATAACTGGGCTCTATAAAAACATAAATAACAGCACAAATTAATGTATTGACATATTTACTGACATTATTGATTTATTGAAATATTTTAGTATGTTATGGTGAGCTGTGATTAAATGTATTGGTTAAATGTGAATTGGAAATTTGTCTTTGTTGGTCATCTTAATTCATATGCAGTAGAATGTATAAAAAGAAATGCAGTTTAATACAAATGAGGTTTTTTTAAACAGGAAAGGTCTACGATTTTTATTCTGAAGCAATTGGACAGATGGAATTCCGTGATGCATACCATTTGCAGTGGTCTCCTACAAAACATGGGGTAAATTCAAAAGCTGGCCATAAGTCTTCTTCTCAATAGCAAAGATCAAAGAAATTTCAGGCACAAAAAATAATTCTAGTAAATTCAAATAAATTCCATCAGAAGTCCAACACATGCTCGTATCCAATTTGCATAATAGTCTCCTTTTAAGAGATTCAGTCGAGTATGATGACTGTGTAGAACAGCATGTTTCATGGTTATAAGTCTGTTTGAGTAGAGTTTTGCAGCACTTGAATGAGAGGCACACAGTGAGTCAAAGTTGATGACTCCAATGGGTTTAATTGTTTATGCATGCTGGCAGTAGAGATATGCTCTGGATCCCATTGGTCAAGAACTTTTGGCTGACAGGGTACAGGAGAAGAATATTTTCTGCTGTGGCTTCTGTACTTCAGAATATCATGCCTCCTGAGGTGATTAATTAGTTGCTACCTCCTCCTCGTACATACTTTACTCCCCTCTGCCATCTTTCTTAATTGAATTTTAACTGAATTTTAAATTTTTGCTGTTTCAGGATTTTTTATCATATTTTAATCATATGATTATAAACTGCTTAGGGTCATCTTGGCAAGATGGATGGCATAGACATTTAGTAATAAATAAATTTCATCTTGCTAATCTTATTTTCCAGCCTGATGTTTCATTTTGGTGGCACGCTGTTTGGCTTTTTCCTCAATCATATAAGTTCACTGTGGAAGAATCAGCCATTCTCAATGGACAATAAAGGGTACCACTGCTTCTTGGGCACTAGGTTTTTAAAGCCTTTTATGGATGAGTATATGTTAAAAACACATAAGCAAATTCAAAATGTCAGAACAAAGCTTGAAGCAAAGTTTGGTTCGCTGGCAAGGGAACTCCAGGAAGAATTCCAATGTCTGAAAGGAGATATGAAACTGGGGAAAGCCAGAGTAGATTGTATGGAGCATAAATTGGAAAAGACAAACTCTTTATGTGAAGTTGAATTGAAAGAGATAATAATTCCTGAAACTCAGATTAAAAATTAAGGATGGTGAAGGCCTTGGTCAAGTTAATTAATAAGGAGGAAAAAGAAATGGATATTGATGTGGACAAGATTTAAAGAATAAATTCTAGATTCACTATCACAAGAAAGTTACTAAAGGATGTTCATTGTATAAGAAGAAGTATAAGAGATCAGGTTCTGGACTGCCATTTTAAACACAGGTTGAGAATAAAAAATATAGATATTATTCTGAAGGAAATTCCAGTTTGAATTCCTTACTGACATCTTGAAGCAGAGAAAAATTTATTCCATTAGGATAAGTTGGAAGGAGTGATACTCACCTACCATGAGACTGAATTCAACACAGAAAGCTAAAGACTTTTTGATCAAACATAAATTAATTTCATCTCCAGATGGAGCTGAATGGGTATAGGAAAAAAAAATCAGCGGTTGAGCAAGCTCAAAACGGTGGCATTAAAGAAGACGATGTAGCAGAAAGAAAAAGAAGGAAAGAAGAAGATGTGGCCAAGATAGTTTTCCGGAATCTACTAAATTGCTTAAAGGTGGAGATTAAGTTTATCTTGTTTGTTTGTTTGTTTGTTTGTTTGTTTGTTTGTTTATTTATTTATTTATTTATTTATTTATTTATTTATTTATTTATTTGATTTTTATACCGCCCCCTCTCCCGAAGGACTCAGGGCAGTGAACAGCCAAAATTAAAAAACATACAATATAAACATTAAAATACGTTTAAAACAGAATTAAATCCAAAATGGCTCCCCAATTTAAAACGCCTTACCCATGACCCTATAAATAAGACAAATTTAAAATTTAAAATTTCCACATTTAAAAAGGGGGAAGATTTATGGAATATTAGTGGAGCAAATGCCCCATCTAAGCATAAAAATATTTCATTATTTGAGGAAACTTAATGTTGATAGAGTCTGTCTCCAAGAAACACATATCAAGAAACAAGATAAGAAATATTTGACAAATAAACAACTAGGGGATGAATTTATATCAGCTGGTGTAAAAAGATCAATGCAGTTGTCTTATATATAAAACCCCAGTTTAAACCCATGCTACTTATAGCAGATGAATATGGTAGATTTGTAGTAGTGGAAATTGAACTCAGTGGAATAAAGTCAATAGTGATGGGTGTGAATAGGCCAAATGATAATAGAAGCAATTTTTTGAATATTTAATGGACCAGTTACTTCTCTTTTCATATGGAAACTGGCTTATGATGGGGGATTGGAATTGAATGACTACACCAGCATTGGATAGAACATCTATCAAAGAGATTAAACCCTCACAGGGTAAATTATCCTGGAGATGCCAGAGAACATACCTTTTTTTCTGAAAGACATAAATCTTTTTCAAGGATTGACATTATATGGCTATCTAACAATCTCGCAAATAAAATTCTGAAAGTGGACATTCTGCCTAAATCTTTTTCTGATCATAATCCTGTGTTTCTTGGAAAGAGCTCTGAAAAAGAGAGGAGATAGATATGTCAAAAATAGATGAATATTGTTGTAGTCAACAGCTGCCTAAACTATCAGAAACCCAGAGGCAACTTATGAATGACCACATAACTGCTTTTCAGATATCAGAAGCCTTTAAGAAAATGAAGTCAGGAAAAGCCCCAGGCCCAGATGGTTTTACAAGCCCATATTATAAGTGTTTGGATAATGAACTTCTCCAACCACTAAAGGACACAATCAGAGGTGATATTCAGCCAGTTCTGACCAGTTCTGGCCAACCAGTAGCAGAAATGTTGAGTAGTTCAGAGAATGGAGATTTTACAGTATCCTTCCCCTGGAGTGGGATGGAAATGGAGATTCTGCAGTATCCTTCTCCTGCCATGACCACTAAGCCATGCCCACAGAACCAATAGTAAAAATGTTTGAATCCCACCACTGGACACAATGAATGACATACTAGAAGGGGGAAAGATTCTCCAGACATAGAAAGTAGCCAACACTTTGTTGCTACCCAAGGAAAGTCAACAGTGACAAAGACAAAGAATTGTAGACCAATTTCATTAATCAACAAGGATTACAAACTCTTTTCAGCCATTTTGGCAGAAAGACTAAAGAAGATTTTACAGGCATACTGTATATACATGAAGACCAAGTGGGCTTTCTGCCAAAAAGACAGCTAAGAGATATTGTGAGGACTGTCTTAAATATTATTGAATACTTACAATATCATTATGAGAAACGGGGAGCCTTAATATTTTTAAAAGAATGGAATGGAATGGAATGGAACAGAACGGAACAGAACAGAACAGAATTATTAAGTAACACCCTTAGACATACATATATTTATATCTCTATTTCACTTTATGGATCTAATGATTTTATTTTTTGTTTTGTGGCTCATGCGTTTCTCCCTCTATAAGTCCTCACATGTTTTGAAATTGTTCACATATGTGACTGTCTTACTATCATTATGAAATTAGTCACTTTTCTCTTCTAAATCCTATGGGACTCCATGAAAATAGGAGCAACTAACACAGAATAATGGTATTTATTGTCCCCATACTATTCCAACCCTTGGCTGGGAGGCCTAAAGCTCTGTGAGTTGATTTGTTAATATGTTGGACTCTCTAGTGTTGTCTGAAAAACAGAAGGCAGAACTATCTGATCTACTTCAAAGATCTTGTAGCAGACAGTCATGTGTACACAGAAAGAAGGCACTCATGGAAGATGTTAGTATTGGTGGATTTACTCTTAATAGTATTGCCTGGTGTGGTGTGCAAGAATCCTAGCCTTCAATGTGACCTTAATGAGCCTCTTCCAAAGGCAAGAATTAAACTAAAACACCTACAGGACTCAAGAGAGAGAGGAGGATTGGCATTGCCCGATTGGGAAATATATTACAAAGAATCAGCATTAATTTGGATCAAGGAGTGGATGGAACTCAAAAACCATAGACTATTGAATTTAGAAGGATTCGATCTTCAGCGAGGATGGCATGCCTTCTTATGGGAGGGCACAGACAAAAGGCATGAATATTTTCAGAGACATACAATCAGACACGCATTATACCAAACATGGCAAAGTATTAAAAAGGCACATTATTACAAAATCCCAGTGTGATTGTCAACGATGGAAGCCCAGATCTATCCAAATGCCATGGACTATAACAAAATGAAAACTTATAAAGATCTGTTAAACAATCAGGGGGAACTAAGAACGAGGCAAGAACTAAAAGAGATGGGTACAGACATTGACTGGTGGCCGTATATACAAATAAAATCAAGATACAATAAAGATTTGGCTCAATTTGAATTTCAAAAAGGTCAAACAGAATTAGATAAAATTTTGCCAGGGACACAGGACAAACTGATCAAAAAAATTTACAATTACTTATGAGGATATAAATTAGAAGAAGAGGTAGTGAAAGAAAATATGATAACCTGGGCAAAAAATTTCGGTTATAGTATTCAATTAGACAAATGGGAAAACTATGGAAAATAAATTATAAATTGACAATGTCTGTATCCTATAAAGAAAATCTCTATAAAATGTTTTATAGGTGGCACTTGCCACCAGCCAGATTGGCAAGAATGTTCCCCGGCATGCCATCAACATGTTGGAAATGCAACCACCACAAAGGCACCTATTACCATATGTGGTGGACCTGCCCAATGGCGAAACAATATTGGCAAAGGATCAAAATACAAATAGAGGAAATAACACACCAAAAGATAGAACTAACACCAGAAAGCTTCTTATTAGGCATAGTGAATGGATACTATGAAAAAGAAACAACCTATTTAATTATACATATGATAACAGCAGCATGAATACTATACGCGCAACACTGGAAGAGTAGTGATATACCAACACCAGATAAAGTAATCAATAAAATTATGGAATGCGCGGAATTAGATAGACTCACAAAGGAATTGCAAAATAGGGAAGAACAAGACTTTTACTTAGTATGGGAAAAGTAGTATAGTTGGTTGAAAGATAGGAAAAAGATGAAGCAATAGGAAGTAAACAAAATGACCAAATATAATATGATGGAAACAAAGAACAGACATAGGTTAACAAAGATCAATATTAGATAGATAAAAGGGAATGACCAAATAAGGAAGAGTCAAAATACAAAGAGAAATGTATATTATAGTTGCGACAAACTGGACATGTATTGAAATGGATGTTTATACGTTTTTATGTTTTGTACATTTCATTGTTCTGTTTAGTTTGTACTTATAAATAAAAATTGGAGGAAAAAAATGAAAAAAATAAATAAAAAAAATGAGCCTCTTCCTATTCAGCACACCTATCATCAGCTCGGAGACATTAATATTGCTGGCATTATTTCTGCCTTCTTTGCAACTTCTAATCCAATTACGTTCATTCAAGATCCTTCTCAGGCATTTCACGATGGAGTTATGTAAGTACATCATTAATTTATTGTCAAGCTCTGAACTTTGCTGGTAAATCATATGATGCTTGAAATATTTTCCTCTAATGGCAAAAACTCCAGAAAGGAACAACTAAACTAGGGTGTCGGGTTTATCTTATGTAAAGTTATATTTTACTTCAGTTTCCAGTTAAAGTTGAAACAGTCGCAATAGGGATCAAATTTCCATTTATAACAAATCTCATCTAAAGATCTATTATTGCACAGGTATGTATGGCTATATTTATGAAGCTGTAATTAGAATTGAGAAAGGGGAAGCACATATTTCCCATGATAAGTTTTCTCATTGATATTTCTGGAACCAAAATGTAGCAATTTCCTTCTGCATATAAGCTATTCTTAAACACTGTGGTTTCGTAGTGGACAATTCTCATATACTAGAACATAGAAATAAGAATTATTAAATGCAATCCACAAGATATGCTGGACTGAAGGACTGCAAGGCACATCAGGCCTTTCTTAATGTATTTTTTAAAATTGTTTTACAGAATAGTTTTTCAGAATTACCAGCATATCCTGGCTTTAGCATTTACTATAAAACAGATTAATGAAAATCCTCAGATCCTATCCAACATCACGCTGGGCTTCCACATTTTTAACAGCAATTTTAGTCCAAGCTGGACTTACTTTGCATCAATGATTCTGCCTTTCACTCAGAGAAAATTCATCCCTAACTACAAGTGTGGGATCACAAATACTTTGGCTGCAGTCATTGGGGCACCGGATATCTCTCTTCATATGGCAACTATATTGTGCAACTACAAAGTTCCTCAGGTAAGATTTGCTGTATAAATACCTTATGCCATAGCTCTAAAGACATCTATATGCTTCTCTCTGTATAAAGGAGAGACTCTTTGGATAAGTAGTTATTATTTTTGCTTGATAACGTTGGCATAATAATATGAATAGTCATAAGCCTGAACAGATGGTGAGGCTATTTGACATAGCAAATTCTAGATATTGAACTAAAGTTCAAATCTGAAATATTCACAATGAGGCTACTTCCACAAAAATGTATTTAATGATACTTCAAGAGTGACATCTTGTCGATATTTTCTAATAAACACAACTAGATGCATAATGTTTCAGTATATAAAGATACCCAAAGACTCAAATGAATGTAGACAGTTTCAGAGGCTCACATAGACCTTTGCAATTGCATATGTTTACCTTTCTGTAGTTGATATATGGCTCTGCTCCAGTCATGGATAAAGACACTCAAGCAGTTTTCTTCCAACAAATGTTTCTGAATGAATCCCATCAACGTAAGGGCCTCCTGCAGCTATGGGTGTATTTTAGATGGATCTGGATTGGAATTCTTATAGTAAAGGATGAAAAAGGAGAGAAATTCCTCCAGGAGGTACTCCCCACATTTTCTGACTATGGCATCTGCACTGAATTCATAGCAGAGTTACCAAATGTAGCATTTTACAGTGATTTTACTGATACCATGGATGAAGGATTGCATATATAGCATGTTCTCATGAACAGCACAGCCAATGTGATAATCTTATATGGTGAAACTCAGTCCATATCAGTCCTGAGAAGTTTCCTCCAGTTTTCTGAAGTGGAGGACATTCCAAAGAAGACTAAGATCTGGCTGATAACAGCTCAGACAGATTACACTTCAGTTGCCTTTCATAAATCTTGGGATATCCATTTCCTACATGGGCTTTATCCTTTGCAGTTCACACAAAGGAGGTCCAAGATTTCCAAAAATTTATTTAAAACTTGAATCCAAACAACAACCACCAGCATGATCATTTTCGAAAAGATTTTTGGGAACAGGCATTTGATTGTTTCTTCCCAAACTCAAAAACTGAGACCTCTGAGAATGTACTGGACAGGAGAGGCTTCAGACTCTTCCCACATCTGTGTTTGAGACACTAATGAGTGGTCAAAGTTACAATAGTTTCATAATCAAGTGATATGGCAGGTAAGTTTGCGGTGCAGAAACCACCATATCTGCAATGGGAAGATGTGTTTTTTGAGGGATTGACACTAGGTTTAAATGTGAGATATAGAGTAACAGATGAACCAACTGAAAACTTTTTATGCTTATATTAAAATTGTAAGTTGCATTCTAAAAATTGTAACCACATCTCCTAGAATATACTTCTGTCCATAAAATTAACTGCCTCTAAAGCCCAAAATTTAGAATGGCATATGGCGATTCCTCCAAGATGGTTATTTCTTGTTTCATATAGACAAAATCTTGCCAGATTGAACACTTTAACATATGTGTCTACTACGTAATCTGTGAATTATTCAGGAAGGGGAGTTTTCATTTTCTTTCTCTCACACATAATTTTAGAACTGAGTTGCATTTTATTTTTCTGAAATACATCCTCTTCCTTTGGAGAATTCACTTCCTTACTACATTCCATAACTCTGCCATAAGTTCAGTCTATTAATAAATAGAATGAGGTGATCTATTCCATTCACCTGATGTGCAGTAGTTACTTTTTCTTCTGTCTTTGGAATAATTGCTTTTAATCATACAGAGTTCTTTAATTTATTTATTTAATTTATTTATTTTATTAAATTTTTATACCTCCCTTTTCCCGAAGGACTCGGGGCAGTGTACAGCCAAAAATAAAACCCACAACTAAAAATATTATTATTATTTAAAAATATTAAATAATTTGGCCAAAAGAGCTAAAACAGAAACCACCCATTAAAATAGCATTAGCCCAGACCCTGCTTGGTGAAACAATAGCATTTTGAGGGCGCAGTGAAAGGTGCGAAGATCGGGGATCCTACGAACCTCCGGGGGCAGCTCACAGGGCTCTTCCCCTGGGGTTGCCAGTTGACATTGTTTGACCGACAACACCCTGAGGAGTCCCTCTCTGTGGAAGTGTACTGGTCGATGGGAGGCTATCGGTGGCAGAAGGTGGTCTCATAAGTACCCAGGTCCTAAGCCATGGAGTGCTTTAAAGATGGCAACCAACACCTTGAATCGCACCTGGAAGATCACCGGGAGCCAGTGCAGCTCGCACAGGAGAGGTGTTACATGGGAGCGTCGAGTCGCTCCCATAATCACTGTGCGGCTACATTCTGGACCAGCTGGAGCCTCCGGGTGCTCTTCAAGGGGAGCCCCATGTAGAGAGCGTTACAGTAGTCCAAACAGGAGGTGACAAGGGCATAAGTGACTGTGCACAAGGAGTCCCAGTCCAGAAAGGGACGCAAATGGTAAATCAGGAAAACCTGATATAAAGCCCCCCTGCCACCGCCGTCAAATTGTCTTCTAGGACCAGCTGTGAGTCCAGGAGGACACCCAAGTTGCGAACCCTCTCTGAGGAGGTCAAGGTCTCACCTCCAATAGTCAGCAATGGGATTAGCTGACTATGATGGGACACCGGAAACCACAGCCACTCAGTCTTGGAGGGGTTGAATCTGAGTTTGTTTCTCCCCATCCAGATCTGTACGGCCTACAGGCACTGGGTCATCACATCAAGGGCATCATTGGGGTGACCCGGGGTGGAAATTTACAGCTGAGTTTCATCAGCGTACTGATGGAAATCCACCCCAAAGCCATGGATGATCTCGCCCAGCGGCTTCACATAAATGTTGAACAGGAGGGGCGAGAGTACCGACCCTTGAGGCACCCCACAGACTAGGCACCTCGGGGTTGACCTCTGCCCCCCTGCCAACACTGACTGCGACCGGTCGGAGAGGTAGGAGGAGAACCACTGCAGGAGGGTGCCTCCCACTCTCAACCCCTCCAACCGGCGCAGCAGGATACCATGGTCAATGGTATCAAAAGCTGCTGAGAGATCTAACAGGACCAGGATAGAGGAGCAACCCCTATCCCGAGCCCTCCAGAGATCATCCACCAACATGACCAATGCTGTTTCCGTGCTGTGCCCAGGCCTGAAGCCGGACTGGAGCAGATCCAGATAGACAGCTTCATCCAGGTACCCAGGAAGCTGTCATGCCACCACACTCTCAACAACCTTCGCCAAGAAGGGAAGGTTGGAGACCGGAGGATAGTTCACTAATATAGCTGGGTCCAGGGAGGGCTTCTTTTTTTTTTTATTGCAAAATTACATTTTCACCCCATTTTTCCCCCCAACCCACCCCATACTCCCCAACCTAACCCTCCCAAACCCCCCTAACCCTCCCCCCTGACTTCCATAGAATATAATCCCATCAAAATCCCCTTTTTATAAAACCTGAACCCCTCAAACCCCCATATAATTTTTCATTTTCACAAAATTCAAATATTTCTATTTTTATATAATACTTTCAATGAAAAGCTATTTGATACTTCCTAGTTTGATATTTGTTCTGCACATAATCTATCCATTTTTTCCATTCCCATTCATAAGTCTCTTGTGAGCGATCTTTTAGATATGCAGAAATCTTCGCCATCTCTGCAAAGCTGGCCATCTTCAACGTCCATTCTTCAATAGTAGGCAAAGCTTCATTTTTCCAATATTTACCTATCAATAATCTCACTGCTGTTATCATATACAATATCAACTTAATTTCATCCAATGTGAAACCCTTTACTATACCCAGTAAAAACAATTGTGGAGAAAATTGAATTTTTTTCTTCAAAACATTCTGCATAACCCACCATATTTTTATCCAAAAAGCCTTAACTTTCTTACAGGTCCACCAAACATGATAATATGTGGCATCTAAACAATCACATCTCCAACATTTCGGCTGAACATTAGGGTACATACACGACAATTTCTTGGGATCTAAATGCCATCTATAAAACATTTTATAAAAAATTTCCCTCAAATTCTGCGATTGTGTAAATTTAACATTCTGAACCCATATATTTTCCCACATCACCGGTTCTGCAAAATTTTGTGCCCATTTAATCATACAATCTTTAACCAATTCAGTTTCTGAATCCCTTTCTAACAAAACATTGTAAAGCCTTTTAATATGCATTGGACCTTTCTCTTTTATATGTCTAACCAGTTCTTCCTCATGCAACATAATACCAGTTTTTTGGTCCTCTTTCCATCTCAGTTGAAGTTGATTATACTGTAACCAAGTTAGATTAATCCCTTCGTCCAACAGTGTCTCTAATGTCTTCAGTTGCCATCTGTCCGCATCTGTAAAAAGAACTTCTTTATATAAAACCCCCCTGAGTGACATTATATTTGTATTCCACATAATATGACCAAGATCCAGCCATAACGGTATTTTATAATCCCATTTGAATCGGTGCTTCTTCCAAACTCTCATCAAGGAATCTCTAAGTATATGACTTTTAAATACTTTATCCACTTTATCTTCATAAAATAAGTAAGCATGCCATCCAAATTCAAGGTCAAAACTTTCTATATTCAATATTCCAGTCTTTTTTCTTCCAAACCAATCGCTTGCTTGAGTCAGAGCTACTGCTTCATAATATAACTGTAGGTTTGGAAGTTTAAGACCTCCCCTTTCTGGAACATCTTGCATAATTTTCAGTTTCACTCTTGTTTTTTTCTCGTTCCAGACAAACTTATTCAGTCCTCTTTGCCATTCTTTCAATTGTTTATCACTTTTAAGCACCGGAATCATTTGAAACAAAAAAAGAAATCTTGGCAAAATGTTCATCTTAACTACTGCTATTCTTCCAAGTAAAGACAGCTGCAGTTTTTTCCAAGTCTCCATATCTTTCTGAACATCTCGCCACAACACCTCATAATTATTTTGAAACAGTTTCATATTTGATTCTGCAACCTGAACTCCTAGATATTTAACCTTTGGTACAATCTCAAAACCTGCCCTCCTTTCAAGTTTGTATTTTCGATCTTGTGTCATATTTTTAACTATCATCTTAGTTTTTTTCTGATTCAATCTAAATCCTGATACTATACCATAGTCTTTTATAATGTCTTTCATCTGGATTATTGATTCCATCGGCTGTGTTAGGGTAACAACCAGATCATCTGCAAATGCCCTTATTCTGTAGTTCTCTTGCCTAATCTCTATTCCTTTCAAGGTACTCGAATCCTGTATTGCATTCAACAAGACTTCTAGTGTTAAAATAAATAACAATGGGGATAAAGGACAACCTTGTCTTGTTCCTTTCTCAATATTAAAATCTGTTGTCAAACTTCCATTAATAATAATCTGTGCCTTTTGTTCTTGATAAATTGCTGAAACCGCCTGTATAAATTGATCCCCAAAGTCCATCTTTTTTAAAGTCTTTAATAGAAAATTCCAGTCCACTCTATCAAAGGCCTTCTCCGCATCCAGGAAAACCAGCACTGCAGGGATCTGTTTATTCTTCTCAAGATATTCCAATAAATCTATAACTTGCCTTACATTGTCCTTCATATATCTGCCTTCTATAAATCCCGCTTGATCGTCATGAATCACCTCTTGAATTACTGACATCAACCTGTTGGATAATACTTTTGCATAAATGTTGTAATCATTATTCAGAAGAGATATTGGTCTATAGTTCTCAGGTTTTTTAGGACCTACTTGCTCTTTTGGTATCAAAGAAATATAAGCTGTTTTCCATGATGGGGGTATTTTACCCCCTTGTTTTATATTACAAAACAAGTCTCTAAGTTGTTCCACCATTTCTGCTTGCAAAGTTTTATAATACACTGCAGTCAAGCTGTCAGTTCCGGGAGCTTTAGCTGTTTTCAATTGTTTAATTGCTGCAATTATATCCTCAGCTGTTATAGGATGATTCATTCTTTCCTTTTGTTGGTTAGTAATTTTTGTAACTCTTTTATTTTCTAAGTATTTTTCTATAAGTTCATTCTGTATGTCATCTTTAGCATATAGTTTGGTGTAATAATCTACAAAAGCTTCTTTAATTAATTTTTGTTGAAAAATTTCTTTCCCTCCAATATCAATACTATCAATAGTCCGCATACTCTGCTTCTTCCTTAATATATAGGCCAACCATCTGCCCGGTTTATTGGCATTGCAAAATGTATTATGCTTCGCATATTGTAAATTTGTTGCAGCTTGTTCCACCATAAACATTTGGAATTGATCTTTCAAAAGTTTTATAGCACCACTTATTCTTTCGTCTGTTGGATTTTTAATAAGTAACTGTTCTTTATTCTTTATTTCTACTTCCAGTTCAAATCTTTTCTTTTGTCGATTCAGTTTGTGTTTAGAGTTCATATGAATGAGTACCCCTCGCATATACGCTTTGCTCGCATCCCACACAATTTCGATTGGGGTACCCTTATTCAAATTTATTTCAAAAAATTCTTTAATCTGTTTTTTAAGTTCTGTTATGTTGTTTTCATATCTAAACAAATTTTCATTTAATCTCCATGATCTTCTCTCAGTCTTTCCAGTCTCAATTTCTATCCATACTGGACTATGATCAGATAAAGTTCTTGGAAAAATCTTAGTTCTTTTTGTTTTAACAAGTAAATCATTTGATAGTAAAATAAAATCAATCCTAGAAAAAGATCTATGTCTATCAGAGAAAAAAGTATAGTCCAAGTCTTTCAAATTATGTATTCTCCACACATCTTTTAATTCCAAATCTTCTTTCATATCAAAAAAAGTATGTGGTAGTCTGATCCTTGACTTCGCCAAACTCTTTTTATCTAATTTGGAATCAATTACTCCATTCCAATCTCCCATAATCAAAATAGATCTGTAATCCCATTGCAATATTTTGGAATGCAAAATTTTATAAAAATGATCCTGTTGTTGGTTAGGAGCATAAATTCCAATCACAAGAATTTGGCCATATACAGTGTGCAATTCAATTGCTATAAATCTACCACCTTCATCTGCTTCTATAATTTTAGCTGATAGTCTTTTATTTATATAAATAACCACACCATTCTTTTTTTCCAAATTTGAAGCTATAAAATGTATTCCTAATTTAGCATTTATCAAATATGTTTCATCTCGTGCTCTGATATGAGTTTCTTGTAAGCAAATTATATCATTATTAAATTGTCTCAAATATGTAAATATCTTCTTCCTTTTCTGTGGTGAGTTTAATCCATTCACATTCCAAGATAAAAACTTAACCGTCATGTTAAGCTCGTCGCTTTTTGAAGCAACGAGCAGAATTGCCGGATATCTTCCGAGATCTTCGGCTTTGCTCCCCCCATGGCTTCACTTTCTTGTGTAGTACTCTTGACTCCTTTTTTATATTGTTGTGCCTTAGCTCTTCCCTGTAGTTGTTTTTCTTTGAGTTGTTTAGAAACTGCTCGAGTTATACGCTGGTCTTTGGCTTCAGCCATACGAGCTAGGTCCAAGGCCACATCTCTTGTAGTCAAAATTGGTGAAGGTTCTAACAGGGGCTCCTCCAGAAGACCTCCTATAGCACCCTGCACTTCCACTGGCTCTGATTCAACCTGCTTAGGTTGCTCTTCCAATTCTTGCTGAAATTGCTTCTCCTTATCACTCTCCTTTATCTCCAACACAGTAGATGTACGTGGGGATGGTGATCTCTCTTTAAAAGCAGTATAATAAAAATGTTCCGCCTTTTCAACAGTATTCAATCAAATCTTTCTCCATTGTACTTCAAAATTATACCAGTTGGAGCATCCCACCGAAATGGAATCTGTAATTTTTTAAAATCATTTACTAAAAAATTAAAGTCTTTTCTATCTTTCAACATCTTTGGCGGTAGTTCTTTATAAATTCCAATTTGAGTTCCCTCCACTTGCACAGAGGAAAGAAAAGATTTTTGCAAGATATCATTTCTCATTCTTCTTTATGTAAAATATATCACCACATCTCTAGGCAGTTGTCTTTGTCTGGCCACCCACGAGTTCACTCTGTAAATTTTGTCTATTTTGTAAAAAATATCTTCATAATTAATTTTTAACAACACAGCCAAAACATCAGCACAAACCTGTCTCAAATCTTGTTGGTCATTCTCCTTAATACCTCTGATTCTTATAGCAAATTTCATAGACCGGAATTGCATCATCGTAATTTCGTTTTCAACTCTCTGCATTTTATTATCCACATCAGAAATTTTGAAATCAGTATCCTTTATTTTGACATTCACTTCTGATTTAAATTCTTCCAATTTAGAGTCCACTTTAATAATAATTTCTGACAAGCCAGACACCACATTTGATAATTTATCAGTCACCTTGCCATAATTCTCTTTCACCATCTTTTTCATTTCAATAATTTCCTGCTTGATTTCCTGTTGAGATTTTTGGAATTTATCATCCATTTCCTGTTGAGATTTTTGAAAATTATCATCCTGAGCCTGAGTAATAAATTCTTTTAAACTTTCAAAATCAAAATCTTTTTTCTGACTCTGCTGAGCAGAAGGAAACTGCTGTTCAGGCTTATGAGTGGGGGATCCCCCCCCTGCTGCCTTGCCTTCCTGTTTTTTAGAAGCCATTCTGCCACGTAGATTAGATTTTCTGAAAAAGGAGATCATTTTTCCTTTTCCAGCACCACAAAGTCCTCTAAAAAAGTCCCCTAGGTTTAATCAAATTGAAAGTAGAATTAAGCTGAAGCGAGCTCATGCTTATTTTAAAAAGGATTTTTTCTCCCTCTTCTCCTGTTTGCTTGTTACAAGCACGCAACATTGTAGCTTGTTAAAATAGCTTTACGAGACCACTTTCCCTCTCAGCTCATTAACGCTGGAGTAGCGCCATTTTTTCAAGCTGCTTTCACTGGCTCTGATTTTCGCTTAGACCAAAAAGTCACAAAACAAAATTATACTTGCAATTTCTTGGTTTAAACGTTCAGGTTGTTTTTTCCGCTGATTAGTGGAGTTGATTTCAATCAGTTTGAATGTTTGCAGCAGCCGGCTTGCTCTGCAGCAAGCAGAGTCGTCCCACGCTGTCTGGAGTCTCTGCAAGTTGAAAGGGAGCCGCGCCTGTTTCCTCCCCAGTAGCAAACTTCTGGGGGCTCACAGGGGCTTGACCGGCACCTTGCTTACTCTTCTCCTTCAAATCCTTCAGATTCTGGAGTTTTCAAGCCGCTTCTCAAAAACAAAGCAGCTCTACAAACGGCGGGGCTGGCGGTCCTTAGAGAGGGACCGTCTTTCACCGGAGGCAAGCAAACCGGAAGTCCCCAGGTAGGGCTTCTTGAGGAGTGGCCTCACCACTGCCTCTTTCAAGGCAGTGGGGAAGAAACCCTCACTCAAAGAAGCATTAATAATCCTCTGGAGCAGCCTCATATAAACTCCGGGGTGGCCAGCACCAACCAGGAGGGACACTGGTCCAATAAACATATGGCTGCATTCAGCCTACCCAGAACCCTGTCCACATCCTCAGGAGTCATAAGGTCAAACTCCTCCCAGCTAACATTCTCAAGACCCACCTCCATCACCCCCTCTGAACCTACCCAGTCGGAGTCCAAACCCTCTCGAATCTGAGCAATTTTGTCATGCAGATATTGCTCAAAGTCCTCAGCCCTACCCTGCAAGGGGTCTTCCCGTGCTCCCTGATGAAGTAAGGAGTGAGTCACCCTAAACAGGGTGGCTGGGCGGTTATCTGCAGATGCGGAAAAATAGTTGGATTTTGCCGCTCTAATTGCCACTAGGAGGTCTTAATATGAGACCTCACCAGTCAGCTTCAGAACGGCTGGCCCTCCAACTGCTCTCTAGGCATCTTTTCCAGCACTTCATCTCTCTCACGTCCTTGGAAAACCAGGGAGCCAATTGAGGTCGGCACCGAGTCAGAGGCCTCAAAGGCATGACATGATCCAAAGCTCCAGCGGCTGCCCTATCCCAGGTGGCCACTAGTTCTTCAGTCGAGCCGTGAGCCAGAGCCTCTGGGAATGGCCCAAGCTCCATCAGGAACCTATCAGCGTCCATCAGGTGCCTGGGATGGAACCATCTAGTCGGTTCTGTCTCCCTGCGGCGAGGGGTAGCGGTTCGAAGGTCCATACGAAGGAGAGAATGATCAGACCATGACAAGGGTTTGGCAACTAAATCCCCTATTTCTAGATCATTCTGCCACCGACCAGAGACAAAAATCAAATCCAGAGTGTGTCCTCCCATGTGGGTAGGGCCTTGAACTAACTGGGTCAGGTCCAAGGCCATCATGGAAGCCATGAACTCCCAGGCTGCCATTGACATTTCATGGACAGATGGCAGGTTGAAATCCCCCATAACCATAAACCTGAGGGTATCAACCTCCACCCCGGCTATCACGTCAGGCAGTTTGGGCAGAGCTGCTGCCACGCAGCAGGGAGCCAAGTATATAATCAGCAGGCCCATCTGCACCCCACGATCCCATTTCACAAGGAGGGACTCACATCTGGCTATTTGAGTACAGTGGCCTCCTTCGGACATAAAATTTCTTTAATAATAACCACCACCCTCCCGCACCTACCCTGGGCATTTGGCTGATGGAATGCCCAGAAACCTGGTGGGCACATTTCATCAAGGGGCACCCCCCCTTCTGGACCCAACCAGGTCTCCATAACACCCACCAGGTCTGCTCCCCCCTCCTGAATAAGATCGTGAATGAGGGGCATGAAAGTACAACCATGCCTGCTTTTTTAGGCATTTCCAGATGAGGTCTTCCCATACAATTCATGTGTGGAAGAGGAAGAACTGTAAATTATATTGTGACATTGCTACAAGGAAAATTCAGGATGCTGAGATGTTCCCTTTCCATCAGGCATCGGGTTCCCCACCTTTTCACATACCATTAGAAAGTCATCAGTATTTGTACACACAGAAAATAACAGCAAAACATCCATAGTTTTAGAGCAAATGAATGGAGAAGAATGAGAACAACATTATATGCTTCCAGGAAAAGGGTTATAGTGTTTTTAACATCTCAGGTGGCTTCATAAAAGAGGACCAAGGTAGAATGTTATTTTGAGCCTACTTTTTATGAGACATATCTACTCACAAGTGATGAAAAAATCATAGATTTAAAAGTGGATATTTAAGCCATCAGAACTAGCCCTTGCTTAGTGCAAGATTTCAAATTCCAGCATCTCAGCAGTTGTTGATTCTGCCTCTCTATGAACACATCAAGTGAAAGAAAGGGCATTGTCTTTTCATCATCAATTCTCACTGCTTAATCTCTTCTATTGAGAATTTATTTCGTGGGTAGAATATAGTTTCTAAAAATAATTTTCCAGATTTATTTTAGACTTTACATTTTAAAAGTAAGTTGGCCTTTCATTATACTGTACATTTTACAGATCATCCTTACTTAATTAGGGGCTCAATTTCCTTTAGTAAGTGATAAAATATGCTGTCATTTGACCATGAACTTTAGCAAAAGCAATTCTGGCAGTTCCCAGTTACCATTGTTAAACAAGGACTGCACAGGTTTTTAAGCACCTCATGGACTACAGCTTCCAATTTACTTCCAGCTTGTTTGAGAAAAGCCGCAAGGAAGATTTCAAATCATAATCATGTAACTTTGGGATGATGCAAAACTCAGAAATCCAATGGCCAATTCCCAGTATTGTGATCATATGACCAGAGGGGTGTTGCAACAACTGGAATTTTAAGGAAGTCATAAGTACCATACATTTTGCAGTATTGGAATTTCAAATAATTGCTGAACAAGCAACCATTGAATGAGGACCACCTGTACTTAAGTATTTCTGTGTTGTCTCATATGTAGAGACCACCAAGACATTTTCAGCCCCAAAAGATAGACCAGACTGAGAAATCAACATCATGTAGGTCAAGACTAATTTTATTGCAAGAGCTGTAGAACTGAATCTTGCAATGTGCTCAGCCCTCCATTACATTCTCTTTGTTTGATATAGAATGGATTCTCTGAAATGTTTTCTCAATTCATATTTCTTGGTCAAGGTTCAAGCTCTACTTATTTGACTGTTGCCTTGATAGTGTCTCTCCCTCCTGTCATTTAAGATCATTTATATGATCTTCAGAAATATAAATATTTCCACATTCATAACACATTAGCTGGAGAAGAAGGAGCCTGACTGTCTTTGTCTCTTGGTAGCTGACCAGGAATGGGGATATTAGAAATTGTAGCCCAGTTCCGTATACAAGCATGATTGAAGGCATACCATTCCTCCAAGTGAAGTGATACTGAACCCTATCAAGGTTACCATAACTAAGCATGTCTTATAATCATTTTTCCCTCTGATTTGAATATAAGATAATATATTCAAATATATAAGACAATATCTAAATAAGACATATTGTAACCAGAAAGGGGTTTGTTTGAAAGTGGTTTCTGATGCTCTTGGTGGTGGCAGAGCGGCAAAAAACTGTTTAAACTCTTGCCGTGGCACATCAAAGGACCGCCCTAGAGCTGATCAGCGGTAAAAGGCAGTGTGGTGGTAGACCAGTGCACTCCAAAAACAAATGTGTAGACCGGTGCACTCCAAAAATAAATAGGTAGACCAGAATGCTCCAAAAACAAATGGGTAGACAGGTACGGCTCTTCAAGCATTTAAAAGCCTGGTAGACAAGTGCCTCTTCTAAATCCTAAAGAATTGTTTGTCACATGACCATCAAACCACGCCCACAAAATAAGCTATGCCCACAGAACCAGTAGTAAAAAAAATTAGAACCCAGCCCTGATTTATATGTATATGCATATCTATATATATACATATAGATCTTTTTAGTTAGATTTTGTTTTATCTTGTTAGTACTTTGCCTATAGTCTGGTGGATTTTAACTGTAATAATTTAAATCAAATTTTAGCATGGCTACAAGAAGTATAAGAACCTTTATTAGTAAAAAGAGTAGTCAACTCTTATAGCCCTATATATTCTCTTCTTGTTGTTTAATCATTAAGTTGAATCTGAGTCTTTGTGACCTCATCGACCATCACATCCCAGCCCCACCATCCTCCACTGTATTTCAGAATTTGCCCAAATTAATTAATTAATTAATTTTTGACAAGCATGTATTAGATAACAGATATCATTATAAACCTAATTAAGAATATATGAAATGGATACGAAAAAAAAGGGGAAGATTAGGACAGGGATGGTAGGCCCGCTGGTGCGCTTATGCATGCCCCTTAAAGACCTCTTAGGTGAGGTTAACAGTAGACAGTCTAAGTTTTGGGGGTTTGGGGAAGAAACCATAGAGTCAGGTAGTGCATTCCAGGCATTGACCACTCTGTTACTGAAGGCGTATTTTCTGCAATCAAGTTTGGCATGGTTTACCATAAGTTTGTATCTATTATGTGCTCGTGTATTGTTGTGTGTGGAGCTGAAGTATTAATTAACAGGTAGGATGTTGTAGCAGATAATTTTGTGTACTACGCTTAGGTCAGACCAAAGGCAGCATAATTCTAAGTGGTCTAACCCCAAAATTTCAAGCCTGGTTGCATAAGGTATTCTGTTTTGAGCAGAGGAGTGGAGGACTCTTCTCGTGAAATATCTTTAGACTCATTTGATTGTATTAATGTCCAATATGCAGTGCGGATTCCAGACAGATGAGCTGTATTCAAGAATTGGTATAGCAAAAATTTTGTATGCTCTAGTTTGCAGTTCAATATTACCAGAGAAGAAGCTATGCAAGATTACTTGTTGCCTGTTTGATAGGAACGCAGCTATCCTCTTATGCAGGGATCTAGAAATGCCATAAGATTTTAGTTTTAGAAGTAGCTTGTCATGTACTACTGAATCAAAGGCTTTACAGAAGTCTATATAAATTGTGTCTATTGCTTTATTCTGGTCGAGTTGTGAAGTCCATATGTTTTTGCAGTGTAAACGTTACAGATTGCAGGACAAGCCAAACTGCTTGTTAGAGAGTAGGTTATTTGTCTCTAAGTAGAGGTAATGGATTGGTTTATGATTGATTCCATGACTTTGCATGTGATACAACATAATGAGATTGGTCTGTAATTTTCAACTAGGCTGGGGTCACACGTTTGAAGATAGGAATGACCGTGGCTAGTGACCATAAATTGGGCAAGGAGCTGGTTATGAAAAATATTTTATAGATTATGCTAAGAGGTTCTGCTGTGGTGGTTGAGAGCTTTTTTAATTAGGCACATAATCCATCATAATACTACCTTAATTCGGGCTTGTGATTTATCCAGCATGGAATTCCATATAATTTACCCTGCATATAATTTAAATGACAATATACAGTTTTTTAATACTCTTTCTGTATTTTGAATCAATCAGTTGGTCCAAGTCTGGTTTGAACTAAAGGCTTTAGCATGGTCAATGAAGCAGAAGTAGATGGTTTTCTGGAACTATATTGCTTTCTCATAATCCAGCAAATGTTGGCAATTTGATCACTATATCCTCTGCCTTTTTTAAAAAAAAATCATTTGTACTTCATAGTTCTCAGTTCACATATTGCTGAAGCCTAGTTTGTCGGATTTTCAATACAATCTTGCTAGTGTGTGAAATGAGCACAATTATATGGTAGTTTAAAGCATTCTAGTATTTATTATATATTAATTACACAGTCATCTGTCTTAAGTAGCTTTCACAATTAAACTACAGAGCTTCATTTTATTTATTTATTTGCTGTATTTATTTTCCAATTCTATGTTAATTTTATTTCAGTAATCTAATAAGTTATCTCTACCTATTTGTTAGAATGATAGTTATGTTATTTGTTTGATACTGGTCTACAATTTAAATAAAAAAGTGTTTATATTATCTATGTTTAAACAAACATTCATATTTATATTTTGAACATATGAATTATTTTTCCCTCCCCTTGTCCTGTTCTCTCTTTCTTCCTCTCTGAATATCAATGTATTTCAGGTTCATTCTTTTCTGAGAAGTGTCAGATTCAACAACAGCGTTGGTGAAAAGATCTCCTTTGATACAAATGGAGAATTCATTGGTGGATTTGATATTATCAACTGGATCACATTCCCAAATCAGTCATTTGCAAGGGTCAAAGTTGGAGCGATAGATCCCACAGTTCCAGCAGAGTTCTTCAATATTTCTGTAGATTCCATCACATGGCCAGTAGACTTTAACCAGGTTAGCTTTTTGAATCTACATTTGTCTGCCTTCATTTAAATATCTTTATTGATGAAAGTCTCAGAGCATCATCTCTGACTAACCCAGGTACAAATCTCCTGGGGAAGAAAAAATATGAGTACATTTTTTTTAAACTTTTCTAGCAATTGCTACTCAATATTGTATCCTTTCTTGCCTGCCTATTAATAATGGACAATGGTTTTCATAGTTCTGAAGTAACTGCTGCAAGTCAGCATTCTGTCAGCATTCCAGAAAGTCCTCAACTCCAAGTAAAAATGCAGAGGCTGGCATTTCTCA
Source organism: Arizona elegans (assembly GCA_022577455.1). Taxonomy (NCBI): domain Eukaryota; kingdom Metazoa; phylum Chordata; class Lepidosauria; order Squamata; family Colubridae; genus Arizona; species Arizona elegans. The sequence goes on along the minus strand of JAKOOJ010000021.1, from coordinate 3,390,144 downwards.
AAGTTGTCAAATTGGGGTTTCCTGGACAGTGCATCAGCCAGTAGGTTTCTCCCCCCACCCTCCTGGGATGTATTTTAGCTTGAAGTTAAAGCGTTTAAAATACTGACCCCAGTGAACCTGCTTGGGGGAAAGCTTCCGAGGGTTTTTTTTTTAATTGAAAAGTTTTAAAATGTTTTACAAACAAATTCCTCCCCTTCCCCCACCGTCTCCCCTCTCCCTCCCCCCCCCGACTTCCCAGAGCAAAATACAGGGTATTGCATTTAACAAACATAATCTAACATAAGGAAACTAATTATAAACTCTTAACTTCCCCTTACTCTTTAATTCCGCCATAGATACTAAGATATCAAAGTAGAAAAAAAAATAAAAAAAAGGAAATCATCCGAATAGTTCACTCATAAGCTATTTGCAACTTTTTAGTCCCGTATTTGTTTTGTATATAGTCAATCCATCTTCTCCATTCCAGTACATATCTTTCATTCGAACGGTCCTTCAAATATGCAGAAATTTTAGCCATCTCCGCCAGATTGGCTACTTTTAATGTCCATTCTTCAATAGTCGGTATTTCTTCCTTCTTCCAGTATTGCGCCACCAAAAGCCTGGCTGCCGTTATCAAATTCAAAATCAAATTAGTCTCTAAAACTGTACATCCTTCAATTATACCCAGTAAAAACAACTGTGGAGTAAATTTTATCTTCCTTTTAAGAATATTTTGTATAATCCACCATATCTTAATCCAAAATGCCTTAATTTTCTTATAAGTCCACCATACATGAAAATATGTTGCATCATCACATTTACATCTCCAACATGTAGGTTGTAAATTCAGGTACATACAGGCTAACTTTTGGGGATCTAAGTGCTGTCTATAAAAATTTTCTCTTAAATTTTGGGTTTGAGTAAACTTCACATTTCTAACCCATATTTTCTCCCATACATCCATAGATATTGATTCCCCAAAGTTTTGTGCCCATTTTATCATACAATCCTTCACTAGCTCAGTTTCTGAATCTATTTCTATCAGTGTATTATACAACCTTTTAATATGCATTGGGCTTTGGTCTCTAATTTGTTTTATTAAATTTTCTTCATTTTGCACAATACCAATTTTCTGATCTTCTTTCCATCTAATATACAATTGCCCATATTGAAACCAGGTTTGAATTTTCCTTTCTTCCTTTAATATCTCTAAAGATTTTAATTGCAATATACCTCTTTCCAAAATAAGAAGCTCTTTATAGGTAGTCGCATCTTGTTTCTGCTCCACACTTATATTTTCTATCATATGTCTAGGTATTGTCCAAGCAGGTAATTTGTTATTTAATTTATATTGGTACTTTTTCCATACACGTAACAATGCATTTCTTAATATATGACTTTTAAAATTCTTATCCACCTTTTTATCATATAGTAAATATGCATGCCATCCATACAGCAAATCATATCCTTCAATATTCAATATTCTCTCTTCTGTTAAATTAATCCAATCACTAATTGCTGAGAGCACAACTGCCTCATAATACAATTTAAGTTAGGCATTTCCTCTTTCACATATATCTTGCATTATTTTCCATTTTATCCTTGGGGTTCCGAGGGGTTTTAACGCCTCAAGGTTTTTATGATCAGTCCATACCTCAAAAGGCTTCTTAACCCCCTCTAGGAAGTGTCTCCAGGATAGGAGAGTCCATCACACAGCAAAAGCTTCCTTCTCCCACACCACCCACATGTGTTCTGTGTCCGTTACTTTTTTGGACACATACGCACAAGGCATTAATTTGTTTTGGGCATTCCTCTGCAGTAGGATGGCTGCAACCACTATGTCACTGGCATTGGCTTGGACTATGAAGGGTTTGTCTGGGTAAGGTTATTGGAGGATTGGCTTCACTGCAAACTGCTGTTTTAACTGTTCAAAGAATTTCTGACAGTCCATTGTCCAAGCTAGGGGTTGGCTAGGTTTTGAATTGGTTGGAGATGAACCGGTGTTTAGTAATTCCATCAAAGGGAGTGCAACCTTGGCAAAGGAAGGGATGAATTGTCTGTAAAAATTTGCAAACCCCAGGAAGTTCTGAAGTTTCTTACTTGTTTGTGGGGGTTGCTAGTCTAGCACAGCCTTCACCTTTCCCAGGTCCATTAGGATCTTTTGATTGGATACCCAGTAACCCAGGTAGTCCAAGGACTCCTTGTGGAACTCACATTTTGACAGCTTCACATAAAGTTTGGCTGCTAGGAGTTTTTTCAGCACCTGTCTGGCTAGTTTGATGTGTTCTTCCATGTTCTCACTGAATATAAGACTGTCATCAAGGTAAACCAGGACCCCCTTATATAGGTGCTCATGCAGAACCTCATTGATCAACTGCATGAACACTACAGGGGCCCCTTGAAGCCCAAAAGGCATGATTCACAATTGGAACCTGCCTAGCAGACAGTTAAATGCATTTTCTGTTTGTCCCCCTCCTTTATGTGGACTCAGTAGTAGGCTTCTCTTCAATCTACCTTGGTGAAGATTTTGCCTTTTGATAAGACACCCTTTCATTAAGGGTAGGGGGTAGGTGTTTTGTATGCAAACAGCATTTATGTTTCAAAAATCAACACACAATCTTAACCCCCCATCTTATCTTTAAACAAGTCAAAACCCCAAATCAAGCCCCTTCACCCATTAGTCTGTCACATGGTGCAGTCATCATCCATCCCAACTGGAGTCATCCCTGCAACCACTCCTCCTCTAGATGCATAAACACCGTGACCTTGACTGAAGGAAAGAATGCTATTATGTCTAACTATATTCACTCTCCTAAATCCCCCCCCTCTTACTTTTCCAGGCACATGGACTTGGCAGCATCGAAGCTTCTGGTGCTAATATGGCTTCCAAATCAGTCTGCTGACTTCAAAATTCAGAAGTTGAGAAAACCAAATTTAATTATCCAGCACAGAAATTGTCTTTGGACAGTGGTAATCATGGTTATCGGAGGCCATAAATATCAATAATTGTAGATATTTAATTATTATTTCAGACCAATTATATCTAAAATTCTGTCATCACACTACTTCATTTTTCATCTATTGATTCCATATTAACAGTATCTCTCCAAGCACTTCCTTTCCTCTCTGCATCTTAAAATATTCTTCATTCATTCATAGGCAGTACCTTTATCTTTGTGTAATGATCCTTGTGAGACAGGACATAGCAAAGTGAAGAAAGAAGGGAAGTTGTTTTGTTGCTATGATTGCCGTCTATGTCCAGAGGGGAAAATATCAAAGGAGAAGGGTAGGAAAAATTTTCAAATATAATGGGATTAAGCCAACACTAAAATTTCCTATATCAACTCACCTGCATTCTTTTTCAGACATAGATGACTGCTCTCCATGTCCAGAAGATCAATATCCAAATCCTGGCAAAAATATGTGCATTCCAAAGCGAATCACCTTTTTGTCCTATGAAGAACCCTTGGGGATCAGTCTGACTGTTCTTTCCCTTTGTTTTTCTTTAATGACAACCTTGGTCATCACAATCTTCATGAAACATAAAGATACTCCCATCGTCAAAGCCAACAACCTGAATCTCACTTATACACTCCTAGTTTCCCTTCTCCTCTCTTTCCTTTGTGTGTTTCTATTTGTGGGGAGGCCCAATATGATTGTGTGTCTCCTCCGACAACCAGCTTTTGGCCTTATCTTTTCTGTGGCAGTTTCTTGTGTCTTGACCAAAACCTTTGTTGTGGTTCTAGCATTCATGGCCACCAAACCAGGTTCCAAATTGAGGAAATGGGTCGGGGGAAGAATGATCAGTTCCATTCTTCTATCCTGCTCCCTTGTTCAAATATGTGTTTGTGCTGTGTGGCTGATAACATCCCCACCATATCCAGATTTTGATGCACATTCAATACCTGAAGAACTTATCCTGGAGTGCCATGAAGACTCAGTCATGTTCTACTGTGTTTTGGGATTTATGGGTTTTCTTGCTCTGCTTAGCTTCTCTGCTGCTTTTCTAGCCAGAAAGTTACCTGACAGTTTCAATGAAGCCAAATTCATCACCTTCAGCATGTTGGTCTTCTGCAGTGTTTGGTTGTGTTTTATTCCAACCTACCTAAGCACAAGGGGAAAATATACATTGGCTGTAGAGATCTTCTCCATTATCTCCTCCAGTGCTGGCTTATTGGTGTGCATCTTTCTTCCCAAGTGTTTTATCATTGTGATGAGACCTGAACTGAACGATAAACACCAGCTCATTAAGATAAAGTTTTAAGAAATCTTTATGTTTGCCTAATATTCTTTCTATGTACATGTTGGAGAACTTGCCCACTTCGACATTTAAGCTAGAAAACAATGTACAGAGACAGTGGTGTTCTATGTTATAATGTATAAATGGAATTATCCACTTATACATTGAAGCCAGAAAGCCATGTGCAATTAGATTGGACTTCTATGATCCCCTGTCCCCCAAGATTTGAATAGTTTGAAACTTTTTCTTCCTGGAAGTCAGTTATAACTGGAGACCATAAAAATGTATAAATAAATAGGACAAAAGATGAGGTTTCAGTATGTGATAGACAAAACTGACTAAATATGCAGATTAAATGTGAACTATGTATTCATTTTTACTGGTCATCTTAATTTATATGCAGACCAGAATGTGTAAGAAGAAATGAGGATTAAACACAAATGAGCCTTTCATTTAAACAGGGAAGGCCCATGAATTGCTACTGAGGCAATTGGACACTGGGAATTCTCTGGTCACCTACAAAACATGGGATAAATTCAAAAGATCTTCCAGCTGGCCACATTTCTTCTCATTAGCAAAGACAAATGAATCTCTGGCACAAAAACAATTTTAGAAAATCCCAATAAATTCCATCGTAAATCCAATACATGTTAGTATCCAATTTATATAATAGTCTCCTTCTAGGAAATTCAATCTAGTAAAATGATTGTGTAGAACAACCCGTTGCAGGATCATAAGTCTGTTTGAGTAGATAGAGTTTTGCAACACATGAATGAGATGGTGATTCAATCTATGTTGCAATCTATTGCCATGATCACCAATGTCAGATACAAACCTTCCAAAAAATTGCACTGATGGATGAAAAGTTACCAAAGAAAGTGGTGCAAAACGATACCAGCTGATTACAGATGTGCACCTCAGCTTAAACAAATATCAAAGGGAAAATTTCAAGGAGCAACCAGAACAGACCATCATACCAAATCATATAGAGAGACCGGTGGCCAGCATCAAGACTACTTCCCAGACACTTGCTGGAAAAAGGAAAAACAAACCACAAATAACACTACTCAAACAAAACCCAGAATAAAATAAATACTGGAGCCAAACAGGTGGTAAATTTATCCATCTGCCCACTATCTACTACAAAACATAAAGTTTTATGGAAAGCCTTTATTTTCTCCTAACTTCATTTTTGCTATCTAAAATAATATTTTTTTCATATGCTTCTATTTTGCCTACATGGAAAAAGAAGTAGTATGCCTTTGATGTTTTCTGTGGGCATTTTTGAGGGCTGCTCTGTTGTCTATCTCAATTAGTTGTCTCTTCTTCCTCTGGTCTGTGGTGTGATAGTTTGTCTGATTCTTTCTTGGTTTCTGCGGGAGTTCCTGTGGTTTTAAATTCTACTTCTAAGCCTGCAAAGAATTCTATTTGATTAGCATCATCTCTGTTGAGTTTAGTTAGAGGAAAGTAGATAAACTGAGTTGCAAAGGCTGCTACTTGCAAAAAAGGAAAGGAAAAAGAAAAGGAAAAATGATCATCCCACAAATGCTGAAACAAAACCCTGGTTGGTTAGCTACAGTTTTATCATTTATTTACTATATTAAAAGCTCATTACAAATCCCCAAGGAAGGGACCACTTCTATTGAAATGTCAAAAAGGACAACAAAGCCAATCCAACTCAATCAGCTAACAACTGTCCTAGCAGCTAGCAATTCATAATTAGCAAATGGAACAATCCAGGTTAAGGCCAGGTTTTTCTATTGTGGACCAGCATCCAACAGTCTTGCACCAACAGCTGTACATCTCCACCCCGGACCACCCCATCGATGCCCTTGAAGTGATGTCCCGGTGCCTGGAGGCTGTACGGATCTGGGTGGGGAGGAACAGGCTCAGGCACAACCCATCCAAGACAGAGTGGCTGTGGTTTCCGACGTCCCGATATAGTCAGCTGGTACCATCGCTGACTATTGGGGGTGAATCATTGGCCCCCACGGAAAGGGCTCGCTACTTGGGCATCCTCCTGGATTCACGGCTGTCTTTAGAAGATCACTTGACGGCCGTGACCAGGAGGATTTTTCATCAGGTTCGCCTGATCCGCCAGTTGCGTCCCTTTCTAGATTGGGACTCCCTACACACAGTCACTCATGCCCTCGTCACCTCTCGTCTGGATTATGGTAACACTCTCTACATGGGGCTCCCCTTGAGGTGCACTCGGAGGCTCCAACTGGCGCAGAGTGCGGCCACGCGGGTGGTTATGGGAGCAACATGGAGCTCCTATGTAACACCTCTCCTGCGCGAGCTGCACTGGCTCCCGGTGGTCTTCCGAGTGCGCTTCAAGGTTTTGGTTACTACCTTTAAAGTGCTCCATGGCTTAGGACCTGGTTATCTACGGGACCGCCTGCTACCACCAATAGCCTCCCACCGGCCAGTACGTTCCCATAGAGAGGGGCTCCTCCGGGTGCCGTCAGCCAAACAATGATGGCTGGTGGCCCCCAGGGGGAGAGCCTTCTCTGTGGGGGCACCTACGATCTGGAACGAGCTCCCCCCGGAGATACGGAGGATCCCGGATCTTCGCACCTTCCGTCGCGCGTTTAAAACGTTTTTATTTCATCAAGCTGGCCTGGCCTAAATCATCTCCTCTTTTGAATTTAAATTTTAAACATAAGTTTTTAATCTGTTTAATTATGGGGTATTTAAAAATTCAGCCTAAATTATTTAATTTGTTTTAATTTATTTTATATTTTGTATTTCCTGTGTTTTATCTTCTGGCTGTTCACCGCCCTGAGTCCTTCGGGAGAAGGGCGGTATAGAAATTTAATAAAATAAATAAATAAATAAATAAACAGTCTGCAAAATACATTAACCCTCCTGAAGAGGTTCTCTGTGCTGTTTTCATAAATCTGAAAGTAGAATTTGATTGACAGCTGCTTCCTTCCTGCAACTAGCTTTGTTGTTGCTCAGACTTTCTAAGGCCCATTCGACTTCACATTCCAGGATGTCTGGCTCGAGGTCAGTGACCACCCCATTGTGGTTATTAGGGACATTAAGCTCATTCTTGTATAATTCTTCTGTGTAATTTTGCCACCTCTTCTTAATCTCTTCTGCCTCTGTTACGTCCCTGCCATTTTGGTCCTTTATCATGCCCATCTTTGCATGAAATGTTCCCTTCATATCTCCAATTTTCTTGAAGAGATCTCTGGTCCTCCCTATTCTATTGTTTTCTTCTATTTTTTGCACTGTTCATTTAAGAATGCATTCTTATCTCTTCTAGCTATTCTCTGGAATTCTGCATTCAGTTGAGTGTACAGGTGAAACTCGAAAAATTAGAATATCATGCAAAAGTTCATTTATTTCAGTAATGCAACTTAAAAGGTGAAACTAATATATGAGATAGACTCATTACATGCAAAGTGAGATAGTTCAAGCCTTTATTTGTCATAATTTTGACGATTATGGCTTACAGCTCATGAAAACCCCAAATTCACAATCTCAGAAAATTAGAATATTACATGAAATCAATAAAGCAAGGATTATACATAGAACAATATCGGACCTCTGAAAAGTATAAGCATGCATATGTACTCAGTACTTGGTTTGGGCCCCTTTTGCATCAATTACTGCCTCAATGCAGCATGGCATGGAGGCTATCAGCCTGCGGCACTGCTGAGGTGTTATGGAAGACCAGGATGCTTTAATAGTGCCCTTCAGCTCTTCTGCATTGTTCGGTCTCATGTCTCTCATCTTTCTCTTGGCAATGCCCCATAGATTCTCTATGGGGTTCAGGTCAGGCGTGTTTGCTGGCCAATCAAGCACAGTAATCCCGTGGTTATTGAACCAGGTTTTGGTACTTTTGGCAGTGTGGGCAGGTGCCAAGTCCTGCTGGAAAATGAAGTCAGCATCCCCATAAAACTCATCTGCAGAAGGAAGCATGAAGTGCTCCAAAATCTCCTGGTAGATGGCTGCGTTGACCCTGGACTTAATGAAGCACAGTGGACCAACACCAACAGATGACATGGCTCCCCAAATCAACACAGATTGTGGAAACTTCACATTGGACTTCAAGCATCTTGCAATGTGTGCCTCTCCATTCTTCCTCCAGACTCTGGGTCCTTGGTTTCCAAATGAGATGCAAAAGTTGCTCTCATCAGAAAAGAGGACTTTGGACCACTGAGCAACAGACCAGTTCTTTTTTTCTTTAGCCCAGGTAAGACGCTTCTGACATTGTTTGTTGTTCAGGAGCAGCTTGACAAGAGGAATACGACATTTGAAGCCCATGTCCAGGATCCGTCTGTGTGTGGTGGCTCTTGATGCACTGACTGCAGCCTCAGTCCACTCCTTGTGTAAGTCCCCAACACTTTTGAATGGCCTTTTCCTGACAATCCTCTCCAGGCTGCTGTCATCCCTGCTGCTTATGCACCTTTTTCTTCCACACTTTTCCCTTCCACGTAACTTTCTATTAATGTGCTTTGATATAGCACTTTGGGAACATCCAACTTCTTTTGTAATTACTTTTTGAGGCTTTGCCTCCTTGTGAAGGTGTCAATGATGGTTTTCTGCACAACTGTCAGGTCAGCAGTCTTTCCCATGATTGTGATTCCTACTGAACCAGACTGAGAGACCATTTAAAGGCTCAGGAACCCTTTGCAGGTGTTATGGCTTAATTAGCTGATTAGAGTGGGACACTTTGAGCCTAGAATATTGAACCTTTTCACAATATTCTAATTTTCTGAGATTGTGAATTTGGGGTTTTCATGAGCTGTCATAATCATCAAAATTATGACAAATCAAGGCTTGAACTATCTCGCTTTGCATGTAATGAGTCTATCTCATATATATTAGTTTCACCTTTTAAGTTCCATTACTGAAATAAATGAACTTTTGCATGATATTCTAATTTTTCAAGTTTCGCCTGTATCTTTCTCTTTTTCCTCTGCCTTTTGCTTCCCTTCTTTCCTCAGTATTTGCAAAGCTTCCTCAGACAGCCGTTTTGCTTTTTTTGCATTTCTTTTTCTTTGGGATGGTATTAGTTGCTATCTCTTGTACAATGTTGCAAACTTCCATCCATATTGCTTCAGGCACTCTGTCTATCAGATCTAATTCCTTAAATCTATTTGTCACCTCTACTGTATATTCATCAGGGATATGATTTAGTGCACATCTGAGTGGCCTAGTGCTTTTCCCTACTTTCTTCAATTTAAGCCTAAATTTTGCAATGAGAAGCTCATGATCTGAGCCACAGTCAGCTCCTGGTTTTGTTTTTACTAACTGTATAGAGCTTCTCTATCTTTGGCTGCAGAGCACATAGTCAATCTGATTTCTGTGTTGACTGTCTGGTGATGTCCATGTGTAGAGTTGTCTCTTGGGTTGTTGGAAAAGATTATGACCATCATATTCTCTTGACAAAATTCCAGCAACCTGAGCTCTGCTTCATTTTGTACTCCAAGGCCAAACTTCCTGTTATTCCGGTTATCTTTTGGCTTTCTATTTTAACATTCCAATTGCCCATGATGATAAGGACATCATTTTTGGGTGTTAATTCTAAAAGGTGTTGTAGAGCTTCATAGAACCGATCAACTTCAGCCTCTTCAGCACCAGTGGTTGGGGCATACTGTGTTTTCCCAAAAATAAGACCCTGTCTTATATTTTTTGAACCCTGAAATAAGGGCTTGACTTTATTGTCGGGGGTGTGTGTCTTATTTTGGGGGTGCAGGAGACAGCGAGCGTGACCATCTCATGGCTTCTGCTGTGTTGCGCTGCTGTGGTAACGAAACCCAGCTGCTCATCAGCTGTTCACTGGGCAGTTGCCTGCTTCCCATCTATCCATCCCCCTTGCCTGAAAACTCCTGCCCCACTCCCACCTCTCTGCCGGGCAACCCCCGAGAGCCCCAGATGCCCAAAGCCTGTGCCCGCCCGGCTCCCTTTTCCACAGCACTGGCTCTTTATTGACAGGAGGTGGCATGTGGGGTGGGGGAGAAGCAAGACGTACTCTCTTCTCCCCCCCCCCCTTGCCAGGGGCTGGGGAGACGCGAGACACATGTCTTACCTGCCTTGCAGCTCTGTCGTGTGTCTCTCTGTTGTCTATAGGGTAAAACCAAACTTTTCACAAGTTCAAGAAGTTTGATTGAATTCGAGGTTTTTTTTACCTTACGTGTTTGCCTGCAGACAACGGCAAGACACACAATGGAGCTGCAAGACAGGTAAGACAGCTCCACGCACCCCAATGGTAACAGCAGTCTGGCTTCTGCCCTTTCCTGCTGTCTCTTTGTTGAGGGGGATGGCAGGATGGCAGGGCGGGAGAGAAGCGAGAGGCATGGAATGAGACAGAGCTCGCTCTTCTTGCCATCTCTTCTTCCCCTCTCTCATGGGGAAAGCAGGGCTTCCTGTCCCTGCCCAAATTGGATGCAATTTGGGGATGGCAGGTGGGGAGGGGTGGGGCCAGGGATACACGAGATGTGTATCTTACTTGCCTTGTAGCTCTATCGTGTGTCTCGCTGTTGTCTGCAGGCAAACACGTTGTAGGATAAAACCAAACTTCTCATGAGTTTGAAAAGTTTGATTGAACTCACAAGGCTTCTTTTACCCTACAATGAGTTTGCCTGCAGACAATGGCAAGACATGCAATGGAGCTACAAGGCAGGTAAGATACATTTCACATCTCCCCAGCCCCACCCCTCCCCACTTGCCATCCCCAAATTGCATCCAATTGGGGCAGGGACAGGAAGTCCTACCATGCCCGGTGAGAGGGGGAGAAGAGACAGAAAAAAGAGTGAGCCCTGTCTCATTCCATGCCTCTCACTTCTCCCCCACCCCCTCAATAAAGAGCCGGGCACTGTGGAAAAGGGAGCCAGGCGGGCATGGGCTTTGGGCGTCTGGGGCTGCTGGGAGTCACCAGGTGGAGAGGCAGGAGCAGGGCAGGAATTTGCAAGGGATCGCTTCCCCTTTGCCTTCTCTCCCAAAAGCGCTCCTTGGGCGCAGCCACTTCTGCAGCAGGAGACTTGCGCCTTGCACCGGCCTTTCAAAGGGTACCATAGCAGCAGCTATCCACAATTTGTTAACCCTTATTTCATCCTGATCCACTTAGCCCAGTACAGTCGGGATGAAATAAGGGTAAAAAAATTGTGGATAGCTGCTACTACAGTACCCTTCGGAAGGCCGCGCAAGGCACATGAGGCACATCACTTGGCCTTCTGCTGCAAAAGTGGCCACAATCCATGGCAAAAATGGCTGTGCTTGCTGGAGGGCTTATTTTGGGGGGAGGGCTTATATTTACGCCCACCCCAAAGATCAGGCTTGGCCTTATTTTCAGGATATGTCCTATTTTTGGAAAAACACAGTAGACTTGGACTACACTGATGTTGAATGGTTTGCCTTGGATTCAAACTGAGATCGTTCTGTCATTTTGGGGATTATATCCCAGTACTGCTTTTCCTACTCTTTTATTGACTATGAAGGCTACTCCATTTCTTCTGAGAGATTCTTGCCTGCAGTAGTATACCTGATGTTCATCTGAATTAAATTCACCCATTCCTGTCCATTTTATGATTCCTAAGATGTCAATGTTCAGTCCTGTCATTTCTTGTCATGTGCAGTAGAATGTATAAAAAGAAATGCAATTAAATACAAATGAGAATTTCTTTAAACAGGGAAGGTCTATGTTTTTTTTTTTTTTGAAGCAATCATACCGAGGGAATTCCCCGATGCATACCACTTGTAGTGGTCATCTACAAAATATGGGGTAAATTCAAAAACTGGCCTTATGCCTTCTTCTCAATAGCAAAGATCAAAGAAATTTCAGGCATGAAAAATAATTCTGGTAACTTCAAATAAATTCCATCAGAAGTCCAATACATGCTAGTATCCAATTTGCATAATAGTCTCCTTTTAAGAGATTCAATCAAGTAGGATGACTGTGTAGAACAGAATGCTTTACAGTCATAAGTCTGTTTGAGTAAATAAGAGTTTTGCAACACTTGAATGAGAGGCACACAGTGATTCTAAGTGCCAGTTGATCACTCCAATGGGTTTAACTCTTTACGCATGCTGGCAGAAGAGGCATGCTCTGGATCCCATTGGTCAAGGATTTTTGGCTGACATGGTACAGAAGAATATTCTTTTCTTTGGTGGCTCCTGTACTTCAGAATAGCATGCTTGCTAAGGTGATTAATTAGTTGTTACTTCCTCCATGTATAACCCTGTGAGGGTTTAATCCCTTGATGGATGTTCCATTCAAAGCTGGTGAAGTCACTCCATTCTAATCCCCCATCATAAACCAGTTTCCATATGAAAAGGGCAGTAACTGGTCCATTAAATAATCAAAAATTTGCTTCTATCATCGTTTGGCCTATACACACCTACCACTATTGATTTTATTCCATTGAATTCAATTTCCACTAACATGTTTCTCCCAAAATAAGATCCTGTCTTATATTTTTTGAACCCCAAATTAATTGCCTGGCCTTATTTTGGGGGATGTCTTATTATTTTGGGGATTGTTGAGCAAGACGGAGCTCCTCTTGACATCTTACCTGATTTCCAGCTCTGCCTCCCTAACCCTAACCAGAGGAAATGGCGGGGACCAGCTGTGCATGTGTGCATGTACTCAAAAGCTTGATTGGGCTTATTATCAGGGGATGTTTTATTTTAGGGGAAATAGGGTACTACAAATCTACCATATTCCTCTGCTATAAATAGCTTGGGTTTAAATTGGGGCTTTATATATAAGACAACCCCATTGATCTTTTTTACACCAGCTGATATAAATTCATCCCCTAGTTGTTTATTTGTCAAATATTTCTTTTTTTGTTTCTTGATATGTGTTTCTTGGAGACAGGCTATAACATTATGTTTCCTCAAATAATGAAATACTTTTTTATCCTTAGATCAGGCATTTGTTCTACTAAGCAAAGGAAGCAGCAAGTGAAGCTAAGCAAAATAACATCAGATACCTGTACAATTAGCACAGCTTCCCCACCCCCCTGGATGTTTGTTTTCTCCACTTCTCTTCTCTCTATATACCAATGACTGCATCTCAAACGATTCATCTGTTAAACTACTGAAGTTTGCAGATGATACATCATTGATTGGTCTCATTCAAGACAACGATGAATCCGCAGACAGATGGGAGGTTGAACAACTAGCCTTGTGGTATGACTGGAACAATCTGGAACTGAACACACTCAAAACCATAGAAATGGTGATAGACTTTAGGAAAAGCCTTCCCATACTACCACCTCTTACAATACTAGACAACACAATATCAACAGTAGAGACCTTCAAATTTCTAGGTTCTATCATATCTCAAGACCTAAAATGGACACCTAACATCAAAAATCATCAGAAAAGCACAACAGAGAATGTTCTTTCTGTGCCAACTCAGAAAGCTCAAACTGCCCAAGGAGCTGCTGATACAGTTCTACAGAGGAATTATTGAGTCTGTCATCTGCACCTCTATGACTGTCTAGTTTGGTTCTGCAACCCAACCAGACAGACACAGACTTCAGAGGATAATTAGAACTGCAGAAAAAACAATTACTACCAACCTGCCTTCCATTGAGGACCTGTATAATGCATGAGTCAAAAAGAGAGCTGTGAAAATATTTACAGATCTCTCGCATCCTGGACATAAATTGTTTCAACTCCTACCCTCAAAATGATGCTATAGAGCACTGCACATCACTCTGCTAAACAAATATTTCCCTCAGCACTGTCAAACTATTCACATTAGGCTGCATTACTATTGCTATCAGTCTTCTCATTGTTCCTGTTGTCCATTTCCTGTTGCCACTTGTGACTGCATAACTGTAACTTTGTTGCTTGTATCCTTGCAATTTATATTGATATTGATTGTTTCTTAGTATGATTTGATTGCTTATTGTACCATATGATTGTCACTGGGTGTTGTGCCTTGTGATTCTTGATGAGTGTATCTTGGCTTTTTATGTACACTGAGAGCATATGCATCAAAAACAAATTCCTTGTTTGTCCAACCACACTTGGCCAATAAAGAATTCTATTCTATTCTATTCTATTCTATTCTATTCTATTCTATTCTATTCTATTCTATTCTATTCTATTCTATTCTATTCTATTCTATTCCATTCCATTCCATTCCATTCCATTCCATTCCAATATTCCATGTGATAAACTTAATCTCCATCTTTAAGCAACATAGTAGATTCCTGTACAACTTTCTTTGCCACTTCTTCTTCTTCCTTTCTTTTTTCTCTGCTATGTCATATTCTTCAATGCCACCCTTTTGAGCTTGCACAACCACTATCTTCTTTTCTATACCCATTTCTCCATTTGGATCTGAAATTAATTTATGTCTGATCAAAAACTCCTTAGCTTTCTCTATAGAATTCAGTCTAAATATTTGTTCATGGTAGGTGAGTATCATCCCTTCCAATTTATCCCAATGTAATAAAAAATTTACAATGTAATAAAAGCATATGCTTTCCTTTTTGTCAAAATTCTAACTGGAATTTCCTTCAGAACAATAATACTTATATTTTTCATGCTCAACCTATGTTTAAAATGGCAATCCAGAAACTGGTCCCTTGATATTCTTCTTACAAAATGAACTACAACATCCCTTAGTAACTTTCTTGTGATGACAAATTTGGAGTTTATTCTGTAAATCTTGTCCAAATCAATTTCTATTTCTTTTTCCTTTTTATTAATTAACTATGCCAAGGCCTTCACCATCCTTAATCTGATATCTTCTCCTGGTTCTTCGGGTATTCCACAAAATTTTAATTGAGATTCTTTAATCCGACCTTCCAATTCAGCTTCACATAAAGAGTTTGCCTTCTCCAATTTATGCTCCATACAATCTACTCTGTATTGTTAAAAATGAAACTGTTCACCCCCTCCTCACAGCAGTCTCAGAACTTAGTGCAGAGAGTTCTTGTTTAAACTCTGAAAAACAAGTCTATAGAGTCAGCTAATAATATAAACTTAACTGAAAGCTTTAAGCCAAAAATTACAAAAGAATTTACAGGAATAGTTTCCAAAATGTGTTAGTTTCAACTTATTTCTAGCTTTTTTGTTTGGCTCAGATATTCCAAATCCAGGGGTGAAATCCAGTAGGTTCTGACAGGTTCTGGAGAACCAGTAGTGGAAACTTTGAGTAGGTTAGAGAACCAGTAGCGGAAATTTTGAGTAGTTTGGAGAACCGGCAAATACCACCTCTGGCTGGCCCCAGAGCGGGGTGGGAATGGAAATTTTGCAATACCCTTCTCCCAGGAGTGAGGAGGGAATGGGGATTTTGCAATATCTGTCCCCTGGAGTGGGGTGGGAATAATAATAATAATAATAATAATAATAATAATAATAATAATAATAATAATAAATTATTATTATTATTATTATTATTATTATTATTATTATTATTATTATTATTATTATTATTATTATTATTTTATTTCTATACCGCCCTTCTCCCAAAGGACTCAGGGCAGTGTACAATCAATTTAAAAACATGGAGATTTTACAGTATCCTTCCCCTGAAGTGGGGAGGGAATGGGGATTTTGCAGTATCCTTCCCCTGCCATGCCCACCAAGCCACGCCCACCAAGCCACACCCACAGAACTGGTAGTAAAAAAAATGAATTTCGCCACTGCCCAGATCCTCCCCCTTGCCATCCCAAAGCCTGAAGAATGACGACAGCTCCACAAAAATGGAAATGGCAGGCTGCAACTAAAGAAAGCCTCTTTCAGCATGAAAGGAAAATATGAAAAAAAAAAAACCTACTGCCTAAGAAGCAGTGGCACCCTTTAATATGATATCTTCTCCTGGTTGTTCAGATATTCAACAAAATCTTAATTGTGATTTTTAATCTGAACTTTCAGAATTATTATCTCTTCCTATTCAGCTTCACATAAAGAGTTTGTCTTCTCCAATTTATGCTCCATGCAATCTACTCTGGCTTTCACCTGTTTCACATCACCTT
Source organism: Arizona elegans (assembly GCA_022577455.1). Taxonomy (NCBI): domain Eukaryota; kingdom Metazoa; phylum Chordata; class Lepidosauria; order Squamata; family Colubridae; genus Arizona; species Arizona elegans. Next base: position 3,373,974 of record JAKOOJ010000021.1, on the reverse strand, counting down.
TCAGACATTGGAATTCTTTCCAGAGTTGCTAGCAAATCAAACGTTGCTTCAAGCTTTGTTCTGACATTTTTAATTTGCTTATGTGTTTTTAACATATACTCATCCATAAAAGTCTTTAAAAACCTAGTGCCTAAGAAGCAGTGGGCACCCTTTATTGTCCATTGAGAACGGTTGATTTTTCCATAGTGAACTTGCTTCATTGCCCTGCCCCAGTCAGGGACTCACCCGGTTACCTCTTTTTCTTCAAGAAGCAGTCTGAGAGTGCCCGGCTGCCCAGGGGAGCAAAAGGGTCAATTTCCAAAGCCTCCCCCTTTCTTGGGGGTGTGGGGTTCTTCTGGCTTAGAAAACACTCTAATCCTTAAATGGTGGAGGTTCTGGAGGAGAGCTAAGAACTCCCCTGATTTCAAAGGTGGGAGGTTCCACCAGAAGTGTCTTTGGTAAGGATTTGATATTCAGATATGCAAAATATAATATAATATAATATAATATAATATAATATAATATAATATAATATAATATAATATAATATAATATAATATAATATAATAACATAACATAACATAACATAACATAACATAACATAACATAACTTATTTATTTATTGGTTCAATTTATATGCCACCCTTCTCCGGAGACTCAGGGCGGCTTACAATGCGTTAAGCAATAGCCTTCATACTTTTGTATATACCTGCTTAGAAGGGCTTTCACCCCCCTCCAAGTGGTGTTCTTTTTTTTATACAAAGTCAGCTTATTGCCCCCATAAACCGGGTCCTCATTTTACCTATCTCGAAAGGATGAAAGGCTGAGTCAACCTTGAGCCTGGTGAGATTTGAACTTGCAGTAATTGCAGGCAGCTGGTGCTATTTAACAGCACTTTAGTTTGCTGCGCCACCAAGGCTCATAATATGATATCATATGATACGATACGATACAATACAATACAATACAATACAATATATGCACATATATAATATATGTACAAAATTGGAAAAATAATAATACACCAATGGAAGAAAATTTGATTAGAAAAGTTTTGGAGTATGCAGAGATGCATACAAAAGAAATAAAAGAAAAGGAGGAAACAGAATACTATATGGCAGGGGTGAAATCCATCAGGTTCTGACAGGTTCTGGAGAACCAGTAACAGAAACTTTGAGAAGAGAACCGGCAGCGGAAATTTTGAGTAGTTTGGAAAACCGGCAAATACCACTTCTGGCTGGCCCCAGAGTGGGGTGGAAATGGAGATTTTGCAATCTCTTTTCCCAGGAGCAGGGAGGGAATGGGGATTTTGCAGTATCCTTCCATGCCACTCTCATCAAGCCATGCCCACCAAGCCATCACCCCATGCCCACCAAGCCATGCCTACAGAACCGATAGTAAAAAAAATTGGATTTCACCACTGCTATATGGTGTGGGAGAAATGGTATGACTGGTTAGAGGAGAGGTATGAAGGGCAAGGAAAGAGTAAATGAGGAAGAGATAGGAATTGAAAAGTAGTAACAAACAAGTGGAAATGGAACGGACATAGAATGTATGATTGAAATTGAGTACATTGTTATCTTCATGTATATAAATCAATATTGGAATCATATGTATAAATGGTAAATTGAAGTAAGGGAGAAAAATGGATATGTAAGAAATGTTTACTGATGCAAAAATATTGAAAAGAAGAAGATTGTAAAAAATTCTTTTTTTGTTTAAAAAAAATCTGTTTAATAAAAATTATTTAAAAAAATAAAATTAAAAAAAATGCCAAATCCAATCTGAACATCTGGTGATTGTGTGACCAAACATAATAATATTCAGTGAGGCAGTTCCTTGAGTGCCAGTGAGTTACTACCTTGATGTAGTTGTGCTCTGAGGAAGGTGAGATCAAAGCCAGAGGTTCAATATTTCTGGACAGGTATTATCAGAAGAGTCAGACAAAAAGTGTCTCTCCCACTAAATATAGTGAAATGTAAAAAACAGAAACCCATATGTCATTGCCCATGTCAACAAAGACTATGCTAAAGTTTTGGATTTACTGGACATCTGGTGAGAAATGGGCTACAGGACTGTTGTCTAAGCAACCAGGGCCACCATCTGCAGAACTTCTAGAAGAAAAAGTGTTTACCCATCACAGTGTTGACACAGTGACTTAAATTAAAGAATTAATAATCTATTATTACAGATCAAGTCCAGGGATTACAGGACATTTGAAATGAATGCACCATTTCTGGAAAATAAAACAATATCTAGAACTGGAAATAACAAAACAGAGGCTAGCAGATGAGTGATGATTTATAATATGAAATAAAGTATTCACAGAAGCTGAATTGGAAGAACTGAAAAGGTCTACTCAGAGCAAAGAAAGCTAAGCCTTTTCAGAGGTAACTCATACTGTAGAGGCAAACCAGGAAGAATTGACAATGCAGGAAACTATGCTTAACGCATTGTAAGCCGCCCTGAGTCTCCGGAGAAGGGTGGCATATAAATTAAAGGGGAAAAAAAACCTAGCACAGCTATAGAATTGCTTTCATTTGGAAACCAAGTACCTTCTTCTCTGCCTCAAAAAGAACAAAGTCCTGTAACTGAAGAACCAGGAGAATTGAATCAAAGAATAATTGAGCATCTAGAAGAGCACAAAAACCTAAGAATAAGGTTGCCTGCATTGAAGTTTGTTCCAAATAAACAATTAGAACAAGTGTTAAGAAACACCAATATTGTAATATCAAATATAAGCACCAGCTCACTGCAAGAAACAACCCAACTAATCTAGAGCATGGTTGCAGTTTTAACTGAATACCTAAGATGCAAAATCAACAAAGAAGAATAAAGCCAAACAGTGTGCCACCAAAATGAAATATAAGGCTGGAAAATAAAATTAGCAAGGTGAGATTGATTTATTACTAAATGTCTATGCCATCCATCTTTGCAAGATAATCCTAAAGCATTTATATTCATATAATTAAAATATGATAAAGTCTTAAAACAACAAAAATGCATATATTTCAAATTTGGTTAATATTCAATTAACCAAGATGGAAGAGGGGAGTAAATTATGCATGAGGAGAAGGTAGCAACTGATTAATCCATTAACCACCATCAAGACACCAGTCCCTCCTTGGGGTCCTTGCCCATCTTTCAACCTTTCAAAGGGCCAGAAGGGTGAATGTAGATCTCACCTCAGCAGGCACGATATTCTGAAGTAAAGGAGCCACAGCAGAGAAGACTCTACTCCTGTACTCTGTCAGCCAAAATTCCTTGACCAATGGGATCCACAGCATGCCTCTTTTGCCAGCATGTGTGAACAGTTAAACCCAGTGGAATGAGATGGTTCCTCAGATAACTTGGTCTCAAATTCTTTGCAAATTTCAGCCAGGGCTCACTGAGACATCTCATTAAGTGGCACTGTGTGCCTCTCATTCAAAACTATCTGTAGAACTATTACAAAACTGCTATAAAACTATCTACTCAAACAGATTTATGACCATTAAACCTCTACACACTTATTCAAGTGTTGCAAAACTCTTATCTACTCAGAATTATGACCATGAAACATGCTGTCCTACACAATCATACGTGGTTGAATCTCTTAAAAGGAGACTATTATGCAAATTGGAAACTAGCAGTGGTGAAATCCATTTTTTTTACTACCGGTTCTGTGGGGTGGCTTGGTGGGTGTGGCTTGATGGACATGGCAAGGGAAGGATACTGCAAAATCTCCATTCTCACCCCACTCTTGTGGGAAGGATATTGTAAAATCTCCATTCCCACTTCACTCTGGGGCAAGCCAAAGGTGGTATTTGCCGGTTTTCCGTACTGCTCAAAATTTCCACTACTGGTTTTCTGAACTGCTCAAAATTTCCACTTCCGGTTCTCAAGAACCTGTCACAACCTGCTGGATTTCACCCCTGGATACTAGCATGTATTAGACTTCTGATGGAATTTAATTGAATTTACTAGAATGATTTTTTTTTGCCAACTGCACTCCTTTTTACACATTCTACTGCATATAAATTAAGATGACCAGTAAATTTACAATTTAATTGATACTTTTAGTCAGAGCTCACCATAAGATACTAAAATAGGTCAATAAATCAATAATGTCAATAAATATGTGAATACAATAATTTGTGCTATAATTTATGTTTTTATAGAGCCCAGTTATAATTGCTTTCCAGAAGGGGAAAAAAAACTTCCAAGCTCTTCAAATCTCAGGGGACAGGGCAATATAGAACATCACTGTCTCTGTACATTGTTCTCTAGCTTAACTGTCCAAGTGGGGAAGTTCTCCAACATGTACGTTTAAAGAATATCAGGCAAACATAAACTTTTCTTAAAACTTTCTCTTCATGAGCTGGTGTTTATCGTTCAGTTTAGGTCTCATCACAATGATAAAACACTTGGGGAAAAAGATGGACACCAATAAGCCAGCACTGGAGGAGATCATGGAGAAGATCTCCACAGCCAGCATATATTTTCCCCTTGTACTTAGATAGGTTGGAATAAAACACAACCAAACACTGCAGAAGACCAACATGCTAAAGGTGATGAATTTGGCTTCATTGAAACTGTCAGGTAAATTCCTAGCTAGAAAAGCAGCAGAGAAGCTAAGCAGAGCAAGAAAACCCATAAAGCCCAAAACACAGTAGAACATGACTGAGTCTTCATTGCACTCCAGGATGACTTCTTCAGACATTGACTTCATATCAAAATCTGGGTATGGTGGGGATGTTATCAGCCACACAGCACAAACACATATTTGAATAAGGGAGCACGTGAGTAGAATGACACTGACCATCTTTACCCCAACCCATTTCCTCAATCTGGAACCAGGTTTGGTAGCCATGAATGCTAAAACCACAATGAAGGTTTTGGCTAAGACACAAGAAACTGCCACAGAAAAGATGAGGCCAAAAGCTGGTTGTCGAAGAAGACAAACAATTGTATTGGGCCTCCCAACAAATAAAAAGACACAAAGGAAAGAGAGGAGAAGAGAAACTAGGAGTGTATAAGTGAGATTTCGGTTGTTGGCTTTGACGATAGGGGTATCTTTATGTTTCATGAAGATTGTAATAACCAAGGTTGTCACTGAAGAAAAACAAAGGGAAAGAACAGTCAGACTGATCCCCAAGGGTTCTTCATAGGACAAAAAGGTGATCTGCTTTGGAATGCACATATTTTTGCCGGGATTTGGATATTGATCTTCTGGACATGGAGAGCAGTCATCTTTGTCTGAAAAAGAACACAGTGGAATTGATACAGTTGATTACAGATAGTGTTGTATCCCAATGTCTTAGTCCCATTATATTTGGAAATTTCCTACCCTTCTCCTTTGATATTTTCCCTTCTGGACATAGACGGCAATCATAGCAGCAAAATGACTCCCCTTCTTTCTTAGCCTTGCTGTGTCCTGTCTCACAAGGATCATTACACAAAGATAAAGGTAATGCCTATCAATGAAAGGAGAAGAATATATTGAGATACAGAGAGGAAAGGAAGTGCTTGGAGAGTTTCTGTGGAATCAACAGATTTAAAATGAAGTATACATAATTTTAGATGTAATTGCTCTGAAATTATAATTAATTAAATCTCTACAATAATTGTATTGATAGCCTTCATTAACCATCATCACTCTTCAAAGACAATTGCTATGCTAATTAGTTAAAGTTGGTTTTCTCAACTTCTGAATTTTGATGTCAGCAAACTGATGAGATCTAGTGGTTGCAGCTCTTACTTCAAAACCATGTTAATTATGTCCATAATTAACAGTGAACCCGTAAAGAATACAATTGCTAGAAAAGTAAAAAAAAAAAAAAAAATCAGGGATGAAATTCAGCTGGTTCTATCTGGCTCAGGTGAACTGGTAATGCCGACAGTGGGCGGCTCCGCCCACATGCCCATACATTGTCATGTCCCGTTTTAGACTCTCTGTGCGTCCTCAGATTTGCGAACTGGTAGCGAAGGTAAGTGAATTTCACCCCTGGAAAAAATGTACTGATATTTCTTCTTCACCAGGACCTAGGTTAGTCAGAGATGATGCTCTGAGACTTTCATCAATAAATATATTAAAATGAATGGAGACAAATCTAGATTCAAATAGCTAACCTGGTTAAAGCCTACTGGCCATGTGATGGAATCTACAGAAATATTGAAGAACTTCTCTGCTGTGGGATCTATCACTCCAACTTTGACCCTAAGAAATGATTGGTTTGGGAATGTGATCCAGTTGATAATATCAAATCCACCAATGAATTCTCCATTTTTATCAAAGGATATCTTTTCACCAACACTGTTGTTGAATTTGACACTTCTTAGAAAAGAATGAACCTGAAAAACAGTGATATTCAGAGAGGAACAAACAGAGAACAGGACAAGGTGGGTGGGGAGAAATAATTCATATATTCAAAATATACATATGAATGTTTGTTTAAACTTAGATAATATAAACACTTTTGTATTTAAGTTGTAGACCAGTATCAAACAAATAACATTTATTTTATTTTATTTATTTATTTATTTATTTATTTATTTATTTATTTATTTATTTATTATTCCAATTTATATACTGCCCTTCTCCCGAAGGACTCAGGGCAGTGTACAGCCAAAAGTAAAAGCACACAAATATAAAATTTAAAAACGATTTAAAAGCATATTAAATAATTTGGCCCAGCTATTCAAATAAAACACCTGTTTTAAAATTTTAAAAAATTAAAAAGTTAAAAAATTATGCCAGCCCAGCTTGTTGGAATAAAAACATTTTGAGGGCACGGCGAAAGGTGCACAAGTCGGGAATCCTCCGTATCCCGGGGGGCAGTTCATTCCAGAGGGCAGGTGCCCCCATAGAGAAGGCTTTCCCCCTGGGGGTCGCCAGTTGACATTGTTTGACCGACGGCACCCGGAGGAGCCCCTCTCCATGGAAGCATACTGGCCAGTGGGAGGCTATTGGTAGCAGCAGGCAGTCTTGTAAGTACCAGGTCCTAAGCCATGGAGCGCTCTGAGGATGGTAACCAACACCTTGAATCGCACTTGGAAGACCACCGGAAGCCAGTGCAACTCATGCAGGAGGGGTGTTACATGGGAGCGCCATGTCGCTCCCACAATCACCCACGTGGCCGCATTCTGGACTAGTTGGAGCCTCCAGGTGCTCTTCAAGGGGAGCTCCATGTAGTCCATTACAGTAGTCCAGACGGGAGGTGATGAGGGCATGAGTGACTGTGCGCAAGGAGTCCCAGTCCAGAACAATCATTCTAACAAAGAGGTAGATATAACTTATCAGATTACTGACATAAAATTAACATAGAAGTGGAAAATAAATACAGCAAATAAATAAATAAAATAAAATAAAATTAAGCTCTGTAGTTTAATGGTGAAAGCTACTTAAGACAGATGAGTTGGAATAAATATATAGTAAATACTAAGATGCTTGAAACTACCATATAATTGTGTTCATTTCACACACTACAAGCTAGGCTTCAGCAATATGTGAACTGAGAACTAAGAAGTACAAATTATTTTTTTTAAAGGCAGAGGATATAGCGATTAAATTGCCAACATTTGCTGAGCAAAGTACTTCCAGAAAACCATCTACTTCTGCTTGATTCATGATGCTAAAGCCTTTAGTTAAAACCAGACATAGAACAACTGATTAATTCAAAATAGGGAAAGAGTCATTTAAATTATATGCAGAGTTAATTATATGAAATCCCAGGCTGGATGAATCACAAGACAGAATAAGCTGATATTACTTTAAATGCAGGAAACCAACCAACCAACCAATCAGAAGAGGTCTTCTAATCAAACCCTCTGCTCAAGCAGAAGATTCTATACCATTTCAGACAAGTGACTGTCCAATCTCTTCTTAAAAACTTCCAATGATGAAGAAGCCACAACGTCTGATGGCAAGCTGTTCCACTAGTTAATTGTTCTGACTGCTAGGAAGTTTCTCCTGAATTCCAGGTTGCTTTTCTCTTTGATTAGTTTCCATCCATTGTTTCTTGTCCTGCCCTCTAGTACTTTGGAAAATAAATTGACCCACTCCTCTTTGTGGCAGCGTCTCAAATACTGGAATACTGCTATCATGTCCCACCTAGTTTTTCTTTTATCTAGACTAGTCAAACCCTGAAACCATTCTCCTTATGTTTCTGTCTCAAGGCCTTTGATCATCTTTGTTGCTCTTCTTTGCACTTTTATCTTGATCAAGAACTGCTTGATGAGAGTAAAATGAGAGAGTGCCAAAGTAGGCTTAGAAAACTAAGATCATGGCATCCAGTCTCATCACTTTCTGGCAAATAGAAGGAGAAGAAATGGAAGCAATGACAGAATTGTTTTTTGGGATTCCAACAGATGCCATAAAATTAAGAGACACTTGCTTCTTGGGAGGAAATCTATGGCAAACCTACACAGCATATTAAAAAGCAGAGACATCACCTTACTGATAAAAGTCTATATAGTGAAAGCTATAGTTTTCCCAATAATAATGTTTCAGTGTGAGAATTAGACCATAAAAGACCATTACAATTTATATTGATATTGTTTCCTGATGGCTTATTTGTACCCTATGACTATCATTAAGTGTTGTACCTTATGATTCTTGACGAATGTATCTTTTCTTTTATGTACATTGAAAGCATATGCACCAAGTCAAATTTCTTGTATGTCCAATCACACTTGGCCAATAAAAAACAAATCTAAATCTGAAATATTTATGCCTTTGAATTGTGGTGTTGGAAAAGAATATTCAGAGACTCTTGGTCTGCAAGGAGAGTAAATAAATTCTGAGTATCCTTTGGAGGACTGATACTGAACAGATACTAAGCTCAAATACTTTGGACACCTAATGAGAAGAGAGGATTCATTGGAAAAAACCCTGATTGGAGGCAAAAGGAGAAGAGGACAGCAGAGAATGAGATAGTTATATAATGTCATCAATGCAATGAATATTAATTTGGGCAAATTCTGGAAGACAGTGGAGGACAGTGGGGGTCTGGGATGCGATGGTTGATGAGGTCAGAAAGACTCAGATCCAATTTAAGGCAACATTCAAATAAGAAGAGCTTGAACCTTGACCAAGAAATATGAATTGAGAAAACATTTCAGAGAAGCTATACTATATCAAACAAAGAGGATATAATGGAGAGCTGAGCACATTGCAAGATTCAGTTCTACAGCTCTTGCAAAAAAATTACTCCTGACCTACATGATGTTGATTTCTCAGTCTGGTCTATCTTTTGGGGCTGAAAATGTCTTTGAGGTCTGTATGTACGAGACAACACAGAAATATTTAAGTACAGGTGGTCCTCATTCAATGGTTGCCTGTTCAGCAATCATTTGAAATTCCAATGCTGCAGAATGTATGGAACTTATGACTTCCTTGAAATTCCAGTTGTCGGAACACCCCTGTGGTCACATGATCACAAAACTGGGAAATGGCCATTGGATTTCTGACATTTGCAGCATCCCAAAGTTACAGGATTGTGATTTGAAGCCTTCCTTGCTGGCTTTCCTCAAGCAAAGTCAATGAGGAAGCTGGAAGTAAGTTGGAAGTTATAATCCATGAGGTGCTTAAATACCTGGGTAGTCCTTGCTTAACAAAGGTAACTGGTAACTGCTGGAATTGCTTTTGCTAAGCTTCATGGTCAAATGACAGCATATTTTATCACTTACTGATGGAAATTCAGGCTCTAATTATATAGTTAAGTAAGGACAATCTCTAAAATGTACAGTATAATGGAACACAGATTTACTTTTAGAATATAAAATCTAAAATTAATCTGGAAAATTATGTTTAGAAACCATAGTCTACCCATGAAACAAAGTCTAAATAGAAGAAGTTAAGCAATGAGAATTGATGATCAAAAGGCAATGCCCTTTCTCTCATTTGATGTGCTCAAAGAGAGGCAGAATCAAAAACTGCTGAGATGCTGAAATTTGAAATCTTGCATTAAGCAAGGGCTAGTGCTTAAATATCCATTTTTAAATCAATGATTCTTTCATCGCTTGTGAGTAGATATGTCTCACAAAAAGTAGGCTCAAAATATAATTCTACCTTAGTCCTCTTTTATGAAGCCACCTGAGATGTTAAAAACACTTTCACTCTCTTCCCTTCTCTTCCTAGAACCCTGTTCCTAGAAGCATCTAAGGCTGTTCTCATTCTTCTCCATTCATTTGCTCTAAAACTATGTATATTTTGCTGTTAATTTCTGTGTATAGAAATACGGATGACTTTTTAATGGTCTGTGAAGAGGTTGTACTATCAACAATCAAAGTACTGCCTGTGATTAAAAGCAATTATCCCAAAGAAAGCATCTAGAAGAAAAAGTAACTACTGCACATCAGGTGAATGGAATAGATCACCTCATGCTATTTATTAATAGACTGAACTTATGGCAGAGTTATGGAATGTAGTAAGGAGGTGAATTCTCTGAAGGGAAGGGATGTTTTTCAGACAAGTAAAAGGCAACTTGGTTCAAAAATTATGTATGTGAGAAAGAAAATGAAAACTCCCCTTCCTGAATAGTTCACAGACTATGGAATGGATACATATGTTAAAGTGTTCAGTCTGGCAAGATTTTGTCTATAGGTATGAAACAAGAAAGTAATTATATGCCATTCTAAATTTTGGGCTTCAGAGGCGGTTAATTTCATGGACAGAAGTATATTCTAGGAGATGTGGTTACAATTTTGTAGAATACCACTTACAATTTTAACATAAGCATAACAAGTTTTCAGTTGGTTAATCTATTACTATATACAGTATCTCACATTTAAACCTAGTGTCAATCCCTCAAAAATTATTGTTCACTAAAGTTTATGGACACATCTTGCAATTGCAGATATGATGGTTTCTGCACCACAAATTTACCTGCCACCACCCTTGATTATGAAACGGTTTCCTCCCTCCTTTCACGATTGCTGTTTCTCTGGATTTGGATATGTGCAGAAATTGCAAAGCATGTGCCACAGCATAGACTGCATTGTAAATATTGTAACTCTGACCACTCATTAGTGTCTCAAACACAGATGTGGGAAGAATCTGAAGCCTCTCCTGTCCAGTACATTTCTTCTCAGAGGTCTCAGTTTTTGAGTTTGGGAAGAAACAATCAAATGCCTGTTCCCAAAAATCTTTTCGAAAATGATCATGCTGGTTGTTGTTGTTTGGATTTAAGTTTTGAATAAATTCTTGGAAATCTTGGACCTCCTTTGTGTGAACTGCAAAAGATAAAGCCCCATGTAGGAAATGAATATCCCAAGATTTATGAATGGAAACTGAAGTGTAATCTGACTGAGCAGTTATAAGCCAAATCTTAGTCTTCTTTGGTATGTCTTCCACTTCTGAGAACTGGAGGCAACTACTCAGGACTGATATGGACTGACTTTCACCATATAAGATTATCACATTGGCTATGCTGTTCATGAGAACATGGTATATATGTAGTCCTTGATCTACCGTATCAATAAAATCACTGTAAAAGGCTGCATTTGGTAACTCTTCTATGAATTCAACGCAGATGCCATGCTTGGAAAATATGGGGAGCACCTCCTGGATGAATTTCTCTCCTTTCTCATCCCTTACTATAAGAATTCCAATCCAAATCCATCTAAAATACAGCAATAACTGCAGGAGGCCCTTATGTTGGTGGGATTCATTCGGAAATATTTGTTGAAAGAAAACTGCTTGAGTGTCTTTATCCATGACTGGAGCAGAGCCATATATCAACTACAGAAAAATAAACATATGGAATTGCAAAGGTCTATGTGAGCCTCTGAAAATGTGTACATTCACTTGAGTCTTTGGGTATCTTTATATACTGAAACATTATGCAACTAGCTGTGTTTATTAGGAAAGATCAACGAAGATGTCACTCTTGAAGTATCAGTAAATACATTTTTGTGGAAGTAGTGTCATTGTGAATATTTCAGATTTGAGCCTTAATTCAGTATCTGGAATTTGCTATGTCAGATAGCCTCACCATCTGTTCAGACTTATGATTATTCATACTATTATGCCAACTTTATCAAGCAAAAGTAATATCTAGGAATCTGAAAGGTCTCTTCTTTTTACAGAGAGAACCATATAGATGTCTTTGGAGTTATGGCATAAAGTATAGCTACAGCAAATCTTACCTGAGGAACTTTGTAGTTGCACAATATAGTTGCCATGTGAAGAGAAATATCAGGTGCCCCAATTACTGCAGCCAAAGTATTTGTGATCCCACACTTGTAGTTAGGGATGAATTTTCCCTGAGTGAAAGGCAGAAGCATTGAGGCAAAGTAAGTCCAGCTTGGACTAAAATTGCTGTTAAAAATGTGGAAGCCCAGCGTGATGTTGGGTAGAATCTGAGGGTTTTCATTAATCTGTTTTATAGTAAATGCTAAGGCCAGGATATGCTGGTAATTCTGAAAAACTATTCTGTAAAACAATTTTTTAAAAAAACATTAAGAAAGGCCTGTTTCACATTATGTGAAACATAATTGTTAAAAGAACCTTGGTAGTACAGTGGTCTAAGGCACCCTGTTATTAAGCTGGTTATTAAGACCAGCTGCCTGCAATTACTGCAGGTTCGAATCTCGCCAAGGCTCAAGGTTGACTCAGCCTTCCATCCTTTCTAAGGTAGGTAAATTGAGGACCCAGTTGTGGGGGCAATAAGTTGACTTTGTATAAATATACAAAAGAATGAAGGCTATTGCTTAGCACATTGTAAGCTGCCCTGAGTCTCCAGAGAAGGGCGGCATATAAATCAAAATTTAAAAAAAATGTGCCTTGCAATCCTTCAGTCCAGCATATTTTGTGGAATGTGTTTAATAATTCTTATTTCTATATTTTAGTATGTCAGAATGGTCCACTTCCAAACCACAGCGTTTAAGAATAGCTTATATGCAGAAGGAAATTTCTCCATTTTGGTACCAGAAATATCAATGAGAAAGCTTATCATGGGAAATATATGCTTTCACTTTCTTAATAGTAGTAACAATGGCATAAATAAAGACATACATACCTATATATTAATACATATTACGATGTGATTTATTATAAATGGAAATTTGATCTCTATTTTGATTATTTCAACTTTATCTGAAAACTGAAGTAAAATATAACTTTACATAAAATAAACCTAAACAGCCTATTTTAGATGTTCCTTTCTGGTTTTTTTGCCATTAGAGGAAAATATTTCAAGCATCATGTGATTTACCAGCAACGTTCAGAGCTGACAATAAATTAATGATATACTTACATAAGTCCATCATGAAATGCCTGAGAAGGATGTTGACTAAAATCAATGGGGTCAGAAAATATCAAGAATGCAGAAATAATGCCAGCAATATTAATGTCTCCAGGCTGATGATAGGTGTGCCGAATAGGAAGAGGCTCCTGAAAGTCGCATTGAAGGCTAGGATTCTTGCATGTAACTTCAGGCAATACTATTAAGAGTAACTCCACCAACACTAACATCTTCCATGAGTGTCTTCTTTCTGTGTACAAATGCCTCTGTCTGCTACAAGATCTTCAAAGTAGATCAGACTGATCTGCCTCCTGGATATGTTTTTCAGACCAAACTAGGGAGTATAACATACTAACAAATCAACTCAGAGAGCTTTGGGGTTCTCAGTCATGGGTTGGTATAGGATGGGGATAATAAATACCATTATTCTGTGTTAGTTCCTCCAATTTTCATGGAGTCCCATAGGATTTGGAAGAGAAAAGTGACTAATTTCATAATGATAGTAAGACAGTCACATATGTGAACAACTTCAAAACATGTGAGGACTTGTAGAGGGAGGAACGTATGAGCCACAAGACAAAAAATAAAATCATTAGATCCATAAAGTGAAATAGAGATATAAATATATGTATGTGTAAGGGCATTACTGTAATTCTTTTTTTTTTACAAGTTTTATTGTTTTTTTTTTCTTTTCTCCTCTCCCACCTTCACCCACATCTTTCTCTTTTCTTTTTGAACAGAGTGTTGGTAGTTTCTTATCTTATACAACTAGTCAAATTCAAAGACATTTTACTCAATTACAATTTTTGTCAATATCGTCTTTCCCCCTTTCCTTTTTTTTGAATATACCTCAGTATTTCTATACTTGCATATATAAACACTTTCTTCATTGATCCCTAAATTCTAACTTTGCTAGTTGTACCTATTTATTCTCTTTTATTCTTTAACAATTCATTCTTTTTCCTAATATATTTATATTTGTTTGTTCAGAGCTGCCTTTCTTCCACTTCATCTTTTTTTATTGTACAGCAATCTTTCTCCTCAAACCTAGCCTCTCTCTCTTCTCCTTCCAACTTTCTTTCCCCACCTTCTTCTCTTCTCTACTTCCCCTTCCCTTCTCTGTATCATTCCAATTTTAGTATATGTGCTGCCGAAGCGAGCACAACTGTAATTCTATTCTATTCTATTCTATTCTATTCTATTCTATTCTATTCTATTCTATTCTATTCTATTCTATTCTATTCTATTCTATTCTATTCTATTCTATAAATATTAAGACTGCCTGTTTCTAATTATGATATTGTAGGTATTCGGTAATATTTATTCTGTTCTGTTCTGTTCCGTTCCGTTCCGTTCCGTTCCATTCAATTCCATTCTTCTAAAAATATTAAGGCTCCCTGTTTCTCATTATGATATTGTAAGTATACAATAATATTTAAGATAGTACTCATAATATGTCTTAGCTATATTTTTGGCAGAAAGCCCACTTGGTCTTCATGTAAAATCTTCTTTAGTCTTTCTGCCAAAATGGCAGCAAAGAGTTTGTAATCCTTGTTGAATAATGAAATTGGTCTACAATTCTTTGTCTTTGTAAGATCTTGACCTTCCTAGGGTAGCAACACAATGTTGGCTTCTTTCCACATCTGGGATATCTTTTCCTCCTGTAGTATATCATTCATTGTGTCCTTTATTTGTTGGAGAAGTTCATCATCAAAGTACTTATAATATTGGCTTGTAAGACTATCTGGGCCTGGGGCTTTGTGTGGCTTCATTTTTTTTTAATGGCTTCTGATATCTCAAAAATATAAAAAAAATATAAAAATCAAATAAAATAAATAAATAAATAAATAAATAAATAAATAAAAGCAGTTATCTGATCATTGATACGTTGCCTCTGAATTTCTGATAGTTTAGGCAGATGTTGTCTTCAAAGATATTCATCTATTTTTGACATATCAAACTCCTGTCTTTTGTACAAATTTGAATATAAATTATGAAAGGACTTTTTAATAAGTTCATTGTCTGTTATTACATTACCGTCTTCATAAATTTTTCCAATCATTTGCCTTTCCTTTCTTAATTTATATGCCAACCATCTCCCTGGTTTATTTGGAAACTTGAAGTGTCTCTTGTCTGTATAGTTCAACTTTGTTTATATTTCCTGTACTGTTAACATAGACAGTAGTTGCCATAACAATTTGATATGGTATAAAATTTTAAGATCCATGGGTGTAATTTGCAGTTGAGTTTCTTTCTTGCATCCAATATCCTTTTCCTGGGATTTTTTCCTCTCTAAACAATTGTGCTGTATAAAATAGCCCCTCATAACCACTTTACTAGCATCGCATGCTGTCGTTAAGCTTGTTCCTTTGCTTAAATGATTCTCAAAGTACTCTTGCAGTTTCTTTTTACAGTCTTTTACAATCCTTTCCTTTTCTAAAATAGTTTCATTTAATATCCATCTAAAACTCGAGCTCTTTCCTTGGAATATTGCATTCAGTTTTGGTTGCCATGATGTAAAAAAGATGTTGAGACTCTAGAAAGAGTGCAGAGAAGAGCAACAAAGATGATTAGGAGACTGGAGGCTAAAACTTACGAAGAACGGTTGCAGGAACTGGGTATGTCTAGCTTAATGAAAAGAAGGACTAGGGGAGACATGATAGCAGTGTTCCAATATCTCAGGGGTTGCCACAAAGAAGAGGGAGTCAAATTATTCTTCAAAGCACCTGAGGGTAGAACAAGAAGCAATGGGCAGAAACTAATCAAGGAGAGAAGCAATTTAGAACTAAGGAGAAATTTCCTGACAGTTAGAACAATTAATAAGTAGAACAACTTGCCTGCAGAAGTTGTAAATGCTCCAACACTGGAAATTTTTAAGAAGATGTTGGATAACCATTTGTCTGAAGTGGTATAGGGTTTCCTGCCTGGGCAGGGGATTAGACTAGAAGACCTCCAAGGTCCTTCCATTCCTCTTAAAACCAGAAACATAGGATTATGATCAGAAAAAGATTTAGGCAGAATGTCCACTTTCAGAATTTTATTTGTGTGATTGTTAGATATCCATATAATATCAATCCTTGAAAAGGATTTATGTCTTTCAGAAAAAAAGGTATATTTTATCCATTTTTATATCTCCTTGAATCTATTAATATTAAATTGTCCATCATCTCAAAGAAAGTCTTTGATAATTTACCCTGTAAGGGTTTAATCCCCTTGTTAGATTTGTATCCAAAACTGGTGTAGTCATTCCATTCCAATTCCCCATCATCAGCCAATTTCCGTATGAAAAGGGCAGTAACTGGTCCATTAAAAATTCAAAAAAAAAAATGCTTCTATCATCATTTGGCCAATACACACCAACCACCATTGATTTTATTCCATTGAGTTCAATTTCCACTACTACAAATCTACCCTATTCATCCGCTATAAGTAGCTTGGGTTTAAACTGGGGTTTCATATATAAGACAACTCCATTGATCTTTTTTACATCAGCTGATATAAATTCATCCCCTACTTGTTTATTTGTCAAATATTTCTTATCTTGTTTCTTGATATGTGTTTCTTGGAAACAGACTATATCAACATAAAGTTTTCTCAGATAATGAAATATTGTTTATGCTTAGATGGGGCATTGCTCCACTAATATTCCATATGGTAAACTTAATCTCCATCTTTAAGCAACATAGTAGATTCCTGTACAACTGTCTTGGCCACATCTTCTTCTTTCCTTCTTTTTCTCTCTGCCATGTCATCTTCTTCAATGCCACCTTTTTGACCTTGCTCAACCACTGATATTTTTTCAATACCCATTTCTCCATCCCGAGCTCAAATTAATTTATGTTTGATCAAAAGGTCTTTAGCTTTCTCTATAGAATTCAGTCTAAATCTTTGCTCATGGTAGGTGAGTATCACCCATTCCAACTTATCCTAACAGAATAAATTTTTCTCTGCTTCAATTGTCAGTAACGAATTCAAACTGGAATTTCCTTCAGAACAATAATATCTATATTTTCTCAACCTGTTTTTAAAATGGCAATCCAGAACCTGGTCCCTTGTTATTCTTCTTACAAAATGAACTACAACATCCCTTGGTAACTTTCTCGTGATGGTAAATCTGGAGTTTATTCTGTAAATCTTGTCCAAATCAATTTCCATTTCTTTTTCCTCTTTATTAATTAACTGGGCCAAAGCCTTCACCATCCTTAATCTGATACCTTCTCCTGGTTGTTCAGGTATCTTAATTTGGATTTTTAATCTGAGCTTCAAGAATTATTCTCTCTTCCAATTCAGCTTCACATAAAGAGTTTATCTTCTCCAATTTATGCTCCATACAATCTACTCTGGCTTTCATCTGTTCATATCTCCTTTCAGACATTGGAATTCTTCCCAGAGTTCCCTTGCTAGCAAATCAAACTTTGCTTCAAGCTTTGTTCTGACATTTTGAATTTGCTTATGTGTTTTTAACATATACTCATTCATAAAAGGCTTTAAAAACCTAGTGCCTAAGAAGCAGTGGCACCCTTTATTGTCCATTGAGAATGGCTGATTCTTCCATAGTGAACTTGCTTGATTGCTCTGCCCCAGTCAGGGAATCACCCGATTACCTCTTTTTCTTTTTCTTTTTTTTATAGAAAAAGTTTTTCAAATACAAATTTTTCCCCCTTTTCCTCCCCCTCCTCCCTAATCTCCCCTCCCCCTCCCCTCCCCCGTGGCTTCTCCAAAATAAAACCCAAATTAATAACAGATTATATAATACTTTACCATCCTTTTTACTCCACCCCCCCATATGCTGACCCTTTCTTTCTAACAATATTATTATATCCCCCTTATACTATACATTTCAAAGCAACATTCAGCTGTAAAATTATATAACAAATCCTAATTTGGCAATTTCAGCTCATAATCTATCCATTTCCTCCTCCCCCATACATATATCTCTTAATTCAAATCTTTTATATATATTAATATAGCATAACATCCCTTTTCCTAAACTAAACAATCAGTAAGCTAACCTATCTCCACCCTTCTAACAATATTATTATATCCCCCTTATACTATACATTTCAAAGCAACATTCGACCTCTTTTTCTTCAAGAAGCAATCTGAGAATGCCCAGCTGCCCAGGGGAGACAAAGGGTCAATTTCCAAAGTCTCCCCCTATCCTGGGGGTGTGAGTACTTCTGGCTTAGAAAACACTCTAAACCTAAAACTGTGGAGGGTCTGTAGGAGACCTAAGAACTCCCCTGACTTCAAAGGTGGGAGGTTCCACCAGAAGAGTTTTTAGTAAGGATTTGATATGCAGATAATAATGCCAAATCCAATCTGTACATCTGGTGATTGTGCGACAACACATAATAATCCCCAGTGAGGCAGTTCCTTGAGTGCCAGTGAGGTACTACCTTGATGTAGTTGTGCTCTGAGGAAGATTAGATCAAAACCAGAGGTTCAATAGACTTATGGTCATGGGGGATTTCAACCTGCCGTCCACAGGTGAGGCATCTGAGGTGGCTTGGGAGTTCATGGCTTCCATGACGGCCATGGACCTGACCCAGTTAATTTCTGGCCCTACGCACACGGGGGGAAACACACTGGACCTGGTTTTTGTCTCTGGACAGTGGTTGAGTGATCTTGAGATAGGGGACATAGTTATTGAGCCCTTGTCATGGTCGGATCACTCTCTCCTGCACCTTGACCTTCGAACCGCAGTACCCCGCCGCAGGGAGGCGGAACCGGTAAGATAGTACCGCCCCAGGCGCCTGATGGAACCTGAAAGGTTCCAGAGGGAGCTTGGGCCAATCCCCGAGGATCTTGCACACGCCTCGACTGGAGACCTAGTGGCCGCTTGGGATAGAGCGGCCGCTGGAGCTCTGGATCGAGTCATGCCTTTGCGGCCTCTGACCCAGCGCCATTCTCACCTGGCTCCTTGGTTCACTGAGGAGCTGAGGGAGATGAAGCGCCGGAAAAGACGCCTAGAGAGCAGTTGGAGGGCTAGTCTTTCTGAATCGGACCGGACACTGGTAAGATCTCATATTAAGAATTACCTAGTGGCGATAAAAGCAGCAAAATGTACTCATTGTGCTGCTCTTATTGCGTCATCAGATAATCGCCCGGCCGCCCTGTTTAGGGTGACCCGCTCCCTGCTCCACCAGGAAGCGCGGGAGGACCCCTTGGAGGGAAGAGCCGAGGACTTCGTACAATATCTGCATGACAAAATCACTCAGATTCGGGAAGGACTGGACTCCAACTGGGTAGGTCCAGCGAGGGTGACGGGGGCAGGTCTTGAGAATATTATCTGGGACGAGTTTGATCCTGTGACCCCAGATGACGTGGACAGGATTCTGGGTAGGCTGAATGCAACCACATGTTTTTTGGACCCGTGTCCCTCCTGATTAGTACTGGCTTCCCGGGAGGTGACGCGAGGCTGGCTCCAGGGGATTATAAATGCTTCATTGGGTGAGGGTGCCTTCCCCGCCGCCTTGAAGGAGGCGGTGATGAGGCCTCTCCTCAAGAAGCCTTCCCTGGACCCGGCAGTATTGGCTAATTATCGTCCAGTCTCCAACCTCCGCTTCGTTGCGAAGGTTGTTGAGAGTGTGGTTGCACGACAGCTTCCCCAGTACCTGGATGAATCGTCGTATCTAGATCCGTTCCAGTCGGGTTTCAGGCCTGGGTACAGCACAGAAACGGCATTGGTCGCGTTGGTTGATGATCTCTGGAGGGCTCGGGACAGGGATTGCTCCTCTGTCTTGGTCCTGTTAGATCTCTCAGCGGCTTTTGATACCATCGACCATGGTATCATGCTGCACCGGTTGGAAGAGTTGGGGGTGGGAGGCACCGTATTACGGTGGTTCTCCTCCTTTCTCTCTGACCGGTCGCAGTCTGTGTTGACAGGGGGGCAGAGATCGACCCCGAGGCCCCTCATATGTGGGGTGCCGCAGGGATCGGTCCTCTCGCCCCTTTTGTTCAACATTTATGTAAAGCCGCTGGGCGAGATCATCCGTGGTTTCGGGGTGAAGTACCACCAGTACTCTGACGACACCCAGCTGTACATCTCCACCCCGGACCACTCCAACGATGCCCTTGAAGTGATGTCCCGGTGCCTGGAGGCCGTACGGATCTGGATGGGGAGGAACAGGCTCAGGCTCAACCCATCCAAGACTGAGTGGCTGTGGTTTCCGACGTCCCGATATAGTCAGCTGGTGCCATCGCTGACTATTGGGGGCGAATCATTGGCCCCCACGGAAAGGGCTCGCAACTTGGGCGTCCTCCTGGATTCACGGCTGTCTCTAGAAGAGCACCTGACGGCCGTGGCCGGGAGGATTTTTCATCAGGTTCGCCTGATTCGCCAGTTGTGTCCCTTTCTAGATCGGGACTCTCTACACACGGTCACTCATGCCCTCGTCACCTCTCGTCTGGACTATTGTAACGTTCTCTACATGGGGCTCCCCTTGAGGTACACTCGGAGGCTCCAACTGGCGCAGAGTGTGGCCGCGCGGGTGGTTATGGGAGCAACGTGGAGCTCCCATATAACACCTCTCCTGCGTGAGCTGCACTGGCTCCCGGTGGTCTTCCGAGTGCGCTTCAAGGTTTGGTTACCACCTTTAAAGCGCTCCATGGCTTAGGACCTGGTTATCTATGGGACCGCCTACTACCACAAATAGCCTCCCACCGGCCAGTACGCTCCCATAGAGAGGGGCTCCTCCGGGTGCCGTCAGCCAAACAATGTCGACTGGCGGCCCCTAGGGGGAGAGCCTTCTCTGTGGGGGCACCTACGATCTGGAACGAGCTCCCCCCGGAGATACGGAGGATCCCGGATCTGCGCACCTTCCGCCGTGCACTTAAAACGTTTTTATTCCATCAAGCTGGCCTGGCCTAAATCTTCTCCTTTTTAAAATTTTTAAATTTTAAATTTAAATTTTAAACATGAATTTGATATTATGGGATATTTTTAAAATTTAGCCAAACTGTTTAATCTGTTTTAACCTATTTTAAATTTTGTATTTTCTGTGTTTTTATCTTTTGGCTGTTCACCGCCCTGAGTCCTTCGGGAGAAGGGCGGTATAGAAATCTAATAAAACAATAAAACAAACAAACAATATTTCTGGACAGGTCTCATCAGAAGAATCAGAGAAAAAGTGTCTGTCCCATTAAATATAATGAAATGTAAAAAACAGAAACCCATATGTCATTGCCTATGTCAACAAAGACTATGCTAAAGTTTTGGATTTACTGGACATCTGGTGAGAAATGGGCTACAGGACTGTTGTCTAAGCAACCAGGGCCACCATCTGCAGAACTTCTAGAAGAAAAAGTGTTTACCCATCACAGTGTTGACACAGTGACTTAAATTAAAGAAATAATAATCTATTATTACAGATCAAGTCCAGGGATTACAGGACATTTGAAATAAATGCACCATTTCTGGAAAATAAAATAATATCTAGAATTGGAAATAACAAACAGAGGCTAGCAGATGAGTGATGATTTATAATATGAAATAAAGTATTCACAGAAGCTGAATTGGAAGAACTGAAAAGAGCAAAGAAATCTAAGCCTTGCCAGAGATAATTCACACTGTAGGGGCAAACCAGGAGAAATTGGTAATGCAGGAAACTAACACAGCTATAGAATTTTTTTTTTCATTTGGAAAAGAAAAAAGAACAAAATCCTGTAACTAAAGAACTGGAAGAATTGAATCAAAGAATAATTGAGCACCTAGAAGAGCACAAAAACCACAGAATAAGGTTCCCTGTGTTGATGCTTGTTCCAAAGAAACAACTAGCACAAGCATTAAAAGACACCAATACTGTAATATTAAATGCAATCTTTGTAATATCAAATCAAATATAAGCACCAGCTCACTGTAAGAAACAAACCAACTAATGTACAGCACAGTTCCAGTTATAACTGAATGCCTAGGATTCAAAATGGACAAAGAAGAAAAAGCCAAACAGTGTGCCACAAAATGAAACATCAGGCTGGAAAATAAGGTTAGAAAGCTGAGATTTATGTATTACTAAATGTCTGTGCCATCCATCTTACCAAGATGACCCTAAGCAGTTTATATTCATATTATTAAAATATGATAAAGAATCCTGAAACAACAAAATATTCACATATTTAAAATTAAGTTAAAATTCAATTAACCAAGATGGGGGAAGGGAGTAAAGTATTCACAAGGAGGAGGTAGAAACTAATTAATCACTTCAGCAGGTATGATATTCTGAAGTACCCATTAATACAGTTCCTCATGTTGTGGTGACCCCCAACCAGGAGTGGGTGTGGCTTATTTTGTGGGTCACGGCATTAGGAAGGTTGAGAACCACTGCTATAGAAGGAATGGAAGAGGAACAAAAGGGAAGAGAGAAACTGGAAAGAGAAAAATTGGAGAGAGAAGGAGCAAGGGGAAAAACACAACAAATAACAAGGAACAGAAGCAAACAAAAGACAACTAATAAATAAGGAAGATGGAACAGGAAATAAAAATGATTTCGATAAATATAAATGGATTGAACACTCCAATTAAAAGAACACAAACATTTGCTAAACTATATAAACTGGAAATGGATATAATTAGTTTACAAGAAGTTCACATCAAAAAAAGACATCAAAAAATATTAGAAAACACAAGATTAGGAAACCTTTATACTTCACTATCAGATCAAAAAAAAGAGGTATTGCGGTTTACATTAAGAAGCATCTAAAACAAAACAGATTTATGCAGACGATGAGGGAAGAATCCTAATGATTGAAATACAAACAGAGTCTAAAATGATATTATTGATTTCAATTTATGCACCAAATGAAAACCAACGGGCCTTCTATAAAAATGTACACAATAAAGTAAAAGATTTGGATTATGAAAACATTTGCCTTGTAGGTGACTTTAATGCAATTTTAGATACTAAAAAAGATTACAAAAGCACCAAGAAAAATAAAACTAGGAAAAAAAACCCTACCAGACACTTTTATGGAAATGGCGCAAGAGCTATGCCTACAAGATGCATGGAGAGAAATAAATAAGGAAAAAAACCAGTATACGTTTTATTCTAATCCACATTTATCTTGGTCCAGGATAGACATGGCCTGGATGACAACAGACCTTAGAAAAGATTTGGAAGAAATAGAAATATCGACAAACATATGGGCAGATCATAGCCCGCTAAAAATAATTTGGAAAGGATATCGAAAGAAAAAGAGATGGATGATGAATGTCAAAATCTTAAAAGAGAAAGATTATATACAAATGAGAGAAAAAGAAATGAAAATTTTCTTTGAGATTAATTGTAAAGAGCAAACCTCTCTCCAAAATCTGTGGGACACGGTGAAAGCTTACATAAGAGATCTGACAATAGCATATTCGGCGAAGAAAAATAAAGATAAACAACAGAAAAGAGATAAATTGTTCAAAGAACTTAAGGAACATGAATACAAACTACAAAATGAACCACAAAACAAAAAAGTCAAGGAAAAAATAGGTTTGATAAAACATGAAATAAATCTGATCATACAAATAGAAATAGCTAGGAAAATTAAATTAGTGAAACAAAACTATTTCGAACATGCTAACAAGACAGGCCGATGGTTGGCATATAAATTGAAGAAAGAAAAGGAAAAACGGACCATACATCAATTCAAGACAACACTGGAGAGATACAATACAGGAATATGGACAAAAAGAATATAGCAAGAGCATTTTTCCAAAAATTATATGAACAGGAAGAACCCTCGGAAAAAGACATTAGACAATACCTAAGAGAAGTTGAGATTAAAGAATTAACAGAGACATATAGAGACCTATTGGATAGGCCAATTTCAATGATAGAACTTATTGCGGCAAGGAATAAACAGAAAATAAATAAAATTCCAGGACCGGATGGAATACCAGCAGAGTTCTATAAGAACTGCCAGCATTCAATAGATGAAATCCTGCTTGAAGTATTTAATGATGTAATTATGGAAGCCAAAATTCCAAACTCTTGGACAGAAGCTATCATTACGCTAATACCTAAAGAAGAAGCAGATCACACACAGATTCAAAATTATAGACCGATATCTTTGCTGAATGTGGATTACAAATTATTTACATCAATCATCACAGAAAGAATCAAGAAAATAATTAAAGATTATATACACCTGGACCAAAATGGCTTTATCCCAAAGAGACAGTTAAAAAATAACATGAGACTAATAATCGACATATTAGAATATTATGAATTGAACATAGATAAACAAGTGGCCTTAATTTTTCTAGATGCCCAGAAGGCATTTGACAATCTTAATTGGAAATTTTTCACTCTACAATTGGAAGCCATGAAATTTGGGGATAAATTCATAAATATGATAAAAAGAATATTCTCCTGCTAGACAGCGAAAATAACAATTAACGGTGACTTAACAGAACAATTCCCAATATTAAAAGGGGTGAGGCAGTCATGTCTCCTGTCCCCCCGATTATTTACACTAGCCCTGGAAATCCTTCTAAAAGAAATTAGAAGAGATAATGAAATAAAAGGCCTAAAGATCAAACGTGAAGAGTACAAACTCCAAGCTTTTGCTGATGATATTGTATTCATTACAGAACAACCAATAACAATCGGCACCAAGTTACTAGACAAGATAGAGAAATACGGGAGAGTAGCTGGGCTCAAAATTAATAAACAGAAAGCAAAAATATTGACTAAGAACCTTACCAATCAACAAGAAAAACAATTGGAAGAGAAATTAGGCATACAAATGACAAAAAGAGTAAAATACCTAGGGATATGGCTGACCAATAAAAGTTCATCAATTAGAGAAGATAATTATGATAAAACAACAAAACAAATTAAGAAAGACTTAGAAATTTGGAAAAACAGCTATCTCTTTTGGGAAGATTCGCCTCCTTTAAAATGAATGTGGTTTTGTTTTGTTTTTTTTGGGTTTTTTTTTTTGTTTTTTTGTTGGAGCATTGTGCTTTTTTTTTCTTTTTTTTTCTCCAGTAATTAGCCTCATTGTATGGTTGAGTTGAACATCAATAAGTCCTGTATGTGAGCTGTTTTTTTTTTCTTCAATTTTTATTTATAAGTACAAATTAAACAGAACAATGAAACATACAAAACATAAAAACATACAAACATCCATTTCAATACATGTCCAGTTTGTCGCAACTATAATATACATTTCTCTTTGTATTTTGACTCTTCCTTATTTGGTCATTCCCTTTTATCTATCTAATATTGATCTTTGATGACCTATGTCTGTTCTTTGTTTCCATCATATTATATTTGGTCATTTTATTTACTTCCTATTGCTTCATCTCTTTCCTATCTTTCAACCTACTATACCACTTTTCCCATACTAAGTAAAAGTCATGTTCTTCCCTATTTTGTAATTCCTTTGTGAGTATCTAATTCCGCACATTCCATAATTTTATTGATTACTTTATCTGGTGTTGGTATATCACTACTCTTCCAGTGTTGCACGTATAGTATTTGTGCTGCTGTTATCATATGTATAATTAAATAGGTTGTTTCTTTTTCATAGTATCCATTCACTATGCCTGATGTGAACTTCTTGTAGACGAATTATATCCATCTCCAGTTTATATAATTTAGCAAATGTTCGTGTTCTTTTAATTGGGGTGTTCAATCCATTTATATCTATCAAAATCATTTTTATTTCCTGTTCCATTTTCCTTCTTATTTATTAGTTGTCTTTTGTTTGCTTCTGTTCCTTGTTATTCATTGTGTTTTTCCCCTTGCTCCTCTCTCCAATTTTTCTCTTTCCAGTTTCTCTCTTCCCTTTTGTTCCTCTTCCGTTCCTTCTATAGGTTGTTCTTCCTGGCTCTTATTTTCTGACTCCTCTCTGGTTTCTTGCTCTTCTTCCATGACAAAATACTGATCAAAAAAATTTTGGGCTCCCTCTAGGTTGTCTATCCTCATTTTCTTATCTTGCCATGAGATCAAAATGCCATCTGGTAGTAACCAACGAAACATCACTTTATGCTTGTTTAGTTGTGATGTGAGGAAGCTGTAGTTTTTCCTCTGGTCTCTCACACGTCTCGGGATTTGTTTTAGTGTTATTATTTCTTTCCCTTTGTGGTACATCGCCCGTCCCTCATTTTTCTGTATATCTCTTCTTTTATTGTTTTCTTCATAAATCGGACATGTACCTCTTTTGGGAGTTTGTTCCTATGAGCATAATTAGTATGCACCCTGTAGATTTTGTCAATATCTCTTCTTATATCATTTTTATCTCTCTGCAATGCTTCTGCGAAGATCTCCATCATAATCTCTCCCAGGTCTTCCTCTTTGGTCTCCGTTATATTCTGGAACCTTAAATAAAATGATGCTTTTTCCATTTCCAGAAATGTAAGTGAGTCTTCCGTCTCTCAGCTGCTTGTCAGCTGTTGATGTTCCAGCATTTCTACTTTTTTTATTGTCTGTTCCATTTTAATTTCTGTCTTTTGGATCCTTTGTTCATTACCTTGAATACTATTCTTGTTCCAAGTGATTCCAATAAAAAAGTCCTTATTAAAGGACTTTAATAAACTAATTGCAGACTACATATGGCAAGGGAAGAAGGCAAGAATTAAACTAAAACACCTACAGGACTCAAGAGAGAAAGGAGGATTGGCATTGCCCGATTGGGAAATATATTACAAAGCATCAGCATTAATTTGGATCAAGGAGTGGATGGAACTCAAAAACCATAGACTATTGAATTTGGAAGGATTCGACCTTCAGCGAGGATGGCATGCCTTCTTATGGGAGGGCACAGACAAAAGGCATGAATATTTTCAGAGACATACAATCAGACACGCATTATACCAAACATGGTAGAGTATTAAAAAGGCACATTATTACAAAATTCTGGAGTGGTTGTCGATGATGGAAGCCCAGATCTATACAAATGCCATGGACTATAACAAAACAAAAACTTATAAAGATCTGTTAAACAACCGGGGGTGGGGGGAACTAAGAACGAGGCAAGCACTAAAAGAGATGGGTACAGACATTGACTGGTGGCCTTATACACAAATAAAATCAAAATACAATAAAGATTCGGCTCAATTTGAATTCCAAAAAGATCAAACCGAATTAGATAAAATTTTGCAAGGGACACAGGACAAACTAATCAAAAAAATTTACAATTATTTACCAGGATATAAATTAGAAGAAGAGGTAGTGAAAGAAAATATGCTACCTGGGCAAAAAAATTCGGTTATAGTATTCAATTAGACAAATGGGAAAAACTATGGAAAATAAATTATACATTGACAATGTCTGTATCCTATAAAGAAAATCTCTATAAAATGTTTTATAGGTGGCACTTGCCACCAGCCAGATTGGCAAGAATGTTCCCCAGCACGCCATCAACATGTTGGAAATGCAACTACCACAAAGGCACCTATTACCATATGTGGTGGACCTGCCCAATGGCGAAACAATATTGGCAAAGGATCAAAATACAAATAGAGGAAATAACACACCAAAAGATAGAACTAAGACCAGAAAACTTCCTACTAGGCATAGTGAATGGACACTACGAAAAAGAAACAACCTATTTAATTATACATATGATAACAGCAGCATGAATACTATACGTGCAACACTGGAAGAGTAGTGATATACCAACCCCAGATAAAGTAATCAATAAAATTATGGAATGTGTGGAATTAGATAGATTCACAAAGGAATTACAAAATAGGGAAGAACATGACTTTTACTTAGTATGGGAAAAGTGGTATAGTAGGTTGAAAGATAGGAAAGAGATGAAGCAATAGGAAGTAAACAAAATGACCAAATATAGTATGATGGAAACAAAGAACATACATAGGTCAACAAAGATCAATAGTAGATAGACAAAAGGGAATGACCAAATAAGGAAGAGTCAAAATACAAAGAGAAATGTATATTACAGTTGCGACAAACTGGACATGTATTGAAATGGATGTTTATATGTTTTTATGTTTTGTATGTTTCATTGTTCTGTTTAGTTTGTACTTATAAATAAAAATAGAAGAAAAAAAAACAGCTCACATACAGGACTTATTGATGTTCAACTCAACCATACAATGAGGCTAATTACTGGGTGCATAAAATCTACACCTAGTTATTGGTTACCAGTTCTTAGTCACATACTTCCCCCGCACTTACGACGACAAGAAGCTCTCATTCGGGAGTATAGTAAGATCATGTTAAATTTCTCTCTACCCATTCATGGCTACATTCCTGATCTCTTAAGATGCCAATTAAAGTCAAGAAATCCACCACTCTTGACAGCACTTAACCTGCTGGCCAATCATCAGAACACTACACAAAAGTGGATGGAAGCGTGGAGTAACTATTCCCCCCAAGGTATTTTTGAGCCTATTAATCCTAATAGTATACCTTCAGGATTTAATCTACCCCGACACATATGGGTGACATACAATAGAATTAGAATGACTCATGGGGTGTGTGCCGACACCTTGTATAAATGGGGAGTAACCTTCAGCACAATGCGATTGCGGGAGCCCCCGACAGACTATCCAACATATAGTGAGGGAATGCTCTAACAGAAGGTATCCAGGAGATTTTAAGGACTTCCTCTGCGTAACAACGACAGCTACTGACTGGATCTCCAAACTTGACTTTAAACTCTGAAATGTTATTTCTGTTTACCTCTTAGGTTTTCTTACTGCTCTTTTTCTAATTGTTTTAACCTGTAAAAATGAAGTGTTTTAATATTGTATGTGCCAGCCATACGCTAAATAAATAAATAAATAAATAAATAAGAGTCAACATATGCAGCAGCTGCTGGAATTGAGTGGATGTTGAACTTGATGTCTTAAATGTCCATCATTTGAAATCCATTATTGTTTCATCCAAAAGCAGTATATATGTCTCACAAAAAGTAGGCTCAAAATAACATCCCCCCTTGGTCCTTCTCAGTACACTACAGTCCTCTTTTATTAAGTGCCCTGAGATATTAAAAACACATTCCCTCCCTTCCCTTCTTCTCTTAGAGCTGTGTTCCTGGAAGCATGTAAGGCTAATCTCATTCTGCGTCTTCCATTTGCTCTAAAACTATGTATGTGTTATTGTGAATAACAGGGTGTAGAAATGGTCTATGATGAGGTCAGAACCCTATGCCTCATAGAAAGGGAACATGAGCCGTGGTGGCGCAGTGGTTAGAATGCAGTACTGCAGGCTACTTAAGCTGACTGCCAGCTGACTGCACTTTGGCAGTTCTATTCTCGCTGGCTCAAGGGTGACTCAGCCTTCCATCCTTCCAAGGTTGGTAAAATGAGGACCCGGATTGTTGGGGGCAATATGCTGATTCACTAAACTGCTTAGAGAGGGCTGAAAAACACTATGAAGTGGTATATAAATCTAAGTGCTATTGTTATTTCAGCATGCTGAATCTTGTAAGATTCAGTAAGAACGTCACAATATATCAGTTCTTCCTGTTCCACACATGGATTGTATGGGAAGATCCTCATCAGGAAATGCCAAAAAATATGGGCATGATTGTACTTTCAACAATCTGTGAACTGTGTCTCACTCAATGCAAACATTCCAGATAAAGTATATATAACAACAACAAAAAAAAAAAAAAAATACAGCTTTAACATATGATGGGGAGGGAGTAAATCACCTCCTTTCATTTATTTATAGACTGGATTTATGGAAAAGAAATAGAATGTAGTAAGGATGTGGAGTCCCAGGATGGAGGGGATGCATTTCAGAGAAATAAAAGACAATTCCATTTGGATATTATGTCTGGGAGAAAGAGGAGCACCATAGACCCGCCCTAATAATTCACAAAGCAAATTGTACTGTAGGTACAGAGAGCAGAATGCTCAGATTGACAAGAGTTTATCTATAGATATAAAACAAGAAGAAATCAGAAGAATTACCATCTGTCATTTTTGGTTTTGCGCTTGGCAGGAAGTTAATTTCATGGAGAGAAGCATATTCTAAGGAATTTTGTAGAATGCCATTTACAATTTTAATATCAGCATATGAATATTTTGATTACTTATTCCATTATTACATCTCACTTTTGGATTTTCAGATATTAATATCCCTGGAAAATATTGTTTGCTAGAGTTTATGAACACTACAGATATGGTGGTTTCTGCACTATTCTGCTAACAGACCTACCTGCCACCACACTTGATTGTGAAAATGTTTCCTTCTTTCTTTCATCACTGTTGTTTCCTTTGATTTGAATAGAGAGAGAGATTGCAAAGCATGTGCCACAGCATAGACAGCATTGTAAATATTGTAACTCTGGCCACTCATGCGTGTTTCAAACACAGATGTAGGAAGGGTCTCAAGCTTCTCCTGTCCAGTACATTTCTCCTCAGACTCCTCCATTTTTGAATTTGGGAAGAAACAACTGAATGCCTGCTCCCAGAAAACTTTCCGAAAATGATCATTCTGATTGTTGGTTGGATTTAGATTTTGAAGAAATTCCTGGAAGTTTTGGATCTCCTTTGTGTGAATAGCAAAGGATAAAGCCCCATGCAGGAAATGGATATCCCAAGTTTTATGAACGGAAATTGAAGTATAATCTGTCTGAGCTGTTATAAACCAAATCTTTTTTTTCCTTGGTATATCCTCCACTTCTGAAAACTGAAGGAAAGTTCTCAGAACTGATAAGGACTGAATTTCACCGTATAAGATTATCACATTGGCTGTGCTCTTCATGAGAACCTGATATATATGTAATCCTTCATCTATGGTATCAGTAAAATCATTGTAAAAAGCTACGTTTGGTAATTCTGCTATAAATTCAATGCAGATGCCATAGTCAGAAAATGTGGGGATCACCTCTTGGAGAAATTTCTCTCCTTTTTCATCCTTTACTACAAGAATTCCAATCCAGATCCACCTAAAGTACAACAATAACTGCAGGAGGCCCTTACGTTGGTGGGATTCATTCGGAAACATTTGTTGTAAGAAAAGTGATTGAGTCTCTTTATCCATGACTGGAACAGAGCCATAGGTCAACTACAGAAAGATAAATGTATGGAATTGCAAAATTCTACTGTATGTGAGCCTCTGAAAACATATATTCATTTGTGTCCTTGGGTATCTTTGATTTTATATACTGAAATTATGCAACTAGTTGTGTTTATTAGGAAATATCAACCAAGATGTCACACTTGAGGTATCAGAAAATACATTTTCCTGGAAGTAGTCTCATTGTGAATATTTCAGATCTGAACCTTAGTTCAATGTCTGGAATTGGGGCATGTTTTGTTGTGTAAATATTCCATTGTGTGTTCAGAATTACAGTTGTTCATGCTGCTGTTCTGATCCGATCAAGCACAAAACAATATCTATGTCTCTCCTTTTTACAGAGAGAAGCATACCAATGTTTGTGGAGGTATGGCAGAATAATAAAGTATATTTGCATCCCATCTTACCTGAGGAACTTTGTAGATGCACAGCACAGTTGCCATGTGAAGAGAGATGTCAGGTGCCCCAATGACTGCAGCCAAAATATTTGTGATCCCACACTTGTAGTTAGGGATGAATTTTCCCTGAGTGAAAGGCAGCAACATTGAGGCAAAGTAAGTCCAGCTTGGATTAAAATTGCTGTTAAAAATGTGGAAGCCCAGCGTGATGTTGGGTAGGATCTGAGGATTTTCATTAATCTGTTTTATAGTAAATGCTAAAGCCAGGATATGCTGGAAATTCTGAAAAACTATTCTGTAAAACAATTTTAATAAATACATTAAGAAAGGTCTGCATCACATTATGGTATGTTTCTTTGTTTCTATATGTGTGAATGGTTTACTATCAAACTGCAGCTTTTAAGAATGGCTTATATGCAAAAGGAAATTGCTACATTTTGGTACCACAAATAAAGAATGAGAAAACATATCATGGGAAATATGTGCTTTCCCTTCCTTAATGGTAATAAGAGTTTCATAAATATAGCCATACATACCTGTATATTAATAGATATTTAGATGTGATTTGTTATAACTGGAAATTTGATCTCTATTCCAACTATTTCAACTTTAGCTAGAAACTGAAGTAAAATATAACTTTACATAAAATAAACCTAGGCATCCTATTTTAGATGTTTCTATCAGGAGTTTTTGCCATTAGAGGACAATATTTCAAGCGTCATGTGATTTACCAGCAAGGTGCAGAACTTGACAATAAATTAATGATATACTTACAGAAGTCCATCATGAAATGCCTGAGAAGGATCTTGAATGAAATCAATGGGATCAGAAGATGCAAAGATGGCAGAAATAATGCCAGCAATGTTAACATCTCCAAGCTGCTGATAGGTGTGCCGAATAGGAAGAGGCTCCTGAAAGTCACATTGAAGGCTAGGATTCTTGCACATCACTTCAGGCAATGCTATCAACAGCAACTCCATGAATAGTAACATCTTCCATGAGTGTCGTCTTTCTGTGTACAAGTGCCTCTGACTGCAACAAGATCTTTGAAGTAGATCAGACAGATCTGCCTTCTGTTTTTCAGACAAAACTAGGGAGTGCAACATATTATCAAATCAACTCACAGAGCTTTGGGCATCCCAGACATGGGTTGGAATTGGATGGGACACCAAATACCATTATTCAGTGTCAGTTGCTCCTATTTTCATGGAGTCCCATAGGATTTGGAAGAGACAAACTAGCTAATTTCATAATGATAGTGAGACAGTCACATATGTGAACAACTTCAAAACATGTGAGGACTTGCAGAGGCAGGAAGGCATGAGCCACAAGATGTAAATATATTTATGTGTAGAGGAATTACTGTAATTCTGTTCTATTCTATTCTGTTCTGTTCTGTTCTGTTTATTATTTATTATTTATTTATTATTCAAATTTCTATACCGCCCTTCTCCTTTTGGACTCAGGGCGATGAACAGCCAAAATAAAACATTTATACATAAAGTACAATTAAAAATGAATTTAAAATAATTAAATTTGGCCCATAGTTTAAAATTTGTCAATTTAAAATCCATATCACAATTTTAAATCAACCCATTCTGTTCTGTCCTGTCCTGTCCTGTCCTGTCCTATCCTATCCTATCCTATCCTATCCTATCCTATCCTATCCTATCCTATCCTATCCTATCCTATCGTATCCTATCATATCCTATCGTATCCTATCCTATCCTATCCTAACTCTTTCATTCTTACACTACACTACACCACATTCTCTACCCCACTGCACTCCACTCCCTTCCATCTTGTTTTATACAATTATTTGTGAGCTTTCATGGAAGACATTTTCACCATGGGTTGATTGCTTCACTTTTTTAATGTATTGTTATTTATTTGATATAGTCATTGGTATTTTCATGATTGATTCTGGTACATCATCAATATTTTTTTCTGGAGACCCATAGGAAGACTTGTGAAACATCACAATGAGACTGGTAGGAGTACCAATTTAATAAATCAATCAATTATAACTCTAGTCCAACTAAGAGTGTCTTCAATTTATTTCATTCATTAGTTCAGGATGAGCAAGACTCCTAGCAGGAAAGTTGAAGAAAGAGGTAGAAGTGCTAATTCTGGCTGCACAAAACCAAACCTTAAGAACAAATGCATTCAAAGCCAGAATTGAGAGGACAGCAACAAATAGCAAGTGTCACCTCTGCAAGGAAGCTGAAGAAATGGGGGATCACCTGGCAAGAAGATTGCACAGATTGACCACAAACAACAGCTTGGCAAAGTAGCAACAATGGTGCCTTGGGAACATCTTCAAGGAATACCATTTGCCTGCAAGCAAGAACTGTTGGGATCAATGGTGGGTTTTAAATTATTTTACTACTGGTTCTGTGGGTGTGGCTTGGTGGGCATGGCATGGCTTGGTGGGCGTGGCTTGGTGGGCATGACAGGGGAAGGATACTGCAAAATCCCCATTCCCTCCCCACTCCTGGGAAAGGTTACTTCAAAATCCCCATTCCCTCCCCACCCGACTAATCTGCTCTGGGAAGGAATCAAACTCCCACTTCTTCATTTCCCCAAATAAAATATTACTCATAAGAAAAGGCTCCCAGAAAAGCAAGGAAAAATCAATCTGCTAACAAAGGAACCTGCCTGAGGCTCATTCCACATTCCTGCCAGCTGCATAAAGGAAACTTTGTAAGAAGAAAAAAGCTACCGGTGCTTAGAGATAATAGAAAATGGAAGCTGGAAGTTCGGCTCCATTTGCAAGCAGGCAGAAAACTCATTCAAGACAGGAGATTTCACAATGGAAATCGCCCAAACCCTTTTACAAACACAAAGCCCATGTTGCACAAACATCAAAACTTCAAAAACATAGAACCATATAAGAATCCCTCCTCTTATCTAGTTTGTTGTCCAGCTGACCCAGAAACAAACTGCTGAATGTCGCTTTGCTTCTGCAAGTAAAAACCTCCTTCCAGCAGCTGCTTCTTGGCTTGTCAATTTAAAGTGATGGCATTTTTCTTCTTCTTCCTCCTCCTCTTCCTCCTCCTCCTCCTCCTCCTCCTCCTCCTCCTCCTCCTCCTCCTCCTCCTCTTCTTCTTCTTCTTCTTCGTCTTCGTCTTCGTCTTCATCTTCATCTTCATCTTCGTCTTTGCCAAACAATCTCCCTGCTGAAAAGCGAGCCCTGATTTTTTTCCTTCTAGCTAATCAGCTGGGAGACTGGGAGGCAGAAAATAGATTGGAGGCCGGGACAGGCAGAGGTGGTCTTTACCAGTTCTCTGAACTGCTTAAAATTTCCACTACCAGTTTGCAAGAACTGGTCAGAACCAGCTGAAACCCACCTTTGGTTAGGGTCATAAAATACAGAAAGTCTTAGAAAATGAAGAAGTAAAATTGATCTGAGACTTTAGAATTCAAACAAACAGGCACCTGCCACATAACACTCTAGATTAACAATTGTTGATAAGAAAGAAAAAAAAGCCTGGATAGCGGACATGGCAGTAGATGGAGACAACAGAATAGAAGAGGAAGAATTGAGAAGATAACAAAATACAAAGACTGCAAAAACAAATAGAATGAATGTGGCAAAAAAAAAAGGAAAAAAAAAGCAAAGGTAGTACCAATAGTAATAGGCACCTTGGGTGCAATCCCAAAACAATTGGAGTTCCCCTTGAAGAACATTGGCACTGACAAGTTTCTCATCAGCCAATTGCAAAAGGCAGCTTTACTTGGAGCAGCTTACATCCGGTGATGATAACTATAACACCATGCAATATCTACATCTGTCTATGCCTGGTCTTTGGGATCATTTGGGTATTTGATATCTAAATAAAAATGCCCAATCCAATCTGAACATCTGGTTATGTGACAAAACATAATAATCCCTAGTGAGGCAGTTCAGCACTGCATAAACAGAGGGATAGAATCAAGATCATTTAAAATGTTAACACCACTTTATAATTGCTTGGTAAAGCCACACTTGGAATACTGCATCGAATTTTGGACACCATGACGTCAAAAAATATGGTGAGACTCTAGAAAGAGTGCAGAGAAGAGCAACAAAGATGTTGAGGGGACTCGAAGATAAAACATATAAAGAATGGTTGCTAGAACTGAATATGTCTAGTCTTATGAAAAGAAGGACAAGGGGTGACATGATAGCAGAGTTCCAATATCTCAGGGGTTGCCACAAAGAAGAGGGAGTCAAACTATTCTACAAAATACATGAGGGTAGAACAAGAAGCAATGGGTGGAAATCAATCAAGGAGAGAAGCAATTTAGAACTAAGGAGAAATTTCCTGACAGTTAAAACAAATAATCTGTGGAACAACTTGCCTCCAGAAGTTCTAAATGCTCCAACACTGGATGTTTTGAAGAAGAAATTAGATAACCATTTTTCTGAAGTGGTATAGGGTTTCCTGCCTAAACAGGGGGTTGGATTAGAAGGACTCCAAGGTCCCTTCCAACTTTGTTAAATTAAAATTTAATGAATATAAAAGAAATATTTTTGTGCCAGAGATTTCTTTGGACTTTGGTATTGAGAATAAGACATTGCTTCAGAAAAAATTCAATGACCTTCCCTTTTTAAACAAATTTTCATTTGTATTTAACCATACTTCTTTTTACAGATTCTACTGCTTAGGAATTAAGACGACCAGTAAAGACAAATTTACAATTCACATTTAATTCATACATATAACCAGAGCTCACCATAATATACTACATTTATAATTGCCTCCCAGGAGGAAAAGAAAGAAAACTTCCTTGGTATCCAATAAACACGGGACAGAGCAACATAGAACATCATTGTCTCTGTACAGTGTTCTCTAGCTTAAATGTCAAAGTGGGGAAGTTCCCCAACATGTACATATAAAGAATATTAGGCAAAGAGAAAGATTTTTTAAAACTTTCTCTTCATGAGCTGATGTTTATTATTCAGTTCAGGTCTCATCACAATGATAAAACACTTGGGAAGAAAGATGCACATTAATAAGCCAGCACTGGAGGAGATCATGGAGAAGATCTCCACAACCAACATATATTTTCCCCTTGTGCTTAGATAGGTTGGAATAAAGCATAGCCAAACACTGCAGAAGACCAACATGCTAAAGGTGATGAATTTGGCTTCATTGAAACTATCAGGTAAATTCCTAGCTAGGAAAGCAGCAGAGAAGCTAAGCAGAGCAAGAAAACCCATAAAGCCCAAAACACAGCAGAACATGACAGAGTCTTCATTGCACTCCAGGATGACTTCTTCAGACATTGACTGTGCATCAACATCTGGGTATGGTGGGGATGTTATCAGCCACACAGCACAAACACATATTTGAACAAGGGAGCAGGATAGAAGAATGAAACTGACCATTCTTCCACCCACCCATTTCCTCAATTTGGAACCAGGTTTGGTGGCCATGAATGCTAGAACTACAACAAAGGTTTTGGCCAATACACAAGAAATTGCTACAGAAAAGATGAGTCCAAAAGCTGGTTGTCGAAGGAGACACAAAATCTTATCTGGTCTGCCAACAAATAGAAAGACACAAAGGAAAGAGAGGAGAAGAGAAAGTAGGAGTGTATAAGTGAGATTCCGGTTGTTGGCTTTGACGATGGGAGTGTCTTTGTGTTTCATGAAGACTGTTATTATCCAAGTTGTCATTAAAGAAAAGCAAAGAGAAAGAACAGTCAGACTGATCCCCAAGGGTTCTTCATAGGACAAAAAGATGATCTGCTTTGGAATGCACATATTTTTCCCAGGATTTGGATATTGATCTTCTGGACATGGAGAGCAGTCATCTATGTCTGAAAAAGAACACAGTGGAATTGATACAGTTGTATTACAGACAGTGTTGTACTGCAATGTCTTAGTCCCATTATATTTGGAAATTTCCTACCCTTCTCCTTTGAGATTTTCCCATCTGGACACAGATGGCAATCATAGCAGCAAAATGACTCTCCTTCTTTCTTGGTCTTGCTGTGTCCTGTCTCACAAGGATCATTACATAAGGATAAAGGTAATGCCTATCAATGAATGAAGATACAAAGAGGAAAAGAAGTGCTTGGAGAGTTTCTGTGGAATCAACAGATTAAAAATGAAGTAGCGGAATGACATAATTTTTTATGTAAGTGCTCTGAAATTATAATTAATTAAATTAATTAAACCATCATCACTCTTCAAAGACAATTTTTGTGCTAGTTAATTAAAGTTGATTAAAGTTTCTCAACTTCTGAATTTTGATGTCAGCAAACTGATGGGATCTAGTGTGCTGGCTTGTAGTGTTTACTTCAAAACTATGAAAACCATTGTTCATAATTAACAGGGAGCCAGGAAAGTATATTTCCTAATATTCAATAGTAATTGTTAGAAAAATAATAATAATAAAAAAAAACTTACTGATATATTTCTTTTTCTAGGAAATTTCTACCTAGGTTAGTCAGAGATAATATTATGACACTTTAATCAATAATGATATTTAAATGAAAGCAGAGAAATCTAGATTCAAAAAACTAACCTGATTAAAGCCTACTGGCCATGTGATGGAATCTACAGAAATCTTGAAGAACTTCTCTGCTGGAGCTGTGGGATCTATCACTCCAATTTTGATTCTAGCAAAGGATTGGTTTGGGAATGTGATCCAGTTGATAATATCAAATCCACCAACAAATTCTCCATTTTTATCAAAGGAGATCTGTTCACCAACATTATTGTTGAAACTGACACTCCTCAGAAAAGAATGAACCTGAAACGCAGAGGCAATCAGAGAGGAACAAACCCAGGGAGGGAGAAATAATTCATATATTCAAAACATACAGATGAATGTTTTTTTAAACAAAGACAATATAAACCCTTTTTAATTTTTGTTGTAGGCCAGTATCAAATAAATAACATAACAATCATTCTAAAATAGTGGTAGAAGTTATATATCAGATTGCTGAAATAAAATTAACATAGAATTGCAAAATAAACAACCATCAAAAAAAATTAAGCTCAGTAGTTTAATTGCAAAAGCTAATTAAAGCAGATTACTTCTAACAAATATATAATAAATACCAGGATGTATAAAACTAACATATAATTGAACTCATTTCACACACTAGCAAGGTTATATTCAAAATGCTACAAGTTAGGCTTCAGCAGTATGTGAACTGAGAACTAAAAAGTACAAATGATTTTTTGAAAACACAGAGGAACTGGAGTTTCAAATTTCCTGCATTTTCTGGATTATGAGATAGCAATGTATTTTCAGAAAACCATCTACTTCTGCTTAATTGACCTTGATAAAGCCTTTGATTATGTGTATCACAATAATCTGTGGCAAATTCTTAAAGTGTTGGGAGTACCAGACCACCATAATTGTCACCTGAGGAGGCTAATGTCAGCTCTGCCTGATTCAGCTTGGCCCCTCACAGGCTTCCTGCCATCAAAGGCTGGAAGAGGTGGGGAGGATGAAAGGGCAATAAATCTGTGTTTGTAGGTGATGGGAGATTGGGAGGGGGAATGACAGGTGATAAAGACCAGAGCAGCCAGATCTTGTTTGTACCAGCGTCTCAAGGCCAAGCCTGAGAAATATGTGGATTATCTGCAAATATTTTAGCATTATCAAAAGATCTTGATGAGCTCTGGTTGGCTGGAAAAGGACTGGTCACAGAGGTGGGGAAGAATGAGTTGTGGGTGAACCTTTTTTGTATATTGCAAGAACGGGAGAATTCAGAGCTGACTTCACATTACTGTAACCAATATCTTTCGTATAAGAACCTTTGCTTTAACCAAATGGAGTCAAGGGTCTTTCTTTCCTAAGGAATCAGATTGGGGCAGGTCTGGCACTTGCATGCCAGCCAAGAAGAAACAGTTAGAACCA
Organism: Arizona elegans; assembly: GCA_022577455.1. Lineage (NCBI taxonomy): Eukaryota > Metazoa > Chordata > Lepidosauria > Squamata > Colubridae > Arizona > Arizona elegans. Next base: position 3,334,513 of record JAKOOJ010000021.1, on the reverse strand, counting down.
GACATGGAACAACTGATTGCTTCTAAATAGGGTAAGTACAACAAGGCTATATATTGTCACTTTGCTTATTTAAATTATATGGAAAGTACATCTTGTAAAAACACCGCCAACACTGCTACTGCCCTACAAAGAGACCTTGACTATGTGTCAGAATTATCAAACAATTGGCAACTCCAAATCTCAACAAACAAATGTTCTGTCTTACAAATTGGCAAAAAAAAAAAAAAAAAACCACACACACAAAAAAAACACCAGAACAGCAAGTGGAAGCTGGGTGGATACGACCTCGTAGATGACCCTCATTCTGTCAAGAACCTTGGAGTAGTCATCTCAAATGATCTAAGCGCCAGAGCTCACTATAACCCCATTGCCAAAAAAGCATAAAGAGTTGTTAACCTAATCTTGCGAAGCTAATTCTCTGGTAATATTGTACTGCAAACCAGAGCATGCAAAACCTTTGCTAGACCAATTTTTAAATACAGCTCATCTGCCTGGAATCTGCATTGTATATTGGACATTAATAAAATTGAGTGAGTCCAGAAGTATTTCACGAGAAGAGTCCTCCACTCCTCTGCTCAAAACAGAATACCTTATGCCACCAGGCTTGAAATTTTGGTCTTAGACCACTTAGAACTATGCTGCCTTCAGTCTGACCTAAGCGTAGTACACAAAATTATCTGCTACAACATCCTACCTGTCAATGACTACTTCAGCTTCAACCACAATAATACATGAACACACAATAGATACAAACTTAAAGTCCAAACTCGATTGTAGAAAATATGACTTCAACAACAGAGTGGTCAATGCCTGGAATGCACTACCTGACTCTGTGGTTACATCCTCAAACCCATATAACTTTAACCTTAGTCTGTCTACGGCTGACCTCACCCCATTCCTAAGAGGTCTGTATATGCATAAGCATACTAACCTGCCTACTGTCCCTGTCCTACTGTCCCCATTTATTCATATTCATTTCCTTTATTCATAATCATGTTTATACTTGATACTCAACGTCATCGCCGCGGTGGCGGTTGATACCCCTAGGGTTATGGTCATGGGGGATTTCAACCTGCCGTCCATGGGTGAGACGTCGGAGATGGCTCGGGAGTTCATGGCTTCCATGACAGCTATGGACCTGACCCAGTTAATTCATGGCCCTACCCACACAGGGGGAAACACGCTGGATCTGGTTTTTGTCTCTGGACAGTGGTTGAGGGATCTTGAGATAGGGGATATAGTTACTGAACCCTTGTCATGGTCAGATCACTCTCTCCTTCGTCTCGACTTTCGAACCGCTGCACCCCGCCACAGGGAGCCGGAGCCGGTAAGATGGTTCTGCCCCAGGCGCCTGATGGAACCTGACAGATTCCAGACGGAGCTTGGGCCATTTCCTGAGGTTCTGGCACATGCCTCGACTGGAGACCTGGTGGCCGCCTGGGATAGGGCGGCTGCTGGAGCTCTGGATCGGGTCGTGCCTTTGCGGCCTCTGACCCGGCGCCGATCTCAATTGGCTTCTTGGTTTACCGAGGAGCTGAGGGAGTTGAAGTGCCGGAAAAGACGCCTAGAGAGTAGTTGGAGGGCCAGTCTTTCTGAATCTGACCGGACACTAGTAAGATCCCACATTAGGAATTACTTAGTGGTGATAAAAGCAGCAAAATGTAGCTATTTTGCTGCTCTTATTGCATCATCAGATAATTGCCCGGCCACCCTCTTTAGGGTGACCCACTCCCTGCTCCACCAGGAAGTGTGGGATGACCCCTTGGAGGGTAGAGCCGAGGATTTTGTTCAGTATCTGTATGACAAAATCACTCAGATTTGGGAAGATTTGGACTCCGACTGGGTAGTCTCAGGGGGAGAGACAGGGGCAGGTCTTGAGAATGTTATCTGGGATGAGTTTGAGCCTGTGACCCCTGAGGATGTGGACAGGATACTGGGTAGACTGAACGCGACCACTTGTTTATTGGACCCGTGTCCTTCCTGGTTAGTACTGGCTTCCCGGGAAGTGACACGAGGCTGGCTCCAGGGGATTATAAACGCTTCGCTGGGTGAGGGTGACTTTCCTGCCGCCTTGAAAGAGGCGGTGGTGAGGCCTCTCCTCAAGAAGCCTTCCCTGGACCCGGCAATGTTAGTAAATTATCATCCGGTCTCCAACTTTCGATTCGTGGAGAAGGTTGTTGAGAGTGTAGTCACGCAACAGCTCCCCCAGCACCTGGATGAAACGATGTATCTGGATCCGTTCCAGTCGGGCTTCAGGCCCGGGTACAGCACAGAAACAGCATTGGTCGCGTTGGTTGATGATCTCTGGAGGGCTCGGGACAGGGGGTGCTCCTCTGTCCTGGTCCTGTTAGATCTCTCAGCAGCTTTTGATACCATCGATCATGGTATCATGCTGCACCGGTTGAAAAAGTTAGGGGTGGGAGGCACTGTGTTGCAGTGGTTCTTCTCCTTTCTCTCTGACCAGTCGCAGTCTGTGTTGACAGGGGGACAGAGGTCGACCCCGAGGCCCCTCATATGTGGGGTGCCGCAAGGGTCGGTCCTCTTGCCTCTCCTGTTCAACATTTATGTGAAGCCGCTGGGCGAGATCATCCGTGGTTTCGGGATGGAGTACCATCAGTATGCTGACGACACCCAGCTGTACATCTCCACCCCGGATCACCCCAACAATGCCCTTGAAGTGATGTCCCGGTGCCTGGAGGCCGTATGGATCTGGATGGGGAGGAACAGGCTCAGGCTCAACCCATCCAAGATCAAGTGGCTGTGGTTTCCGACATCCCGATATAGTCAGTTGATGCCATCACTGACTATTGGGGGCGAATCATTGGCCCCCACGGAGAGGGCTCGCAACTTGGGCGTCCTTCTGGATTCACGGCTGTCTTTAGAAGAGCACTTGACGGCCGTGACCGGGAGGATTTTTCATCAGGTTCGCCTGATTCGCCAGTTGCATCCCTTTCTGGATCGGGACTCGTTACGCACGGTCACTCATGCCCTTGTCACCTCTCGCCTGGACTATTGCAATGCTCTCTATATGGGGCTCCCCTTGAGGAGCACCCGGAGGCTCCAACTGGCGCAGAGTGCGGCCGCGCAGGTGGTAATGGGAGTGACATGGCGTTCCCATGTAACACCCCTCCTGCGCGAGCTGCACTGGCTCCCGGTGGTCTTCCGGGTGCACTTCAAGGTTTTGGTTACCACCTTTAAAGCACTCCATGGCTTAGGACCTGGGTATTTGCGGGACCGCCTACTACCACCAATAGCCTCCCACCGGCCGGTATGCTCCCATAGAGAGGGGCTCCTCCGGGTGCCGTCAGCCAAACTATGCCGACTGCCAGCCCCCAGGGGGAGAGCCTTCTCTGTTGGGGCACCTACTATCAGGAACGAGCTCCCCCTAGAGATACGGAGGATCCCGGATCTGCACACCTTCCGCTGCGCTTTAAAGACCTTACTATTTCACCAGGCCGGCCTGGCCTAATTTCCCCCTCTTTTATAAAAGATTTTTAATTTTTAAATATCTTTTAGTATTTTATACATTCAATTTTAAATTGGTTTTAAAAGTTTGGGGTTTCAAATTTGTCGGGGCCAAAATTATTTAATTTGATTTTATTCTACTTTTAAATTTTGTATGTATGTGTTTTTATTGTTTGGCTGTGCACCGCCCTGAGTCCTTCGGGAGTAGGGTGGTATAGAAATCAAATCAAATCAAATAAATAAATAAATAAATAATACTTATATGTTATCTTATGTTTAACAAACTAAATAAATAAAGAAAATAAAGAAATGAAAACAGTAACAGATTTTATTTCCATGGGCTCCAAGATCACTGTAGAGCCCCCTTTTTAAAAAGAAAAAATCCTTTTCAATTTTTTAAATTTCTTTTTTAATTATTTGTTCAAATTTTAATCATTTTTCAACTCTTAAATATCATTTTTAATTTTAATCTGCATTATTCATGAGCACCATTAGCCTTTCTCCCTGCCTCTCCTGGCCAATGGTGCTCATGAGTAAACTGCAGCTAGGAATCTCAAAAACGGCCAGGAATTAATGTTTGTGTGATAACCGCTGTCTGGAGCTACTAAACAGGCAGCCAAACTAAGTGTCTGAAGGACCCCCATCCCATCACTGAGAGTCCAGGCGACTTGGCGATTGGTGAGTGGCTGGGCTCCTTGAGAGAAGGAGTTTGCAGGGAGCTGATGAACCACTGGCTACAACACAATGTTCATTCTCATCCGTATTTGAGATTCCTAGCTAGGGCTGACTTTGGAAGCTTTTCTCCACCAGAGTGCTTCCTGGACACGGCTTACAGCTCTGAACCCAAAGCAGCAGGAGGTGTGGGCTGCCTTGGCACCACCAGCTTTGGGTTCTTAGCGGTCCATGGAGGATGCACTCAAATTGGCACCAAGACCAGGATTCCAAGATGGCATGGGCGAAGACTTTTATGGCTTGCTTTCTGCCTTGCAGAAGCAGAGATGGGCGGGAGGCCCAAGAGCACACAGGCCCTAGTACAGTGCTCTCCTGGGGGCTGCCTGCTCACCCCCCTCCACCTCACTTGTCCGGCCGGTGATCTCCCATGAGCTTCACTTGCGAGCCAGGCTGGCTTCAGGAAACACACGGGAAGGGCTCTGGTGCTGCAATCTCCAGCACGCTTCCCATGCAGGCAGGCCAGCTTTTGGAAACACACGTGAAGGACTCCAGCTGACTTGGAATGGAAACATGGAAAAATGCCTGCTGAAGCAACTGCCTTTTCTCTCCAACTTCTGTTCGCAGAGAGAAGGAACAGGCAGAGGCACCAGCTGCAGTGGCAGTGGAAGGGGCTGATCACTTCACTGCGAGTGTGGTATCATGGCCTCACTTTTCCTGGCTCTCTTTTAGTGGCCCTGACCCTAGCCCCACTTCCTCCCCCACCACAGCCTGCTTACCTTCCACGGCACCTGGCCCAGAGTCCAGAAGGCAAGCTGACCAGAGTTTTTGGCAGCCCCCAGCCAGCCACTGCTGTTGGAAAGCAGCTGGCAAAGAAGCCTCTGAAAAGGCTTCTTTGCCAGCCACTTTCTCCCCGGGCTGCTGAAAAGGACCAGCGGAAAAAGCTGCTGCCATCATTGCTATGTTCTTCCCGCATGCGCATCCCATTGGACTTACAAGGCAATGGGATCCACGTGGGCAAAGAACATGGCAGCAATGAACAAGTGGTGAACGAGTGGCGACCGGGGAACCAGTTCAGGGGCATGGCCAGCCAACCATTGTTATTGGTTTGGTGATCTTGGCTAAATTTTCACCAATGGTTCACATGAACCGGTGTAAACTGGTAGCAACCCATCACTGTTGCTAGCTTTCTACAAGCAATGTAAATTGGGAATTTAGAAGGAAATTGGAAGTTGTGATTACATGAATTGCATGCTTTAAAAGCTATGCAATCCTCATTTAACAATGGTAACTGGGTTTGCCAAAATCATTGTTGCTAAACCGCATGGTCAAGGGATGTCACAACTTACACCTGCATCACTGAGCAATGGAAATTCAGGTCCATTATATCAGGTTCATAATAATGACCATCGTTAAGTAAGGGCTGCCTGTAAAATTTACAATATAATGGAAGGTAGACTTATTTTTAAAAAATAAAATCTAAAATTAAGTTAGAAAATAATTTTAGGAAACTATCATGTTTCCCTGAAAATACGACCTACCCCGAAAATGTGACCTAGCATGATTTTTCATGCCACTTGCAATATAAGTCCTACCCTTCCAAAATAAGCCCTAATTCAAGAATCAGTAGGAGGGGTAGGGCAGTGGGGGTGGCTAGCATAGGAGTTGGTGAGTGTGTGCACGGAGCATGTCCGGAAACAGCTGCAGCCTGAGTGGGGCAAGGGAGGAAGGAACATGATCTGTTCCACCACCTGTCTTTGCTTGCAGAGTGTGTAGCAAAACTGGAGGACCCTTTGGACAGTGGGGCTAAGAAGGCAAGGGCTGTGCCATAGCATCACCCCTTACCCTACCACTTGCTGGCTGTGTGGGGTGGTGCAGGCAGCACAGCTCCAGCAGCTGCAAGGGGATGGTCCGGAGGTCATAAATCTGGGATGGCTCACCCCACACCAGGCAGGAACACTCCAGCAAGGCAACCAAGTGCAGCACTTCCAGGAGGGTGAAGAGCTCCCTGAGGCCAGAAGCATAGGCAACTGCTTGGCAGCCAGCGGCTGAGAAGTGTTCTGGCAGCAGCAGGGCCAGCAAACAAGGCATGTGGAGGCCAGGGTGCATCAAGGGGTTGCACCATTGTGGCCACAAGCAAGCAAGTAAGTTTTGGGACAGAGAGGGCTGGCAGACTCACCACCTCCTGTATATAAAAAAAATAAGATACTCATGAAAATAAGCCCAAGTGTTTATTTTGGGGCCTAAAGGAAAATAAGATCGGGTCTTATTTTCAGGAAAACACGCTATAGTCTACCTAGGAAATAAAGTCTCAGTAGAAGAGGTTAGGCAGTGGGAATTGAGAACCAAAGGGCAATGACATTTCTTTTATTGGATGAATTAAAGTAGAGCCAGAGTCAACATATGCAGGAACTACTGGAATTTAAAATCCTCTATTAAGCGGATGCTGAATTTGATTGCTGATATGTCCATCATTTGAAATCTATGATTGTTTCAACAATGGGAGTATATATATATCACAAAATGTAGGCTCAAAATAACATTCCACCTTGGTCCTCTTTTATTAAGTTCCTGAGATATAAAAAACACTTTCACTCCTTTCCCTTCTTCTCCTAGAGCGTTGTTCCTGGAAGCATATAAGGCTGCTCTCATTCTATCCATTTGCTCTAAAACTATGCATGTATTATTGTGAATAACTGGGTGTAGAAATGCAGGTGACTCTCAAATGGTCCATGAAGCAGTCAGAACCAGGGGTGAAATGCTCCCTGTTTGGACCGGATCGGGCGATCCGTTAGCAATGGCAGCAGGTAGTTCGGAGAACCGGTAGCAAAAAGCCCTGGCCCCACCCCCTCCCATGCCCACCCAATCGCCCAGTCTCCACTTGCGTACTTGGTAACTTGCTGCTTCTTTTGGGCTCGTTCGCTTTTCCTGCCTTGCTTCAGCTGCTGCAATCCATTGCGTCCACTAGCAGATCAATCTGCCTGCCTGCCTGCCTTGTGCCTTCAGTTTGGTAAGTAACTGGGAGCTTTAAAAAAATAGTTAATTGGGGGGTTTTTTAGGAGTTTTTTTTTTTCTTAGACATAGCAATTTAAAGTTAAGGAAGTTTTAAATTTAACAGACTTACCTGCCACCACACTTGATTGTGAAAATGTTTCTTTCTTTCTTTCATCATTGTTGATTCTCTAGATTTGGATATGGAGAGAGATTGCAAAGCATGTGCCACAGCATAGACTGCATTGTAAATATTGTAACTCTGGCCACTCATGCGTGTTTCAAACACAGATGTAGGAAGAGTTTCAAGCTTTTCCTGTCCAGTACACTTTTTCTCAGACACCTCCATTTTTGATTTTGGGAAGAAACAACTGAATGTCTGTTCCCAGAAATCTTTCCGAAAATGATCATTTTGATTGTTCTTTGGATTTAGATTTTGAAGAAATTCCTGGAAGTTTTGGATCTCCTTTGTGTGAACAGCAAAGGATAAAGCACCGTGTAGAAAATGGATATCCCAAGATTTATGAAAGGAAATTGAGGTATAATCTATCTGAGCTGTTATAAGCCAAATCTTTTTCTTCCGTGGTATATCCTCCACTTCTGAAAACTGGAGGAAAGTTCTCAGACCTGCTAAGGTTTGAATTTCACCATATAAGATTATCACATTGGCTGTGCTGTTCATGAGAACATGGTATATATGTAATCCTTCATCTATGGTATCAGTAAAATCACTGTAAAAAGCTACATTTGGGAACTCTGCTACAAATTCAACACAGATGCCATGCTCAGAAAAAGTGGGGAGCACCTCCTGGACAAATTTCTCTCCTTTCTCATCCTTTACTATGAGAAATCCAATCCAGATCCATCTAAAATACAGCAATAACTGCAGAAGGCCCTTACGTTGGTGGGATTCATTCGGAAACATTTGTTGGAAGAAAACTGCTTGAGTCTCTTTATCCATGACTGGAGCAGAGCCATAGGTCAACTACAGAAAAATAAACATATGGAATTGCAAAATTCTACTGTATATGAGCCTCTGAAAACATATATATTCATTTGAGTCCTTGGGTGTCTTTGACCTTATATACTGAAATTATGCAACTAGTTGTGTTTATTAGGAAATATAAACCAAGATGTCACACTTGAGGTATCAGTAAATACATTTTTCTGGAAATAGTTTGATTGTGAGCACTTCAAATTTGAACTGTAGTTCAATGTCTGAAATTGGTGTTAGGGAAGACATCCCTCCTAGAAATATTTTTATAAATATTAAAAAAGGAAGAATAAAACACTTCCCCTAAAAGAGAAATAAAAAACCTTAATGTAGACAGAAACTCAGAGTTTCAGCTCTCTGTCCCCAGCAAATATTTGGTTCCCATTGAGAAGGACTGGGCCAGCCTATCTACAAAATGAAAAATCTTAAGCTCCAGGGTGATGGGATTAAAACATGACTCTCCATGACATAATAGGATTATCTAGCAACAGAACTCACCACATTGCAAAATTACCTGGGGACATTGCATCATCCTCCAGGGTTCAACCAAATTTCTCAGACAAACTACAGGGTTAGCTATGACCCCTACAACAGTCAATAGAATACATGTTCCTGCACAGGAACAGCAAGCTCAAGGGCAAGGCCCAGGGCAAGCAGGGAGGCGTGGCCAATGTAGTGGCACAACGGACTCTTTAGGTGCTCCTAAAGAGTAGTCAATATCCCCGAAGTCCCAGGGTCCTTTGTGATCTAAGTAGTCCTGTAGGGACAGCCAACAAGAGGAGCACACACTGGTCGATCAAGGGGGGCTGCAAACCCCCTAGGAAGTCTAGAAGAAGCTCCTCAAATTGGACACAGTGGGAAAGTGACCAGAAAGTCACTAAAAAGCTGTAGGGGCCATACCAGAAGAGAAAGTAAATCAGCCTGTGACATCGAGGTGAGACTGACTTGATTTTATCACTTGAAAGTTTCCCTTAAACTAACTGGATGATCAAAGGATAGAGAAGAGAGGCTGAGAGTCAGGAGTGGGTGCGGGTGTGTGCTCGCAACCACATCTGGAAAACTGGGGTGGCAAGGAACGCAAGACTGAGAGCCCATTAACTTTTTTTTCTATTAAACTTTTACTGAAAAAAAAAGAAGTTTTGGAGACTTTAAAAACAATTGAATATTTGGACATTTGGATATTAAAGCTGTGAATGACTGAATGGATTGCCTATTATTTTTTCTTTTTTTAATGGACTGTTACGATGTTGATTGCTTAGAACAGTGATGGCTAACCTTTTTGCTGTCGCATGCCAAAAGCGGGGGGAGGGTGGGGGGGGTCGTGCATGTGCATTCCCACACCCATAATTCAATGCCCCCTGCCCCCCCATGCATGCACATGTGACACACACACACACACACAAACACACACACACACACACCGCTCCCCCCACTTTTGGCACTTGATGATATGGTGGGCCCAGTAGGCCCATTTTTCGCCGTCCCCAGGCTCCAGAGGCTTTCTTGGAGCCTGGGGAGGGCAAAAACAATCTTCCCCACCCACCTCCAGAGGCCTGTTTCCTGACTTCCAGTGGGCCCAGAAGGCCTGAAAATCAGCTTCCTGGTGTGCATATGTACACTGGAGCTGAGCTAGGGCAATGCTCACGTGCCCACAGATATGGCTCTGCGTGCCATAGGTTTGCCTTCACGGGCTTAGAAGATACTTTGTTTTAAAGTGAAAGGACTGGAAGCGTTGTTTAAGGTGGAAAGTTAACCTGCAGTGCCATCTAGTGGCAGAAGAAAATAATAAAAAAGACACATATATTTTAAAGAAAGTCTAACAGATACCTGACCTTGACATTTTAACCAAAAAGATAATAGAACAGCTGTGGAAAGTTGAGAGATTATACTTTAAACGTGTTTTGGAACTTTTTTTTAATATTGGCCTTGTGGAATGTAACTCTTTATTTTATTTTATTTCACCTTTTTTTCTGGGTTGTTTAATTTTGCTTCGAGAACTAAAAAAAAAAGGTCTTTAAGTTTGTCTTTTTACTTTTTACTTTTCTCTCTCTTTTTTTGGTTGAAAATTTTCTTTATGGAATTCAATAGAATTGGTTTCCTCTTTTTAAGTATTACCTTTTTGTGGATTGAGAATTGAAAAGTCAGAAGAAACTTCTGGTTTGTTTTTGTTGTTTTTGTTTTTTTTTAATTTTTATCTTTTTTTCTATATGGACACTTGTTTTTCATTTTGATCTTAAAAATTTTATTTTTTTATTTTTTTTCTTTTTAAAACAGTTGGATTATAATCTTTTCCCCCCCCCCTTTTTTTTCTTTCCTCCCTCTCCTCCGGCTTGTTTTTTTTTTTTTTCTCCTTTTTTTTTCCTTATATTTTTGAAGGGAAGGGATAATTTGAGAATTTTTACTTTTTTCTTTTTCTCTATTTCTTTTTTAATTTTTTTGCATTTGGATTATAATTAAACCATAAGTGGATTATCAATTAATTACATTAAGAAGTGGAAATGAAGAAATGAAGAAATATACACAGCCAGCACCAAGTCCCTCAGTGGCAGAAATGCAGAAAACTTCCGAGATGATGGAGTTGTGCAAATTTATGCAATCATTCCATGATGATATTAAACAGAAACTGCAAGAAATGAAAGAAATAATGGGGAAGAACAAGGAGAGAATTAAAAAAGTAGAAGAAAAAGTGGAAATGACAGAGAAAAAAGTTGAAAATCTAGTTTCCCTGGACAAAATCCATGAAAGGACAATTATCTTGCTGGAAATGGAATGCACTGAATTTTACTTAAGATTCCAAAATATAGAAGAAGAAAAAGGAGAAAATTTACCACAAATAATTGCAGAGATTTTGGCTGAAGCCTTGGAACAACCCAAAGAAAAGATTTTAAATGAGATTTGTTATGAAATGGGGTTGAGGGGTCCCCCGGACCTGGAACCAGCTCATGAGCAAACACACTAGGACTGAAATAAATCTGACAGAGGAGTCTTGTGTAAAAATATAATTTACTTTCAAATGTTTAAAAAGCACTATGTCTTTAAGAAAGCACATTAAAAACAAAGTCTTATCTTGGTTATGTGAAGCAAGGCCATCTCCCTAGATTCCTCTCCACAATACCGAAACAGTTCACAAGAAATATAAGCTAACATGACAAAAAGCAGCTTCGGCGTTGATATATCATCAAGGCAGTAGAAGGGGGGCAGCACAAACTCCACAGCTAGAAGTCACCTGAAGTAAAAACAGTTCAAACTGCAAACATTGCTTGAAGCTTGTGGGAGGAAGAAGGTCCAGCAACAGCAGTCCCAATGATAGCTTGCGTGCTACAAAACAGCAAAAGACAAGCATCCATGGGAGTTTCTCTGCAACGGCATCTAGAGTCCTTATCTGCATTCTTCTCCCATCTGCGGCATTTGCACTTAGCTTCCTGCAGGAGCTGTGCATTTAGGCCTAAACCGGAGTCTAGGCCCGAGTAGCAAGCGAAAAGGTCCTTGCTTACATGGGGAGTTAACCTGCAATTAACTAGGGCGGGGAAGGCTTGCAGGTAATTGCAAACAGGAGATGGCTTGATTAAAACCATACTGTTTGTGAGTGGGCAAGTAGCCACAGCAATCCTGGAAACACTTGTGACAAGATTGATGAAGCCTTTAGAATCTATACTAGATATGCATTAAGGAATAAACTACCAAGGGAAGTACATGTAAGATTTACAAAGAAAGCAATGAAATCAGAGATATTTCAAGCAGTAAGGACTACAGCACTGAAACACAAGGATAAAGAACTTGTGGTTCTATGACAAATACCTAGAAGAGTTAGAGATTTGAGGAGAGAATTCCAATTCTTAACAAGATTTTTAATATCCAAAAGAGTGAGTTTTAGATGGTTAATACCTGAAGGGATTATGGTGACATGGAGAGAACAAAGACACAGATTTGATTCAATTGAGAAAGTGAAGTTATTTTATCAACAACTTTGTGGATCAATGGAAGAAGATTTGGGAGCTGTAGACATTGCAAAAGAGAAAGATGAAGAAAAGGATAAAGAGGAAAAAACAAAAGACGAGAGGGCTCAGCGAGAAGGGCAAGAGCCAAAGACCCAATCAAACAAAGAGAGATGAGGGCAATGAAATTAAAACCTAGTAATAAGTAAACATGGGAGAAGAAATAAAAACAAAATCCTTAAATATAAATGGATTAAATGCAGAGATAAAAAGAAACAGACTATTGACTAAATTAAATACTCTGAAGATGGACATTATATATTTACAAGAAGTTCATATTAGAAAGCAACACATAAAATTATTACAATATCCCAAATTAGGAGTTTTATTTACATCACTAAAGGCAGGATTTTGATGGTGGAAATAAAAATGAACTTTAAACAACTACTTTTGATAGCACTGTATGCATCAAATGAAAAGCAGGAAGAATTTTATCGTCGATTGCACAGAAAAATTATAGCATTGAACTATGATAATCTATGTATAATGGGTGATTTTAATGCCATTACAGACCCAGATTTGGACTATAAAACTATGAAGATAAATAAAAAAAAACTAGAAGAACATTATCAAAATCCTTTTTTACAATGGTAGAAGAATTAAGTATCCAAGATATTTGGAGACAAAAACATTTGAAGGAGAGTCAATATACTTTTATTCAAATAGACATCTATCATGGTCAAGGATAGATATGGTATGGATGTCAACTGGACTTATAGAAGAGGTGCAAGAAGTGAATATTGGTTCAAATATTTGGGATGACCATAGTCCGATGACAATAGTATGGAAAGGGAAAAAGAAAAAGACAAGATGGACTTTAAATACAACAATATTAAATGAAAAAGAATTCCAGGAAATTGTGGGAAAGGAATTGGACATTTTTTAAAAAAATAAATAAAAAGGAAGATACATCACTCCAAAATGTACAGGACACAATGAAAGCATATATTAGAGGACTGGCAATAACATATTTGGGGAAAAAGAACAAAAAGAAATGGCAGAAACAAGTAAGATTGGAAGAAGAATATAAAAGCCTGGAAAAAAAGTTTCAGAAAGATGTCCAAAATTTTTTAAAAAATTAAAAATTGATGGAACTGAAGAAGCATGAAATAATCTTAAATGAACAAGAATCATTAGCAAACCAATTGAGAGCATCAAAACAGATTTTTTTTGAAAATGCAAACAAACCAGGAAGATGGCTAGCATATAAACTAAGAAAAGAAAAAGAGAAAGAAGAAGGGAAATTACAATATAGAACTGAAAAAAAAAAGAAAAGAAAGTAATCCAAGAATATTATGAAAAACTCTATTCACAGGAAAAGATCCCCGAGGAGGAGATACAAAACTATCTGGAAAAATCAGATTTAATTAAAATATCAGAACAATTTAAAGGAACGTTAGATGAAAGAATAACAATGATGGAATTAACAGAAGCAATAAAAAGACAAAATAATGGAAATGCGCCTGGACCAGCCGAGTTGTATAAAACATTGGAATAAGTTATTAGTAATGTAATGTTGGACTTATTTAATGAATTGTTATTAGAGGCTAAAATACCAGATTCATGGAAAGAGGCATATGTGACACACATACCTAAAGAAGATACAGATTTACAACTGATTAAAAATTGTAGACCAATCTCATTATTAAATGTCGATTACAAGATTTTTGCTTCAATAATGGCAAATAGGTTGAAAAAAATGCTAAACGAATATATCCACAGTGATCAAAATGGATTCTTACCAAAAAGGCAAATTAGAGATAACATGAGGATGATTTTGAATACCTTGGAATATTATGAGACTCACCCAGAAAAACAAATGGTGTTGATGTTTCTAGATGCACAAAAAGCTTTTGATAATATGAACTGGCAGTTGATGATAAAGCAATTACAGAGAATGGATTTTGGGGAGAGATTCATAAACACTATAAAAACCATATATGACAATTTGCCAAGATAATGATGAACGGAGAAATGACAGGAAAGATTAATATAATGAAGGGCACCAGGCAATGATGCCCTTTATCACCATTATTGTTTATTTTGACTCTAGAAGTGTTAAACAGGAACATTAGATGGAGTGATGAGATAAAAGGAATGAAAGCCAAACAAGAGGAATATAAATTACAAGTGTTTGCCGTTGACTTAGTTTTTATTATAGAGGATCCGCAAATAACAGGTCTTAAATTACTAGAACAGATAGAAGGTTATGGAAAAGTATCTGGTTTGAAAATAAACAAAGACAAAACAAAAATTTTAGTGAAGAATACAACAGAAAAACAAAATAGAGAGATAAAAGAAAATCTAGACATACAAGTGGTGAAAAAAGTGAAATACTTGGGAGTATACTTAACTTCAAAATGTGCAACAATAAAAGAAGAAAACTACTATAAGTTAAAGCAACAAATTGAAAAAGACTTGGAAAAATGGAAGAATCTTCAACTATCACTTATGGATCGGATTGCACTGATAAAGATGAATATATTACCAAGACTATTATTTTTATTCCAAACTGTGCCAATAAAAATTGAAAAGACTTACTTTCAATATCTTAATAAGATCATGAGGAAATTTATATGACAAAGGAAAAAAGTAAGAATAAGTTTAAGAATGTTGCAAGACACAAGATTACGAGGGGGATTTGGTTTACCAAATTGGGAATTATATTATCAAGCAGCAGTATTGACATGGTTGAAAGAATTGATTGAATTAAGAAATACAAAGTTATTAACACTGGGCATGATTTACAACTGGGATGGCATGCCTTTTTATGGCATGGTAGAAGTAAGAATCACACATACTTTCATAGACATTATGTAAGAAATGCATTGTTATTGGTATGGGAGAAGGTTAGAGGTAAATTTTATGTGAAAATACCAACATGGTTATCAATAATGGAAGCTTTAATACACACAAATGTCTTTAATTCTGGAAATATTGTTAGATATAATGAGTTATTAACTGATAAGGGGGAACTGAAAGAGAAACGAGAATTGGAACAAGAGGGAATTGAGATAGATTGATACATGTATATGCAGATAAGATCAAGATATGAAAAAGATGCTAAACTATATGGTTTTTATATGGAAAAGACTGAACTGGATAAGATACTCATGGGAACAGAGGAAAACTTAATAATTTTTTTTTATAATTTTTTGTTGTATATTGAATTGGAGGAGGAGCAAGTAAAAGAAACGATGATAGCCTGGGGTAGAAATTTTGGTTATCCAATTGAGTTTGAAAAATGGCAACTACTACGGGAAAGGAACTATAAATTAACAATGTCCACAGCATATAAGGAAAATCAATATAAAATGTTTTATAGATGGCATATGCCACCGGAGAAGTTAGCAAAAATGTTTAAAGATAAATCAGCTAAATGCTGGAAATGTCATCAAACACCAGGATCTCATTACCATATGTGGTGGACTTGTCCCGAAGCAAAAAATTACTGGTACAAGATTAAAATCTGGCTGGAAGAAATGATACAACAATCTAT
This sequence comes from Arizona elegans, assembly GCA_022577455.1. Classification (NCBI taxonomy): domain Eukaryota; kingdom Metazoa; phylum Chordata; class Lepidosauria; order Squamata; family Colubridae; genus Arizona; species Arizona elegans. The sequence goes on along the minus strand of JAKOOJ010000021.1, from coordinate 3,318,900 downwards.
TGAATTTAAACCAGAGTTGTTCCTACTGGGTATCTTTCCAGAAAAAATGAGTAAGGAAAATGTATATTTGATTATACATGTAATAACAGCTGCAAGAATTGTGTATGCTCAAAATTGGAAATAAGAGAAAATACTGTTGGAAGAAGTAATAAAAAATTTTTTAGACTGTGCAGAAATGAATAGACTACCTTTGCTGATTAAAGATAAGGAGAAATCAGAATATTTTAAAACATGGAATTATTTTTATAGTTGGTTGGAAAAGAGATATACTATAAATGACTGATATTATAATTGTGTACAAATGATGATTATAATATTGATTTAGAAATGAAATGTTAGAATGGTTTGGATGAATATGAAGATAGAAGAAACTTATGGAAGATGGAGAAGAAGCTTAGAAGATAACACCGAGGTGTCACAGGGAAGGGAGGATTGATGTTTTAAATGTTTGTTTGTCTTAAAAAATAAAAATAAAAAAAATTACCCCCCCCCCCAAAAAAAAGGGCAAGGCCCAGGGCAAGATATAAATAACCCTCATTCTCAACTCCATGTGGTCAGCTGTCCAGAACCACCCATGTGCTTCTGCTTCACCATTAAATCCTCTTTCCAATCAGCCTCCATGTTTCTAGTGTCTTTCACCCAGCTTGGAACTGAACTAGATAGATATATCTTCCAACAGGGGCATGTTTTCCTGTGTCAAATATCCCCACCGTCTGTTCAGAGTTACAATTGTTCATGCTGCTATTCTGATCCTATCAAGCAAAAAGTGACATCTACTTATCCAAAAGGTCTCTCCTTTTTACAGAGAGAAGCATATAAATGTTTGTGGAGCTATGGCAGAATGATAATGTATATCTACAACAAATTTTACCTGAGGAACTTTGTAGATTCCCAGTACAGTTGCCATGTGAAGAGAGATGTCAGGTGCCCCAATGACTGCAGCCAAGGTATTTGTAATCCCACACTTGTAGTTAGGGATGAATTTTCCCTGAGTGAAAGGCAGCAACATTGAGGCAAAGTAAGTCCAGCTTGGACTAAAATTGCTGTTAAAAATGTGGAAGCCCAACGTGATGTTGGGTAAGATCTGGGGATTTTCATTGATCTCTTTTACAGTAAACACTAAAGCCAGGATATGCTGGTAATTCTGAAAAATTATTCTGTAAAACAGAATTAAAAACAGCACATTAAGAAAGGCCTGATTCACATTATGGCACTTACAATCCTTTAGTACAACGCATTTTGTTTAATGTGTGTGAAATAATTCTTATTTCTATGTTTCTGTATGTGAGAATGGACCACTATCAAACTGCAGCTTTTCAGAATGGCTTAGATGCAAACGGAAATTGCTACATTTTGGTACCAAAAATAAAGAATGAGAAAACATATCATGGGAAATATGTGCTTTCCCTTTCTTAATGGTAGTAGCAGCTTCATAAATATAGCCATACATACCTGTATATTAATAGATATTTAGATGTGATTTGTTATAAATGGAAATTTGATCTCTATTCCAACTATTTCTTTTTTTTTTCTTTTTCTTTTTTAAAAATAATTTTTATTCAACATTTACATCTTTAACATCCTTGTTACATTTTTACAGCTTTCCGATATCGGCAATTTTGATAATGTCTATTTTTTATCTTTTAACCAACAATATACACATACATTTTAAATATTACTTACTAATTTCTATATTCACTACAATTTATACCTATCTATTATACAATAACTATTTTGCTCCTCTCTAATATCTTCTCTTACATTTATACATTTATACATTAATTTTGGATTCTTTCTCCAACCAGTTATACCATCTATTCCATGTCTCATAATAAATCGTTTCCTCTGACTTCCGGTTTGCTGCTGGCCGCCGCCAGACGTTCCTCTGGGATCGTCAGCTCCCTCTGCCTGTATAGAGCCGCCGTTACAGCGGATGGCGGCTCGAAAAAACTCCGTTTCCAAGAGGAAACGGAGAGAGAGCCGGCAGGGGTGGGTAGAACTCCCCGCAGAGTCCCAAAAGTTTTTTTTTTAACTTTTGGGACGGAGCGGATGAGAAGCCCCATATCCCCTGTCGCTGCTCCGGGCTTTGGGAGACCTCTGCCTATGCAGAGCCAGGCGTCAAGAGCAAGCCTGTGAATCTAAAAGAATAATTAAAGAAATGAAGAACTGGACCCTTAATACTGAACCGCAAGTATCTCACCCTTTCAAAAACTATTTAAAAGAAAAGAGCAGAGGAAAAGAGGGAAAAAGAGCCTTCTAAAATGGCGTCTGCTGTGGCTGGAGAAGGGCTAAAAGGGAAAGTCCTTCCGTTTTTCATTATTACAATGTAGCGGAATAAATATCATTGGCTACATTTCTAGAGAAACCTCGCTCCTGTGCTGCTCAGAAGTTTTTTTTAATGAGGGAAAGTTTTTTTGTTTTCTATTTCTTCTCTTATTTTTGCTAAATCTTGTCTGTGTGGGAAATGGCATCAGGACTTATACAGCTGGACAAACAGGGGGGGGGAATTTCCCCCCTTAAGAAATTGCGCCAACAAATTTCAACTCTCCAGCGTCAGAAACCCGATTTTAATATATTAGAATTTATCCTTGAAGAGATTGTAAGAAGGGATGAGATTGTGAATCAGCAACTTGAAAAATTTAAGCAGGAAATTAAAGAAATTGGTGAATTGGTGAAATCAGAGTCTGACTTCTTGAATAAAAAGATTTCAAAAGTTGCTAATGGTTTATCAGGCTTTCTGATTCGGATGGAGGCAAAGACTGAATTATTAGAGACTAAAATGAAGGAAGTCGAGGAGAATTTGGATGACATGACTCAAAAAATTAAAAAGGATTTGATAAACATTCAGGATAATAGCTTGGAAGACAAATCTAAAATGGAGACTGACCAAAAGATTGGTAATGAGGAAAATGTACAACAGAGGATTGAAAGAGAAGTTTTAATGATTCAATATAATTTTACAGAATATGCAATTAGATTGAGAGGTCTGCAGGAAAATAATAGAGATGATTTAAGGAAAGTATCTTCTGAAATTCTGGCTGGGATCTTAAAGGTTCAACCTGATGAAGTGTATTGCAGGATTGATAGAATTTATAGAATAAACTTCTGGTGGGCAAAGCAAAGGCAACTGCCTAGAGATGTGGTGATCTATTTTACAGATAAAGAAATTAGGAATAATATTGTGCAGAACTCTTTTAATTCCAATTTGCAATTTCATGGAAGAAAGATTTGGATTTTCAAGGAGCTCCCGCCCAAGATGTTAATGGAGAGGAAGAAATTTGGCTTTTTAGTGACTGAATTAAAAAAAAGAAATATCCTATTCAGGTGGGACATCCCAGCTGGTTTAATATTGAGATATCAAGGCGTAAGATATCAATTGCACACTGTTGAAAAAGCGGAAGATTTTTATCAAAAAATTCTAAAAATGAATTTAACACCTTTAGGCATAATACAGGATAAGCAAAAGGAGTTGAAAATAAAAGGAAAACATCAAATTACAGAGGCTGTGATGGATAAATTGTCTTTGGACTCCTTGGAGACCCCAGCTGGACTGTTTATAAATAAAGGAGCAGTGTCATCCGAACCCAAGGTGATGAATCATCAAGTCACAGACAAGTGCGCAAATCAATCAGTTGATATACAAGTGATGGAGAAGAAAGATGAGATGATAAAATTAACCCAACAAGAACAATCCACAAAGCAGAATGAAAATCAACCAGCAGATATACAATTGGTAAGCAAGAAAAGAGGATGGAAATTCAACCCGAAAAAGAAAAAGAAAAGAAACAGATCTTATAGAAACAGCAATTTCCAAACTAAGCAACAGTGAAGCCAGGCGCTTTAAAAAATGAATGAATATTAGAAAAGACAGTGGTGGCGAACAATTGTCTGATACTATCCTGAGGATTGTGGCAGATCTCTGCAAGGCCATGATTTTGGGAAGTGGAAAGAGCCTCACTTTGTTGGATTTGAATCATCTAATTTTTTCTTATTTACTTTTTTTTTCTCTTGGAAATATATTATAACTACTTTGAGTTATAAGGCAGGAGAGTTTTGCTGGGGCATGCAGAAGATCTGGATGTTACTCAGTAGGATGACGGGAATTAACAATCCTGATGAATACCACAACTATAACCATACGGATATATTCATAATTATAATGTCACTCGCGTGGTTGTTTTTACTTTTATACAGGTGTGAGGATATCTACTACTGATGGGGGCAGAAGATGACTGAAGATTTTGAACAAACTGTTGCACCAGCATGTTATTTTACCCTATTATGGGTGATGGATTTAACAATCTAGTGGAAAGACATCAAAGAAGATAGTATATGGATCATAAACTTAAAGTTATTGTCTTTTCTCTTTTTACATAATGAAATGCATATATAGATATGTGTATATCTTAGTAAAGTGGGCAGTTGATTATATTTAGAATCGTATTGCATGATTTTGTAGGAATTGAAGGGCTGAAATAGGTTAGTTTACTGATTGTTATAAAATGGGATGCATATATAGATATGTGTATATTCTAGTAAAGTGGGTAGTGGATTATATTTAGAATTGTATTGTCTGATTTCAAGTCATATATTTAGAGGAGTGGAGGAAGTGGACAGAATTGAACAAATTTGGTTGCAGGGAGAAGGCCGATTTAAAATGTTATATTAATATATATAAAAGATTAAAGGTTAATTTGTAATAATACTCAATAAGTTTAGGGGAGGAGAAAAAGGGCAGATTACCGTAAAAATGGGAGTTATAAGATTAACAAGTTAAGGGTCAGTATTCCGAGAAGGGATTAAGGGAAAGGGAAGATATTATGTATGTAACTAGTTATGAAATAGCCTATTGTTGTGAAGAAGTCACAGGGGGGGTTGGGTGGAAAGGGTGGGTTAGGGAAGAGGGGGGGGGAAAGGGGGAAAAACTTGTATTTGAAAACTTTTTCAATAAAAAAAATAAATAAATAAATCGTTTCCTCTCAGTCTTTTTGTTCCATTGTTAATTTATCTGCTTCTCCACATTCTACACCTTTTTTATGATCATTGTATTTTATGGAGCAAATCTGTGTTTCCAATTTTGTGCAAATGAAATTCTGGCAGCCGTAATTATGTGAAGTATAAGGTAATAAATTTCTTTTCTAAACTTCTTTTTTATAAATACCAATAAAAAATAGTTTGGGTTTCATAGCAATCTTTCCCCCTGTCATTTCCTCTAACCATTTTTGGATTTTTAACCAATATGCCTTTGCTTTGGGACATGTTCACCACATGTGAAAATATGTGTCATGTTGATGATTGCATTTCCAACAATTTGGTGCATTTTTTGGGTATATCTTGGCCAATGCCACCTATAAAACATTTTGTAAATATTTTCTTTATAGGTGGCTGACAACGTCATCTAATAATTTGTTCTCCATAATTTTTCCCAGTACTCTAATTCAATATTATACCCAAAGTTTTCCGTCCAAATTATCATAGTTTCTTTTACTGTTTCCTCCTCCATTTTGAATTGAAAGAGGCATTTATATATTTTGGTAATTATTTTCTGATCAGTCCCAGTTAATATTTTATCCATTTCTTGTTGGTCAGTTTGGAATCCATATAGTTCTAATTCTTTGTTGTATTTTGTTTGTATTTGTAGATAGGGCCACCAATCAATTTTAATTCCTTCATCCAATAATTTTTGTCTAGATTTCAAATTCCCTAGTCCATCTAATAATTCCTTATATGTTACTATTTTATTAAGATCAATCAAATTAGGGTAGACCAAGGCTTCCATATTGGGTTTTTTGGATAGAAGTTCCTTTTCATTTTCATCCAAGTTTCTAATAGTACTTCCCTCACTTGATGACACTGGAAATACTTATGGGCTTTGTCTTTCCCATCCCAAATAAAGATACGCCAACCTTTCTGTCAGTCATGACCCTCAATTGTTAAAATTCTTCCATTCTTTAGATTTATCCATTCCCTGAGCCATGACACTACTGCTGCCTGATGGTACAATTCCCAGTCTGGGAAGCCAAAGCCACCCTTACTTCCAACTATTTCAACTTTACCTGGAAACTGAAGTAAAATATAACATCAGATAAAATAAACCTAGGTATCCTATTTTAGATGTTTCTATCAGGAATTTTTCCCATTAGAACAAAATATTTCAAGCATCATGTGATTTACCAGCAACGTTCAGAGCTTGACAATAAATTAATGATATACTTACATAAGTCCATCTTGAAATCCCTGAGAAGGATCTTGACTGAAATCAATGGGATCAGAATATGTTGAGAATACAGAAATAATGCCAGCAATATTAATGTCTCCAAGCTGATGATAGGTGTGCTGAATAGGAAGAGGCTCCTGAAAGTCACATTGAAGGCTCGGATTCTTGCACATCATTTCAGGCAATACTATTAACAGTAACTCCAATACTAACATCTTCCACGAGTTTCTTCTTTCTGTGTATGAATGCCTCTATCTGCTCCAAGATCTTTGAAGTAGACCAGACAGATCTGCCTCCTAGAGAAGTTTTTCAAGCAAAACTAGGGAGTGCAACATACTAACAAATCAACTGACAGAACTTTGGGCATCCCAGACATGGGTTGGAATTGGATGGGACACCAAATACCATTATTCAGTGTCAGTTGCTCCTATTTTCATGGAGTCCCATAGGATTTGGAAGAGAAAAACTGGCTAATTTCATAATGATAGTGAGACAGTCACATATGTGAACAACTTCAAAACATGTGAGGACTTGTAGAGGCAGGAACACATGAACAACAAGACAAAAAAATAAAATCATTAGATTGATAAAGATTTAGATAGATAGATAGATAGATAGATAGATAGATAGATAGATAGATAGAGATAGAGATAGAGATAGAGATAGAGATAGAGATAGAGATAGAGATAGAGATAGAGATAGATAGAGAGAGAGAGAGAGAATTGTCCTAAAGATACGAGTTGTAGTATCTTCTATATAGTTGTAGAAGAAGCGATAGACATCACGATTTCCGGAACGTTTAAAAGTTTAAAAAATTTTTATTTTAAAACTTGTGCTAAGCTTTCGTCAGCCCCTACCAACTTCGTCAGAGTATAAAATCACCATTGAAGAGCTGCTTGCTTTTATGTAATGCTTATCAATGCTGATAACCCTGTGTTACCCCCCCCCCCCCAGGGAGAGAAAGAGGCAACACACAATGGGGCAGGAAGCAGGGGAAAGTGCATCATCATCTGTCAGCATGACTAAGGCAGAAAATAAGATAATTATAGGGGGAAGGCAAGGGTGTGGGCCTGTTACAAGCACAATGACCAAATTGATCAGCATTACATAAAAGCAAGCAGCTCTTAAATGGTGATTTTATACTCTGATTAAGTCGGTAGGGGCCGACGAAAGCTTAGCACAAGTTTTAAAATAAAAAAGTTTTAAACTTTTAAATGTTCTGGAGATCGTGATGTCTATCGCTTCATACATGTTAACTTACAGGAATGGAGTCAGCAACTCCAGGTTGTTTTCTTAAAAGAAAACTTATTATTTTTTATAACTAACCCTCCTAAAAAACCATGGACACTGAAATTAGACTGCCTACATCACAGAGCATTTTATTTACTAATCTCTAGTATGTCACCTGCTATTTATCATAGCATTAAGCATAATCTAACTGTCTCAGAAATAATTCATTGTATGTTTAAATTGTTTCATAGTGAAAGTGTGGCAACCACAACTAGAATGTCTAAAAACTTTTTCTCAGCCAGGATAAAACCTGGGACTACCATAAGTGAACATTTACTATTACTGAACACAACTAGAGCAGAACTTCATTTAAGGGGAGAAATAATATCTGACCAGACAATGAAAAGTGTCATTATCAATTCATTAGACCCATCATGGGACAACTTCATATCACATCTAGATACAATTAACTTAGGCTATCTATCTATAGAGAGTTTATCAAATAGATTAATTGCTGAAGATAATTTGAGAAGAAGCCACTACAGTACACACAAAGAACATAGACAGGTCAAAAGAGTAGTATTCCAAGACAGGCATCAGGACATAATAGAATGTTATAACTGTGGATCTAAGGAACATTATAGGAGAGATTGTCCAAAACATGACACAAGAAACAGATATCACGATAGACAATCATCCATTGACAGATATAGACACAGAAATTCTCCAAATTTTAGAGAACATAGAGGGGGCAGAGACAACTCAAGGGACAGGAAGTCCGGATCATTATACGGATTAGATAAACACACTATAATCAAAACCCAAGACTCAAAAGACAATGCTTGGCTCATTGATTCTGGAGCAACAAATCACACAACACATGATAAGAAAATGTTATCTTCCTTCATCGAAGATAAATTTGTAATTAAACTAGCAAACCAAGAGGAAGTCTAAGTTATTGGAAGAGGAAATGTAGAATTACCCGGTCTAGGGAAAATAGAGGGGGTATTATTAATACCCAAAATACCTCACAACATTCTCAGTGCAATAAAACTAAGCAGGGACTCTAACATAAACATAGTATTCTCAAAAGGAAAAGTGACTCTAGAGAAAAACAAAATAAATATAGGTAATATAATTATCAAAGGAGATTTACCATATCTGATTACAGAAGAAAAATGGCTACACAACATTAATTCAAACATAGAAACTAACGCTAGCACAGAAGCAGAAAATGATATAGATAGTGACAATGAAGAACATGAATCAGAATATAATGATGAAACTACATCTGATAACAATACACACAATAACAAAAAACCCATAATTGGAAAACCAATTCATGATGAATGTGCACACATATTACATAGAAAATTAGGACATGCCAGTTTTCCTGTAATACAAAAAATGATTGAACATGCTGAAGGTGTTAAAATAAAAGACTTCAAAAATTACTTGGAATGTTCAGTATGCAAGTCTTCAAAACTGAGAACCAAACCTAGACCCAAAAAGGCAACAAGATCATCAAATCATATTTTTAATTTAGTACATATGGATCTGGTTGGCCCATTAACTCCATCAATTACATATAAAAAATGATATTTTCTCACTATTGTAGACGACTTCAGTTGTTATGGCTTTGTCTACACCTTAAGACATAAAGATGAAACATTCCAAAAATTTAAAGAATTTTATAAACGTGTGGAAACACAGCATCATACACAAATCAAGCAAATCATGACAGATAGAGGGTCTGAATTCATGTCAAAAGAATTCTCTCAATGGCTAAAATCAAAAGGAATGTTGCATTTCACCTCTAGTCCTTTCTCTGCTTTTCAAAATGGAGTGGTAGAATGACGAAACTCGACACTACAAACTATGATTAGGTGTACATTAGAGGATGCTGGGTTAGGTAAGCATTTCTGGTCAGAAGCCCTATTATATTCCAATTACACACTTAACCGACTTTGGTCTAGCGTCATAAACAAAACACCATATGAACTGATGTATAGTAAAAGACCCAAGATAGCCCACATGCATGTATTTGGAGTGACAGCAGATGTACATATACCGAAACAATTAAGACGTAAGGGGGACAAGGTGTCCAGAAGGCTTAGATTCATGGGTTATGAAACAGGTACAAAAGGATATAGATTTATTGACAATAACAACAGATTCATAATTTCTAGGACCGCTGTTTTTCACGAACAGGCTAATTGGTCTAAAATACATCTCAATGAAATACTCCCAATGACAAGGCCTAATGTTAAAACACAAGGTAGAACAAGACAAGAAGGGCAAACCTGTAACACACAAAAGGACAATACCAAAATGTGGATTGGAAATTGTCCCAAAATCAAAATAGATTCATTAACACAAAAGGAGGCAAGATACTTACATGATAACAATGATAGACCAGAAAAAAACAATCAGATGTAACAGAAATCAAGTACCTGAACGATTTAAAGATTACATAATGCACATACACAATGAAGCACCAACACCAAACACATATGAAGATGTGTTAAAACTCCCTTTGGAAGAAAGAAACAAATGAGAACTAGCTATGGCCAAAGAAATGGACAGTTTACGAGAACTTAACGTGTTCACTCCAACACCAGTCCCAAAGAATAAGACAATTATAGGCACTAGATGGATATTTAAGATTAAAAACCTAGAAGGGGGTAACACATTATATAAAGCAAGACTGGTAGCACAGGGCTTTGCTCAAAAATACCCTGAGGATTATACTGACACATATTCTCCTACTGTAAGAACTGAAAGTGTTAAGTCAGCTTTAGTGATAGCCTCAGCTCTTAATCTTGAAGTTTTTCAATACGATATACAAACCGCATATCTACATGCGAAACTTGATAAAGAAATATATGTAAGAGCTCCACATAGTAAAAACACAGATAAAAATGAAACATGGTTACTGAACAAAAGTTTGTATGGATTAAAGCAATCCGGCAAACGCTGGGATGAATGCTTGGTCAACGTACTCAAAACCATGAACTTCAATGCCACAACGGCGGACAACTGTTTTTTTGTTAGAAGGGAAGGTGAATCATTAGAATTTGTGTTAACTTATGTGGATGACATTTTGTATGTTGGTAAGCATAAAGACAAGAGAGATATTTTTGTAAATAAACTAGGAGAACATTTTTCATTAAAATCATTGGGGAAAGTAAACAAATACTTAGGAGTACACATTAGCAAAACCGAGAAAAGATTTAGGTTATCTCAAAAAGATAAAATAATTGAACTTTTGAACAAATGTAATATGAATAATGCAAAGCCTTGTGACACCCCAATGCAGACTGATTTCATAAAAAATATGAATGAATCATCTCCTGAGTTTAATGACAATACACTTTATAGGTCAGTTATTGGTTCTCTTTTGTATATTGCTAATTGGACCAGACCTGATATTGCTTTACCCCTTAATTTGTTATCCAGATATGTCAGTAAACCCTTAATTTATCATTGGGAAGCAATTAAGAGAGTGTTGAGATATTTAAAACACACTTTAGATTTCTGTCTATTGCTAGAACCAAACAATGTTAAAGAACCTATCCTCACTTGTTACGCAGACGCTGACTGGGCAGGTGACACTAAGAGTAGGAAGAGCACTTCTGGTTATGTATTCTTCCTTAATAACTGTCCAGTTTACTGGTATACTGGGAAACAGGATTTAGTAGCTACTTCAACGACAGAGGCAGAGTATATCTGTCTGTCAAAAGCATCTAACAATCTCATCTGGTTCAATGATTTATTAACTGATGTCTGGAAGTGTCCATCTCAACCCTTCATTATATATGAAGATAATAAAGCTGCAATAGAAATATCGAGAGCAGATGCTATTGGCCAAAGATCTAGGCATATAGATATCAAATACAAACATGTAAGACAATTATCTCAAAATGGATTCATCAAAGCTATTCATTGTGACACTACAGAGCAAATAGCTGATATATTAACTAAACCTTTACAATCCAAACAACATAAGTATTTAACCTCAAAACTATATGTTCAATATTACTCTAATTCTGAATGTAATTATTGTTATGTGTTAAATCAGCATTTAGAGGGGGATTTGTCATGTGTAAATGCCTCATTCTTAAATGAAAAATATATATATCCATGGAATGTCAAGAGTTAACTTATTCTCCTATCCCTGATGTATTCCTCATTAACCACTCCCCATCTCTAACCCCGCCTCCTTGGTATAAAAGGGGATGCACACCCTATCTCCTTGCTTCTTTCTGCAATCACTCTGTGAATAAAGAATGCCTTCTGTAAATAAACTATCTTCTGTTTGAATATAAGAAGTCTGAATCTATTATTGAGTCTGATCCTAGAATTACGGCAACAATGTTAATACCGCTTTATAATGCCTTGGTAAGGCCACACTTGGAATACTGCATTCAGTTTTGTTCGCCACTATGTAAAAAAGATGTGGAGTGTTAAGTCCTCGCAGTTCCGACTTCCCCGAAACCTGCCCTGTTGCTGCTCGGCTCTGATTGGCTAAGACATGAGCAGCCAAATAGCAGGAAAATGTAGCACTCCTATTGGTTCTCCCTATTTAAGCAGTTGTCAGACGGCAACAAGTTGTCAATGTGTTCGCTCATGCGCAGTTGCCTTATTCTGTGAGTTAATGTTCTGTTAGAAATAAAGCATTGTTGTTACCTAAGCCAAACCTCCTAGTTCTCGAACAGGAGACTCTAGAAAGAATGCAGAGAAGAGCAACAAAGATGATTAGGGGACTGGAGGCTAAAACATATGAAGAACAGTTGCTGGAACTGGATAAGTCTAGTCTTATGAAAAGAAGGACTAGGGGTGACATGATAGCAGTGTTCCAATATCTTAGGGGCTGCCACAAAGACGAGGGAGTCAAACTATTCTCCAAAGCACCTGAGGGTAGAACAAGAAGCAATGGGTGGAAACCAATCAAGGAGAGAAGCAACTTAGAACTAAGGAGAAATTTCCTGACAGTTAGAACAATTAATCAGTGGAACAACTTGCCTCCAGAAGTTCTAAATGCTCCAACACTGGAAGTTTTTAAGAAGAGATTAGATAACCATTTGTCTGAAGTGGTGTAGGGTTTACTGCCTGAGTAAGGGGTTGGGCTAGAAGACCTCCAAGGTCCCTTCTAACTTTGTTAAATTAAAATTAAATGAATTTACAAGAAACATTTTTGTGCCAGAGATTTCTTTGGTCTTTGCTATTGAGAAGAAGACATATGGCCAGCTTTTAAGTTATCCCCATGTTTTGTAGGTGATGGCTACACATGGTATGCATCAGAACAGAATAGAATAGGATTCTTTATTGCCCAAGTGTGATTGGACACACAAGAAATTTGACTTTGATGCATATGCACTCAGTGTACATAAAAGAAAAGATACATTTGTGAAGAATAGTAAGGTACAACTCTTAAAGATAGTCATAGGAAAACAGTTAATATAAATCTTAAGGATATCAGCAACAGGTTTACAGTCATACAGTCATAAGTGGAAGGAGATGGGTGATAGGAATGATGAGAAGATTAATAGTAGTGCACTAGTAACTAGTTACTAGTTCGACAGTGTTGAGGGAATTATTTGTTTAGCAGAGTGATGGCGTTCAGGAAAAAACTGTTCTTGTGTCTAGTTGTTCTGTTGTGCAGTGCTCTATAGCATCGTTTTGAGGGTAGGAGTTGAAATAGTTTATGTCCAGAATGAGAGGGGTCCGTAAATATCTTCACAGCTCTCTTTTTGACTCGTGCAGTATATAGGTCCTCAATGGAAGGCAGGTTGGTAGTAATTTCTGTAGTTCTAATTATCCTCTGTAGTCTGTGTCTGTCTTGTTGGGTTGCAGAACCAAACGAGACAGTTATAGAGGTGCAGATGACAGACTCAATAATTCCTCTGTAGAAGTTCCTTGGCCAGTTTGAGCTTTCTCAACAGGGACCTCCCTCTGACTGATTGCTTTAGAAAAAAAAATCATAGACCTTACCTGTTTAAACAAATTTTTATTTGTATTTAACCACACTTCTTTTTACAGATTCAGTGGGGAAGTTCTCCAACATGTACATATAAAGAATATCAGGCAAAGAGAAAGATTTTTTTAAAACTTTCTTTTCATGAGCTGATGTTTATCATTGAGCTCAGGTCTCATCACAATGATAAAACACTTGGGAAAAAAGATGCACACCAATAATCCAGCACTGGAGGAGATCATGGAGAAGATCTCCACAGCCAATGTATATTTTCCCCGTGTGCTTAGATAGGTTGGGATAAAACACAACCAAACACTGCAGAAGACCAACATGCTGAAGGTGATGAATTTGGCTTCATTGAAACTGTCAGGTAAATTCCTAGCTAGGAAAGCAGCACAGAAGCTAAGGAAAGCAAGAAAACCCATAAAGCCCAAAACACAGTAGAACATGACGGAGTCTTCATTGCACTCCAGGATGACTTCTTTAGACATTGACTGTGCATCAAAATCTGGGTATGGTGGGGACATTATCAGCCATACAGCACAAACACATATTTGAATAAGGGAGCAGGATAGAAGAATGAAACTGACCATCCTTCCCCCAACCCATTTCCTCAATCTGGAACCGGGTTTGGTGGCCATGAATGCTAGAACCACAACAAAGGTTTTGGCCAAGACACAAGAAACCGCCACAGAAAAGATGAGCCCAAAAGCTGGTTGTCGAAAGAGACACACAATCGTATTGGGCCTCCCAACAAATAGAAAGACACAAAGGAAAGAGAGGAGAAGAGAAAGTAGGAGTGTATAAGTGAGATTTCGGTTGTTGGCTTTGACGATGGGAGTGTCTTTGTGTTTAATGAAGACTGTTATTATCCAAGTTGTCATTAAAGAAAAGAAAAGAGAAAGAACAGTTAGACTGATCCCTAAGGGTTCTTTATAGGACAAAAAGATGATCCGCTTTGGAATGCACATATTTTTCCCAGGATTTGGATATTGATCTTCTGGACATGGAGAGCAGTCATCTACATCTGAAAAACAATGCAGGTGAATTGATATAGGAAATTACATAGTGTTGGCTTAATCCCAGTATATTTGGAAATTTCGTACCCTTCTCCTTTGTTATTTTCCCCTCTGGACATAGGTGACAATCATAGCAACAAAACAACTTTCCTTCTTTCTTGGCCTTGCTGTGTCCTGTCTCACAAGGATCATTACACAAAGATAAAGGTAATGCCTATCAATGAATGGAGAAGAATTTTTAAGATACAGGAGGAAAGGAAATGCTTGGAGAGATACTGTTAGTATGGAATCAATAGATGAAAAATATAGATGGATAGCAGGATGACATAACTTTAGATATAATTTCTCTGAAATAAAAATTAATTAAATATCTACAATTATTGTATTTATGGCCTTCGGTACCATCATCACTGCTCTTCAAAGACAATTTCTGTGCTACTTAGTTAAAGTTGGTTTTCTCACCTTCTGAATTTTGAAATCAGGAAACGGATGAAATCTAGCAGGTTTTACTTCAAAAACATAAAAATCATTGTCCATAATTAACAGAGGGCGAGTAAAGAATTCAATATTCAACTGCAATTGCTAAAAAAGTAAATAAATCTTATTGGTATCTTTCCTTTTCCAGAAAATTTGTACCTCAGTTAGTCAGAGATGATACTGTGACACTTTCATCAATAAAGATATTTAAATGAAGGCAGAGAAATCTGGATTCAAAAACCTAACCTGGTTAAAGCCTACTGGCCATGTGATGGAATCTACAGAAATATTGAAGAAGTTCTCTGCTGGAGCTGTGGGATCTATCACTCCAACTTTGACCCTAAGAAAAGATTGGTTTGGGAATGTGATCCAACTGATAATATCAAATCCACCAATGAATTCTCCATTTTTATCAAAGGAAATCTTTTCACCAACACTATTGTTGAATCTGACACTTCTCAGAAAAGAATGAACCTGAAACACAGGCAATCAGAGGGGAACAAACCAAGGGAGGGAGAAATTATTCATATATTCAAAACATACATATGAATATCTCTTTAAACAAAGAAAATATGAACACTTTATTTTATTTTATTTTTATTTTATTTTGATATTTGTATCAAACAAATAATATAACAATAATTCTAAAACAGAGGTAGAGGTAACATATCAGACTGCTGAAATAAAATTAATATAAAATTGAAAAATAAACAACCAGCAAAAAAATAAAATTAAGCTCTGTAGTTTAATTTCAAAGCTACGTAAGCCAGATCACTTCCAATAAATATATAACAAATACTAGGATGCATAAAACTACTATGTAATTTTGCTAATTTCACCTGCTATCGAGATTATACTCAAAATCCTACAAGCTAGGCTTCAGCAGTAGGTGAAGAGAGAAGGACCAGCAGTACAAATTGTGTTTTGAATAGGCAGAGGAACTGGGGATCAAATTGGCAACAATTGCTGGATTATGGAGAAAGCAACGCAGTTCAAGAAAACCATTACTTCTCCTTGATTGAATATGCTAAAGCCTTTGATTATGTTGATCACAACAATCTGTGGCAAGTTCTTAAATTGTTGGAAATACCAGACCACCATAACTGTAACCTGAGAAGGCTAATGTCAGCTCTTCCTGATTCAGCTTTGCACCTCACAGCTTCCTGCCATTAAAGGCCAGAAGAGGTGACGGGGAGGGAAGGGCAATAAAGCTACATGGGTGTTTGTGATGGGAAATTGGGAAGGGGAATGACAGATGATAAAAGACCAGAGCAGCCAGATCTTGTTTGTACCAGCATCCCAAGGCCAATCCTGAGAAATATGTGGATTATCTGCAAACATCTCAGCATTCTTAAAACATCTTGGTGAGCTCTGGTTGACTGGAAAAGGAGTGGTCACAGAGGTGTGGGGAAGAATGAGATGTGGGTGAACCTTTTTTTGTATTGTGCAAGCACGGGAGAATTCAGAGCTGGCTTCACATGACTGCAACCAGCAACTTTGGTAGAAGAACTCTTTGCTTTAGCCAAATGGAGTTGATGGTCTTTCTTTCCTAAAAGTTCAGATTGAGGCAGGTCTGGCACTTACATGCCAGCCAAGAAGCAACAGTTAGAACCAGACATGTAAAAACTGATTGGTTCAAAACATGATGATAAGTACAAAAAAGCTATATATTGTCACCTTGCTTATTTAAATTATATGCAAAGTACATCGTGTGAAATGTCTGGCTGGATGAATTGCAAGCGAGAACTAGGATTGCTGGTAGAAATATCAACAACTTCAGATATGCAGATGATATCACTCTAATATCATGTGGAGGGTATAATCACCTCCTTCCATTTATTTATAGACTGAATTTATGGAATGATAAGAAAGTAGCTTCCCAGGATGGGAAGTAAAAGTTAATTCAGATTGGATATTTTGTCTGTGAGAAAGAGGAGGAAAATAATGCACAGAGTAAATTGCAGATACAGATAGTAAAGTGCTCAGATTGACAAGATTTTATCTATAGGTGTAAAACAAGAAGAAATCAGCTTAGAAGAATTACTATCTATCATTCTTGGTTTTGGGCTTGACAGGAAGTTAATTTCATGGAGAGAAACATATTCTAAGAAATTTTGTAGAATGCCATTTACAGTTTTAATATCAGCATATGAATGTTTTGATTAGTTAATCCATTATTCTCACTTTTGGATTTTCAGACATCAATATCCCTGGAGAATACTGTTTGGTAGAGTTCATGGACACATGTTGCAACTATAGATATGGTGGTTTCTCACTACCCTGGTAACAGACTTACCTGCCACCACACTTGATTGTGAAAATGTTTCTTTCTTTCTTTCATCATTCTTGTTTCTCTAGATTTGGATATAGAGAGAGATTGCAAAGCATGTGCCACAGCATAGACCGCATTGTAAATATTATAACTCTGGCCACTCATGCTTGTTTCAAACACAGATGTAGGAAGGGTCTCAAGCTTCTCCTGCCCAGTACATTTCTCCTCAGACTCCTCCATTTTTGAGTTTGAGAATAAACAGCTGAATGCCTGTTCCCAGAAATCTTTCCGAAAATGATCGTTTTGATTGTTCTTTGGACTTAGAATTTGAAGAAATTCCTGAAAGTTTTGGACTTCTTTTGTGTGTACTGCAAAGGATAAAGCACCTTGTAGGAAATGGATATCCCAATATTTATGAACGGAAGTTGAAGTATAATCTATCTGAGCTGTAATAAGCCAAATCTTTTTCTTCCTTGGTATATCCTCCACTTCTGAAAACTGGAGGAAAGTTCTCAGACCTGCTAAGGACTGAATTTCACCATATAATATTATCACACTGGCTGTGCTCTTCATGAGAACATGGTATATATGTAATCCTTCATCTATGGTATCAGTAAAATCACTGTAAAAAGCTACATTTGGGAACTCTGCTATGAATTCAATGCAGATGCCATGCTCAGAAAAAGTGGGGAGTACCTCCTGGAGAAATTTCTCTCCTTTCTCATCCTTTACTATGAGAATTCCAATCCAGATCCATCTAAAGTACAGCAATAACTGCAGAAGGCCCTTACGTTGGTGGGATTCATTCGGAAACATTTGTTGGAAGAAAACTGCTTGAGTCTTTTTATCCATGACTGGAGCAGAGCCATAGGTCAACTACAGAAATATAAACATATGCAATTGCAAAATTCTCTGTGAGCCTCTGAAAATGTATATATTTATTTGAGTCCTTGGGTGTCTTTGACCTTATATACTGAAATTATGCAACTAGTTGTGTTTATTAGGAAATATAAACCAAGATGTCACACTTGAGGTATCAGTGAATACATTTTTTCTGGAAATAGTCTGATTGTCGACATTTCAAATCTGAACTTTAGTTCAATGTCTGAAATTGGGGTGAGTGAAGCCATTTCTCCTAGAAGAATGAAATATTTTGAGAAATATTTAAAAAAAGGCAGAATAAAAGATTTCCCCTAAAAGAGAAATACAAAATCTTAAGGGAGACAGAAACTCAGAGCTACAGCTCCCTACCCAAGCAGATATTTAGTGCCCATTGAGAAGGACTTAGCCAACCTATCTACAAAACAAAAGATCTTAAACTCCAGGGTGATGGGATTACAATCTTGCTTACTGTTGCCTTCTGGCAGAAGATACCGAATAATTATAACTCCAACCTCATGTTTTCTGAATAGTTTTTATCCCAGAGCTATAATTGAACTCAAAAATGAACTAAAGGGCCATTATCAGTGAGCTGTTGGACAGCATTACTTGGTCTGTTGTGTAGATGTTTGGGTGGTTGAGGGGTGGGGAAGTTGTGGTGGGTGGGAGTGTGTTTGGAGATTGTTATGTGTGTTGGTCATGGTCTTTGGGTGTTATGTGAATTTCGTTGTATGGGTATACTGTGTATACACATAAAATTACAATAAAGTTATACTTATACTTATTAAGACATGACTCTCCATGACATAAAAGGATTATCTAGCAGCAGAGCACACCACATTACAAAATCACCTGGGAAGATTGCATCATCCTTCAGGCTTTAACCAAACTTCTCAGACAACCTACAGGGTTAGCTATGACCCCTACAACAGACAATAGAATACATGTTCTTGCACGGGAACAGGAAGCTCAAGGGCAAGGCCCAGGACAAGGTATAAATAACTCTCATTCTCAGCTCCATGTGGTCAGCTGTCCAGAACCACCCATGTGCTTCTGTTTCACCCTCTTTCCAATCAAAATCCATGTTTCCAATGTCTTCCACCCAGCTTGGAACAGAACTAGATAGATATTTCTTCCAACAGGGGCATGTTTTCCTGTGTCAAATATCCCCACCGTCTTTTCAGAGTTACAATTGTTCATGCTGCTATTCTGATCCTATCAAGCAAAAAGTAATATCTACTTATCCAAAAGGTCTCTCCTTTTTACAGAGAGATAAATGTTTGTGGAATTGGGGCACATTTTGCTGTGTCAAATATCACCACCATCTGTTCAGAATGACAATGATTCATGGTGCTATGATGATTCTATCAAGCAGATTATAATATCTAGGAACCTGGAAGGTGTCTCTTTTTATAAAAAGAAGCATACCAACATTTCTAGAGATATGGCAAAATGATAATGTTTATCTACAGCAAATCTAACCTGAGGAACTTTGTAGATGCACAGCACAGTTGCCATGTGAAGAGAGATGTCAGGCGCCCCAATGACTGCAGCCAAGGTATTTGTGATCCCACACTTGTAGTTAGGGATGAATTTGCCCTGAGTGAAAGGCAGCAACATTGAGGCAAAGTAAGTCCAGCTTGGACTAAAATTGCTGTTAAAAATGTGGAAGCCCAGCGTGATGTTAGGTAGGATCTGGGGATTTTCATTGATCTCCTTTACAGTAAACACTAAAGCCAGGATATGCTGGTAATTCTGAAAAATTATTCTGTAAAACAGAATTAAAAACAGCACATTAAGAAAGGTCTGCATCACATTGTGGCACTTACAATTCTTTCTTACAACACATTTTGTGGAATGTGTGAAATAATTCTTATTTCTATGTTTCTGTATGTGAGAATGGCCCACTATCAAAACTGCAGCTTTAAAGAATGGCTTAAATGCAAATGGAAATTGCTACATTTTGATATCAGAAATAAAGAATGGGAAAACATATCATGGGAAATATGTGCTTTCCCTTCCTTAATGGTAGTAACAGCTTCATAAATTAAGCCACACATACCTGTATATTAATAGATATTTAGATGTGATTTGTTATAAATGGAAGTTTGATCTCTATTTTAACAATTTCAACTTTACCTGGAAATTGAAATAAAATATAACTTTACATAAAATAAACCTAGGCATCCTATTTTAGATGTTTCTATCAGACGTTTTTTGCCATTAGAGCAAAATATTTCAAGCATCATGTGATTTACCAGCAAGGTTCAGAGGTTGACAATAAATTAATGATATACTTACATAAGTCCATCTTGAAATCCCTGAGAAGGATCTTGACTGAAATCAATGGGATCAGAATATGTTGAGAATACAGAAATAATGCCAGCAATATTAATGTCTCCAAGCTGATGATAGGTGTGCTCAATAGGAAGAGGCTTCCGAAAGTCACATTGAAGGCTAGGATTCTTGCACATCATTTCAGGCAATACTATTAACAGTAACTCCAATACTAACATCTTCCATGTGTGTCTTCTTTCTGTGTATAAATGCCTCTATCTGTTCCAAGATCTTTGAAGTAAACCAGACAGATCTGACTCCTGGAAATGTTTTTCAGACAAAACTAGGAAGTGCAACATACTAACAAATCAGCTCACAGAGCTTTGGGGGTCCCAGCCATGAGTTAGAATTGGATGGGGACACTAAGTACTAAATTGACACTAAAATTCAGTCCCATAGGATTTGGAAGAGACAAACTGGCTAATTCCATAATGATAGTGAGACAGGCACATATGTGAACAACTTCAAAACATGTGAGGACTTGTAGGGGCAGGAACACATGAACAACAAGACAAAAAATAAAATCATTAGATCCATAAAGAGAAATAGAGATGTAAATATATGTATGTGTATGCATTACTATAATTCTGTTCCATTCTATCCTGTTCTATTCTATTCTATTTTTCTCTTGTCCTGTCCTGTCCTGTCCTGTCCTGTCCTATCCTATCCTATCCTATCCTATCCTATCCTATCCTATCCTATCCTATCCTATCCTATCCTATCCATAATTACACTACATCATACCACATTCTCTACCCCACTGCACTCCAACTCTGGTCCAACTAAGAGAGCCTTCAATTTTTTTCATTCATGAGTTCAGGATGAGTTTGAAGAAAATATCCGATAGGTTCAATATGAAGGAAAAAAATGACACAAGTTTGCATCATACAGACATCGAGGTGAGGAAAGATATAAATTCCAAGTTCCCACAATCCATTAGACTGCAAAATATTGAACCAGTGAAGATCAAACTACCAGCAGTTGAGAGAATTAACCTCCAATACTACATTCTAATCACTGTGCCACCACAGTTCAACGACGCCTCACTTAATGATTGCACCACTTAATAATGAATGTTGGGGTCCCAACTGTGGTTGTATTTGAAGGCTACCTGAAGTTTTAGATCATGTTGACAAATGTCTCAGCTTACCACTAGAGGGCAGGGAATGGGCTACAAAATCTGTCTTCTTCAAAGCCAGAAAGTTTGCAGGTGTGGGGAAGGGAGGGGGAGGATGAGGGGGAGAAACAATTGTTCACTGAGACATCCCATCAACTGGTACTTAGAATTTGCAAGACACTATAACACACCAATTCCCAACTTATGTTCTGGTCCCTGCAATTTTGTAGATCTGATTTCTGGGGTTGGTTGACAGTTCCTTTAACATTGACAGCAATCATAGTTCCTTTAACACCTAGCAAGGAAGAAATGTACATGAAGGTCATCGATCAAAATTTTATGTCTATTTATTTAGAAGCATGTACTGTATATGGTGTCTATACCCCAGACTTTAAACTTCTTAACAAGTACCCCAAAAGAAACAAAGACATTGGACATTGGTGGAAGAGCATAAGAAAACATTCTGGAGGCATATTTGGAAAATTAAAATGAAGGACGGCTGGAGTTTTATGGTTTTGTTTTGATGCTATAAGGGAAAAACAATCATGCTAAGTAGCACTTGAGTGGGGTTATTTACTTACTTACTTATTTATTTATTTATCAAATTTATATAGCCACCCATCTCACTTGCATGTGATTCTGGGAAATGTACATAATTGAAACACGTCAGATCATCAATATAATTAATTGATGAGTATTAATGCATAAATAGGAGGAGGAAAAAGTATGAGGTATATTCGCCATCTTGAGTTTGAAAAATATAACTATGAGATCTGAATCAATTAAGTAATAATAATGGGACAGTGAGGAAGATGCACTGTAGTTAACATATCAGGAAGGCCTAATGAGTACTGGAGAGACAAAATTGGCCTACAAGAAAAACCAAAGGAAAAACTACAAAGAGACATGGAAAGACAAAACATTGCATGGCCATTGCATTAAAACAAATAGCAGGGAAACAGATAATAGCAATGTGAGGGATCTCACGAAGAATGATGGTTTGTTGAGGGCGCTTCCAAGAAAAGGTCAGCACGCAAGGATGCAATCAAATTAAGTCTTTATTTAGAAGTAAAAGTGGAGTAAAATAAGGTCCCAGGCATGGAGGCATCCATGCCTGGATTGGCCCATGGGTCAGTCCCATAGGAGAGTAGAATAAGAGCAGGCAAAAGGAAAAGGGTAAAAAGGGCACAAAAAAAGGGGAAGAAGGGAAGAGCAGCCCCTGTGCAGGGGTTCTTATAGGGGCCTCCTGACCCCTCCCTTACAAGGTGTGTGAGGGGGGCCGGAGGGCCATTAACTTTCCCCAATGGGGCTGCAGGGGCTGGAGCCCCTTGATCCACCAGTGGGAACAAAGGTGCCTCTTTGCCCCCATCTGGTGGCCTTTGAAGCGACTGCCATGGCTGGCACAAAACACCTAACAATTCCCCTTCTTGCCAGCCAATGACAGGTGATGGTGAATGTGTGTGAGAGGGCAAGCAGGTGTCATAGACATACAGATGCATCATTTACAGGATCAAACACAAACGCTTACACAGAAGGTTGTGTCGGTCAATGGGCACAGGTTTTTTAAACAGGTCAGCTAACTGGTTGGTAGTGTTACAATGTTTGATTTGTACAAACCCCATTCTGGCAAGCTGCCTGACATTCTTGTAGCAGATGTCTATGTGGCGAGACCTAGAGCCCACCGCGTATGCCCCGGAGATCCCAATTGCGGCCGTGTTATCTTCCTGAATTTGGATGGGCAGAGTAGGAGGTGCCCAGATGCTTGTTACCAGAGCATTGAACAAATTAAGTCATTTGCAGTGTCCGATAGGCTGGCATATTCTGCCTCAGCCGTGGAGCAAGAAACAAATTTTTGCTGCCTAACATGCCAATGGATAGGACAGCCATTTAGCAGTATGAGGAAACCAGAGGTGCTCCGTCTACTCTTGGTGTCACCAGCCCAGTCTGCATCTGAGTAAGCGGAGAGCTGGGCTGGCTTCCCCTTCTCTGGCTCCAGCATAAGGAGGGCATCAGCCGTGCCCCTGAGGTACCTAAGTACCCTCTTGACAGCATTCCAGTGGAATTTCTTTGGGTTTTCCATGTGCCTGGACAATAGATTTACAGCTAAAGCTATGTCAAGCCTGCTCCAATTGCTAATGTATAGCAAGGAGCCAATCACAGATCTATATAATTTGTTGTCTGTGAAGTCAGGGCTGTCTTTGTGATTGTGGCTGTAGTAATCACTTTGCATGGGGCTATGCGTTGGGTTAGACTCCACCATTTTACACTTGGCCAACAATTCCTCAATTTTTTCTTTCTGGGATAATGCAAATCCCTTCTTAGTGGCCAAGATATGTACACCCAGGTACCTGTCAACCTGCCCCAAGGACTTTAGGGTAAAATTTTCCCCCAGGGCCTTGGCAAATTCGTCACACCTATCCTTGCCAGGCCCTACGTATAGGAGGTCATCCACGTAAACCAACACCCGTTCTGTATCACCTTTGGTGTCACGTGTAAAAACGCACTCATCTGCATGAGATGC
This sequence comes from Arizona elegans, assembly GCA_022577455.1. Classification (NCBI taxonomy): domain Eukaryota; kingdom Metazoa; phylum Chordata; class Lepidosauria; order Squamata; family Colubridae; genus Arizona; species Arizona elegans. The sequence continues at coordinate 3,294,854 of JAKOOJ010000021.1, read as the reverse complement.
CCTGAAGCCAATTCGCTCTAAACCCTTTTTGAGGCAGTCATACCCGACTGCTTGAGGCCATATAAACCCTTTTGGAGTAGCCATGTGTTTCCCCCCTCCTGCTGGTAACCAGGAGGGGCCCTCACATAGATCTGCCGGTCCAAGTTGGCATGGAGGTAGGCTGTCTGGATGTCAAATTGATAGACTTCCTTCCCCAGAGCGGCTGCAGTTACGAGGGCGGCCTTGACGCCTTCTGCCCGGACAGTTGGAGAGTAGGTCCCAATGTAGTCCTCCATGTAGTGTTGGGCGAACCCCTGTGCTACCAAGAGGGCCTTGTACAGGTAGTGGCCATTGGCAAGTGGTTTGACCTTGAAAACCCACCTTGTGCCAATGACCTTCTTCTCCTTGGGTGGTTGCCCGGGGGTGAAGACCTTGAGTTTTCCCAGGCTCTCCATCTCCTGTTCCATCGCGAGCTGCCACTTTTCCTGTTCTTTAACGGGCAGCTCCTGGATGTCAGAGAAAGTCTTTGGGGTGACCACGACGCTGTTGACGGATGTGATGTGCCCAATGTCAATTCTCTTAGGTGGGACCCCCTTGTTGGACCGCTTTGACCTTCTGACCTCCTGCCACTCACCACCCTTTTCCTCTGCAGGTTCCTCGCCAACTGGCTGTTCATGACCGGGATGTGGAGGCCCTCAGTCCCAGGCTTTGGGCATCATGGGCCTCTGGAGCGTCGCTGGAGGCGAAGAGTCAGGTGAAGATGGTGTGTCTTCCCCCTCAGGACTGGATGGCTCATCCTCCTCATCTGGACCAGGTAGGCTGACTTCTTCGTCCTGTTCCTCGCTCTCGTCGGTGGCAGGGTCTGTGGTTGTCTCGGGCGGTGTCATGGTTGGTGCAGCTTTGCTGGGCCGGTTAATGTATGGACCCAGATCATTTGAGTGGATCTGGGTCCAATTGGAGTCCTCTCCGAAGGAGGCAGATTGGGAGGTCACAATCCTGCCCCCTTCTCCCAGGAATCGGTAGGCCTTGGAGCCAGGAGCATAGCCCAAGAACCTCAGTCTCTGGGAGACGGATCTCCCCTTCTTTCGCAGCTGCTTGGGGATGTGCACCCAAGCGTAGGAGCCAAACACACGCAAGTGTCCCAAGTTTGGCTTCCTACCGTGGACCAGGAAATATGGGGTCTGGTTCACAACGCTGCTCCAGGTGCGGTTCAGGGTGTAGTTGGCGTAGTGTACCGCCTCCGCCCAGTACGATTCCGCAACCCCAGCATCCGCAATCAGGCTGCGCACCATGGTCTGCAGAATTCCGTTGCAGTTTTCTGACACACCGTTCTGCGCAGGTGTAAAAGGCGCTGTATGAAAATGGTGTATGCCCTTGTGCCTTATTCAGTCCTGGAATTTTCGGGACATGAACTCAGCCCCACGGTCGCTCTGCAGCTGCGCGATCTTTGTCTTGTACTGAGTTTCCACATAGTTGTACAATGATTTTATGGCATCAAAGGCTTCGGACTTTTCTGTGAGGGTATACACATGGCCATACCTCGAGAAATCATCGACGGCAGTGAGGAAATACTGCCTTTTTCCTAGGGATGGTGTAAATGGCCCAACCAAATCAACATGTATTAATTGATATGGGTATTGAGTTTTCTGCAGTGACACCTTAGGTATTGGGGCGGCCTTACTCTTTGCCCTCTTACAGATGGCACAGTCCAGAAACACCTCACAATCCTGGAGATGAATCCCCTCAGCGAATTCCCCCACCTTTTTAACCACTGGGAAGCTCGCATGGCCTAGCCTCCGATGTAAGAGGTGGGCACATTTAGTATGCAGCGGCTTTCCCACTGACACCCCCCTTGGCTCTGGTTGTCTTGGGCAGTGCTGGCACCTTAGGCCCTTCTTTGGGCTTACCTGCCTTAGGTGCCTGCTGAGGCTCGGGTTTCTTGCCCGCATTGGCCTTGGAAGGCTGTGGTACTGGTTGAGGCGGCATGGGCACAACTGCCTCAGTCTTGTGCATCTTTGACAGCCTGGGAGCTGGCTGTGGAGCCTTTCTCTCTCTCTGCACGCAGGCCCCTTCTGGGGTGGCACCCTGTGAGCTGTCTCCTGTGGCTGGGTACTCGGGGGAGAAATATGGCAAACCATTTATAATGGTAACATTCCCAATGACCTTTTTGTCTCAAGTGATATGACCTCCCCCTTTGCAAAACAATACCTCCACCCTGCCATCATCACATAACTTGGTTATGCTTAACAGGTTATTGGCTATAGAGGGAGCATGCAATACACCTTCAACATTGCCCAGCCCTGGTACAGAGACAGTGCCCTCCCCAACAACCAAAGCATTGTTACCATTTGCAACCTTAACAGAGGAGTTAATTCTCCTTAACCTCTTAAAGCCTTGTCTCAAGTTAGCAATGTGAGATGAAGCCCCAGAGTCCAGTAACCAGAGTCCAGTAGGGCCATCAGCCTTTGTGGCGGGGGTGAAATAGCTAGTATTCACAAAATTGCCCTTAGCACCACCTTTGCCCCCGCCAGGCCCCCTTCTCTGCCCCCTGCCCCTTCCTTGATTGGAGCCACGCTTAGGTCCTTGCTGGTAATGGGGGCAGTCCTTCTTCAGATGCTCCTCAGAGCCACAGATGAAACACTTGGGTAGAGCATTAACCTGCTCTGAACTCTGGTGCCTTCTGTTGATGCAATGAGTTGTGGCCTGGTGTACTCTCACGCATCTCTACGCCTCTTGTCTTCCTCATTGAGCCTCCCTGTGAGGTAGGACAGAGTCATGGCTTCCTTTCTGGTTCCCTCTAGTGAGACAATAAAATTGCCCCAACTTTTGTCCAGGGATGCCAGAATGACAGCGATCATGTTGGCCTCAGTCACAGGGTAGTCCCTGAGCACCAGCTCTGCCCTGAGTGCCTTCAACTTTCCCAGGTGCTCAGCCATGCTAGCCCCAAATTTTAGCTTGGTGTTATAGAACTCCGTTGTGAGTCTTGTGGTGGAGCCCAAGCTATCACTATTAAATAAGCTATATAACAACCCCCAAATTTCACTAGCTGTGAGCACATCTGAAATGCTAGGGTACAATTTAGCATCCAGTGAGCTCAGTAGAGTGGTATAGGCTCTCCTGTGGTACCACTCTTCTTGAGGTCCCCAAGGGAAAGGTGGGCGGGTCTAAAACCATTTCTAGGGTCCCCTCTTTTAAGAGACATACCTGAATCTCTTTATTCCATATATTATAATTATCCCCTCCCAGATGTAGCTTCTGGAAATTATTTGGGAGAATAGACACAGCTGGGGCAGAAAATGCTGATATATTTTGCTGTCCAAGGTATCTTTGCTTTGGTTCCATTGAAGTAAATGGGAGAGGGATCCCTCTGCTGGCCGGTGTAGGTATTTTTCTCTGATTATTCTTTTCTTTTTTCAGGTGGAGCCAACTGAGCATGTGCGAACTGCTGAGCATGCGCAGATCTCATTCCAGCCCAGGAGCCGATGGGGGCGGACCTCTCCCTCTGTGCTTCAGAGCCAGGCCTGGGCCCAGGCCTGTGGGGCTCTGAAGAGTCTTCTGGAAGCCCCCCTGGTACTGGAACACTTACCAGGGGGCGAAGGTTGCAGGATGGGGCCGGAAAAGCCCGAAAATGCTGAGGATCACCTGGAGGGGCCCACCGCTGGCCCTGAAGACTCCGGAGGAGGCATCCATCTTGGGAGGTGGGAGGCTCGGCTGGAGGCCTCCTGAAGTCATCCAGGTGAGTCCTCTGTTGCCTCGGTGCGGGTGTTGGAAAGGCTGGAGCCCCCAGGGGTTCTTCTGGGGCTCTCTGGAGGCCTGGGCCCTGGCTGGGGGGGGTCCGGACTGGATGACCCCCCTCGCTGGTCCCCTGGGGGTGTTGAGGGAGGCTGGCTGCCCCCGAGGTTGAGGCCTCAGTCATTGTGGCCTCCAGGGCTGCAACCAGGACTTGGATTGCAGCCCTGATGCCCGCTGCAGCAGGAGCAGCTGGGCAGACTTCGAGGCTTGCCTGTGGGAGGGGCCGAGCAATTTGCATGCTGCTTTGCCTGGCTGCCATCCGTTGCTGGGCCTCGTGGCCTAGCTGAGGCCTACCAAGCCTCGCTGGAGTAGGTGGCCTGGGGGCCGCCATGTTGCTTCTGGTTGGCCCCGGAAGCTGCAGGTCACGATTTGGCGGGAATTTTCCCACCAAAAGCTCCGGGGCCCCGGGGTCCCCAGGGTGGCCGGCGCCATGTTGGGGAGCCTCCTGGGTGCTGGGGAAGGACTTACCCGGTGTCCAGAGGCCCCCTGCGCTGGTGTCCCACGTGGCTGGGCTCCTGGCGTCCCTTGGGTTGCTAGGAGCGATCTTAGCAGCTCTCTGCATTCCTCACCAGTGAGCTGGTCTACGCTGGGGGTGGCCTGGTCCCTGGCCGCATCCCCGGTGTCCTGGCAGTCCTGGGTGGACTGCTGGTCTTCCATGCCTTCCTCTGTGGCTTGCAGCTGCAAGGAAGCATGCAAAGGGGTCCCTTGCATTCCGCTGGGTCCTCTGGGGGCATAGAGATCATCTGTACCCTCCTCTGGATCGAAGCTCACATCAGGGACTGGATGCAGGGCTGCCAGCTTGCTTGGAGACTCCTGGTCATGACCGGGGAAGTCCTATCATCCATCTCTTGGGGGTTCTTGCTGGAACCTCCTGGCATCTTGCTTCTGCTGGCTTGGAAGCATTGTCTCAAACCATCCTCGGCTACCAATTTGTGAGGGATCTCACGAAGAATGATGGTTTGTTGAGGGCGCTTCCAAGAAAAGGTCAGCACGCAAGGATGCAATCAAATTAAGTCTTTATTTAGAAGTAAAAGTGGAGTAAAATAAGGTCCCAGGCATGGAGGCATGGGCCCATGGGTCAGTCCCATAGGAGAGTAGAACAAGAGCAGGCAAAAGGGCAAGGGTAAAAAGGGCACAAAAAAAGGGGAAGAAGGGAAGAGCAGCCCCTGTGCAGGGGTTCTTATAGGAGTCTCCTGGCCCCTCCCTTACAAGGTGTGTGAGGGGGCCGGAGGGCCATTAACTTTCCCCAATGGGGCTGCAGGGGCTGGAGCCCCTTGACCCACCAGTGGGATCAAAGGTGCCTCTTTGCCCCCATCTGGTGGCCTTTGAAGCGACTGCCATGGCTGGCACAAAACACCTAACAAGCAAGACATGGAATGACTCCCAGCAGGAAAGTTGAAGAAAGAGGTAGAAGTGCTAATTCTGGCTGCACAAAACCAAACCTTAAGAACAAATGCATACAAAGCCAGAATTGAGAAGACAGCAACAAATAGCAATTGTCACCTCTGCAAGGAAGCTGAAGAAATCAGGGATCACCTGGCAAGAAGATTGTACAGATTGACCACAAACAACAGCTTGGCAAAGGAGCAACAATGGTGCCTTGGGAAGATCTGCAAGAAATACCATTTGTCTGCAAGCAAGAACTGTTGGGATCATAAAATAGAGAAAGTCATAAAAAATGAAGAAGTTAATTTGATCTGGGACTTTTAGATTTCAAACATACAGGCACCTGCTGCATAACACTCCATATTAAAGATTGTTGTAAGAAAGACAAAAAAAAAGTCTGGATAGCGGACATGGCAGTAGATGGAGACAACAGAATAGAAGTGAAAAAATTGAGAAATAACAAAATACAAAGACTGCAAATAGAAATAAATGATTGCGGCAAAAGAAAGCAAAGGAAGAACCAATAGTTATAGGCACTTTGGGTGCAATCCCAAAACAACTGGAGCACCACTTGAACAACATTGGCACTGACAAATTTCTCATCAGCCAATTGCAAAAGGCAGCTTTACTTGGAGCAGCTTACATCCAGTGATGACAACTATAACACCGTGCAATATCTACATCTGTCTATGCTTGGTCTTTGGGAAGGATTTGATATGTAAATAAAAACGCCAAATCCAATCTGAACATCTGGTGATTGTATGACAAAACATAATAATCCCCAGTGAGGCAGTTCCTTGAGTGCCAGTGAGGTACTACCTTGATGTAGTTATGGGGCTATTGTGCTCTGAGGAAGATGAGAGCTATGCCAGAGGTTCAACCATTCTGGGCAGGTTTCATCAGATGAGTCAGACAAAAAGTGTCTCTCCCATAAAAAAATATCTCTCGCATAATTTACAGAAACACATACTTGCTCGGTCATTGACAAGATCAAGGACCTTGCTTAGGTATTGAAGTTCCTGGACTTCTGGTGTACCAACTGAGTCTTGGTAGTACAGGGGTTTAAGGCACCCTGTTATTAAGCTGGTTATTAAGACCAACTGCCTGCAATTACTGCAGGGTTCGAATCTCGCCAAGGCTCAAGGTTGACTCAGCCTTCCATCCTTTCTAAGGTAGGTAAATTGAGGACCCAGTTGTGGGGGCAATAAGCTGACTTTGTATAAATATACAAAAGGATGAAGGCTATTGCTGAGCACATTGTAAGCCGCCCTGAGTCTTCGGAGAAGGGCGGCATATAAATCAAATTAAAAAAAAAAAATGGGCTACAGGACTATTGGCTAAGAAACCAGGGCCAGCATCTGCAGAACTACTGGAAGAAAAGATGATTATCCATCACAAATATACAATGATTGTAAATGAAGTCCAGGAATTAGAGGACATTTGAAATAAATGGACCAGTTCTGGAAAATAAAACAATATTTAAAATCAGAAATAACAAAACAGAGATCAGGGGATCAGTGATTATTTATAATATGAAATAAAGTATTCACAGAAGCTGAATTGGAAGAAAAGGTCTACCCAGGACAAAGAAATCTAACTCTTGCCAGTGGTAACTCAGACTATAGTGGCAAACCAGGAGAAATTGGCAATGCAGGAAACTAGCACACCTATAGAATTGTTTTCATTTGGAAACCAAGCATCCTCTTCTTTACCTCAAAAAGAACAAAGCCCTGTCACTGAAGAACTAGAAGACTTGAAGCAAAGAATAAATGAGTAACTTGAACAGCACAAAAACCACAGAATCAGGTTGCCTGCTTTGAAGCTTGTTCCAAAGAAACAACTAGCATAAGCATTAAAAGACAGGAATACTGTAATATCAAAAATAAGCACAAGCTCATTGCAAGAAACAATATTCAGCTTCAGTTGCAGTTATAACTGAATACCTAAGATGCAAAATCAACAAAGAAGAAAAATGGGAAACAGTGTGCCACCAAAATGAAAGATCAGGCTGGAAAATAAAATTAGCAAGGTGAGATTTATTTATTACTAAATGTTTATGCCACCCATCTTTCCAAGATGATCCTAAGCGATTTATATTCATATAATTAAAATATGATAAAGAACCTTGAAACAACAATATCAATATATATATATATATATATATATATATATATATATATATATATATATATATCAGTTTAAATTCAATTAGACAAGAAAGGACAGGGGAGTAAAGTATGCATGAGGAGGTGATAGCAACTAAGTAATCACCTCAGCAGGGATGATATTCTTTTTTTTATTCAATTTTTTATTAAAAATTACAGAAAAAAATATAGCAATATGGATAGAATTGCAGAGAGTAATATAATACATATAAAGTTTTAAAGCATCTATTTTTGTCTAGAAATAGTACAAACCTCCATTAAACCAAATCATCAAAAAAGAAAAGTTAATCCAGAAGAAAAAAATCAAATCTCAGGAGACGGGGCAACATAGAACATCACTGTCTCTATACATTGTTCTCTGGCTTAAATGTTGAAGTGGGAAAGTTCCCAAACATGTACCTATAAAGAATATCAGGCAAACATAAAGATTTATTAAAACTTTCTCTTCATGAGCTGGTGCTTATCATTAAGCTCAGGTCTCATCACAATGATAAAACACTTGGGGAAAAAGATGCACACCAATAAGCCAGCACTGGAGGAGATCATGGAGAAGATCTCCACAGCCAATGTATATTTTCCCCTTGTGCTTAGATAGGTTGGAATAAAGCATAGCCAAACACTGCAGAAGACCAACATGCTGAAGGTGATGAATTTGGCTTCATTGAAACTATCAGGTAAATTCCTAGCTAGGAAAGCAGCAGAGAAGCTAAGCAGAGCAAGAAAACCCATAAAGCCCAAAACACAGTAGAACATGACAGAGTCTTCATTGCACTCCAGGATGACTTCTTCAGACATTGACTGTGCATCAAAATCTGGATATGGTGGGGATTTTATCAGCCACACAGCACAAACACATATTTGAACAAGGGAGCAGGAGAGAAGAATGAAACTCACCATCCTTCCCCCAATCCAATTCCTCAATCTGGAACCGGGTTTGGTGGCCATGAATGCTAGAACCACAACAAAGGTTTTGGCCAAAACACAAGAAACTGCCACAGAAAAGATGAGCCCAAAAGCTGGTTGTCGAAGAAGACAAACAATCATATTGGGCCTCCCAACAAATAGAAAGACACAAAGGAAAGAGAGGAGAAGAGAAAGTAGGAGTGTATAAGTGAGATTCCTGTTGTTGGCTTTGACGATGGGAGTGTGTTTGTATTTCATGAAAATTGTTATTACCAAAGTTATCATTAAAGAAAAGCAAAGAGAAAGAACAGTCAGACTGATCCCTAAGGGTTCTTCATAGGACAAAAAGGTGATCCGCTTTGGAATGCACATATTTTTCCCGGGACTTGGATATTGATCTTCTGGACATGGAGAGCAATCATCTATGTCTGAAAAAGAACACAGTGGAATTGATACAGTTGTATTACAGACAGTGTTGTACCCCAACATCTTTGTCCAATTATATGGAAATTTCCTACCCTTCTCCTTTGATATTTTTCCCTCTGGACACAGAAGGCAACCATAGCAGCAAAATGACTCCCCTTCTTTCTTGGCCTTGCTGTGTCCTGTCTCACAAGGATCATTACATAAGGATAAAGGTAATGCCTATCAACAAATGAAGATACAAAGAGGAAAAGAAGTGCTTGGAGAGTTTCTGTGGAATCAACAGATTAAAAATGAAGTAGCAGGATAACATAATTTTAGATGTAATTGGTCTGAAATTATAATTAATTAAATCTCTACAATAATTGTATTGATAGCCTTCGTTAACCATCAGACAATTTTTGTGCTAGTTAATTAAAGTTGGTTTTCTCAACTTCTGAATTTTGATGTCAGCAAACTGATGGGATCTAGTGTGCTGGCTTGCAGTGTTTACTTCAAAACCATGAAAACCATTGTTCATAATTAACAGGGAGCCAGGAAAGTATATTTCCTAATATTCAATAGCAATTGCTAGAAAAGTAAAAAAAAAACAAAAATCTTACTGATATCTTTCCTTTTCTAGGAAATTTCTACCTAGGTTAATCAGAGATAATATTGTGACACTTTCATCAATAAAGATATTTAAATGAAGGCAGAGAAATCTAGATTCAAAAAACTAACCTGATTAAAGCCTATTGGCCATGTGATGGAATCTACAGAAATCTTGAAGAACTTCTCTGCTGGAGCTGTGGGATCTATCACTCCAATTTTGATTCTAGCAAAGGATTGGTTTGGGAATGTGATCCAGTTGATAATATCAAATCCACCAACAAATTCTCCATTTTTATCAAAGGAGATCTGTTCACCAACACTATTGTTGAATCTGACACTTCTCAGAAAATAATGAACCTGAAACGCAGAGGCAATCAGAGAGGAACAAACCGAGGGAGGGAGAAATAATTCATATATTCAAAACATACAGATGAATGTTTCTTTAAACAAAAACGATATAAACACATTTTTTATTTTTGTTGAAGGCCTGTATCAAATAAATAACATAACAATCATGCTAAAAGAAAATAAGACTGGGTCTTATTTTCAGGGAAACACGCTATATTCTACCTAGGAAATAAGGTCTCAGTAGAAGACATTAGGCAGTGGGAATTGATGACCGAAGGGCAATGACATTTCTTTTATTGGATGCATTAAAGTAGAGCCAAAGTCAACATCAGCAGGTGCTGCTGGAATTTAAAATCCTGCATTAATTGGATGTTGAATTTGATGGCTGAAATATCCATCATTTGAAATCTATGATTCTTTCAACCAATGAGAATATATATATATATATATATATATATATATATATATATATATATATATATATATATTCTGTATATATAATGTAGGCTCAAAAAAGAGCCTTGATAGTACAGTGGTTTGGTGCACCCTGTCATTAACACAGCTGCCTGCAATTTCTGCTGGTTCAAATCTCTCCAAGGCTCAAGGTTGACTCAGTCTTCCATCCTTTCTAAGGTAAGTGAAATGAGGACCCAGTTTGTGGGGGCAATAAACTGTCTTTGTATAAAAATATACAAAAGAATGAAGGCTATTGCTTAACGCATTGTAAGCTGCCCTGAGTCTCCAGAGAAGGGCGGCATATAAATCAAATTAAAAAAAAAAATAACATCCCACATTGGTCCACTTTATAAAGTGTCTGAGATATTAAAAACACTTTTATTCCTTTCCCTTCTTCTCCTAGAGCCGTGTTCCTGGAAGCATATAAGTTTCTGCTCTCATTCCATCCATTTGCTCTAAAATGATGCATGTGTTGTTGTGAATAATTGGGTGTAGAAATGCAGGTGACTCTCAAATGGTCCATGAAGCAGTCAGAACCAACGCCACATAGAAAGGGAATATTACAGCATGCTGAATCTTCTTTGAATGTCACAATATATCAGTCCTTCCTCTTCCACCCATGGATTGTAAGGGAAGATCCTCATCAGGAAATGCCAAAAAATATGTGCATGATTTTACTTTCAACAATAAATGAAATGCGTCTGCAAATGCAAATATTCCAAATAAAGCATATATAACTACTACTACTACTACTACTACTACTACTACTACTACTACTACTACAACCAATACATATTCACCATATCATGTGGAAGGAGTAATCACCTCCTTCCATTTATTTATAAACTGAATTTTAACGATGGAGGGGATGCATTTCAGAGAAGTAAAAGACAATTCAGGTTGGATATTTTGTCTGTGAGAAAGAGGAGGAAAATAATTCACAGAGTAAATTGCAGATACAGATAGTAGAGTGCTCAGATTGACAAGATTTTATCTCTAGGTGTAAAATAAAAAGAAATCAGCTTAGAAGATATACTATCTGTCATTCTTGGTTTTGGGCTTGACAGGAAGTTAAATTCATGGAGAGAATAATATTCTAAGAAATTTTGTAGAATGCCATTTACGATTTTAATATCAGCATATGAATATTTTGATTACTTAATCCATTATTACATCTCACTTTTCGGTTTTAAGACATCAATATCCCTTGAGAATATTGTTTGCTAGAGTTTAAGGACACATGTTGCAACTACAGATATGGTGGTTTCTGCACCACTCTGCTAACAGACTTACCTGCCACCACACTTGATTGTGAAAATGTTTCCTTCTTTCTTTCATCATTGTTGTTTCTCTAGATTTGGATATAGAGAGAGATTGCAAAGCATGTGCCACAGCATAGACTGCATTATAAATATTGTAACTCTGGCCACTCATGCATGTTTCAAACACAGATGTAGGGAGGGTTTCAAGCTTCTCCTGTCCAGTGCATTTTTTCTGAGATGCCTCCATTTTTGAGTTTGGGAAAAAACAACTGAATGTCTGTTCCCAGAAATCTTTCCGAAAATGATCATTCTGGTTGTTGGTTGGATTTAGATGTTGAAGAAATTCCTGGAAGTTTTGGATCTCCTTTGTGTGTACTGCAAAGGATAAAGCTCCGTGCAGAAAATGGATATCCCAAGATTTATGAAAGGAAGTTGAAGTATAATCTATCTGAGCAGTTATAAGCCAAATCTTATTCTTCCCTGGTATATCCTCCACTTCTGAAAACTGGAGGAAAGTTCTCAGACCTGCTAAGGACTGAATTTCACCATATAAGATTACCACATTGGCTGTGCTCTTCATGAGAATATGGTATATCTGTAATCCTTCACCTACGGTTTCAGCAAAATCACTGTAAAAAGCTACATTTGGGAACTCTGCATTGAATTCAATGCAGATGCCATGCTCAGAAAAAGTGGGGACTACCTCCTGGAGAAATTTCTCTCCTTTCTCATCTTTTACTACAAGAATTCCAATCCAAATCCATCTAAAATACAGCAATAACTGTAGGAGGCCCTTACGTTGGTGGAATTCATTCGGAAACATTTGTTGGAAGAAAACTGCTTGAGTCTCTTTAGACATAACTGGAGCAGAGCCATAGCTCAACTACAGAAAGATAAACATATGAAATTGCAAAGTTCTATGTGAGCCTCTGAAAATATATATATTCATTTCAGTTGAGTATCTTTGACCTTATATACTGAAATTATGCAACTAGTTGTGTTTAATTAGGAAATTTCAACCAAGATGTCACACTTGAGGTATCGGTAAATACATTTTCCTGGAAATACTCTCATTGTGAATATTTCAAATCTGAACCTTGGTTCAATGTCAGGAACTAGGGCACATTTTGCTGGGTCAAATATCCCCATTGTCTCTTCAGAATGACAATGATTCATGCTGCTGTGATGATTCTATCAAGCAGATAATAATATCTAGGAATCAGGAAGGTATCTCCTTTTTACAGAAAGAAGCATACCAATGTTTGTGGAGCTATGGCAAAATGATAATGTATATCTTCAGCATATCTTACCTGAGGAACTTTGTAGATATCCAATAAAGTTGCCATGTGAAGAGAGATGTCAGGTGCCCCAATGACTGCAGCCAAGGTATTTGTAATCCCACACTTGTAGTTAGGGATGAATTTTCCCTGAGTGAAAGGCAGCAACATTGAGGCAAAGTAAGTCCAGCTTGGACTAAAATTGCTGTTAAAAATGTGGAAGCCCAACGTGATGTTGGGTAAGATCTGGGGATTTTCATTGATCTCCTTTACAGTAAACACTAAAGCCAGGATATGCTGGTAATTCTGAAAAACTATTCTGTAAAACAGAATTAAAAACAGCACATTAAGAAAGGCCTGCTTCACATTATGGCACTTACAATCCTTTAGTACAACGCATTTTGTTTAATGTGTGTGAAATAATTCTTATTTCTATGTTTCTGTATGTGAGAATGGTTCACTATCAAACTGCAGCTTTTTAAGAATGGCTTATATGCAAAAGGTAATTGCTACATTTTGGTACCTGAAATAAAGAATGAGAAAACATATTCATGGGAAATATGTGCTTTCCCTTCCTTAATGGTAGTAACAGCTTCATATTCATATGGAATAAATTCGTTTGGAATTCAGCCATACATATCTCTATATTAATAGATATTGAGATGTGATTTGTTATAAATGGAGATTTGATCTCCATTTCAATTTTATCTGGAAACTGAAGTAAAATATGACATCGGATAAAATAAACCTAGGCATCCTATTTTAGATTTTTCTATCAGGAGTTTTTGCCATTGGAGGAAAATATTTCAAGCATCATGTGATTTACCAGTAAAGTTCAGAGCTGGACAATATATTAATGATATACTTACATAAGTCCATCATGAAATGCCTGAGAAGGATGTTGACTGAAATCAATGGGGTCAGAAAATATCACGAATGCAGAAATAATGCCAGCAATGTTAACATCTCCAAGCTGATGATAGGTGTACCGAATAGGAAGAGGCTCCCGAAAGTCACATTGAAGAGTAGGATTCTTGCACATCACTTCAGGCAATACTATTAACAGTAACTGCATGAATAGTAACATCTTCCATGAGTGTCATCTTTCTGTGTAGAAATGCCTCTGTCTACATCAAGTTCTTTGATGTAGACAAGACAGATCTGCCTTCTGGAGGTGTTCTTCAGACAAAACTAGGGAGTGAAACATACTATCAAATCAACTCACAGAGCATTGGGGCTCCCAGCCATGGATTGGAATAATAGGATGGGGACAATAATTACCATTATTCAGTGTCAGTTGCTCCTTTTTTCATGGAGCCCCATAGGATTTGAAAGAGGCAAAATGGCTAATTTCATAATGATAGTGAGACAGTCACATATGTCTTACTCACAACTTCAAAATATGTCAGGACTTATAGAGGCAGGAACACATAAGCCACAAGATAAAAAATAAAATCATTAGATTCATAAAGCGAAATAGAGATGTAAATAGATGTATGTGTAAAGCATTACTGTAATTCTATTCTATTCTATTCTATTCTATTCTATTCTATTCTATTCTATTCTATTCTATTCTATTCTATTCTATTCTATTCTATTCTATTCTATCCTATCCTATCCCATCCCATCCCATCCCATCCCATCCCATCCCATCCCATCCCATCCCATCCATTCTTACACTACACTACATCACATTCTGTAGCCCACTGTACTCCACTCCATTCCAGCTTGTGTAATGCAATTATTTGTGGGCTTTCATGGAATACATTGAAAGAACTAGTTCTTAGTTCCCCCCGGTTGTTTAACAATTAATTTAATTAATTTAATTGAATTTGAATTTCAAAAAGGTCAAACAGAATTAGATAAAATTTTGCAAGGGACACAAGACAAACTGATCAAAAAAATTTACAATTACTTACGAGGATATAAATTAGAAGAAGAGGTAGTGAAAGAAAATATGATAACCTGGGCAAAAAAATTCGGTTATAGTATTCAATTAGACAAATGGGAAAACTATGGAAAATAAATTATAAAATGACAATGTCTGTATCCTATAAAGAAAATCTCTATAAAATGTTTTATAGGTGGCACTTGCCACCAGCCAGATTGGCAAGAATGTTCCCCGGCATGCCATCAACATGTTGGAAATGCAACCACCACAAAGGCACCTATTACCATATGTGGTGGACCTGCCCAATGGTGAAACAATATTGGCAAAGGATCAAAATACAAATAGAGGAAATAACACACCAAAAGATAGAACTAAGACCAGAAAGCTTCTTATTAGGCATAGTGAATGGATACTATGAAAAAGAAATAGCCTATTTAATTATACATATGATAACAGCAGCACGAATACTATACGCGCAACACTGGAAGAGTAGTGATATACCAACACCAGATAAAGTAATCAATAAAATTATGGAATGTGCGGAATTAGATAGACTCACAAAGGAATTGCAAAATAGGGAAGAACATGACTTTTACTTAGTATGGGAAAAGTGGTATAGTTGGTTGAAAGATAGGAAAGAGATGAAACAATAGGAAGTAAATAAAATGACCAAATATAATATGATGGAAACAAAGAACAGACATAATAATAATAATAATAATAATAATAATAATAATAATAATAATAATAATAATCATAATCATAATAATAATCATAATCATAATCATAATCATAATCATAATCATAATCATAATCATAATCATAATCATAATCATAATCATAATAATTTTATTTCTATACCGCCCATCTCCCGAAGGACTCAGGGCAGTGTACAGCCAGTTTAAAAATACAAGACACAACAATAATTAAAAATTAAAATAATTAAATAGATTTGGCTGATTTAAAACTCTAAAAATTAAAAAGCCCCAATTTAAAATGATTATATTGACAGCCCTGCCTGGCGGAACAACAAGGTCTTCAATGCGCAGCAGAACACCCGGAGGTCAGAGATCTTGCGTATTTCCGGGGGCAGTTCATTCCACAGGGCTGGGGCTCCCACAGAGAAGGCCCTCCCCCTGGGTGTCACCAGCCGACATAACTTGGCTGATGGCACCCTGAGGAGACCCTCTCTGTGGGAACGGACTGGTCGGTGGGAGGCTATTGGTGGCAGGATAGGTTAAGAAAGATCAATATTAGATAGATAAAAGGAAATGACCAAATAAGGAAGAGTCAAAATACAAAGAGAAATGTATATTATAGTTGCGACAAACTGGACATGTATTGAAATGGATGTTTATATGTTTTTATGTTTTATACGTTTCATTGTTCTGTTTAGTTTATACTTATAAATAATATATATATATATATATATATATATATATATATATATATATATATATATATATATATATATATATATATGAAAGAACTAGTTATAAAACTTTTCCTATTTCCCCCCGACTTTTTTTCCTTCTGAATGAAAGTGGTTTACAGCGCCATCTAGAGACATAAATAACAATACATTGCTTCAATTAAACTGACTGAGAGGACTGGCTTTGAGATTGTAGATTGGAGGCTTGAACTGATAAGAAACAGCTGTGTCTGGCAAGAACTGCATATTGAGATAGATAGCCTTAATAGTAGTTGAAATAGTGTGCCTTTTGAAGCTTTTGAAATAGAAACAAGAACAAGACAAATAAGACAATATAAACAGCCTTGTTTGGACATCCTTTTTTTCCCCTTGTGACTGTTCTTTTTTGTTTTGTTTTGTTTTTCTTTTTATCTTCCTCATTTTTGGCTTAGGATTTGACCATTTTTAGTGATTCCTTTTCTTTTTTCTTTCTTTTTTCTCCTGAACTATTTCCATTGATTGGATTAAGTTTTGTATTTTTTTTTTATGTTCCATTTTTTATGGACTGGTTGGTTTTTTGAGTGCTTGAAACAAAAAAATGGATTAAGGTAAGAAGAACCTGAAGAATCAGAAGTCTTTGGGGTTTTTTTCTCTTCTTTCTTTCTTTCTTTCTTTTTTTCTTTCTTTCTTTCTTTCTTCCCCTTTGGCCTTTTGCTATGTGTTTTTGGGTGTGATGGAGCTTTTTGACTTCTATTTTTAACCAATCCATCCAACGGGGTGGATTAGGTATTTAGATTATAAATTTAAATCTTATTTGGATTAAAAATTCAGTAGACAAGGCAGGACAAGATGAAGAAGGCAACAATGCAGTTCCCTTCCACAGCACCAGCTTCATGCCCTGCAGTGCAGAGGACACTGGATACCATGGCAATGCAACTAGAAGTTAAAAATATGATACAGGTCTTTTATGAAGACTTTAAAGAAAGAATGGAGAAGGTAGAAGGAGATCTTAAAGAAGTGAAGGCGATGATGGGAAAGAATGAAGAAAGAATACAGAAAATGGAGAAAAAGGCAGATTCAACAGGAAAAAAAATGGAGAAAATGGATGACAGACTCACAATGGTTGACAAAAAACAGGAAAAAAACAATTATCTCTCTCAAAATGGACAGAGCGGGGTACTACTTAAGATTTCAAAATATAGAAGAAGAGAAGGGAGAGAATTTGGCAGAAGTGGTGACAGAGATACTGGCAGAAGTGGTGGAGTAAACCAAGGAAAAGATATTAAATGGGATTGAGGAGATATACAGAGAGCGTACTCGATATGTAATGAGAAATAAATTGCCACGAGAGATGCACATAAGATTTACCAGAAAAGCAATAAAAACAGAAATATTACAGGTAACAAGAAATACTCCAATAAAATACAAGGACAGAGAGATTGTGGTGTTGAAACAGATACCCAGGAGAGTGAGAGACCTGAGGAGAGAATATCAATTTTTGACAAAACTCTTAATCCAAAAAGGAGTAAATTTCAGATGGTTAATACCAAAAGGAATATTGGTTTACTGGCAAGCACAAAGACATAGACTGGACTCGATAGAGAAAGTGGAATTATTTTATGACCAATATTTGGGGCCCCAAGAAGAGCAAAGATTGAGAGAGGAAAAAGAAACTAAAGTCCAAGATGAAGCGGTGAAAGAAAAAGAAGATAAAAAAGAGAGACAACAAAAGAACAAGAAGAAAAG
This sequence comes from Arizona elegans, assembly GCA_022577455.1. Taxonomy (NCBI): domain Eukaryota; kingdom Metazoa; phylum Chordata; class Lepidosauria; order Squamata; family Colubridae; genus Arizona; species Arizona elegans. The sequence continues at coordinate 3,277,224 of JAKOOJ010000021.1, read as the reverse complement.
GCAATAAGAGAGGGGGCAAGATCAAAAGAGCCCAAGGTTCAAAGAGAGATAAGAACGACAAGATGAACAAAAACTAGTAACAGGTAAAACATGGAAGAAGAAACCAAAACATTATCAATAAATATTAATGGTTTGAATTTGGTGATAAAAAGGAAAAGAACTCTTAATAAATTGGGGAAACTAAAAATGGACATTGTATGTCTACAAGAAGTTCATATTAGAAAGCAACATAAAAAAATATTGAAGTATCCAAAATGGGAGATTTGTTTACTGCATTGACACATCAAAGTAAAAGAGGCATAGTATTATACATTAAAAAGAGACTAGAACCTAAACAAATATATGCTGATGAAGAAGGGAGGATTTTAATGGTGGAAGTAACAATGAATTATAAACAAATATTGTTAGTGGCGATATATGCACCAAATGATAAACAAGAAGAATTTTATGGAAAATTGCACAGGAAAATAATAGAATTTGAGTATTTGCATAATGGGAGACTTCTACGCGATAAGGGAAGTAGATTGGGACTATAAGACAACAAAAGTTAATAAGAAACTTAGAAAAAGGCTCCCAAAGGCCTTTTTCACAATAGTAGAGGAAATAGGCATCAAAGATGTTTGGAGAGAAAGACATTTGAAAGAAAAGCAGTATACTTTTTACTCAAATAGACACAAGTCATGGTCCAGAATAGACAGGATGTGGATGCCAATCAACTTATTAGCTAATGTACAAGATATAATGTACAAGAAACAAGTATTTGGGCGGATCATAACCCAATTATAATTATATGGAAGGGATAAAGAAAGAGATTAAGATGGACATTGAACCAAACAATACTAAATGAAAAAGAGTTTCAACAATCTGTAGAGAAAGAATTAGGTTTCTTTTTCAAGGAAAACAGAAAGGAAGACACCTCATTGCAAAATGTGTGGGATATAGTTAAAGCATATATTCGAGGGTTGGCAATGACCTACTTTGGAAAAAGAAATAAAAAGAAAAGACAAACACAGAAAAAAATTGGAAGAAGAATACAAGGAACTGGAGATGGAATTACAAGCACACACACACACACACACACACACACACACACACACACACACACACAGCAAGAGGATTAAAAACCAAATGGATTTGAAAAAACATGAAATGAACTTAATTGAAAAAGAAGACTTGGCTTATCAAATAAAGATGTCCAAACAAAACTTTTTTGAAAATGCTAATAAGCCAGGTAGATGGCTGGCATACAAAATGAAAAGGGAGAAGGAGAAAAAGCTAATTAATCAATTAATAGAGGAGGGAGGACAGATATGTTACCAGAATGAGGAAAAGAAAAAAGTGGTACAGAAATATTATAAGAAATTCTATGAGCAAGAGACAGTATCAGAAGAGAAGATTATACAATATTTAGAAATGTCTAATTTACCAAAAATACCAGAAGAATATAAGGAGGCCCTAGAGGGAAGAATAATGATGATGGAAGTGATAGAGAGCATCAAAAGACAGAAGAATGGTAAAACACCAGGTCCAGATGGGTTACCAGCAGAATTATATAAAACATTTCAGGATGTGCTTAGTAATACGATGCTGGAAGGGTTTAATGACCTTTTAGTAAATGCAAAAATACCTGACTCATGGATGGAGGCATATATTACTCTTATACCAAAGGAAGATACCAATTTGCAACAAATTAAAAACTATAGACCGATCTCTTTGTTAAATGTGGATTATAAAATATTTGCATCAATAATGGCGAATAGACTGAAGAGGTTGTTAAATGATTTTGTATATGTAGATCAAAATGGCTTTCTACCAAAAAGAAAAATTAGAGACAATATGAGAATGATTTTGAATATTTTAGAATACTATGAAGCACACCCAGAAAAACAAATGGCATTGATGTTCCTAGATGCTCAAAAAGGTTTTGATAATGTGAATTGGAAATTCATGACCAAACAATTACAGATTATGGACTTTGGGGTGAGATTTATAAAGATGATTGACACAATATATAGCAAACAATTTGCAAAAATAATAATAAATGGAGATATGATGGAGAAAGTAAATATTATGAAAGGAACAAGGCAAGCAATCACTGTTATTTGTGTTGCCATTAGAGATGTTAAATAGAAATATAAGACAAAATGAGGAGATAAAAGGGACATAAATTAAAAAAGAAGATTATAAATTAAAAGCATTTGCTGATTCTAGAGGAGCCATTAGAAGTAGGACCCAAACTGATAGAACAAATAGAGGAATATGGAGAAGTGACAGGATTGAAAATTAATAAAGATAAAACAAAGATATTGGTGAAAAATATCACAGAGAAACAGAAAAGAGAATTAATGAGAAATTAGATATACAGATTACTAAAAAAGTAAGATATTTGGGGATACAATTAACAGCAAAGTGTGCAACAATCAAAGAAGATAAATATTATAAGTTGAAAGGGCAAATTGAAACAGATTTGGGAAAGTGGGGAAAATTGCAACTATCATTAATGGGAAGAATAGCAGTAATTAAGATGAATATATTACCTAGACTGCTGTTCTTGTTTCAGACAATACCAATAAAATTGGAAAAGAAATATTTTGAAAACTTGAATAAAATGATATTGAAATTTATATGGCAGGGGAAAAAAGCAAGAATTAATATGAAAATGTTACAAGATGCAAGACTAAAAGGAGGATTTGGATTACCAAATTGGGAACTTTATTATCAAGCAGCAGCATTATCTTGGATAAAAGAATGGATTGTGTTGAGAAACACAAGACTATTAACTTTGGAGAGGCATGATCTACAACTGGGTTGGCACGCTTTTTTATGGTATGGGAAGAACAAGATGCATAGCTATTTTCCAAAGGCACTATGTGAGGAATGCATTATTAGTAGTATGGGAAAGAATTAGAGAGAAACATTATTTGAAAATACCAACATGGCTTTCAACAATGGAAGCATCTGTACATCCAAATTGTATTAATATGAGAAATGTTATAAGATATAAAGATATATTATCAGCAAAAGGGGAATTGAAAACGAAGCAAGAATTAGGTGAACAAGGGATTGAAATGGAGCAGTATACTCAGCTGCAAATACAATTGAGATATGAAAAAGATGCAAAGATATATGGTTTTTACTTGGAAATGACAGTATTGGATGAGGTACTCACAAGAACTGAGGAAAAATGATTAGGAAACTGTATAGTTATTTACTTGAAGTGAAGTTAGAAGAAGAACAAGTCAAAGAAACATGGACATGGGCAAAAAATTTTCGCTACACAGTTGAGCTAGATAAATGGCAGCAATTACGGGAAAGAAATTATAAATTAACAATGGCCACAGCATATAAAGAAAACCTGTATAAAATGTTCTATAGATGGCACATGCCACCAGAAAGATAGGCAAAAATGTTTAAAGATAAATCAGCTAAAAGTTGGAAATGCCATCAGATACTGAGATCATATTATCATATGTGGTGGACATTTCCAGAAGCGAGAAACTATTGGGCAAAAATTAGAATATGGCTAGAGAAAATGACACAGCAACATATTGATTTAAAACCAGAATTGTTCCTGTTGGGTAACCTTTCAGAGAAGTACAGTAAAGAACACATATATTTGATAATACATGTAATAACGGCCGCAAGAATTGTATTTGCACAAAATTGGAAAGCAGAAAATATTGGAATGTTCAGAAATGAACAGGTTGACATTGGCAATTAAAGGGAAAGAAGAGTCAGAATATTACAAGATATGGGGAAAATTTTATCAATGGCTATGAAGTGAGTATAGAAAATAAACATGGTAAAGATAAGAACTTTGGGATGAATAAATTGTAGTATATTAAAATTAAATGAAAAAGGAAAGACAAATGTATGTATTAAGAAATGATGATAAATTATGAAGATGATGGTACAAAAATGTTATACCCAGATGATACATGGATTGATTAATAATGTACAGGAATGTAAGAATGTAAGAAATTTGAAATGAAGATGTATGTGAATTGAATTCGGGTCTGCTTGAATACCATTTCAGATTGAATTGAAAAAGAAAACAACAAGGGAGTGGAAAAGGGGAGAAGAGTAGAGAGGGGGAAGGAAGGGAGTTGGGAGGTGAGAAGAGGAGAAAAGAAAAATGGGAAAAGGAGAGAAAGAAAGAAGGGGAAAGAAGATTAGGAGAGAGGGTAAGAAAGGGAGGAAGACAAGAGGAGAGGCGAAAGAGGAGAGGAAGCAGAAAAGGAAGGAGAGGAGGAATGAGGAAAGTAGAAAGGGAAAAGAAGAGGAGAGAGAAGGGGAGAAGAAAAGGAAAGGTTGTATTAAAATAAAGGAATGAGATGGTGGAAGAGCAGACCCGAACAACTAATTAGCAAATGAAAGTTAAAGAATAAGATGAATGAATAATGATTAATGATGGACAAAAGACTGTACATTTAAATATGTAGATTAAAAAAATAAAAATAAAAAACTTTGGAGGAAAAAAACTCTGGCACTTAGAATCACTGTGTGCCTCTCACTCAAGGGTTGTAATACTATCTACTCAAACAGACTTATGACCATGAAACATGCTGTTCTACACAGTCATCATACTTGATTGAATCTCTTAAAAGGAGACAATTATGCAAATTGGATACTAGCATGTATTGGACTTCTGACGAAATTTATTTGAATTTACTAGAATTATTTTTTGTGCCAGAGATTTCTTTGATCTTTGCTATTGAGAAGAAGACATATGGCCAGCTTTTGAATTTACCCCATGTTTTGTAGGTGACGACTACAAGTTATGTGCATCAGGGAATTCCCTCTGTCCGATTGCTTCAGAAAAAAAAAAAATAGACCTTCCCTGTTTAAACAAATTCTCATTTGTAATTATCTGCACTTCTTTATAAACTTTCTATTGCATATGAATTAAGATGACCAGTAAAGACAAATTTACAATTCACATTTAACTGACACGTGTAGTCAGAGCTCCCCATAACATACTAAAATATGTCAATAAATCAATAATGTCAATAAATACATTAATACATTAATTTGTGCTGTAATTGATGTTTTTATAGACCTCAGTAATAATTGCCTTCCAAACACAAAACCTATGAAGCTATCAAAATCTCAGTTATAATTGCCTTCCAGAAGAAAAAAAAAACTTTCCTAGCTATCCAAATCTCCAGGGGACGGGGCAACATAGAACATCATTGTCTCTCTACATTGTTCTCTACCTTAAATGTTGAAATAAGGAAGTTCCCCAACATGTACATATAAAGAATATTAGGCAAACATAAACATTTATTAAAACTTTCTCTTCATGAGCTGGTGCTTATCATTAAGCTCAGGTCTCATCACAATGATAAAACACTTGGGAAAAAAGATGCACACCAATAAGCCAGCACTGGAGGAGATCATGGAGAAGATCTCCACAGCCAACGTATATTTTCCCCTTGTGCTTAGATAGGTTGGAATAAAACACAACCAAACACTGCAAAAGACCAACATGCTAAAGGTGATGAATTTGGCTTCATTGAAGCTGTCAGGTAAATTCCTAGCTAGAAAAGCAGCAGAGAAGCTAAGCAGAGCAAGAAAACCCATAAAGCCCAAAACACAGTAGAACATGACTGAGTCTTCATTGCAATCAAGAATAAGTTCTTCAGGTATTGAATGTGCATCAAAATCTGGATATGGTGGGGATGTTATCAGCCACACAGCACAAACACATATTTGAAAAAGGGAGCAGGATAGAAGAATGAAACTGACCATCCTTCCCCCAACCCATTTCCTCAATCTGGAACCGGGTTTGGTGGCCATGAATGCTAGAACCACAACAAAGGTTTTGGCCAAGACACAAGAAACTGCCACAGAAAAGATGAGGCCAAAAGCTGGTTGTCGAAAGAGACACACGATCGTATTGGGCCTCCCAACAAATAGAAAGACACAAAGGAAAGAGAGGAGAAGAGAAACTAGGAGTGTATAAGTTAGATTCCTGTTGTTGGCTTTGACGATGGGAGTGTCTTTGTGTTTCATGAAGATTGTTATTACCAAAGCTGTCATTAAAGAAAAGCAAAGAGAAAGAACAGTCAGACTGACCCCCAAGGGTTCTTCATAGGACAAAAAGGTGATCCGCTTTGGAATGCACATATTTTTCCCGGGATTTGGATATTGATCTTCTGGACATGGAGAGCAGTCATCTATGTCTGAAAAAGAATGCAGATGAGTTGATATAGGAAATTATAGTGTTGGCTTTATCCCAGTATAACTGAAATTTCCCTACCCTTCTTGTTTGATATTTTCCCCTCTGGACATAGATGGCAATCATAGCAACAAAACAACTTTCCTTCTTTCTTGGCCTTGCTGTGTCCTGTCTCGCAAGGATCATTACATAAAGATAAAGGTAATGCCTATCAATGAATGAAGAAGAATATATTAAGATACAAAGAGGAAAGGAAGTGCTTTGAGTGTTGCTGTGGAATCAGCAAATTAAAAATGAAGTAGCGGGATGACATAATTTTAGATGTAATTGCTCTGAAAATATAACTAATTAAATTTCTACAATAATTGTATTGATAGCCTTTGTTAACCATCAACACTCTTCATAGACAATTTTTGTGCTAGTTAGTTAAGGTTGGTTTTCTCAACTTCTGTATTTTGATGTCAGCAAACTAAAGAGATTTAGTGTGCTGGCTTGCAGCTTTTAGTTCAAAACCATGAAAACCATTGCCCATAATTAACAGGGATCCAGGAAAGTATATTTCCTAATATTCAATAGTAATTATTAGAAAAGTAAAAAAAACCTTATTGATATCTTTCCTTTTCCAGGAAATTTCTACCTAGATTAGTCAGAGATGATATTGTGAGACTTTCATCAATAATGAAGGCAGAGAAATCTAGATTAAAAAAACTAACCTGGTCAAAGCCTACTGGCCAGGTGATGGAATCTACAGAAATATTGAAGAACTTCTCTGCTGGAACTGTGGGATCTATCATTCCAACTTTGACCCTAAGAAATGATTGATTTGGGAATGTGAACCAGTTGATAATATCAAATCCACCAATGAATTCTCCATTTGTATCAAAGGACATCTTTTCACCAACACTGTTGTTGAATGTGACACTTCTCAGAAAAGAATGAACCTGAAACGCAGAGGCAATCAGAGAGGAACAAACTGAGGGAGGGAGAAATAATTCATATATTGAAAACATACATATGAATGTTTCTTTAAAGTTGTAATCCCTCAAACAAATAAATAATAATCATTCTAAAACAGAGATAGAGATATCAGATTTCTGAAATAAAATTAACATAGAATTGCAAAATAAACAACCATCAAAAAATAAAATTAAGCTCTAGTTTATTTGCAAAAGCTACTTAAGCCAGATCACTTCTAATAAATATATAATAAATACTATGATGTATAAAACAACCATATAATTGAACTCATTTCATACACTAGCAAGGTTATATTCAAAATGTTACAAGTTAGGCGTCAGCAGTATGTGAACTGAGAACTAAGAAGTACAAATATTTTTTTTGAAAAGGCAGAGGAACTGGAGATCAAATTTCCTTCATTTGCTTGATTATGAAAAAGTAGGGTAGTTCCAGAAAACCATCTGTTTTGCTTCATTGACCATGCTAAACCCTTTGATTATGTAGATCTTAACAATCTGTGGCAAATTCTTAAAGTGTTGGGAGTACCAGACGATCATAACTGTCACCTGAGAAGGCTAATGTCAGCTCTTCATGAATCAGCTTGGCACCTCACCTGCTTCCTGCCATTAAAGGCCGGAAGTGGAGGGGGTGAAGGATTAAAGAGCAATAAAGCTGTGTTTATATGTGATGGGGAATCAGGAGAGTAGAAGGATAGGTGATAAAGACCAGAGCAGCCAGATCCTGTTTTTACCAGCATCCCAAAGCCAAGCACCCAGAGAAATATGTGGATTATCCCCAAACATCTCAACATTCTCAAAACATCTTGCTGAGCTGTGGTTGGCTGGAAATGGACTGGTAACAGGGGGTAAGAATGGACTCTGGGTGAATCTTTTTTGTATCTTGCAAATGCTGGAGAATTCAGAGCTGACTTTACATTACTTCAACTAACACCTTTAATAAAAGAACCCTTTGCTTTTACCAAATGGAGTCAAGGATCTTCCTTTCCTAAGGGGTCAGTTTGGGTCAGACCTGACATCTGCATGACAGCCAAGAAGCAACAGTTAGAGCCAGACATGGAACAATTGATTGCTTCAAAATAGGGTAATAAGTACAACAAGGCTATATATTGTCACCTTGCTTATTTAAATTTTCTGCAAAGTACATCTTGTTAAATGCCAGGCTGATGAATCACAAACCAGAATTAGGATTGGTGGAAGAAATATCAACAAGTACCAGTACGCTCCCATAGAGCGGGGCTCCTCCGGGTGCTGTCGGCCAAACAATGTTAACTGGAGGCCCCTAGGGGGAGAGCCTTCTCTGAGGGGGCACCTACAATCTGGAACAAGCTCCACCTGGAGATACAGAAGATCCTGAATCTGCGCAACTTCTGTCATGTGCTCAGGACTTTCTTATTTCATCAAGCTGGCCTGGCCTAAATCTTTTCCCCTTTTAAATGTAAATTTTAATTTGTTTTAAATTATTGGGTATTTTAAATTTGTCTCAGACAAATTATTTAATTTGTTTTTATTCTATTTTAAATTTTGTATTTATGTGTTTTATTCTGTGGCTGTTTACCGCCCTGAGTCCTTCGGGAGTAGGACAGTATATAAATTCAATAAAATCAAAATCAAATCAAATCAAACAACCCTAGATATGCAACAATACCACTCTAATGGCAGAATGTGAAAAGGAACTAAAGAGCCACTTGATGAGGTAAAAGAGTAGATTGCAAAAATTGGCTGGAAACACAATATAAAAAAAGCTAAGTTTATGGCATCACTTCATAGCAAATAGAAGTGGAAGAAATGAAAACAGATTTTATTTTCATGGGCTCCAAGGTCACTGCAGATTCCCCTTTTTTTAAAAGAAAAAATCCTTTTCAAATTTTCAAATTGCTTTTTTCAATTTTTCAATTATTTGCTCCCAATTTTAATCTTTTTTCAACTCTTAAATATCATTTTTAATTTTTAATTATTTCTTTTCAATGTTTACATCTTTTTCTATTTCTTTTTTCAACTAAACATTTGAAAACATATAGTTTACTTATTTTAATTCTGTAGAAATTTTAAAATTCTTAATGATGTAAGTGGAAACATAAGTAAAAAACCACAGAAAAAAGAGACAGACACTTAAGGCAGGAAAGATAGTGATGAATTTTTCAAGAGAACAAATGGTCAAGAACTCTCATAAACTATTAGAAATGGGGAATAAATTTAATTTTTTAAAGAAATGTTTAATTTTTTAGTAAACAAACAAAGAAAAAAAGTGATGGAATTGGACACTGACAGTATGATTACTTGCAATGTTTGCCATATGTTTCAGCTTATGCTCACATAGCTTAGATACTTTGACACAGGTTGGACTCATTGGACAACACCCTGAGGTTGTGAAAGATTGAAGGCAAAAGGAGAAGTGGATAACAAAGGATGAGATGGTTAGGTAGTGTCATCAGCACAATGAACATTAATACCGGCAAATTGTAGAAGATACTGGAGGATAGGAGGGCCTGGGGTGCTATGGTTCATGGGGTTGCAAAGATTCAGAAACGACTTAGTGACATACCAACAACAATAACTGAGATAGCATAGCAACCCTTATGTACAGGTGTTCATTGTTTAATGACTGCTTGTTCAGCAACCATCTGAAATTATAAGAAATTGTAAGTGCAGAACAAGTGATACTTATGATTTCCTTACTGTGCTTGTATGATCACAATCCAGGAAGTCAGGAATGGGCCTTTATTTCTGACTGTCATGGCATTCCACAGTTATTTGATTGTGATTTGTAATCTATATTGCTAGCTTTCCACACACAAAGTCAATGGGGAAGCTAGAAGGAAATTGGAAGCTGTGATCACATGAATTCCATGCTTTAAAAACTATGCAATCCTCACTTAACAATGGTAACTGGGGTCTGCCAAAATTATTGTTGCTAAATCGCATGGTCAAGTGATGTCACAACTTATACCTGCATCACTTAAGCAATGAAAACTCAGGTCCCAATGACTGTCATTAAGTAAAGGCTGCCAGTAAAATTTACAATATAATTGAAGATAGACTTACTTTTACAAAGTAAAATCAAAAATTAATGACCTACACCGAAAATATGACCTAGCATGATTTTTCATGCTGCTCGCAATATAAGCCCTACCCCTCCAAAATAAGCCCTAGTTCAAAGGATCAACAGCGGTGGTGGGGTGGTGGAGGTAGCCAGCATAGGAGGTGGCAAGGATGCGCACGGGGCAGGTGCAGTCTGTGCGGGGCCAGAGAGGAAGGAATGCAATATGTTCCACCACCTGTCTTTCCTTGCAGAGTGTGTGGCAAAGCTGGAGGACCCCATTTTTCAATGGGAACTGAGAAGGCAGGGGCTGTGCCATGGCACCAATCCACCCCACCATTTGCTGACTGTGAGAGGATGCAGGGCCGGCAAGCATCGGGTGGATGGGGCTGGTTGGCTTTCCATCCCCTGTACATTAAAAAAATAAGAGACACCCAAAAATAAGCCCAAGTTCTTATTTCGGGGCCTAAAAGAAAATAAGACCAGGGACTATTTTTCAGGGAAACATGGTATATTCTACCTAGGAAATAAAGTCTCAGTAGAAGAGGTTAGGCAATGGGAAATGAGGACCAAAGTGCAATGACATTTCTTTTATTGGTTGCATTAAAGTAGAGCCAGGGTCAACATCAGCAGGGTCTGCTGGAATTTAAATCCTGCATTTAGCGGATGCTGAATTTGATGGCTGAGATGTCCATCATTTGAAATCTATGATTGTTTCATCCAATGGGAGTACACTGCACTGAGGTGGTGCAGTGGTTAGAGTGCAGTACTGCAGGCTATTTCAGCTACTTCAGCTGACTGTTAGCTGCAGTTCAGCAGTTCAAATTTCACGGGCTCAAGGTTGACTCAGCTTTCCATCCTTCTGAAGTGGGTAAAATGAGGGCCCAAATTGTTGTGGGCATCCTTGTAAACCACTTAGAGAGGGCTGTAAAAGCACTTTGAAGTGGTATATAAGTCTAAGTGCTATTGGTATTGCTAAATATGTCACAAAATGTAAGCTCAAATTAACATCCCACATTTTAAGTGCCTGGGATATTAAAAACACTTTTACTCCTTTCCCTTCTTCTCCTAGAGCTGTGTTCCTGGAAGCATATAAGGCTGCTCTCATTCCATCCATTTGCTCTAAAACTATGCATGTGTTGTTGTGAATATCTGGGTGTAGAAATGCAAGTGACTCTCAAATGGTCTATGAAGAGGTCAGAACCAATGCCTCATAAAATGGGAACATTACAACAGGCTGAATCTTCTTTGAATAAGAGTGACACAATATATCAGTCTTCCTCTTCCACCTATGGATTGTATGGGAAGATCCTAATCAGGAAATACCAAAAATATTGGCATGATTCAGTGGTGGGTTCCACTTACCTTCACTACCGGTTCACTTTCGTGAATGCGGATGCACAGAACATTCATGATGAAATCCGGGTGGTGGGCAGAGTCTCCCACCGCCACCACTACAGGTTCGTGCAAACCTGGGCGAACCGGTAGGAACCTACCACTGGCATGTTTGTACTTTCAAGAATCAATGAATTGTGTCTGCAAATGCAAACATTTCAAAAAACCATGCATAACAACAACAACAACAACCAATACAGCTTCAACATTCAGTAATAACCTCCTTCCATTTATCCGTAGGCTGATTTTATAGAACAATAAGGAAGTGGCTTCCCAGGATGGAGGGGGAGTATTTCAGAGAAGTAAAAGACAATTCAGATTGGATATTGTGTCTGTGAGAAAGAGAAGTAACATATCCCGCCCCCCAGTGGTGGGATTCAAGTAATTTAACAACCGGTTCTCTGCCCTAATGATTTCTTCCAGGAACCAGTTTGCCAAACTGCTCAGAAAGTTAACAACCAGTTCTCCCAAAGTGGTGTGAACTGGTTGAATCCCACCACTGCCACACCCCCTAATAATTCACAGAGTAAATTGCAGATATAGATAGTAGAGTGCTCATATTGACAAATTTTTATCTATAGATGTAAAACAAGAAGAAATCACCTTAGAAGAATTACTATCTGTCATTCTTGATTTTGGGCTTCACAAGAGATTAATTTCATGGAGAGAAACATATTTTAAGAAATTTTGTAGAATGCCGTTTACAATTTGAATATCAGCCTATGAATATTTTGATTACTTAATCCATTATTACATCTCACTTTTGGGTTTTCAGACATCAATATCCCTGGAGAATATTGTTTCATAGAGTTTTTGGACACATGTTGCAACTACAGATATGGTGGTTTCTCACCCTGATAACAGACTTACCTGCCACCACACTTGATTGTGAAAATGTTTCCTTCTTTCTTTCATCATTGTTGTTTCTCTAGATTTGGATAGAGAGAGAGATTGCAAAGCATGTGCCACAGCATAGACCGCATTGTAAATATTGTAACTCTGGCCACTCATGCGTGTTTCAAACACAGATGTAGGAAGGGTTTCAAGCTTCTCCTGTCCAGTACATTTCTCCTCAGACTCCTCCATTTTTGAGTTTGGGAAGAAACAACTGAATGCCTGTTCCCAGAAACCTTTCCGAAAATGATCATTCTGATTGTTGCTTGGATTAAGATTTTGAAGAAATTCCTGGAAGTTTTGGATTTCCTTTGTGTGAACTGCAAAGGATAAAGCACCATGCAGAAAATTTATATCCCAAGATTTATGAAAGGAAGTTGAAGTATAATCTGTTTGAGCAGTTATAAGCCAAATCTTATCCTTCTTTGGTATATCATCCACTTCTGAAATGTGGAGGATACTTCTCAGAACTGTTAAGGACTGAATTTCACCATATAAGATTATCACATTGGCTGTGCTGTTCATGAGAACATGGTATATATGTAGCACTTCATCTATGGTTTCATCAAAATCACTGTAAAAAGCTCCATTTGGGAATTCTGCTATGAATTCAGTGCAGATGCCATGCTCAGAAAAAGTGGGGAGTACCTCTTGGAGGAATTTCTCTCCTTTCTCATCCTTTACTACAAGGATGCCAATCCAGATCCATCTAAAATACAGCAATAACTGCAGGAGGCCTTTACGTTGGTGGGATTCATTCGGAAACATTTTTTGGAAGAAAACTGCTTGAGTCTCTTTATCTATGACTGGAGCAGAGCCATAGGTCAACTACAGAAAGATAAACATATGCAATTGACAATTCTATTGCATGTGAGCCTCTGAAATCATATATATTCATTTCAGTTGGGTATCCTCCACCTTTCATACTGAAATTATGCAACTAGTTGTGTTTATTATGAAATATCAACCAAGATGTCACTCTTTTTTTATTTAAAAAGTTTTTTTTATTTATAAACAAACAAACAAACAATACATAAGCAAACATTCAATATATTTTCTAAATACATCTTTTGTGTCTTCTTTTAGCTCCTCCAATATTTATCATATCTTAATATTATCATTTCCTTTATTATAACATTTCCCCCACTTTTCTTACTTCTCTATTAATACATTTATCTATCTTTTAATTTTGTTAAAAATTAAACAACCATTTTATCCCCACACAACCTTCAACCCCCCCCTCCCCACCTCCACCTCCGACCTCCCAGAGCAAAAACAGGGTATAGCATTAGACAAAACATAAGCTAAAATATACTAACTTACTACAAGACTCAAAACTCCCTCACACTCTTTAACTCCTCTTTTAAAAATTGTTCATTAGCCTTCCCTTTTAGAATTCTAATTTAAACATTTTAAAACTTTCTTTAAAGCATATCTTTTTAGAGAAAAAGAAAAAAAATATTATTTTATATCCATTCAATTTTAAATTAACCATTTTAGTACTTAAGTAAGTTTTTTAAAAAAACACTTCAATAAGATATTCAGAATATAACCTTAAAGATACTATTAATCCATTGAGTTAAATTATTTCTAACTCTTGAATTCATTCTTCAAAATATCAATTTCAAAACTTTCAAAAAGCTATCCAATAACTTTAAAGTTAACCATTTTAATACCTCAGTAATTTTTTTTAAAAAAAACTATCCATTTTTAGTTAAACACTTTTACTTAAACTTAAAAAAAATACTAATTTCAATAAACTTTTCAGATTTATTATTAAGATCCTTCCCCCCCAAAAAATCTTCAATTCTTCCTTTCTTTCTATATGTTTTCCAATCATTCTTCTTCAGTAATACTTTCTTCTTCAGCATTGCTCCTCCCCCTGCTTTTATTTTCAAAAATTTTTGAATATGGATTTGAGGCTGATGCATCCTTGGAAATCGTTCTCTTCTAACAGTTATTTCCTTCAATTTGAAACCTCCACTTCGACTCTTCCTGCTTATATAATCAGTCACTTCATTCAAGATTGATTCTGTCTATAAAGCCAAAAATTGTCACAATAAAGTTTATCAGTCTGCAAGAAAGAGTCTATTTGCTGCTTTTCAGTTAACTGCATAGAAACCTCTGCCAAAACCTCTCTTTTCAATGTGCCACCTTCCATCATAATTCTGACAGCCTCTTTTCCCTGCTCTAAAGTCAAGTTAACTTGATTTATTTCTTCCTTTTTTCCAGCCAGCAAATTATTGTTGTTCTCCAGATTTTGATTTTGAACAGTCCTTTCAATTGATTCTATCCCCACCATCTGTTCAGAATGACAGTGATTCATGGTGTTATGATGATTCTATCAAGCAGATAATATCTAGGAATCTGAAAGGTCTCTCTTTTTACAAAAAGAAGCATACCAACGTTTCTAGAGATATGGCAAAATGATAATGTATATCTTCAGCATATCTTACCTGAGGAATTTTGTAGATTCCCAATACAATTGCCATGTGAAGAGAGATGTCAGGTGCCCCAATGACTGCAGCCAATGTATTTATGATCCCACACTTGTAGTTAGGGATGAATTTGCCCTGAGTGAAAGGTAGAATCATTGAGGCAAAGAAAGTCCAGCTTGGACTAAAATTGCTGTTAAAAATGTGGAAGCCCAGCGTGATGTTGGGTAGGATGTGGGGATTTTCATTTATCTCTTTTACAGTAAACACTAAAGCCAGGATATGCTGGTAATTCTGAAAAATTATTCTGTAAAACAGAATTAGAAACAGAACATTAAGAAAGGTCTGCGTCACATTATGGCACTTACAATCCTTTCGTACAACATATTTTGTGGAATGTGTGAAATAATTCTTGTTTCTATATGTGAGAATGGCTCACTATCAAACTGCAGCTTTTTAAGAATGGCTTATATGCAAAAAGAAATTGCTACATTTTGATACCTGAAATAAAGAATGAGAAAACATGTCATGGGAAATATATGCTTTCTCTTCCTTAATGGTAGTAACAGCTTCATATTCATATGGAAATAATTTGTATGGAAGTAACCATACATACCTGTATATTAATAGATATTGAGATGTGATTTGTTATAATTGGAGATTTGATCTCCATTTCAACTATTTCAACTTTACTTAGAAACTGAAGTAAAATATAACACCAGATAAAATAAACTGAAGCATCCTATTTTAGATGTTTCTATCAGGAGTTTTTACCACTAGTGGAAATATTTCAAGAATGATATATTTACCAGCAAAGTTCAGAGCTTGACAATAAATTAATGATATACTTACAGAAGTCCATCATGAAATGCCTGTGAAGGATGTTGAGTGAACTCAATGGGGTCAGAAAATATCACGAATGCAGAAATAATGCCAGCAATGTTAATATCTCCAAGCTGATGATAGGTGTGCCGAATAGGAAGAGGCTCCTGAAAGTCACATTGAAGGGTAGGATTCTTGCACAGCACTTTAGGCAATACTATTAACAGTATCTCCATGAATAGTAACATCTTCGATGAGTGTCTTCTTTCCATGTAGAAATGCGTCTGTCTGCTACAAGATCTTTGAAATAGATCAGAGAGATCTGCCTCCTGGAGATGTTCTTCAGACAAAATTAGAGAGTGCAACATACTATCAAATCAACTCACAGAGCTTTGGGGCTCCCAGCCATGCGTGGGAATAGGATGGGGACAATAATTACCATTACTCAGTGTCAGTTGCTCCCATTTTCATGGAGTCCCATAGCATTTGGAAGAGGCAAACTGGCTAATTTCATATAATAGTGAGACAGTCACATATGTCTCATTCACAATTTCAAGACATGTGAGGACTTGCAGAGGCAGGAACACATGAGCTACAAGACAAAAAATAAAATCATTAGATCTATAAAGTGAAATAGAGCTGTAAATATATGTATGTGTAAAGGCATTACTGTAATTCTATTCTATTCTGTTCTGTTCTGTTTTTTTATGTATAAAAGTTTTTTATTTTAAAACAAACAACAAAAAACAAAACATAAAAACATTCATCATTCTATACAATCGTAGACAGTATATCGATTGGTGACATTCTTTTGTGCTCCTCCCCACTTATAATTATCACTAGATGTCCCAAGCTCATTTCCTTTAGAAATTATATCACTTAATTTATATCAACTTCCATTTATTACATAGTTATCTCCAAGATTTATTGCCTACCCATTGATAAAATAAGTCCCGTATCAAATAATATTGTTTATCTTCCTGTTCTCTCATTTCAAAGGTCAGTTTACTCATTTCGGCACATTCAATTATTTTGTTAATAATTTCTTCATTGACTTCCAGTTTGCTTCTCGTAGCCGCCAGACGGTCCCTCGGGACCGTCAGCCCCATTGCCTGTAAAGAGCCGCCTTTACAACGGAAAGGCAGCTCGAAAAACTCCATTTCCAGGAGGAAATGTGAGATAGAGCAGGAGAGTGTCGGTAGAGCTTTCTGCGAAGCCCCCAGAGTTTTTTTTTACTCTTGGGGGTGAGTGGATGAGGCTCCCTATATCACTCTCCATTTGCTCTGGGCGTTGGGAGACCTCTGCATTTTTGCAGAGCAAGGCTGCGAAAACAAGCTTTTCAAGATAATTAACAGATTAAGCAAAGAGGATGAGATCTGGACCTGGACCTGTGACCCTAAATCGCAAGTATTTATACTTATTTTGCAAAGGATATGGAACAAAGTAAAAAAGAACTTTTAAAATGGCGACTGCCGAAGTTTGAGCAGGGAAGCTGAAAAGGGAAAGTCCTTCCATTTCTTATTAAGCCACAAAGTAGCGGAATAAATACTCCTGGCTACAATTGAAGAAAAAGCTCCACTTCTGTGTTTTCTCTTTCCTGGAGATTTGATTTGATACTGATCTCGTTTGGAAAGAAGCTTTTTTCTCTTTACTTTGCTTTTTTTTTTTCTTTTCTAAAAAAGTTTGCCTGTGTGGAAATATGGCGTTTAGGTTTACAAAGCCGGACAAACAAGCAGTGGGGGGGGGATTCCCCCATCTACAAACTATATGAACAAGTTCTTAACCTACAGTCTCAGAAAACTGATTTTAATATAATAGAATTTCTCCTGGAGGAGATTGTAAGAAGGGATGAGATTATGAATCAGAACTTTGAGAAATTTAAGCAGGAAATTAAAGAATTGGTGCAATTAAAGTTTGATATTTTGCAACAAAAGATTACAAAAATGGCTAATGGTTTCTCAGAATTTATGATCAAGTTGGATACAAATATTAATCTATTAGAATCTAAAATGGAGGAAATTGAGGACAATTTGGACAATAAAACACAACAAATTGAAAATGATTTGATAAATATTCAAGACAATAGTTTAGAAGAAAAACCTAAAATGGAAGTTGATCCAAAGATTTGTAACGTAGAAAACATACAACAACGGTTTGAAAAGGAAGTTTTAATGATGCAATATAATTTTACTGAATATGCGATTAGGATTAGGAAAATAACAGAGATAACGTAAGAAAAATATCTTCTGAAGTTCTGGCTGGGATTTTAAAGGTTCAACCTGAGGAGGTATTTTGTAGGATCGATAGAGTCTATAGAATAAACTCCTGGATTGCAAAGCAAAGGCAATTGCCTAGAGATGTGGTGATTTATTTTACAGATAAAGAGATAAGAAATAATATTGTGCAAAAATCTTTTAAGTCTACTTTGCAACTGTTTGGAAGGAAGATTTGGATATACAAAGAATTACTGCCTAAGATGTTATTGGAAAGAAAGAAATTTGGTTTTCTGGTGGCTGAGCTTAAAAAAAGAAATATCTTATTCAGATGGAATGTTCCAGTTGGTATAATATTGAGATATCAAGGAGAAAGATATCAATTAAATACTGTTGAAAAAGCAGAAGAATTTTATCAAAAATTTTTAAAAATGAACTTAACATCTTTATGCACAACACAAGACAAGCAGAAGGAGTTAGAAATAAAGGAAAAATATCAAGTTACAGAGGCCTCTGTAGATGAATTGCCTTTGGACTCTTCAGACACTTCAGCTGGATTATTTATAAATAAGAGAGAAGTGGCATTGGATTCTAATGTGATGATTCATCAATTTACAGACAACCATGGAAATCAACTAGTTGATACACAATTTATAGAAAAGAAATATGAGTCACAAAAGCAAAACCAACAAGATCAAGTCATAAATCAGAATGAAAACCGATCAGTTGATATACAACCTGCAGAAAGGAAATTAGGATGGAGACCAAACCCGCAAAAAGAAAGGAAAAAAAGAAACAGGTCTCACAAAAATAAAAACTTCTAAATTAAGCAACAGCGAAGCCAGTTATTTTTAAAAAATATATGACTGAATATATGAAAAGATGGGTGAGGCAAAGTACTGGTTAATATTATCCTGAGGAGAGTGACAGACCTCTGCAATGCCGTAATTTTGGGATGTGAAAAGGGCCTCAAATTGTTGGATTGGAATTATCTATTTTGGTTCTCTTTTTATTGATCAATGTATTATATCTATGCTGAGCTATAAGGCAAGAGAGTTATGCTGGGGCATGCAGAAGATCTGGCTGTTACCCCATTATGACGATGGCAATTAATAATCCTGAAGAAAGCCACTATTACAGACATTATATGGAATACAATTATAAAGTCACTCGGGTGGTTGTTTTCTTTTTTTATATATATGAAGATATTCATTATTGATGGGGGCAGATGATAATTGAGGATTTTGAATATTCTGTTGCAACTGGGATGTTATGTTACCCTAATACGGATGATGGAGTCAGCAATCCAGTGGAAAGACATCAAAGAAGATATTATATGGATTATAAGTTTAAAGTCATGGATTTTATCTATATAAGGGAATATTTTTTTAGTAGGTGGGCAGAAGAACAAAGATATTAAGAATTGTTGTGTATGGTAATTTTGTAGGAAAGTGGGTGGAGACAGGCTAGTGTATTGATTGTATAGATTAAGAAAAGGGATGCTTAAGAGATATATTTATGGGAGTGGAGGAAATGGATAGAGTAGAACAAATGTAAAATTAGAATTTATGGGGAAGGCTGCTTTGAAATGTTATATTAATATACACAAAAGATTAAATGTTAAAGTAGGATTTATTATATAGTTTTAAAGTGGAAGGCTGTTTTGAAATGTTAATATACAGACATAAGTATGGGGGAGGAGAAAAAAAAGGGCAGATTATTGCTAAATTGGGAATTATAATAATATTACTGTGTTAAATCAGAAGTTATTATACAGTGTTATAGTAGAATGTTATTTTGAAGTGTATGGTAAGAGGGGGAAGTAATAATATTAATAATATCATTAGAAGTAAGGGTCGTTATTTGGAGGAGGGAGTAAGGGGATGGTAAAATATTATATAATCTGTTATGTATTAGGTTTTTTCTTTGAAGAAGTCACAGGGGGGATGGGGTGGTGAGCGAGGGTTAGGGAGGAGGGGGGGAAAAAGGGGAAAAAATTGTAATTGAAAACTTTTTCAATCAAAAAAAATAATTTCTTCATCAATAGCTATTTATTTATTTATTTATTTATTTATTTATTTATTTATTTATTTATTTATTTATTTTATTATATGTTTATACCGCCCTTCCCCTGAAGGATTCAGGACGGTGAACAGCCATAATAAAACAATATACAAGAGAAATTTAAAAACCATATTAAAATAATTCAATTTTGGCCAAATTTAAAATTCCCATTCTAAAACCCTTATAAAACAATATTAAAAACCCATATTTAAAACTCGATTAAAATTATTGTCTCATCAGACCGGCTGGTTGGAATAACAGGGTCTTCAGCGCACGACAGAAGGCATGGAGGTTGGGGATCCTTCTTATATCCGGGGGCAATTCGTTCCATAGGGAGGAGCCCCCACAGAGAAGGCTCTCCCCCTGGGAGTCGTCAGTTGACATTGTTTAGCCGACGGCACCCTGAGGAGGCCCTCTCTGTGTGAGCGTATTGGTCGGTGGGAGGCAATCAGTGGCAGCAGATATCCTGTAAATATCCAGGCCCTAAGCCATGGAGCGCTTTAAAGGTGGTAACCAACACCTTGAAACCTGCCCGGAAGACCACCAGGAGCCAGTGCAGCTCGCACAAGAGAGGTGTTACATGGGAGCGACGGGTCGCCCCCATTATCACTCACACGGCCGCATTATGGACCAGTTGGAGCCTCCAGGTGCTTCTCAAGGGGAGCCCCATGTAGAGAGCAATGCAATAGTCCAGATGGGAAGTGACGAGGGCGTGGGTGACTGTGCGCAAGGCATCCCGATCCAGAAAGGGATGCAACTGGGAGATCATGCGAACCTGATAAAAGGCCCCCCTGGCTACGGCCGTCATATGATCATCCAATGACAGCCATGAGTTCAGGAGGACGCCCAAGTTGAGAGCCCTCTCTGAGGGGAGTAAGATCTCATCCCCAATAGCCAGTGATCGGTCTAGCTGGCTATATCAGGACGTCGGAAACCACAGCCACTCAGTCTTGGAGGGGTTGAGTTTGAGCCTGTTCCTCCCCATCCAGATCCGCACGGCCTCCAGGCAACGGGACATCACATCAAGGGCATTATTGGGGTGGCCTGGGGTTGAAATGTATAACTGCGTGTCATTGGCATACAGTTGACACTTCACCCCAAAGCCACGGATGATCTCACCCAGCGGCTTCACATAAATGTTGAACAGGAGGGGCTAGAGGACTGACCCCCACAAGTGAGGGGGTCAGCACCCCACAAGTGAGGAGTGTCGAGTCAACCTCTGTCCCCCCTTCAACACAGATTGCATACGGTCAGAGAGGAAGTAGGAGAACCACCATAACATGGTGCCCCCCACTCCCATCCCCTCCAGCCAACGCAGCATGATACCATGATCGATGGTATCAAAAGCCGCTGAGAGGTCCAGGAGGACCAGGACAGAGGATCAACCCCTGTCCTGGGCCCTCCAGAGGTCATCAACCAATGCGAACAATGCCGTTTCCATGCTGTAACCTGTCCTGAAACCCGACTGGCATCTAGATAGACAGCTTCATCCAGGAGTCGAGGAAGTTGTCGCACCACCACACTCACAACAACCTTTGCCATGAAGCAGAGGTTGGAGACAGGACAGTAGTTAGCTAATACAGCTGGGTCCAGGGAAGGCTTCTTAAGGAGGGGCCTCACCACCACCTCTTTCAAGGCAGATGGGAAAACACCCTCACTCAACGAAGCATTAATAATCTCCTGAAACCAGCCTCATGTAACCTCCCGGGACGCCAGCACCAACCAGGAGGGACACAGGTCCAGTAAACATGTGGTAGCATTAAGCCTCCCCAAAATCCTGTCCACGTCCTCGGGAGCCACAGGGTCAAACTCCTCCCAGATAACACTCTCAAGACTCACCCCCATCATCCCGTCCGAAACTACCCAGTCAGAGTCCAGGCCATCCCGAATCTGAGCGATTTTATCATGCAGACATTGCACAAAATCCTCAGCCCTACCCTGCAAGGGGTCCTCCCTCGCTCCCACTTGAAGTAGGGAGCGGGTCACCCTAAACAGGGTGACTGGGCGGTTCTCTGAAGATGCTATAAGAGTGGAAAAATAATTATATTTCGCCACTCTTATTGCCACTAGGTAGGTCTTGATATAAGATTTCTCCAGTGTTCAGTCAGATTCGGTGCGGCTGGCCCTCCAATCGCTCTCTAGGCGTCTTTTCTGGTGCTTCATCTCCCTCAACTCCTTGGAGTAAGTAAGTAATCTTTTATTGCGGTCAGAGACCAAATTAAAATAGACAGAGAAAGGGAGCATATTTTACAAATATGGATAGATCATGGGGCAGTACACCATCTACTGCCTCAAATACAATCTGTACTGTCAATACTAGTGATCCTCTGCCGTTGGGCTTACCTGTCTCTTTTCCCATTTTTTTCCAGCCATGACTGCAGCAAAAAAAATTGCCACCTTTAGATTTATATTGGGGTCTGTGTCCTCGAGTAGGAAATAAAGGCTGAACATATCAGGTGAACCAGGGAATCTCTGAGAAATAGGAGAAATGAGTCTTGATCTTATATCCCAGGCAGCTCCTCGGAGAACCAAGGAGCTGATTGAGATCGGCACCGAGTCAGAAGCCGCAAAGGCGCAACATGGTCCAAGACTCCAGCGGCCGCCCTATCCCAGGCGGCCACCATTCCTCAGCCGAGTCGTGAGTCAGAGTCTCTGGGAATGGCCCAAGCTCCGTCAGGAACCTCTCAGGGTCCATCAGGCGCCTGGGACGGAACCACCTGGTCGGTTCTGTCTCCCTGCAACGAGGGGAAGCGGTCTGAAAGTCCAGCTGAAGGAGTGAATGATCTGTCCATGACAAGGGCTTAATAACTAGGTCCCCTATTGTGAGATCATTCAACCACTGACCAGAGACAAAAATCAAGTCCAGCATGTGTCCCCCAATGTGGGTGGGGTCATGAACTAACTGGGTCAGGTACATGGCCATCATGGAAGCCATGAACTCCCGAGCTGCTTCGGACATTTCACCGACGGATGGCAAGTTGAAATCCCCCAGAAGCCTGGGGTTATCTTTTCTCCTTTCCAAATTTTAGCAAATACAATTCTAGCTGCTGTTAAAAGATTCACAATTAAATATTGCAATTCTTTGCTGTATGTCTCTGGTAAGATCCCTAATATAAATGTCTCTGGTTTAAAGTCAATATGTCTCTTAGTCATTTTTTCCAACCAGGTGTGTATCTTAGTCCAATATCTCCTTGCTTCTGCACATGTCCACCATATGTGGTAGTAAGATCCTGGAGTCTGATGTCATTTCCAACACTTCTCTGATTTATTCTGGAACATTCTAGCTATCCTTGCTGGGGGTAGATGCCACCTGTAAAACTTCTTATACAAATTCTCCTTATATGCTGTAGACATTGTCATTTTATAATTACGTGACCACAATTTTTGTCATTTCTCTAAATCAATATCATATCCAAAATTCTTCCCCTATGCTATCATTGATTCTTTAACTTGTTCTTCTTCCAATTTTGCCTCTAACAAATAATCATATAATTTTTTAATTACATAGTCATCAGGACCCATTAAAATCTTATCTAAATTAGTCAAAGTGTTGTAAAAACCTCTTTGTTTGAGATCTTCGTGATATCTTTTAAATATTTGCATATATGAAAACCAGCCCATATTACATCCCTGATCTTCTATTTCTTGCTTTAATTTAAGTTCACCCTTTTCATCCAACAATTCCCTATATCTAATAATTTGTTCCTTTCTAAATGTCACTGGATAAGAAAAAGCTTCAATTGTAGAGACCCAGACTGGAATCTTCAAGTAGTGGAATTTTTTAACCTTCTCCCAGTTCAACAATAAGGCTTCAAGGATCTGGTGTCTTCTAAAATACCCCTGTATTTTAGTTCATGTTCTGTCCTGTCCTGTCCTGTCCTGTCCTTTCCTGTCCTGACCTATACTATCCCATCCCATCCCAACCCATCCCAACCTATCCCCTCCTCTCCCCTCCCCTCCCCTCCCATCCCATTCCACCCAGAGGTGGGTTTTAGCAGGTTCTGACCAGTTCTAGAGAACCGGTAGTGGAAATTTTGAGTAGTTCGGAGAACTGGTAGTAAAAATTCTGACTGGCCCCACCCCCATCTATTCTCTGCCTCCCAAGTCCCAGCTGATTGGGAGAAAATGGGGATTTTGCAGTATCCTTCCCCTGGAGTGTGGTGGGAATGGAGATTTTACAGTATCCTTCCCCTGCCATGCCCACCAAGCCACACCCATCAAGCCATGCCATGCCATGCCAACCAAGCCACAACCACAGAACCGGTAGTAAAAAAAATGGAAACCCACCACTGATCCCATCCTATCCCATCCCATCCCATTCATTCTTATACTACACTACACCACATTCTCTACCCCATTGCACTCCACTCCATTCCAGCTGGTGTAGTACAGTTATTTGTGGGCTTTCATGAAATACCTTTTCACCACGGGTTGATTGCTTCACTTTTTTTAAATGCATTGTTATTTATTTGATATAGTCATTGGTATTTTCATGATTGATTCTTGTACATCATCAATATTTTTTTCTGGAGACCCATAGGAAGACCTGTGAAACATCACAATGAGACTGGTAGGAGTATGAATTTAATAAATCTATCAATTATAACTCTGGTCCAATTAAGAGTGCCTTTTATTTATTTCATTCATGAGTTCAGGATGAGATTGAAGAAAATATCCTATGGGTGCAATATAAACAAAAAAAGGACACAAGTTTGCATCATACATTCATCGAAGCGGGGAAAGATACAAATTCCAAGTTCTCGCAATCCATTAGATTGTCTTTTCACCCAAGCACCAATGGTGCTGTGGAAAGGTCTAATGCGATGATAGAACAGTATCTACGGTGCTATGTGTCTTATCAGCAAACAGACTAGTCTATCTTAATACCGTTTGCTGAAGTATCGTACAATAATGCCATGCAACGTAGTACTGGGCTCAGCCCTTTCTGCATAGTGACAGGACAAGAATTCCCAGCTATCCCAGAATTGGAACAGCGAGTGGCAGGAGATGAAATGGAGGGTGATCCAGCCAGTTGGGCCAATAAGATATGGGAAGTGTGACTGTAGGTCAAACAGGCACTAAGTACTGCTGCAGAGGAGTACAAAAGACAGGCAGATAAAAAGAAGGCCGACCATACACCATTCCAAGTGGGGGACCGGGTGTACCTCTCCACTAAATACATAAAACTGAAAATACTCGGTAAAAAACTGGGACCAAAATATATTGGCCCCTTTACTATCACCAAAGTGATTAATCCAGCATTAAAACTACCCACACTACTTGGGAAACTACATCCTGTATTTCATAGTAGCTTGTTAAAACCAGTGAAACGTATCACCCCTCTTGCTGAGACACCTGGCCCAGTGTGCGGTGACCAATAGAGAAAATCTATGATTCCCGACTATACAGAGGGAAAGTGTGATATCTAGTGAGATGGAAGGGATATCCCGATACTGAGGCGTCATGGGTGAAAGAGGAGGATATGAAAGCAGACCACTTAGTGCGACGATTCCACTGGAAATACCCTCATAAGCCTGGGGGAATGCTGCAGACAGATGGACACCACTAACTTCTCCCCTTTCTATCCTATAGGTGGACTCCTGGTAGAGGGGGCCGCCTGTCAAGCCACGTCTGCCCATCTGCTGCTCAACACACACGAACCACAAAAGAGTTGAGCGGTGACCGAACAGACTTGTTGGAATAGAAGCGGGGTGAGGATTCACATGTGCCCCCGGGTGTTTGGTGATGTTTGCACTGGGTGGAGAGGCTTCTGCAACTGTAGGTGGTGACCGGCGGAGAGCAACAATGACAGCTGATCCCAAGTCAAGCCGCAGTTACGGAGGGGCAGGCAATGACGGGCGATGACGAGTAGCAGATAATGAACAGTTGGGAATGTTTCCACCAATCCTCTGCTGTGCTGAG
The DNA here is from genome assembly GCA_022577455.1 of Arizona elegans. NCBI lineage: Eukaryota > Metazoa > Chordata > Lepidosauria > Squamata > Colubridae > Arizona > Arizona elegans. The sequence continues at coordinate 3,251,284 of JAKOOJ010000021.1, read as the reverse complement.
CGAATGAGGCATGGACTCACATTAAAAAGGGCGCTGAGATGTGGCTCCTATGGCTATTTACACCTATGGCTCTGTTTGTCTTGTAGCCGGCTTGCCACTGCATTAAATCAGCATTAAACAGCACGCTAGCGTCTTTTGTGTTACTTCAGCTCAAATGTGGTCAAGCAAGCCGAGATAGTCTACAAAATATTGAAGCAGCCAGGATCAAACTACTGGCAGTTGGCAGAATTAGACTCCAGTACAGCATTCTAATCACTGTGCCACCACAGTTCTATGATGCCTCACTTAATGATTTCACTACTTAATAATGAATGTTGAGGTACCAACTGTGGTTGTAAGTTGCAGGCTACCTGAAGTTTTAGATCAAGTTGACAAATGTCTCAGCTAGAGGGCAGGGAATGGGCTACAAAATCTGTCTTCTTCAAAGCCAGAAAGAAAGTTTGCAGGTGTGGGGAAGGGAGGGTGAGGTTGTGGGTGGAGAAACAATTGTTCAACCAGACATCCCATCAACTGGCACTTAGAAACACAATGTGTCTCTCATTCAAGTGTTGCAAAACTATCTACTCAAACAGACTTATTCATGACAATGAAACATGATGGTCTACACAGTCATCATACTTGATTGAATCTCTTAAAAGGAGGCTATTATGCAAATTGGATACTAGCATGTATTGGACCTCTGACCTATACATGTAATAATGGCAGCAAGAATTGTATTTGCACAAAATTAGAAAACAGAGAAAAACCCTACAAAGGGAGAGGTAATCAAGAAAATATTGGAATGTGCAGAAATGAACAGGCAATTAAAGGGAAAGAAGAGTCGGAATATTACAACATATGGGGAAACTTTTATTAATGGATAGAAAGTGAGTATAGACAATAAACATGGTAAAGATAAGAACTTTGGGATGAATAAGTTGTTGTATACTAAAATTAAATGAAAAAGGAAAGACAAATCTATGTATTAAGAAATAATGATAAATTATGAAGATGGTGGCACAAAAATGTTATACCCAGATGATACATGTATTGATTAATAATGTACAGGAATGTAAGAAGAGATATAACTATAAAGCAAAAAAGAAACTTGAAATGTATGTGAATTGAAATCAGATCTGCTCGAATACCATCTCAGATTGAATTGAAAAAGAAAACAACTAGGGAGTGGAAAAGGGGAGAGGAGTAGAGAGGGGGAAGGAGGGGAGTTTGGAAGTGAGAAGAGGAGAAAAGAAGAATAGGAAAAGGAGGGGAAGAAAGAAGGGGAAAAGAAGAGTAGGAGAGAGGGTAAGAAAGGGAGGAAGAAGAGAGGAGAGGCGAAAGAGGAGAGGAAGCAGAAAAGGAAGGGGAGCAGGAATGAGGAAAGTAGAAAGGGATAGAAGAGGAGAGAGAAGGGGAGAAGAAAAGGAAAGATTGTATTAAAATAAATGAAGGAGATGGTGGAAGAGCAGACCCGAACAACTAATTAGCAAATGAAAGTTAAAGAATAAGATGAATGAATAATGATTAATGATGGATAAAAGACTGTACATTTAAATATGTTGATAAAAAATAAAAATAAAAAACTTTGGAGAAAAAAAATTGGCACTTAGAATCACTGTGTGCCTTTCATTCAAGGGTTGCAACACTATCTACTCAAACAGACTTATGATCATTGAACCTCTGGTTCTACACAGGTATTTAAGTGTTTCAAAACACTTATCTACTCAAACAGACTTATGACCATGAAACATGCTATTCTATACAGTCATCATACTTGATTGAATCTCTTAAAAGGAGACAATTATGCAAATTGGATACTAGCATGTATTGGACTTCTGACAGAATTTGTTTGAATTTATTCGAATTATTTTTTGTGCCAGAGATTTCTTTGATCTTTGCTATTGAGAAGAAGACATATAGCCAGCTTTTTAATTTACCCCATGTTTCGTATGTAATGACTACAAGTGATGTGCATCAGAGAATTCCCTCTATCCGATTGCTTCAGAAAAAAAATCATAGACCTTCCCTGTTTAAACAAACTCTCATTTGTATTTAACTGCACTTCTTCTTACACACTGTATTGCATATGAATTAAGATGACCAGTAAAGACAAGTTTACAATTCACATTTAATCGATATATTTAATCAGACCTCACCATAACATACTACAATATGTCAATAAATCAATAAAGTCAATAACCATGTCAATACATGAATTGGTCCTGTAGTTTATAACTTTATAGACCCCACTTATAATTGCCTACCAGAAGGGGAAAAAACCCCCTTCAAAGCTATCCAAATCTCAGGAGACGGGGCAACATAGAACATCACTGTCTCTATACATTGTTCTCTGGCTTAAATGTTGAAGTGGGGAAGTTCCCAAACATGTACATATAAAGAATATCAGGCAAACATAAAGATTTATTAAAACTTTCTCTTCATGAGCTGGTGCTTATCATTAAGCTCAGGTCTCATCACAATGATAAAACACTTGGGGAAAAAGATGCACACCAATAAGCCAGCACTGGAGGAGATCATGGAGAAGATCTCCACAGCCAATGTATATTTTCCCCTAGTGCTTAGATAGGTTGGAATAAAACACAACCAAACACTACAGAAGACCAACATGCTGAAGGTGATGAATTTGGCTTCATTGAAACTGTCAGGTAACTTCCTAGCTAGAAAAGCAGCAGAGAAGCTAAGCAGAGCAAGAAAACCCATAAAGCCAAAAACACAGTAGAACATGACCGAGTCTTCATTGCACTCCAGGATAAGTTCTTCAGGTATTGAATGTGCATCAAAATCTGGATATGGTGGGGATGTTATCAGCCACACAGCACAAACACATATTTGAATAAGGGAGCAGGATAGAAGAATGAAACTGACCATTCTTCCCCCAACCCATTTCCTCAATTTGGAACCGGGTTTGGTGGCCATGAATGCTAGAACCACAACAAAGGTTTTGGCCAAGACACAAGAAACCGCCACAGAAAAGATGAGGCCAAAAGCTGGTTGTCGAAAGAGACACACAATTGTATTGGGCCTCCCAACAAATAGAAAGACACAAAGGAAAGAGAAGAGAAGAGAAAGTAGGAGTGTATAAGTGAGATTCCGGTTGTTGGCTTTGACGATGGGAGTGTCTTTATGTTTCATGAAGATTGTTATTATCAAAGTTGTCATTAAAGAAAAGCAAAGAGAAAGAAAAGTCAGACTGATCCCCAAGGGCTCTTCATAGGACAAAAAGATGAGCTGCTTTGGAATGCACATATTTTTCCCAGGATTTGGATATTGATCTTCTGGACATGGAGAGCAGTCATCTATGTCTGAAAAAGAACACAGTGGAATTGATACAGTTGATTACAGACAATGTGGTACCCCAATGTCTTAGTCCCATTATATTTGGAAATTTCCTACCCTTCTCCTTTGATATTTTCCCTTCTGGACATAGGCGACAATCATAGCAACAAGAGAACTTTCCTTCTTTCTTGGCCTTGCTGTGTCCTGTCTCACAAGGATTGTTACACAAAGATAAAGGTAATGCCTATCAACGAATGAAGAAGAATATTTTAAGATACAGAGAGGAAAGGAAGTGCTTTGAGTGTTTCTGTGGTATCAACAGATTGAAAATGAGTAGCGGGATGACATAACTTTAGATGTAATTGCTCTGAAATTATAATTAATTAAATCTCTACAATAATTGTATTGGTAGCCTTCGTTAACCATCATCTCTCTTCAAAGACAATTTCTCTGCTAGTTAGGTAAAGATGTTGGTTTTCTCAACTTCTGAATTTTGATGTCAGCAAACTAAAGAGATTTAGTGTGCTGGCTAGCAGCTTTTACTTCAGAACCATGAAAACCATTGTCCATAATTAACATGGATCCAGTAAAGTATATTTCCTAATATTCAATAGCAATTGCTAGAAAAGTTAAAAAAGTATCTTACTGATATCTTTCCTTTCCCAGGAAATTTGTACCTAGGTTAGTTAGGGATGATACTGTGACACTTTCATCAATAAAGATATTTAAATGAAGGCAAACAAATCTGGATTCAAAAACCTAACCTGGTTAAAGCCTACTGGCCATGTGATGGAATCTACAGAAATATTGAAGAAGTTCTCTGCTAGAGCTGTGGGATCTATCACTCCAACTTTGACCCTAAGAAAGGATTGGTTTGGGAATGTGATCCAGTTGATAATATCAAATCCACCAATGAATTCTCCATTTGTATCAAAGGAGATCTTTTCACCAACATTGTTGTTGAATCTGACACTTCTCAGAAAAGAATGAACCTGAAACGCAGAGGCAATCAGAGAGGAACAAACTGAGGGAGGGAGAAATAATTCATATATTCAAAACATCATTCTAAAATAGTGGTAGAGATTACATATCAGGTTCCTGAAATAAAATTAATATAGAATTGTAAAATAAACAACTATGAAAAAAAATAAAATTAAGTTCTGTAGTTTAATTGCAAAAGATGCTTAAACCATGAGACTACTAACAGATATGTAATAAATCCTAGGATGTATAAAACTACAATATAATTGCACTCATTTCACACACTAGCAAGGTTGTACTCAAAATCCTACAAGCCTTCAGCAGTATGTGAACCAAGAATGAAGAAGTACACATGATTTTTTGGAAAGGCAGAGGAAGTAGCGATAATTTTTCTTGCATTTGCTGGATTATGAGAAAGCAAAGTACTATACTTCTGCTTCATTGATTTTGCTAAAGACTTTGATTATGTGGATCACAACAATCTATGGCAATTTCTTGAAGAGTTGGGAGTACCAGACGACCATAACTGTCACCTGAGAAGGTTAATGTCAGCTCTGCCTGATTCATCTTTGCACCTCACAGGCTTCCTGCCGTCAAAGGCTGGAAGAGATGGGGAGGATGAAAGAGCAATGAAGCTGTGTTTGTAGGTGTTGGGAAATTGGCATCCCAAGGACAAGCACTCTGAGAAATATGTGAGTTATCTGCAAACATTTCAGCATTCTCAAAACATCTTGGTGAGCTGTGGTTGGCTGGAAATGGACTGGTCATAGAGGTGGGGGAAGAATGAGATGTGGGTTATGTGGGTTTTTATAACTTGCAAGCACGGGAAAATCAGAGCTGGCTTCACATTACTGCAAACAACGCCTTTAGTAAAAGAACCCTTTGCTTTAACCAAATGGAGTCAAGGGTCTTTCTTTTCTAAGGAATCAGATTGGGGTAGGTCTGGCACCTGCATGCCAGCCAAGAAGCAACACTTAGAATCAGACATGGAACAATTGATTGCTTCTAAATAGGGTAAGTACAACAAGGCTATATATTGTCACCTTGCTTATTTAAATTATATGCAAAGTACATCTTGTGAAATGCCGAGCTGGATGAATCACAAGCCAGAACTAGGATTGGTGGTAGAAATATCAACAAGCTCAGATATGCAGATGATACCACACTAATGGCAGAAAGTGAAAAGGAACTAAAGAGCCTCTTGATGAGGTAAAAGAGTAGAGTGCAAAAGTTGCCTGGAAACACAATATTAAAAAGCTGAGAATATGGCATCTAGTCCCATCACTTCATAGCAAGTAGAAGTGGAAGAAATGAAAACAGTAACAGATTTTATTTTCATGGGCTGCAAGATCACTGCAGATCCTCCTTTTTAAAACAAAATAATCCTCTTCAAATTTTTTAATTTCTTTTTTTCAATTTTTAAATTATTTGTTCAAATGAGGACCCAGTTGTGGGGGCAATAAGCTGACTTTGTATAAATATACAAAAGGATGAAGGCTATTGCTGAGCACATTGTAAGCCGCCCTGAGTCTTCGGAGAAGGGCGGCATATAAATCAAATTTTTTAAAAAAAAAATTAATCTTTTTTCAACTCTTAAATAACATTTTTAATTTAATTTTTTTAAATTTTTTACAACTTTTTTCAATTTCTTTTTTCAACAAAACATTTGAAAAAAAATAGTTTACTTACTTTAATTCTAAGAGGGAAAACCACAGAAAAAAGAGACAGGCACTTAAGACAGGAAAGATAGTAATGGATTTTTCAAGAGAACAAAAGGTCAAGAACTCTTGTAAACTAGTAACAACAAGGAAAATATTTAATTTTTTAGAAATGTTTAATTTTTTAGCAAACAAACAAAGAAAAAAAGTGATGGAAATGGACACTGACAGTATAGTGACTTGCAAAGTGTGCCATATGTTTCAGCTTATGCCCACATCGCTCAGATACTTTGGCATATGTTGGACTCATTGGACAACACCCTGAGGTTGTGAAAGATTGAAGGCAAAAGGAGAAGAGGATAACAAAGGATGAAATGATTAGGTAGTGTCATCAGCACAATGAACATCAACACAGGCAAATTGTAGAAGATACTGGAGGATAGGAGCACCTGGGGTGCTATGGTTCATGGTGTTGCAAAGATTCAGAGAGGAGTTAGTGACATACCAACAACAATAACTGAGATAGCACAGCAACCCATAAGTACAGGTGTTGATTGTTTAATGACCGCTTGTTCAGCAACCATCTGAAATTATAAGAAATTGTAAGTGCAGAACAAGTGATACTTATGATTTCCTTATTGTGCTTGTATGATCACAATCCAGGAAATCAGGAATGGGCCTTTATTTCTGACTTTCATGGCATTCCACAGTTACTTGATTGTGATTTGTAGTCTATCTTGCTAGCTTTCCACAAGCAAAGTCAATGGGGAAGCTAGAAGGAAATTGAAAGTTGTGCTCACATGAATTCCATGCTTTAAAAACTATGGAATCCTCACTTAACAATGGTAACTGGGGTCTGCCAAAATTATTGTTGCTAAACCGCATGGTCAAGTGATGTCACAACTTATACCTGCATCACTTAGCAATTGAAACTCAGGTCCCAATGACCGTCATTAAGTAAAGGCTGCCAGTAAAATTTACAATATAATCAAAGATAGACTTACTTTTATGAAGTAAAATCTAAAATTAATGACCTACCCCGAAAATACGACCTAGCATGTTTTTTCATGCTGCTTGCAATATAAGCCCTACCCCTCCAAAATAAGCCCTAGTTCAGAGACTCAGCAGCAGTGGTGAGGCGGTGGGGGTAGCCAGAATTGGAAGTGGCAAGGATACAATGGGGAAGACAATGTCTGGAAGCAGGTGCAGCCTGTATGGGGCCAGGGAGAAAGGAATGTAATACGTTCCACCATCTGTCTTTCCTTGCAGAGTGTGTGGCAAAGCTGGAGGACCCCATTTGTCAGTTGGAACTGCGAAGGCAGGGGCTGTACCATTGCACCACCTCACCCCACCATTTGCTGTCTGTGAGAGGTGGTGCAGTCAGCATGGCTCAACTGGCAGCAGCGGGGCGGTCTGGAGGTCATAGATCTGGGACGACTCGGGTAGCCGAGAGCAGCACTACCAGGGGGGCAAAGAGCCCCCATGAGGTCAGCAGCAGCATAGGCCACTTTTTGGAGGCCAGCGGTTGAGAAGTGTCCTTGTAGCAGCAGGGCCAGCAAACATTGGGACAAAGAGGATAGGGCTGGTGGACTTATTATTCCCTGTACCTGAAAGAAATAAGAGACACCCGAAAATAAGCCTAAAATCTTATTTTGGGGCCTAAAAGAAAATGAGACCAGGGCCTATTTTTCAGGAAAAACTGGTATATTCTACCTAGGAAATAAAGTCTTAGTAGAAGAGGTTAGGCAATGGGAATTGAGGACCAAAGGGCAATGACCGCTGGGTGAGATCATCCGTGGCTTTGGGGTGAAGTGTCAACTGTATGCCGATGACACACAGTTGTACCTTTCAACCCCAGGCCACCCCAATGATGCCCTTGACGTGATGTCCCGCTGCCTGGAGGCTGTGCAGATCTGGATGGGAAGGAACAGGCTCAGACTCAACCCCTCCAAGACTGAGTGGCTGTGGCTCCCGACGGCCCAATATAGCCAGCTAATACCATCGCTGGCTATTGGGGATGAGATCTTACGCCCCTCAGAGAGGGCTCGCAACTTGGGCATCCTCCTGGACTCACGGCTGTCTTCGGAAGATCATATGATGGCCATGGCCAGGGGGGCTTTCTATCAGGTTCGCCTGATCTCCCGATTGCATCCCTTTCTGGATCAGGATGCCCTGCGCATAGTCACTCACACCCCCGTCACTTCCCGGCTGGACTATTGTAATGCTCTGTACATGGGGCTCCCCTTGAGGAGCACCTGGAGGCTCCAGCTGGTCCAGAATGCAGCCGCGTGAGTAATAATGGGGGTCATTCCCATGTAACACCCTTCTTGCGCGAGCTGCACTGGCTCCCGGTGGTCTTCCGGGTGTGTTTCAAGGTGTTGGTTACCACCTTTAAAGCGCTCCATGGCTTTGGACTTGGTTATCTACAGGACTGCATTCTGCCACCAATTGCCCCCCACAGACCAATATTCTCTCACAGACAGGGCCTCCTCAGAGTGCCATCGGCCAAACAATGTAGGCTGGTGACCCCCAGGGGAGAGCCTTCTCTGTTGGGGCCCCGGCCCTATGGAACGAACTGCCCCTGGACATACAAAGGATTCCCGACCTTCACGCCTTCCGTCATGCTCTATTATTCCAGCAAGCTGGTCTGATGGGATAAAGGATTTTAAATTGGGTTTTGATAGGAGTTTTAAAATGATTTTAGTTGGGTTTTTAAATTTGGCCAATGATTGAATTATTTTAATTAAGGTTTTAAAATTTTGTTGTATATTGTTTTTACCATGGCTGTTCACCGCCCTGAGTCCTTTGGGAGAAGGGCGGTATATAAATATAATAAACTAACTAACTAACTAACTGACTAATGACATTTCTTTTATTGGATGCATTAAAGTAGAGCCAGAGTCAACATCAGCAGGGGCTGCTGGAATTTAAAATCCTGCATTAAGCGGATGCTGAATTTGATGGCTGAAATGTCCATCATTTGAAATCTATGATTGTTTCATCCAATGGGAGTATACTGCGCCAAGGTGGTGCAGTGGTTAGAGTGCAATACTGCAGGCTACTTCAGCTATTTCAGCTGACTGCTAGCTGGAGTTCAGCAGTTCAAATCTCACCAGCTCAAGGTTGACTCAGCTTTCCATCCTTCTGAAGTGGGTAAAATGAGAACCCAGATTGTTGGGAGCAATGTTGTAAACTGCTTAGAGAGGGCTTTAAAAGCACTTTGAAGCAGTATATAAGTCTAAGTGCTATTGCTATTGTTAAATGTCTCACATTAATATCTCACATAGGCTCAAATTAACATCCCACCCTGGTCCTCTTTTATTTTATTTTGCTCTAAAAATATGCATGTGTTGTGAATAACTGGGTGTAGAAATGCAGGTGACTCTCAAATGGTCTATGAAGAGGTCAGAACCAATGCCTCATAAAATGGGAACACTAAAGCAGGCTGAATCTTCTTTGAATAAGAATGACACAATATATCAGTCCTTCCTCTTCCACCCATGGAATGTATGGGAAGATCCTCAACAGGAAATATCAAAAAATATTGGCATGATTCAGTGGTGGGTTCCATTTGCCTTCACTACCGGTTTGCTATCGTGAATGCAGATGCCCAGAATGTCCATGATGAAATCCGGGCGGTGGGCGGAATCTCCCACCACCGCCACTACCAGTTCAGGCAAACCTGGGCGAACTGGTAGGAACCCACCACTGGCATGATTGTACTTTCAAGAATCAATGAATTGTGTCTGCAAATGCAAACATTCCAAATAAAGCATATATAACAACAACCACCACCAATACAGCTTCAATATTCAGTAATAACCTCCCTCCATTTATTCATAGACTGAATTTATGGAACCATAAGGAAGTGGCTTCCTAGGATGGAGGGGGAGCATTTCAGAGAGGCTAAATACATTTCAGATTGGATATTGTGTCTGTGAGAAAAAGAAGTAACATAGCCCACCCCCCAATAATGCACAGAGTAAATTGCAGATATTGATAGTAGAGTGCTCAGATTGACAAAATTTTATCTATAGATGTAAAACAAGAAGAAATCACCTTAGAAGAATTACTCTCTGTTATTCTTGATTTTGGGCTTGACAGGAGGCTAATTTCATGGAGAGAAACATATTTTAAGAAATTTTGTAGAATGCCGTTTACAATTTTAATATCAGCCTATGAATATTTTGATTACTTAATCCATTATTACATCTCACTTTTGGGTTTTTAGACATCAATATCCCTGGAGAATATTGTTTGCTAGAGTTTTTGGACACATGTTGCAACTACAGATATGGTGGTTTCTCACCCTAATAACAGACTTACCTGCCACCACATTTGATTGTGAAAATGTTTCCTTCTTTCTTTCATCATTCTTGTTTCTTTAGATTTGGATAGAGAGAGAGATTGCAAAGCATGTGCCACAGCATAGACCGCATTGTAAATATTGTAACTCTGGCCACTCATGCGTGTTTCAAACACAGATGTAGGAAGGGTTTCAAGCTTCTCCTGTCCAGTACATTTCTTCTCAGACTCCTCCATTTTTGAGTTTGGGAAGAAACAACTGAATGCCTGTTCCCAGAAATCTTTCCGAAAATGATCATTCTGATTGTTTCTTGGATTTAGATTTTGAAGAAATTCCTGAAAGTTTTGGATTTCCGTTGTGTGAACTGCAAAGGATAAAGCACCGTGCAGAGAATGGATATCCCAAGTTTTATGAACGGAAATTGAAGTATAATCTGTTTGAGCAGTTATAAGCCAAATCTTATTCTTCTTTGGTATATCATCCACTTCTGAAATCTGGAGGATAGTTCTGAGAACTGTTAAGGACTGAATTTCACCATATAAAATTATCACATTGGCTGTGCTGTTCATGAGAACATGGTATATATGTAGCACTTCAACTACGGTTTCATCAAAATCACTGTAAAAAGCTCCATTTGGGAATTCTGCTATGAATTCAGTGCAGATGCCATGCTCAGAAAATGTGGGGAGTACCTTTTGGAGGAATATCTCTCCTTTTTCATCTGTCACTATAAGAATTCCAATCCAGATCCATCTAAAATACAGCAATAACTGCAGGAGGCCCTTATGTTGGTGGGATTCATTTGGAAACATTTGTTGGAAGAAAACTGCTTGAGTCTCTTTATCTATGACTGGAGCAGAGCCATAGGTCAACTACAGAAAGATAAGCATATGCAATTGAAAATTCTATTACATGTGAGCCTCTGAAATCATATATATATTCATTTCAGTTGGGTATCTTTCACCTTTTATACTGAAATTATGCAATTAGTTGTGTTTATTATGAAATATCAACCAAGATGTCACTCTTGAGGTATCAGAAAATACATATTTTTTTCTGAAAGTAGTCTCATTGTGAATATTTCAAATTTGAGCCTTAGTTCAATGTCTGGAACTGGGGCACATTTTGCTCTGTCAAATATCACCACCATCTGTTCAGAGTGACAATGATTCATAGTGTTATGATGATTCTATCAAGCAGATAATAATATCTAGGAATCTGAAAGGTCTCTCTTTTTACAAAAAGAAGCATACGGAAGTTTGTGGAGATATGGCAAAATGATAATGTATATCTTCAGCACATCTTACCTGAGAAACTTTGTAGATTTCCAATACAGTTACCATGTGAAGAGACATGTCAGGTGCCCCAATGACTGCAGCCAAGGTATTTGTGATCCCACACTTGTAGTTAGGGTTGAATTTGCCTTGAGTGAAAGGCAGAAGCATCGAGGCAAAGAAAGTCTGGCTTGGACTAAAATTGCTGTTAAAAATGTGGAACCCCAGCGTGACGTTGGGTAGGATCTGGGGATTTTCATTTATCTCTTTTACAGTAAACACTAAAGCCAGGATATGCTGGTAATTCTGAAAAACTATTCTGTAAAACAGAATTAGAAACAGCACATTAAGAAAGGTCTGCATCTTAACTGTAGAAGTCTTGTTGAACACAATACGGGACTCGAGTACTTTGAATGGAATAGTTATAAGGCAAGAGGATTACAGAACAAGGGCATTTGCAGATGATGTGGTAGTTACCCTAACACGGCCGATGGAATCAATAATCCAGATGAAAGACATTATAGAAGAATATGGTATGGTATCAGGATTTAGACTGAATCAGAAAAAAACCAAGATGATAGTTAAAAATATGACAGAAGATCAAAAGAAGGAACTTGCAAGGAAGGCAGGCTTTGAAATAGTACCAAAGGTGAGATATCTAGGAGTCCAAGTTGCAGATTCAAATATAAAACTGTTCCAAAATAATTATGAGGTGTTGTGGCGAAAGGTACAAAAGGATATGGAAATCTGGAAAAAACTGCAGCTGTCCTTACTTGGAAGAATAGCAGCAGTTAAGATGAATGTTCTACCTAGATTTTTATTTTTGTTTCAAATGATTCCGGTGCTTAAAAGTGATAAACAGTTGACGGAATGGCAAAAAGGAGTGAATAAGTTTGTTTGGAATGAGAAAAAGCCGAGAGTTAAACTGAAAATTATGCAAGATGTTCTTGAAAGGGGTGGCCTTAAACTTCCAAATTTACAACTGTACTATGAAGCAGCGTTGACAGAAGCAAGTGATTGGTTTGGAAGGACAAAGACTGGAATATTGAATATAGAAAGTCATGACCTAGAACTTGGTTGGCATGCATATTTATTTTATTAAAATAAAGTGAATAAAGTATTCAACAACCATATACTTAGAAACTCCTTGATGAGAGTATGGAAGAAGCACCAGTGCAAATGGAATTATAAAATACCGTTGTGGTTGGATCTTGGACATATTATACGGAACACAAATATAAAGTCACTCGGGGGGGGGGTTATACAAAGAAGTACTTTTTAATGATGGGGTAGATGGCAACTAAAGACATTAAATACACTGTTGGAAGAAGGGATCAATTTAACTTGGTTACAGTATAATCAACTTCAATTGAGATGGAGAGAAGATCAAAAAACTGGTTTAATGTTGCATGAAGAAGAATTGGTAAGACAGATAAAAGAGAAAGGCCCAATGCATATCAAGAGGGTTTATAATGTTTTGCTAGAAAGAGATTCAGAAAATGAATTGGTTAAAGATTGTATGATAAAATGGGGGCAAAACTTTGCAGAACCAGTTATGATGGAAACATGGGAAAAAATATGGGTCCAGAATGTTAAATTTACGCAGTCACAGAATTTGAGGGAAAATTTTTACAAAATGTTTTATAGGTGGCATTTAGATCCTAAGAAATTGTTGTGCATGTATCCTAATGTTCAACCAAAATGTTGGAGATGTGATTGTTTAGATGCTACATATTATCATATATGGTGGACTTGCAAGAAAGTGAAGGTTTTTTGGATAAAAATTTGGTGGGTTATGCAAAATGTTCTGAAGAAAAAACTCCAATTTTCTCCTTAATTGTTTTTATTGGGCATAGTTAAGGACTTTTCACTGGGTGAAACAAAATTGATATTGTATATGGTGACAGCAGCTAGGTTATTGATTGGTCAATATTGGAAAAGGGATCTTATGCCTACTATTGAAGAATGGACTTTGAAGGTGGCCAGTTTTGCAGAAATGGTGAAGATATCAGCATACTTAAAAGACCGGACTCAAGAGACCTATGCATGGGAGTGGAAGAAATGGATAGATTATGTGCAGAATAAATATCAAACTAGGAAGTACCAGATAGCTTTTAGCTGAAGGTTATATAGAAATGTATAGTATACAGGGGATAGAATAGTTGAATGTCATGTAGAAATGCATAGCACACAGGGGGTAGAATAGATGGGCGGTAAAGTATGATACAATATGATTTGGATTTGGATTTCACCTTGGGGAAGTCATGGGGGGAGGGGAGGGTTAGGGCGGGTTAGGGAGGGAAAGGGGAGGGAAATGGGAAAATTTGTATTTGTAAAACTCTTTCAATAAAAAAAAGAAAAAAAGAAAGGTCTGCATCTCATTATGGCACTTACAATCCTTTCGTACAACATATTTTGTGGAATGTGTGAAATAATTCTTGTTTCTATATGTGAGAATGGTTCACTATCAAACTGCAGCTTTTAAGAATGGCTTATATGGAAAAGGAAATTGCTACATTTTGGTACCTGAAATAAAGAATGAGAAAACATGTCATGGGAAATATGCTTTTTCTTCCGTAATGGTAGTAACAGCTTCATATTCATATGGAATTAATTTGTATGGAATTAAGCCATACATACCTGTATATTAATAGATATTGAGATGTGATTTGTTATAAATGGAGATTTGATCTCCATTTCAACTATTTCAACTTTACCTAGAAACTGAAAATATAACATCAGATAAAATAAACTGAGGCATCCTATTTTAGATGTTTCTATCAGGAGTTTTTACCATCAGTGGAAAATATTTCAAGAATGATATGATTTACCAGCAAAGTTCAGAACTTGACAATAAATTAATGATATACTTACATAAGTCCATCATGAAATGCCTGCGAAGGATGTTGAGTGAACTCAATGGGGTCAGAAAATATCACAAATGCAGAAATAATGCCAGCAATGTTAACATCTCCAAGCTGATGATAGGTGTGCCGAATAGGAAGAGGCTCCCGAAAGTCACATTGAAGGATAGGATTCTTGCACAGCACTTTAGGCAAAACTATTAACAGTATCTCCACAAATAGTAACATCTTCAATGAGTGTCTTCTTTTTATGTAGAAATGTCTCTGTCTGCTACAAGATCTTTGAAATAGATCAGAGAGATCTGCCTCCTGGAGATGTTCTTCAGACAAAACTAGGGAGTGCAACATACTATCAAATCAACTCACAGAGCTTTGGGTGTCCCAGCCATGGGTTGGAATAGGATGGGGACAATAATTACCATTACTCAGTGTCAGTTGCTCCCATTTTCATGGAGTCCCATAGCATTTGGAAGAGGCAAACTGGCTAATTTCATAATAATAGTGAGACAGTCACATATGTCTCATTCACAATTTCAAGACATGTGAGGACTTGCAGAGGCAGGAACGCATGAGCCACAAGACAAGAAATAAAAACATTAGGTCCATAAAGCGAAATAGAGCTGAACATGTATGTATTTGTAAAGGCATTACTGTACTTCTATTCTGTCCTGTCCTGTCCTGTCCTGTCCTGTCCTGTCCTGTCCTGTCCTTTCCTGTCCTCTCCTGTCCTATCCTATCCTATCCTATCCTATCCTATCCTGTCCTGTCCTGTCCTGTCCTGTCCTGTCCTGTCCTGCCCTTTCCTGTCCTCTCCTGTCCTATCCTATCCTATCCTATCCTATCCTATCCTATCCTATCCTATCCTGTCCTGTCCTGTCCTGTCCTGTCCTGTCCTGTCCTGTCCTGTCCTGTCCTTTCCTGTCCTGTCCTGTCCTATCCTATCCTATCCTATCCTATCCTATCCTATCCTGTCCTGTCCTGTCCTGTCCTGTCCTGTCCTGTCCTGTCCTGTCCTGTCCTGTCCTATCCTATCCTATCCTATCCTATCCTATCCTATCCTATCCTATCCCATCCCATCCCATCCCATCCCATCCCATCCCATCCCATCCCATCCAGAGGTGGGTTTCAGCAGGTTCTGATCAATTCTGGAGAACCGGTAGCGGAAATTTTGAGTAGTTCGGAGAACCAGTAGTAAAAATTCTGACTGGCACTGCCCCCATCTATTCTCTGCTTCCCAAGTTCCAGCTGATTGGGAGGAAATGGGGATTTTGCAGTATCCTTCCCCTGGAGTGGGGTGGGAATGGAGATTTTACTGTATCCTTCCTCTGCCATGCCCACCAAGCCACACCCACCAAGCCATGCCATGCCATGCCATGCCATGCCACGCCACCCAAGCCATGCCATGCCATGCCAACCAAGCCACACCCACAGAACCGGTAGTAAAAAAAATTGAAACCCACCACTGATCCCATCCCATCCCATCCCATTCATTCTTATACTACACTACACCACATTCTCTACCCCATTGCACTCCACTCCATTCCAGCTGGTGTAGTACAGTTATTTGTGGGCTTTCATGAAATGCCTTTTCACCACGGGTTGATTGCTTCACTTTTTAAAAATCTATTGTTATTTATTTTGATATAGTCATTGGTATTTTCATTGTTGATTCCTGTATATTATATCATCAATATTTTTTTTCTGGAGACCAATAGGAAGACCTGTGAAACATCACAATGAGACTGGTAGGAGTACCAATTTAATAAATCTATCAATTATAACTCTGGTCCAACTAAGAGTGCCTTTTATTTATTTCATTCATGAGTTCAGGATGAGATTGAAGAAAATATCCTATGGGTGCAATATAAACAAAAAAAAAGGACACAAGTTTGCATCATACAGACATCGAAGCAGGAAAAGATACAAATTCCAACATCCCACAATCCATTAGACTACAAAATATTGAACCAGCCAGGATCAAACTACTGGCAGTTGGCAAAATTAGACTCCAGTACTGCATTCTAATCACTGTGCCACCATAGTTCTTTGATGCCTCACTTAATGATTTCACTACTTGATAATGAATGTTGAGGTACCAATGGTGGTTGTAAATTGTAAACTACCTGAAGTTTTAGATTAAGTTGACAAACGTCTCAGCTAGAGGGCAGGGAATGGGCCACAAAATCTGTCTTCTTCAAAGCCAGAAAGAAAGTTTGCAGGTGTGGGGAAGGGAGGGTGAGGTTGTGGGTGGAGAAACAATTGTTGTGCCTCTCATTCAAGGGTTGCAAAACTATCTATTCAAAATGACTTATGACCATTGAACCTCCGGTTCTACCCAGTTATTCAAGTGTTTCAAAGCTCTTATCTACTCAAACAGACTTATGACCATGAAACATGCTGTTCTACACAGTCATCATACTTGATTGAATCTCTTAAAAGGAGACAATTATGCAAATTGGATACTAGCATGTATTGGACTTCTGAGAGAATTTATTTGAATTTACTAGAATTATTTTTATGTGCCAGAGATTTCTTTGATCTTTGCTATTGAGAAGAAGACATATGGCCAGCTTTTTAATTTACCCCATGTTTTGTAGGTGACCACTACAAATGGTATGCATCGGGGAATTCCCTGTCTGATTGCTTCAGAAAAAAAAAAAAAATCATAGACCTTCCCTGTTTAAATAAATTCTCATTTCTATTTAACTGCACTTCTTTTTACACTTTCTTTTTTTTTTATTGGTTTTACCACAACAACACAACACAACACAACACAACATGCAAAACACAAACACGTGATATTTGTTTCTTTTTACACATCAGTTTCGTTCCTCTTACTTTCTACTATATATGTTCCCCATTTTTCCCATCCTTTATTATCATTATCTTTATCGTCCCTTTATTTTTAATTTTCTTCATTTACACTCTTTTGCACATTTGTCACCTTCTTGTATCTATCATTTATTCACATTTACTTTCCCTAATCTCAAGACAATCATACCATTTAGTCCATACTAGATAATATTCTGTATCTTCCTTTTCTTTTATTTCTTTCGTTAATTTATCCATCTCCGCACATTCCAGGATTTTCTTAATTATTTCTTCCTCTATTGGAATCTTTTCACTTTTCCAGGACTGTGTGTAGACTATCCTTGCCACTGTAATTATATGCAGAATCAAATATCTAATTTCCTTACTAATTTCTTTACTGTAAGTTCTGTTCAATATCCCCAGTAAAAACATTTCTGGTTTCCAATCCACATTATAGCCAATTATCTCTTCTATCCAACTTCTAATTTTAATCCAATATTTTTTCGCATTGGGACGTGTCCACCAGAGATGATAAGATGTTCCGGGGGCTTTTTTACATTTCCAACAATTTGGAGAATTGTTCAAAGACATTTTAGCAAGTGGTTGTCAAGTTTCGATGTCATCTCAAATAAAATAAATTGCATTTCCAAATGAATAGTCTTCGGTAAAATCTTTCATTTTATTAAGCATGACAATCTGTCCCCGATCGTGGCACAGCCAACCCTGACTTCCTGACCCCAAACCTTCCCTTTCTGTTCCCCAGTTCTCTGTGTCTCATTGGCCCTCTTCCAAATCACTCTCCCCATATCTATTACTTCAGCTCCCAGGAATGTCCCCCTCCCATCTCATCTCCTAGGGGATATTAACTTCAAGGAAAATAAGTAGGTGAGAAGTCAAGCGTCCTCTTGCCAGCTGCCCCCTCTTCTCCTTCTTATGTCAGCACTAGAGTAAATGCAGGTTGAAGTGCTGACAGTCGTACTGGTGTGAAGTGCCATCTGTAGAACATTTTTAACTGGTTTTCCTTGAATGCCATTGAAAGAGTCAATTTAATATTTTTTCCCATAATTTTTCCTATTTCTCCAATTCTATATTATAGCCAAAATTTTTGGCCTATCTAATCATGTTATCTTTAACTACCTCTTCTTCCATTTTATACCTCAGTAGCTATTGCTCAGTATATATTACTAATTAATTTTATCTGTATTCCACAAATAATTTTATCTAACTCTTCTGGCTCCTTTCATATTTCATAAATCTTTTTATCTCTTGCAAATTTAGATTGCACTTGTGCAAATGTCCACCAATTCATCACTCTACCAATTTCTTGTTCCAATTCTTGTTTCATTTTCAAATCTCCTTGATCATTTACCAATTCCTTACAGCTAATTATCTTATTTTTCTCCAATAAATTTGGGTATATCAATGCTCCTGTTGGCGATAACCACATTGGAATGCAAATATAGTGTTTTTGTTTTATTTTTTTTCCAAATCTGTAGCAATGCATTCCTGATGAAATATGATTGAAAATATTTATGTGATTTATATTTCTTATGTTTTGTAATGTTCCATTTTTCCTTTATCTTTTTATTTTGTGGATCCTTTTGTACTTCATATTCAATTTTTTAAAATTCTTCCTGCAAATTTTCTAGTTGTACTCTCTTTTCTTTATTTTTTTTTTAGAATTAGTCTCTCTCAACTTCCACCACCGAATTAAAGTCCCCAATCATACAAAGCCTTTCAAAGTCCATGTCTACTAATTTCTTGTGTACATTTGTAAAGAATTCTTGTTGATTTTTATTTGGTGCATAAATTACTGTAAGTAGCATTTGTTTCTGTTCTATCTCCAATTCCACCATCAAAATTCTACCTTTGTCGTCTGCATATCTTAGATTTGATTTGATTTTTTTCCTTTACATATATGGCACTACCCCTTTTCTTTTTATCCTGGGGTGCACCCGGAGGCTCCAGCTGGTCCAGAACGCGGCCGCGCGGGGGATTATGGGGGCAACGAGGCGCTCCCATGTGACACCTCTCCTGCGCGAGCTGCACTGGCTTCTGGTGGTCTTCCGGGTGCGCTTCAAGGTGTTGGTGACCACCTTTAAAGCGCTCCATGGCTTAGGGCCGGGGTACTTATGAGACCGCCTTCTGCCACCAATAGCCTCCCACCGGCCAGTACGCTCGCACAGAGTGGGCCTCCTCAGGGTGCCATCCGCCAGACAATGTCGGTTGGCGACCCCCAGGGGGAGAGCCTTCTCTGTGACGGTGCCCACCCTCTGGAACAACCTTCCCCCAGAGTTACGTACAATAACAGACCTCCGGATTTTTCGTCGGGCCCTGAAAACCTATTTATTTCAACTAGCTGGGCTGGCTTGAGTTAAATTTTAAATTGATTTTAAATTGGGTTGTTTTAATTTACGGCCAAACATTTAATTATTTTAATACTGTTTTTAAATTTTGTATGCTCTCTTTTTACCTTGGCTGTGCACCGCCCTGAGTCCTATTTGGAGAAGGGCGGTATAGAAATTTAATTAATAAATAATAATAAATAACTAATCTGCTAAAGTTGTGTATAATGTTCCTAATTTTCTATTTTCTAATAATTTTCTATATTCTTTTTGTATATGAACCTCTTGGAGGCATATCACTTCAACCCTTCCAAGCTATCCAAATCTCCAGGGGACGGGCAACATAGAACATCACTGTCTCTGTTCATTGTTCTCTAGTTTAAATGTTGAAGTGAGGAAGTAAACCAACATGTACATATAAAGAATATCAGGCAAACATAAAGATTTATTAAAGCTTTCTCTTCATGAGCTGGTGCTTATCATTAAGCTCAGGTCTCATCATAATGATAAAACACTTGGGAAAAAAGATGCACACCAATAAGCCAGCACTGGAGGAGACCATGGAGAAGATCTCCACAGCCAATGTATATTTTCCCCTAGTGCTTAGATAGGTTGGAATAAAACACAACCAAACGCTGCAGAAGACCAACATGCTGAAGGTGATGAATTTGGCTTCATTGAAACTGTCAGGTAAATTCCTAGCTAGAAAAGCAGCAGAGAAGCTAAGCAGAGCAAGAAAACCCATAAAGCCCAAAACACAGTAGAACATGACCGAGTCTTCATGGCACTCCAGGATAAATTCTTCAGGTATTGAATGTGCATCAAAATCTGGATATGGTGGGGATGTTATCAGCCACACAGCACAAACACATACTTGAATAAGGGAGCAGGATAGAAGAATGAAACTGACCATCCTTCCCCCAACCCATTTCCTCAATCTGGAACCGGGTTTGGTGGCCATGAATGCTAGAACCACAACAAAGGTTTTGGCCAAGACACAAGAAACCGCCACAGAAAAGATGATCCCAAAAGCTGGTTGTCGAAAGAGACAAACAATCGTATTGGGCTTCCCAACAAATAGAAAGACACAAAGGAAAGAGAGGAGAAGAGAAAGTAGGAGTGTATAAGTGAGATTCCAGTTGTTGGCTTTGACAATGGGAGTGTCTTTGTGTTTCATGAAGATTGTTATTACCAAAGCTGTCATTAAAGAAAAGCAAAGAGAAAGAACAGTCAGACTGATCCCTAAGGGCTCTTCATAGGACAAAAAGGTGATCCGCTTTGGAATGCACATATTTTTCCCGGGATTTGGATATTGATCTTCTGGACATGGAGAGCAGTCATCTATGTCTGAAAAAGAACACAGTGGAATTGATACAGTTGATTACAGATAGTGTTGTACCCCAATGACTTAAAGAATGCAGATGAGTTGATATAGGAAATTATAGTGTTGGCTTAATCCCAGTATAACTGATATTTTCCTACCCTTCTTGCTTGATATTTTCCCCTCTGGACATAGATGGCAATCATAGCAACAAAACAACTTTCCTTCTTTCTTGGCCTTGCTGTGTCCTGTCTCGCAAGGATCATTACATAAAGATAAAGGTAATGCCTATCAACGAATGAAGAAGAATATATTAAGATACAAAGAGGAAAGGAAGTGCTTTGAGTGTTGCTGTGGAATCAGCAAATTAAAAATGAAGTAGCAGGATGACATAATTTTAGATGTAATTGCTCTGAAATTATAACTAATTAAATTTCTACAATAATTGTATCGATAGCCTTTGTTAACCATCATCATTCTTCATAGACAATTTCTGTGCTCGTTAGTTACGGTTGGTTTTTTTCAACTTCTGAATTTTGATGTCAGCAAACTGAAGAGATTTATTGTGCTGGCTTGCAGCTTTTACTTAAAAACCGTTAAAACCATTGCCCATAATTAACAGGGATCCAGGGAAGTATATTTCCTAATATTCAATAGTAATTGCTAGAAAATTAAAAAAATAACCCAAACTTACTGATATCTTTCCTTTTCCAGGAAATTTCTACCTAGATTAGTCAGAGATGATACTGTGAGACTTTCATCAATAAAGATATTTAAATGAAGGCAGAGAAATCTAGATTCAAAAAACTAACTTGGTTAAAGCTTACTGGCCAGGTGATGGAATCTACAGAAATATTGAAGAACTTCTCTGCTGGAACTGTGGGATCTATCACTCCAACTTTGACCCTAAGAAAGGATTGGTTTGGGAATGTGATCCAGTTGATAATATCAAATCCACCAATGAATTCTCCATTTTTATCAAAGGAGATCTTTTCACCAACACTGTTGTTGAATCTGACACTTCTCAGAAAAGAATGAACCTGAAACGCAGAGGCAATCAGAGAGGAACAAACTGAGGGAGGGGAAATAATTCATATATTCAAAACATACATATGAATGTTTCTTTAAAGTTGTAATCCCTCAAACAAATAAATAACAATCATTCTAAAACAGAGATAGAGATATCAGATTTCTGAAATAAAATTAACATAGAATTGCAAAATAAACAACCATCAAAAAATAAAATTAAGCTCTAGTTTATTTGCAAAAGCTACTTAAGCCAGATCACTTCTAATAAATATATAATAAATACTATGATGTATAAAACAACCATATCATTGAACTCATTTTATACACTAGCAAGGTTATATTCAAAATGGTGCAAGTTAGGCTTCAGCAGTATGTGAACTGAGAACTAAGTAGTACAAATAATTTTTTTGAAAAGGCAGAGCAACTGGAGATCAAATTTCCTTCATTTGCTTGCTTATGAGACAATCGGGTAGTTCCAGAAAACCATCTATTTTGCTTCATTGACCATGCTAAACCCTTTGATTATGTAGATCACAACAATCTGTGGCAAGTTCTTAAAGTGTTGGGAGTACCAAACGACCATAACTGTCACCTGAGAAGGTAATGTCAGCAGCATCCCAAGGCCAAGCACCCAGAGAAATATGTGGATTATCCCCAAACACCTCAGCGTTCTCAAAACATCTTGCTGAGCTGTGGTTGGCTGGAAATGGACTGGTTACAGGGGGGTAAGAATGGACTCTGGGTGAACCTTTTTTGTATCTTGCAAATGCTGGAGAATTCAGCGTTGGCTTTACATTACTGCAACCAACACCTTTAGCAAAAGAACCCTTTGCTTTTATCAAATGGAGTCAAGGATCTTCCTTTCCTAAGGGATCAGTTTGGGTCAGGTCTGACATCTGCATGACAGCCAAGAAGCAACAGTTAGAGCCAGACATGGAACAATTGATTGCTTCAAAATAGGGTAATAAGTACAACAAGGCGCTATATTGTCACCTTGCTTATTTAAATTATATGCAAAGTACATCTTGTGAAATGCCAGCCTGGATGAATCACAAGCCAGAATTAGGATTGGTGGAAGAAATATCAACAACCTCAGATATGCAACGATACCACTCTAATGGCAGAAAGTGAAAAGGAACTAAAGAGCCTCTTAATCAGGTAAAAAAGTAGAGTGCAAAAGTTGCCTGGAAACACAATATATAAAAAGCTAAGTTTATGGCATCTGGTTTCATTACTTCATAGCAAATAGAAGTGGAAGAGATGAAAACAGATTTTATTTTCATGGGCTCCAAGATCACTGCAGATCCCCCTTTTTTTAAAAGAAAAAATCCTTTTCAAATTTTCAAATTGCTTTTTTCAATTTTTTAATTATTTGTTCCCAATTTTAATCTTTTTTCAAATTTTAAATATTATTTTTAATTTTTAATTATTTCTTTTCAGTTTTTACATCTTTTTCCATTTCTTTTTTCAACTAAACATTTGAAAACATATAGTTTACTTATTTTAATTCTGTAGAAATTCTTAAATTCTTAATGCTCTAAGTAGAAACATAAATAAAAAAACCACAGAAAAAAGAAACAGACACTTAAGACAGGAAAGATAGTGATGAATTTTTCAAGAGAAGAAATGGTCAAGAACTCTTATAAACTATTAGCAATGGGGAATGTATTTAAATTTTTAGAAATGTTTAATTTTTTAGCAAACAAAGAAAGAAAAAAAGTGATGGAATTGGACACTGACAGTATGATTACTTGCAATGTTTGCCATATGTTTCAGCTTATGCCCACATAGCTCAGATACTTTGGCACAGTTTTGACTCATTGGACACCACCCTGAGGTTGTGAAAGATTGAAGGCAAAAGGAGAAGTGGATAACAAAGGATGAGATGGTTAGGTAGTGTCATCAGCACAATGAACATCAACACAGGCAAATTGTAGAAGATACTGGAGGATAGGAGCACCTGGGGTGCTATGGTTCATGGGATTGCAAAGATTCAGAGAGGAGTTAGTGACATACCAACAACAATAACTGAGATAGCACAGCAACCCATAAGTACAGGTGTTGATTGTTTAATGACTGCTTGTTCAGCAACCATCTGAAATTGTAAGTGCAGAACAAGTGATACTTATGATTTCCTTACTGTGCTTGTATGATCACAATTCGGGAAGTCAGGAATGGGCCTTTATTTCTGACTGTCATGGCATTCCACAGTTACTTGATTGTTTAGTTTAGTTTAGTTTATTTGATTTGTATACCACCCTACTCCCGAAGGACTCAGGGTGGTGAACAGCCAGAAGATAAAAAAACATAAATATAAAATTAAAAAACAGAGCAAAACCGAATTAAACAATTTGGCCAAAGACAGATTTAAAAACACCTCAATAAATTAAAAACATATTAAAATTTGTGTTTTAAAAGGGAAAAATTATGCCAGCCTGATGGAATAAAAAGGTTTTAAGAGCATGGCAGAAGGTGCATAGATCCGTGATCCTCCGTATCTCTGGGGGGAGTTCATTCCAGATAGTAGGTGCCCCCACAGAGAAGGCTCTCCCCCTGGGGGCCAGCAGTAGACATTGTTTGGCTGACAGCACCCGGCGGGTCCCCTCTCTATGAGAGCGTATCGGCCGGTGGGAGGCTACTGGTGGCAGCAGGCGGTCCTGTAGATAACCATGGAGCCATGGAGCTCTCTAAAGATGGTAACCAAGACCTTGAAGTGCACACGGAAGACCACTGGGAGCCAGTGCAGCTCGCGCAGGAGAGGTGTTACATGGGAACGCCATGTTGCTCTCATAACCATCCGTGCGGCAGCACTCTGCACCAGTTGGAGCCTCCGGGTGCTCCTCAAGGGGAGCCCCATGTAGAGAGCATTGCAGTAGTCCAGGCGGGAAGTGATGAGGGCATGAGTGACCATGCATAATGAGTCCCGATCCAGAAAGGGACGCAACTGGCGAATCAGGCGAACTTGATGAAAAATCCTCCTGGTCATGGCCGTCAAATGCTCTTCTAAAGACAGCCGTGAATCCAGGAGGACGTCCAAGTTGCGAGGCCTCTCAGTGGGGGCCAGCGATTCACCCCCAATAATCAGTGATGGCACCAACTGACTATATTGGGACGTCGGAAACCACAGCCACTCAGTCTTGGATGGGTTGAGCCTGAGCCGTTTCTCCCCATTCAGATCCGCACAGCCTCCAGGCACCGGGACATCACTTCAAGGGCATCGTTGGGGTGGTCCAGGGTGGAGATGTACAGCTGAGTATTGTCAGCGTACTGATGGTACTTCACCCCGAAAGTACGGATGATCTCACCCAGTGGCTTTACATAAATGTTCAACAGGAAGGGCGAGAGGACTGACCCTTGTGGCACCCCACCTATGAGGCGCCTCGGGATCGACCTCTGCCCCCCTGCCAACACAGACTGCAACCGGTCGGAGATAAAGGAGGAGAACCACGCAATACCATGCCTCCCACCCCTAACTCTTTCAACCGGTGCAGCATGATACCATGGTCGATGGTATCAAAAGCCACTGAGAGATCTAATAGGACCAGGACAGAGGAGCAACCTCTGTCCCGAGCCCTCCAGAGATCATCAACCAATGCAACCAATGCCGTTTCTGTGCTGTACCCGGGCCTGAAGCCCAACTGGAATGGATCCAGATACGTCGTTTCATCCAGGTGCTGGGGTAGCTGTCGCACAACCATACTCTCAACAACCTTCATCACAAAGCGAAGGTTGGAGACCGGATGATAATTAGACAACACTGCCGGGTCCAGGGAAGGCTTCTTGAGGAGAGGCCTCACCACCGCCTCTTTCAAGGCGGCAGAGAAGTCACCCTCACCCAATGAAGCATTTATAATCCCCTGGAGCAAGCCTCGCGTCACCTCCCGAGAAGCCAGCACTAACCAGGAGGGACACGGGTCCAACAAACATGTGGTCGCGTTCAGTCTACCTGTGGAATCCTGTCCACCTCATCAGGAGTCACAGGATCAAACTCATCCCAGATAACATGCTCAAGACCTGCCTCCGTCATCCCCTCTGAAACTACCCAGTCGGAGTCCAGATCTTCCCGAATCTGAGTGATTTTGTCATGCAAGTACTGTACAAAGTCCTCGGCTCTACCCTCCAAGGGGTCTCCCACACTCCCTGGTGGAGCAAGGAGCGGGTCACCCTAAACAGGGCAGCCGGGCGGTTCTCTGCTCAATAAGAGCAGCAAAATAATTACATTTTTTAATTTATTTTTTTATTTTATATCCAATTTATATACTGTCCTTCTCCCTGAGGACTCAGGGTGGTGTACAGCCAAATAAAAACATAAGTTACAAACATTAAAATAGTATTAAAAGGATATATATAAATTTGGCCCTGTAATTTAAAAACAATAACAAACCAATTTAAAACATTTTAAAAAGTTAAGCCAGCCCGGCTTGCTGAAAAAAGAAGGTTTTAAGGGCACGGCGGAAGGCACCGATGTCTTGGATTTTCCTTATCTCTGGGGACAGTTGGTTCCAGAGGGTGGGTGCCCCCACAGAGAAGGCCCTCCCCCTGGGGGTCACCAGCCTACATTGTTTGGCTGATGGCACCCCGAGGAAGCCCTCTCTGTGGGAGCACACAGGTCGATGGGAGGCCGTCGGTAGCAGCAGGCGGTCTTGAAAATATCTAGGTCCTATGCCATGGAGCACTTTAAAGGTGATAACCAACACCTTGAAGCGCACCCGGAAGACCACTGGAAGCCAGTGCAGCTCACGCAGGAGCTTTTATTGCCACTAGGTAATTCTTAATATGAGATCTTACCAGTGTCCGGTCAGATTCAGAAAGACTGGCCCTCCAGCTACTCTCTAGGCATCTTTTCCGGCGCTTCATCTCCCTTAGCTCCCCAGTGAACCAAGGAGCCAGATGAGATCAGCGCCGGGTCTGAGGCCGCAAAGGCATGACCCAATCCAGAGTTCCAGTGGCCGCCCTACCCCAAGCGGCCACTAGGTTTCAGTTGAGGCATGAGCCAGAGCCTCAGGGAATGGCCCAAGCTCCATCTGGAACCTCTCGGGCTCCATCAGGTGCCTGGGGTGGAACCATTTTACAGGCTCTGCCTCCCTGCGGCGAGGTGCAGTGGTTCAAAGGTCAAGGCGAAGGAGAGAGTGATCTGACCATGACAAGGGCTTGGTGACTATATCCCCTATCTCAAGATCACTCAACCACTGTCCAGAGACAAAAAACAGGTCCAGCATATTTCCCCCCATGTGGGTAGGGCCATGAATTAGCTGGGTCAGGTCCATAGCTGTCATGGAAGCCATGAACTCCCGAGCCACCTCAGACGTCTCACCCATGGACGGCAGGTTGATATCCCCCATGACCATAAGTCTAGGGGTTCAACCGCCACCGCTGCGATAATGTTGAGGAGCTCGGGCAGGGCTGCTGCCACATGGCAGGGAGCCAGGTACGTGATCAGCAAACCCATCTGTACCCCACTTCACAAGGAGGGACTCACAGCCGGCAGTCTGAGGAACAGTGGCCTCCCTCGGTCTAAGACCTTCTTCAATAATAACTGCTATCCCCCCACCCTTCCTCTTCCACCCATGGATTGTACGGGAAGATCCTCATCAGGAAATGCCAAAAAATATTGGCATGATTCAGTGGTGGGTTCCACTTACCTTCACTACCGGTTCACTATCATGAATGCAGATGCACAGAACGTCCATGATGAAATCTGGGCGGTGGGCAGAGCCTCCCACCACCGCCACTACCGGTTCGCACAAACATGGGCGAATCGGTAGGAACCCACCACTGGCATGATTGTACTTTCAAGAATCAATGAATTGTGTCTGCAAATGAAAACATTCCAAATAAAGCATATATAACAACAACCACCACCAAATCAGCTTCAACATTCAGTAATAACCTCCTTCCATTTATTCTTAGACTGAATTTATGGAACAATAAGGAAGTGGCTTCCCAGGATGGAGGAGCAGCATTTCAGCGAAGTAAAAGACAATTCAGATTGGATATTGTATCTGTGAGAAAGAGAAGTAACAACCCCTCCCCCTAATAACACACAGAGTAAAATCCAGATGCAGATAGTAGAGTGCTCAGATTTTTACAAAATTTTATTTATAGATGTAAAACAAGAAGAAATCACCTTAGAAGAATTACTATCTGTCATTCTTGATTTTGGGTTGACAGGAAACTAATTTCATGGAGAGAAACATATTTTAAGAAATTTTGTAGAATGCCGTTTACAATTTTAATATCAGCCTATGAATATTTTGATTACTTAATCCATTATTATATCTCACTTTTGGGTTTTCAGACATCAATGTCCCTGGAGAATATTGTTTGCTAGAGTTTTTGGACACATGTTGCAACTACAGATATGGTGGTTTCTCACCCTGCTAACAGACTTACCTGCCACCACACATGATTGTGAAAATGTTTCCTTCTTTCTTTCATCATTCTTGTTTCTTTAGATTTGGATAGAGAGAGAGATTGCAAAGCATGTGCCACAGCATAGACCGCATTGTAAATATTATAACTCTGGCCACTCATGCTTGTTTCAAACACAGATGTAGGAAGGGTTTCAAGCTTCTCCTGTCCAGTGCATTTCTTCTCAGACTCCTCCATTTTTGAGTTTGGGAAGAAACAACTGAATGCCTGTTCCCAGAAATCTTTCCGAAAATGATCATTCTGATTATTGCTTGGATTTAGATTTTGAAGAAATTCCTGGAAGTTTTGGATCTCCTTTGTGTGAACTGCAAAGGATAAAGCACCGTGCAGAGAATGGATATCCCAAGTTTTATGAATGGAAATTGAAGTATAATCTGTTTGAGCAGTTATAAGCCAAATCTTATCCTGCTTTGGTATATCATCCACTTCTGAAATCTGGAGGATAGTTCTCAGAACTGTTAACGACTGTTCACCATATAAGATTATCACATTGGCTGTGCTGTTCATGAGAACATGGTATATATGTCGCACTTCATCTACGGTTTCATCAAAATCACTGTAAAAAGCTCAATTTGGGAATTCTGCTATGAATTCAGTGCAGATGCCATGCTCAGAAAATGTGGGGAGTATTTCTTGGAGAAATTTCTCTACTTTCTCATCCTTTATTACAAGAATTCCACTCCAGATCCATCTAAAATATAGTAATAACTGCAGGAGACCCTTACGTTGGTGGGATTCATTTGGAAACATTTGTTGGAAGAAAACTGCTTTATCTATGACTGGAGCAGAGCCGTAGGTCAACTACAGAAAGATAAATATATGCAATTGAAAATTCTATTACATGTGAGCCTCTGAAATCATATATATTCATTTCAGTTGGGTATTTTTCACCTTTTATACTGAAATTATGCAACTAGTTGTGTTTATTATGAAATATCAACCAAGATGTCACTCTTTGGTACATATAAATTAACTAATGTTATTTTTTCCTCATTAATACATCCTGTTATTATCAAATATCGTCCATCGATATCTGCTATTACTTTGTTTTTTTCAAATTGGACTCTATTTGATATTAATGTTGCAACACCTCTAGATTTTGAGGACCCAAAAGCTTTTTCATAAACCTGCATCCCTTTTAAATACATCCTGTTTATATCCTCAGATTTCTGATGAGTTTCTTGCATAAAAAGTATGAAAGATGTCACTCTTGAGGTATCAGAAAATATATATTTTTTTGAAAGTAGTCTCATTGTTAATATTTCAAATTTGAGCCTTAGTTCAATGTCTGGAATTGGGGCACATTTTGCTGTGTCAAAAATCACCACCATCTGTTCAGAATGACAATGATTCACAGTGCTATGATGATTCTATCAAGCAGATAATAATATCTAGGAACCTGGAAGGTCTCTCTTTTTATAAAAAGAAGCATACCAACGTTTCTAGAGATATGGCAAAATGATAATGTATATCCTCATCACATCTTACCTGAGGAACTTTGTAGATTCCCAATATAGTTGCCATGTGAAAGGAGATGTCAGGTGTCCCAATGACTGCAACCAAGGTATTTGTGATCCCACACTTGTAATTAGGGATGAATTTGCCCTGAGTGAAAGGTAGAAGCATTGAGGCAAAGAAAGTCCGGCTTGGTTTAAAATTGCTGTTAAAAATATGGAACCCCAGCGTGATGTTGGGTAGGATCTGGGGATTTTCATTTATCTCTTTTACAGTAAACTCTAAAGCCAGGATATGCTGGTAATTCTGAAAAACTATTCTGTAAAACAGAATTAGAAACAGTACATTAAGAAAGGTCTTTATCACATTAATGCACTTAACAATCCTTTCGTACAATATATTTTGTGGAATGTGTGAAATAATTTTTGTTTCTATATGTGAGAATAGTTCACTATCAAACTGCAGCTTTTTAAGAATGGCTTATATGCAAAAGGAAATTGCTACATTTTGGTACCTGAAATAAAGAATGAGAAAACATATCATGGGAAATATAGGCTTTTTCTTCCTTAACGGGAGTAACAGCTTCATATTTGTATGGAATTAATTTGTATGGAATTAAGCCATACATACCTGTATATTAATAGTTATTGAGATGTGATTTGTTATAAATGGAGATTTGATCTCCATTTCAACTATTTCAACTTTACTTAGAAACTGAAGTAAAATATAACATCAGATAAAATAAATGGAGGGATCCTATTTTAGATGTTTCTATCAGGAGTTTTTACCACCAGTGGAAAATATTCCAAGAATGCTTTGATTTACCAGCAAAGTTCAGAGCTTGACAATAAATTAATGATATACTTACAGAAGTCCATCATGAAATACCTGCGAAGGATGTTGAGAGAACTCAATGGGGTCAGAAAATATCGCAAATGCAGAAATAATGCCAGCAATGTTAATATCTCCAAGCTGATGATAGGTGTGCCGAATAGGAAGAGGCTCCCGAAGGTCACATTGAAGGGTAGGACTCTTGCACATCATTTTAGGCAATACTATTAACACTATCTCCACGAATAGTAACATCTTCGATGAGTGTCCTCTTTCTATGTAGAAATGCCTCTGTCTGCTACAAGATCTTTGAAATAGACCAGAGAGATCTGCCTCCTGGAGGTGTTCTTCAGACAAAACGAGGGAGTGCAACATACTATCAAATCAACTCACAGAGCTTTGGGGCTCCCAGCCATGGGTTGGAATAGGATGGGGACAATAATTACCATTATTCAGCATCAGTTGCTCCTATTTTCATGGAGTCCCATAGGATTTGGAAGAGGCAAACTGGCTAATTTCATAATAATAGTGAGGTAGTCACATATGCCTCATTCACAATTTCAAGACATGTCAGGACTTGCAGAGGCAGGAACGCATGAGCCACAAGACAAAAAATAAAAACATTAGATTCATAAAGTGAAATAGAGCTGTAAATATATGTATGTGTAAAGGCATTACTGTAATTCTATTCTATTCTATTCTAGTCTAGTCTAGTCTAGTCTAGTCTAGTCTAGTCTAGTCTAGTCTAGTCTAGTCTAGTCTATTCTAGTCTAGTCTAGTCTAGACTATCCCATCCCATCCCATCCCATCTCATCCCATCCCATCCCATCCCATCCCATCCCATCCCATCCCATCCCATCCCATCCCATCCCATCCCATCCCATCCCATCCCATCCCATCTTATTCATTCTTACACTACACTACACCACATTCTCTATCCCATTGCATTCCACTCCATTCCAGCTGATGTAATGTATTATTTGTGGGCATTCATGGAATGCCTTTTCACCACAGGTTGATTGGTTCACTTTTTAAAAATCTATTGTTATTTATTTTATATACTGTATTTTTCAGAGTATAAAATGCACCTTTTCCCCCCTAAAAGGGGATGAAAATTTAGGTGCGTCTTATACACCAAATGTAGCCCTGCCCACCCACTGGACCCCACCCTTTGGCCTGTGCCTTGCAGTTACCTCCTTGCAAGCAAACATCAAGAAAAAACAGCTCCTTTCAGCTTCAGCACAGACTAATTAGCACCAGTTGATTAGATCGGCTTCCCGACTCTCAGCTGATTTGCTCTCAGCTGTTTTGTGCAGGGCTCTGCTGCTTGCTCCAAAGAGGTAAATTGCTGGAGCAGATTTTTTTTCCTTGTGCTAATCAAGCTATGCTGAAAACGAAACTGAAAGTAAAGCAGGTTATTTGCTGTTTGCTGCAAGGAGGCAAAATTAGGCAGAGGCAGAGGGAGATTTCTTTTTCTTCTTTTTCCTCACCAAAAATGGTAGGTGCAAACAATGGGAAATTTAGGGCAAAAGAAGAGAGTTCAAGATTTTAAACACAAAAGAAAAAAAGGAGAAAGAAAAAGGCAAAAATAAAAATGGGAAGGGACAAAAAGAAATGAAAGAGAAAAATGTTATACATATTTAGAATTGAAATATGAATAATAGTAAGAAATAAATGGGAAATCATAATTGTAAAAATGAAATGAATAATAATTGGCATATTTCTCTTCGTATTTTTGAAATCTAGACAATGATAAGTTTTTATTTTTTTATTTTTTTAGAAATATGAATAAGTATAAACTGTAACAATTGAAATACCTTTAATGGTATATGGTGGTGAAAGTAAAAAGAATTAAGTTGTAGCTTGGATAACAACTAGAACATTTTTAAATTTAATTAGGGAAATTGTAATGATTGACATATTTTTAATTATATATTGTGATGAAAGTAGAAATGATTAAGTTGTGATTTGGAGGATTATATGGGAAAAACTATGTGGGTTATTGGGAGAGTTTAAGATGTGAAAATGAGTAACATAAGAAAGGAAAATTATTTGGTTTATTATTATTGGTAAATATAATTAATTGATCTGTAAGAAATTGGATTGCATGGAAATAATTGGAATATTCATGTTCATATTGATTAATATACAAAAAAAAGATAGTTATATAAACAATTGTAATATTACATAATTAACCAATGTGAGGATGGTTAAAGAAATAGATGACAACGGGAAGGGGTATAATATAGAAGAGAAGAGAAAAAATGAATTTGATTAAGATTAGAGATGAGGATGAAGGGTAATATTGATTTTTTAAAAAAATAGATGAGGAATAAATATGGCAAAAAGGAAATATAGAAATTGTAAATTTAATTGAAATGACTAAACACTGTTTAAATTTGTGAACCAGACAAATACTCTGTTCAAAGAAAATACATTGTATGTTGTATGTGTGTTTGTCTAAAAAATTAAAAAAAAATCTTTTTTAAAAAAACCAAAAAAGGTAGGTGCATCTTATACTCCGAAAAATACGGTACTCATTGGTATTTTCATGATTGATTCTTGTACACCGTCAATATTTTTTTCTGGAGACCCATAGGAAGATATGTGAAACATCACAATGAGATTGGTAGGTACGACTTTAATAAATCTATCAATTATAACTCTGGTCCAACTAAGAATGCCTTTTATTTGTTTCATTCATGAGTTCAGGATGAAATTGAAGAAAATATCCCATGGGTGCAATATAAACAAAAAAAAGGACACAAGTTTGCATCATACAGACATCGAAGCAGGAAAAGATACAAATTCCAACTTCCCACAATCCATTAGACTACAAAATATTGAACCAGTCAGGATTAAAGTACTGGCAGTTGTCAGAATCAGACTCCAGTAGTGCATTCTAATCACTGTGTCACCACAGTTCTATGATGCCTCACTTAATGATTTCACCACTTAATAATGAATTTTGGGGTCCCAACTGTGGTTGTAAGTTGCAAGCTGCCTGAAGTTTCAAATCATGTTGACAAATGTCTCAGCTAGAGGACAGGGTTTGGGCCTCAAAATCTGTCTTCTTCAAAGGCAGAAAGTAAATTTGCAGATGTGGAGAAGCAAGGGTTAGGATGAGGGGGAGAAACATCCCATCAACTGGCACTTAAAATCATTGTGTGTCTCTCATTCAAGGGTTGCAAAACTATCTACTCAAACAGACTTATGACCATTGAACCTCCGGTTCTACACAGTTATTCAAGTGTTGCAAAAGCTCTTATCTACTCAAACAGACTTATGACCATGAAACATGCTGTTCTACACAGTCATCATACTCGACTGAATCTCTTAAAAGGAGACTATTATGCAAATTGGATACTAGCATGTATTGGATTTCTGATGGAATTTAGTTGAATTTACTATAATTATTTTTTTGTGCCAGAGATTTCTTTGATCTTTGATATGGAGAAGAAGACATATGGCCAGCTTTTTAATTTACCCCATGTTTTGAAGGTGACAACTACAAGTGGTGTGCATCAGGGAATTCCCTCTGTCCGATTGCTTCAGAAAAAAAAAATCATAGACCTTCCCTGTTTAAACAAATTCTCATTTCTATTTAAATGCACTTCTTTTTATACATTCTATTCCATATGAATTAAGATGATCAGTAAAGACAATTTTGCAATTCACATTTAACCAATACATTTAGTCAGAGCTCACGATAACATACTACAATATGTCAATAAATCTATAATGTCAATAAATACATCAAAACATTAATTTGTTCTTGTTAAGGATATTGGTGTTGTGTTACCAACTAGCAGAATAAATGCACAAGGAAATGTTGCTGAGAGCAATGAATAAGAGATATGCAACATTCCAACTTAACCATGTTACTTTGGATACACTGATGAACATTCAGATACCTAATGTCAGTATACTTAGATCTAGTTTTAACTGCTAAATTTGTTGCCATTTTAATAGCAGCTTGGTTGTCCTCATGTATTACAATTGGATAATCCATCTTTAAACCAATATCCAACATTAATTGTTTGTAATAAATCAAATTGGTACAAACTAGTGACAAACATGAGAATTCTGCCTCCATAGTAGAAAGACTAATATGTTTTTGACGAATTGATTTCCAGCCAATCAAACAATTGTCTAACATGATAGCTATACCCAATGTGGACTTTCTGGTGGTCACATCAGTAGCAAAACTGGCATCAGCATATGCGCTTAATACTAAATCATTGTTAAGTTCTAGATACAATGCATAATGCATCGTCATTTTCAGATATCTTAATATACGTTTTGCAGCCTGCCAATGCCTATCAGTTGGCTCTGCATTATATCTCGCTAATTGGTTTACTCCAAATGAAATATCAGGTCTTGATCAATTGCTTATATAAGATAGACTACCTATAAGAGACTGGTAGATTTCCTTACTAAATTTAGGACTTTGGATTTCTCCTTGTTGAAAATCCTGTGCCATAGGCATTTTAGCTGGCTTACATAGCTCCATGCCATAACATTTTAACATTTGGCTTATTTTGCTAGACTGAGATATTTTATAACCTCTAGCTGTTTGATTGATATCTAGACCAAATAATGCCTAATATTTCCTAAATTTCTGATCTTAAATTTGGTTTCTAACTGTTTAACAATATCTATGGCTTCATTGTCAGTTTTGGTTATTATGGCTATATCATCTGTAAACAATAATAAAAATGATACTATACCATTATTTTCTCTTTTAAAGAGACACTTATCCGCTACACCTTCATGAAAACCTATCTTATTTAGCTCTTTCACTATACATTGGTTCCACTCAAACCCTGATTGTCTCAAACCATAAAGGCTTTTATTTAACTTCCAACAATCAGTGTGGTTTTGTGTTTCAACTCTTAAAGGCTTCCTAATATAGATGGTGTGTCTCAATGGAGCATGCAAGTATGCTGTCTCTACATCTATATGGTTAATACTATATTTATACTTAGCCGCCCACACTAGCATAGTTCTTAAAGTACTCACACATAAACTAGGAGCAAAAACCTCATCGAAATCCTGTTCGGTCTGAGAAAAACTTGAGCTACAAGGCAAGCTTTATGGGTTACTGTCCCATCTATGCTTTTCTTAATTTTTTAAACCCATCTACAACCTATTAAATTTTCACCAGGTGGCAATTTCACAGTTTCGTAAACACCTAACTTAGTTAAAGAATTAATTTCCTTACTCATTGCCTCCTTCCAAGCATTCTGCTCCTTTTCAGGATAAAGCCTGATATCTTCATAACTTGAAGGTTCAATGTTAACCTGGCAAACTACGGTTCCTTTATATCGATCAGGTGGATGCCTTTCCCTAGTAGATCTCCTAGGTAATACAGGACTTACAGCAGATGGTTCATCTGACTCCTCCCCTAAAACTACCTCCTGTTCTTCCTCCTTGATAGAGGATTCTACATCATCTAAATCCTCAGGAATATCTTTTATTATTTTATTTTATTTTATTTTATTTTATTTTATTTTATTTTATTTTATTTTATTTTATTTTATTTTATTTTAATTTTATTTTATTTTATTTTATTTTATTTTATTTTATTTTATTTTATTTTATTTTATTTTATTTTATTTTATTTTATTTTATTTTATATTTTATTTTATTTTATTTTGAATTTGTATACCGCCCTTCTCCCTGAGGACTCAGGGTGGTGAACAGCCAAGTAAAAACATCAAGTACAAATATTAAAATACAGATATATATATATATATATATATATATATATATATATATATATATATATATATATATATATATATATATAAAAATTTGGCCTGATTAATTAAAAACAATAAACAAAACACTTAAAAACACTTAAAAAATTAGGCCAGCCCGGCTTGCTGGAAAAGGAAGGTTTTAAGGGCACGGCGGAAGGCACTGAGGTCTTGGATTCTCCTTATCTCTGGGGGCAATTGATTCCAGAGGGTAGGTGACCCCACAGAGAAGGCCCTCCCCTGGGGGTCACCAGCCTGCACTGTTTGGCTGATGGCACCCCAAGGAGGCCCTCTCTGTGGGAGCGCACGGGTCGATGGGAGGTCGTCGGTGGCAGCAGGCAGTCTCAAAGATAGCTAGGCCCTATGCCATGGAGTGCTTTAAAGGTGATAACCAACACCTTGAAGCGCACCCGGAAGACCACTGGGAGCCAGTGCAGCTCACGCAGGAGCGGTGTTACATGGGAGCGCCATGCTGCTCCCGTCACTACCCGTGATGCTGCGTTCTGGACCAGTTGGAGCCTCCGGGTGCTCTTCAAGGGGAGCCCCATGTAGAGAGCGTTGCAGTAGTCAAGGCGAGAGGTGACGAGGGCATGAGTGACTTTGCACAGGGAATCCCGATCAAGAAAGGGCCACAACTGGCGAATCAGGCGAACCTGACAAAAGGTCCCCCTGGTTACAGCCGTCAGATGTTCCTCCAAGGACAGCTGTGTATCCAGGAGGACTCCCAGATTGCAAGCCCTCTCAGTTGGGGCCAATGACTCACCCCCAATAGTCAGTGATGGAGTCAACTGACTATATCGGGATGCCAGGAGCCACAGCCACTCAGACTTGGAAGGGTTGAGCCTGAGCCTGTTCCTCCCCATCCAGATCCGCACAGCCTCCAGGCACTGGGACATCGCTTCAAGGGCATCGTTGGGGTGGCCAGGGGTGGAGATGTACAGCTGGGTGTCATCAGCGTACTGGTGGTATCTCACCCCAAAGCCACGGATGATCTCGTCCAGCGGCTTCACATAAATGTTGAACAGGAGGGGTGAGAGGACTGACCCCTGAGGCACTCCACATATAAGAGGCCTTGAGGTTGACCTCTGCCCCCCTGCCAACACGAATTGCGACCGGTCGGAGAGAAAGGAGGAGAACCACCATAATACGGTGCCCCCCATCCCCAACTCTTCCAACCGGTGCAGCATGATAAAATGGTCGATGGTATCAAAAGCCGCTGAGAGGTCTAACAGGACCAGAACAGAGGAGCAACCCCTGTCCCAAGCCCTCCAGAGATCATCAACCAACGTGACCAATGCCGTTTCCGTGCTGTGCCCAGGCCTGAAACCCGACTGGAACGGATCTAGATAGGATGTTTCCTCCAAGAATTGCGGAAACTGTCGCGCGACCACACTCTCAACAACCTTCGCCAGGAAGCGAAGGTTGGAGACAGGACGATAGTTGGACAATATTGCCGGATCCAGGGACAGCTTCTTGAGGAGAGGCCTCACCACCGCCTCTTTCAAGGCGGCGGGGAAGTGACCCTCACTCAACAAAGCATTGATAACACCCTGGAGCCAGCCTCGTGTAACCTCCCGGGAGGCCAGTACCAACCAGGAGGGACACGGGTCCAGTAAACATGTGGCCGCACTAAGTCTCCTCAAAATCCTGTCCACATCATCAGGAGTCACAGCATCAAACTCCTCCCAGGTAACATTCTCAAGACTATTCCTTGCCACCCTGCCCTGATCTACCCAGTCAGAGTCCAAATCCCCCCGGATCTGAGCGATTTTGTCATACAGGTATTGTCCGAAATCCTCCGCCCTGCCTTCCAAGGGATCCTCCCGCGCTCCCGGATGGAGCAGGGAGCGGGTTACCCTGAACAGGGCGGCCGGACGATTCCCTGATGATGCAATAGAGGCGGAAAAGTAATTAAACTTTGCTGTCTTTATCGCCACTAGGTAGGTCTTAATATGCGACCTTACCAATGTTCGATCAGATTCAGCGAGACTGGCCCTCCAACCACTCTCTAGGTGTCTTTTCCGGCGTTTCATCTCCCTCAGCTCCTCGGTGAACCAAGGAGCCATGAGGGATCGACACCGGGTCAGAGGCCGCAAAGGCACGACTCGATCCAAGGCCCCACCAGCCGCCCGATCCCATGCAGCTACCAGGTCCTCGGCCGAGTCATGTGCCAGATCTTCAGGAATTGGCCCAAGCTCCATCTGGAACCTATCAGGATCCATCAGGCGCCTGGGGCAGATTCATCTAATTTGGTCCGCCTCCCTGCGGCGGGGTGTGCAGTTTGAAGGTCTAGACGAAGGAGTGAGTGATCTGACCATGACAAGGGTTTCATGTCTATATCCCCTATAATAAGACCACTCAACCACTGGCCAGAGACAAAAATCAGGTCCAGCGTGTGTCCCCCCCCCCCCCGTGAGTGGGGCCATGAACTAACTGGGTCAGGTCCATGGCCGTCATGGAAGCCATGAACTCCCGAGCCATCATCAGGAATATGATGCTCTATACTAACAGTATTATTATCATCATGTCTATAATCTGCACGCTCTAGTTTACCCCATCCTTCGTGCTCTAGAAATTTAGCACTTGCACTACAGTAAACACTAGTAGTTCCCTGCGCCCAAAATCTAAAAGATCTATGATTTGATTCATAGCCAACGAAAAACATTTTTCTGGCTCTCTGTTGATCCTTTCTCCTTAAACTAGATGGAATATGTACCGAAGCTGGGGCTCCAAATGTGTGTAAGTAACTAAGATTTGGTTTCCTCCCATGCCATAAGGTGAATGACCTGTAGAGGAATGAACCACGTTGTTTAACACATGGTTAGCACACATAACAGCCTCACCCCATAAATTTTCAGGCAAATCAGAATCTGCCAACATAGTTCTAGTCATGGCTAGATGTTTGACCTCTTCTTTCGATATACGAATTGTGCTGTGGTCTGTATGGTGCAGACTATTTATGCTGGATCCCTGCATCCTGCAAAAACTTTTCCAATCTTTGGTTGGTAAATTCTGTACCATTATCAGTCACTAAGCATTTAACCTTAAATTTTTGTTTCCTTTCCACAAAACGTAGCCAGTTGTTAATATGCTGGAATGTTTCACATTTTGTTTTCATTAGATAACAGAATCCGTATATTGAATAATGGTCTACTATGCTCAGAATATAGCAGGCACCTCCTATGCTAGGTTTCTTGGGTCCAATTAGGTCTACAAACACTACCTCTAATGGATTTTTAGTTTTAAAACCATTAACACAGTTTGCTGGTGTAACCCTACTTTTCTGCTGACTACAGGCATTGCAATTTAGATATTTACTACATGCTTGTAGTTTTATCCCTTCAGATAACTGAACTGTTTTCTTTAACATCCTGAAATTTAAATGCCCAAGTCTCCGGTGTAACAGATGAATACATTCATCATGTGGTTTAACATTCTTATAAACAGACTTAGACTTAGCCACCAATACTGGGTTATCCCTTAAAACAAATAAATCATTTTCTAAACTTGCAGTAACAACTTTGCCATCTTTCTCAATAAAACACTTATCATTTTTAAATGTTACTGTAAACCCAAATTTCAATAATGATTTAACAGATAATAAATTGAATCTTAACCCAGGAATATATAACATAGGCAATGGTTCATTGCTAAATGACCAATGAGCAACACTCTCTCCAGCTATCTTAACCTTCCAGCCATTTGCTAGTTTAACATGTTGGTTACTCGTCTCCATTTTAACAAAAAATTTTCTATTTCTAGAAATAGATTGAGAAGCACCACTGTCAACAACCCAACAATCCTGGTTAACATCAGTAGTTGAACTGGATATAGCTAAATTACAACCCTTCTTGGGTCTTATATTGTCCCTAACAGACATTTTCTTATTCTTACAATACTTAGCTATATGCCCTTTAGCCCCACAAGCAAAACAACGTTTTACAAAATAGGCAGTTGAATACATTTTTTCTTCTTTTGGTTGTTGCACTCTCAACTGATCCCTTTCTTGTCTTCTTTTGGATTCTTCCAATAACCTACCAGTTATGCCAGCCAATGTCAGTTCATCTCTGGACAAAACCTCTAATGAAGAAACATAGTTGTCATAACTGTCGTTCAAAGAAGAAAGAATTATATAAACTTGCTGTAGTTCTGAGAAAACAAGTTTCTTTTCATGCAGCTCCTGGAAAATTCTGATCATGGATTCCAAATGAGCCATCATATCTCCACCTTTAAGAAGATGTTTAAATAATCTCCTTGTGAGATAAATATGAGCACCCACAGAGTCACGAACATATAGTCTCTTCAACTTGGTCCAACACCTAGCAGCAGACCCTTCACCACGAATATGGACAAGCTGCTGGTCACCCAGTATTAGTCCAATAATGCAAAGAGCTCGTTCATTGTCTCTGTTAAACTTGGTTATTTTCTTCTCATCTTCCTCATCAGCAGGATTCCATGCTGTTACATCCGGTGGATTATTAACTATGTCCCACAGTCCTTCTCTATGCAGAAGTAGATTACATTTTGTAGACCAGGATACATAGTTTGTTCCATCCAGCCAGGTTATCATGGAAAAATTTGCTGCTTGTTCTAGTGCCATCTTCACTTGGACTGTTTATCACAAACACAGTTTGTACTATTCACATTAACTCTCAGTTTAGCTTTTAACAATCCTAGTTAGTTCTGGTTGGCTCTGGGCCCATAACAAATGTTAAGGATATTGGTGTTGTGTTACCAACCAGCAGAGTAAATGCACAAGGAAACGTTGCTGAGAGCAATGAATAAGAGATATGCAAACTGGTTTATCAAAAGCTTACTTTATAGTAGAAAAACAGTCTCATCGTCTTTAAACAAATTCCAAGTCTTTGCCAGTTAAATCAGTCCAGTAATTACAGATATCTTCTAACCAAACAAACATTATTGGTTAGAATAACAAACTCACTCTGGTTCACAAACCACAATGGTAGCAGTTCCATCAAACGATGATTAGCAGATAGCAACTCCTCTCAAGAGTAGCATATCATATCAGCTTCATCATCAAACTGAATATGTTACAATACCTTACTTAAATACTCTCACAACTAGTCATTACCTAATTACAGCATGACTCAGCATTATAATGAATCAGCAAGAAAACCTTAAAGTAATATAATACATTTACAGATTAAAGTTACAGTACACATATATTGCCTGGACATAGAACATCACTTTCTCTGTACATCGTTCTCTAGCTTAAATGTCAAAGTGGTGAAGTTCGCCAACATGTACATAGAAAGAATATCAGGCAAACATAATTGATGTTTGCCTGATATTATGAATTATGTCAACATAACCTTGTTGATTTTTATTTGGTGCATAAATTACTGTAAGTAGCATTTGTTCCTGTTCTATCTCCAATTCCACCATCAAAATTCTACCTTTGTCGTCTGCATATCTTAGATTTGATTTGATTTTTTCCTTTACATATATGGCAATACCCCCTTTCTTTTTATCTGCTAAAGTTGTGTATAATGTTCCTAATTTTCTATTTTCTAATAATTTTCTAATATTCTTTTTGTATATGAACCTTTTGGAGGCATATCACTTCAACCCTTCCAAGCTATCCAAATCTCCAGGGGACAGGGCAACATAGAACATCACTGTCTCTGTTCATTGTTCTTTAGTTTAAATGTTGAAGTGAGGAAGTAACCCAACATGTACATATAAAGAATATCAGGCAAACATAAAGATTTATTAAAGCTTTTTCTTCATGAGCTGCTGCTTATCATTAAGCTCAGGTCTCATCACAATGATAAAACACTTGGGAAAAAAGATGCACACCAATAAGCCAGCACTGGAGGAGATCATGGAGAAGATCTCCACAGCCAATGTATATTTTCCCCTTGTGCTTAGGTAGGTTGGAATAAAACACAACCAAACACTGCAGAAGACCAACATGCTGAAGGTGATGAATTTGGCTTCATTGAAACTGTCAGGTAAATTCCTAGCTAGAAAAGCAGCAGAGAAGCTAAGCAGAGCAAGAAAACCCATAAAGCCCAAAACACAGTAGAACATGACCAAGTCTTCATTGCACTCCAGGATAAGTTCTTCAGGTATTGAATGTGCATCAAAATCTGGATATGGTGGGGATGTTATCAGCCACACAGCACAAACACATACTTGAATAAGGGAGCAGGATAGAAGAATGAAACTGACCATCCTTCCCCCAACCCATTTCCTCAATCTGGAACCGGGTTTGGTGACCATGAATGCTAGAACCACAACAAAGGTTTTGGCCTGTACACAAGAAACTGCCACAGAGAAAATGAGGCCAAAAGCTGGTTGTCAAAAGAGACACACAATCAAATTGGGCCTCCCAACAAATAGAAAGACAGAAAGGAAAGAGAGGAGAAGAGAAAGTAGGAGTGTATAAGTGAGATTCCGGTTGTTGGCTTTGACGATGGGAGTGTTTTTGTGTTTCATGAAGATTGTTATTACCAAAGCTGTCATTAAAGAAAAGCAAAGAGAAAGAACAGTCAGACTGATCCCTAAGGGCTCTTCATAGGACAAAAAGGTGATCCGCTTTGGAATGCACATATTTTTCCCGGGATTTGGATATTGATCTTCTGGACATGGAGAGCAGTCATCTATGTCTGAAAAAGAACACAGTGGAATTGATACAGTTGATTACAGATAGTGTTGTACCCCAATGACTTAATCCCATTATATTTGGAAATTTCCTACCCTTCTCCTCTGATATTTTCCCCTCTGGACATAGATGGCAATCATAGCAACAAAACAACTTCTCTTCTTTCTTGGCCTTACTGTGTCCTGTCTCACAAGGATCATCACACAAAGATAGAGGTAATGTCTATTAATGAATGGAGAAGAATATTTTAAGATATAAGGAGGAAAGAAAGTGCTTGGAGAGTTACTGTGGAATCAAGAGATTAAAAATGGGTAACAGGATGACATAATTTTAGATGTAATTGCTCTGAAATTATAATTAATTAAATCTCTACAATAATTGTATTGATAGCCTTTGTTAACCATCATCACTCTTCATAGACAATTTCTGTGCTAGTTAGGTAAAGACGTTGGTTTTCTCAACTTCTGAATGTTGATGTCAGGAAAGTGATGAGATTTAGCGTGCTGGCTTGCAGCTTTTACTTCAAAACCATGAAAACCATTGTCCATAATTAACAGGGAGCCAGGAAAGTATATTTCCTAATATTCAATAGCAATTGTTAGAAAATGGTTGATATTTTTCCTTCCCCAGGAGATTTGTACCAGGGTTATTCAGAGCTCTGAGACTTTCATCAAAAATTATATTTAAATGAAGGCAGACAAATTTAGATTCAAAGAGCTAACCTGATTAAAGTCTTCTGGCCATGTGATGGAATCTACAGAAATATTGAAGAACTTCTCTGCTGGAGCTGTGGGATCTACCATTCCAACTTTGACCCTCGCAAAAGACTGATTTGGGAATGTGATCCAGTTGATAATATCAAATCCACCAATGAATTCTCCATTTTTATCAAAGGAGATCTTTTCACCAACACTGTTGTTGAATATGACACTTCTCAGAAAAGAATGAACCTGAAACACAGAGGAAATCAGAGAGGAACAAACTGAGGGAGGGAGAAATAATTCATATATTCAAAACATACATATAAATGTTTCTTTAAACAAAGACATTATAAACACTTTTCTATTTTTGTTGTAGGCCAATATCAAATAAATAACATAACAATCATACTAAATAGTGTTAGAGATTACATAACAGATTTCTGGAATAAAATTAAGATAGAAATTCAAAATAAACAACCACAAAAAAAAAAAATTAAGCTCTGTAATTTAATCTCAAAAGCTACTTAAACCGGATCACTTCTAAT
This sequence comes from Arizona elegans, assembly GCA_022577455.1. Classification (NCBI taxonomy): domain Eukaryota; kingdom Metazoa; phylum Chordata; class Lepidosauria; order Squamata; family Colubridae; genus Arizona; species Arizona elegans. The sequence continues at coordinate 3,207,065 of JAKOOJ010000021.1, read as the reverse complement.
AAATATGTAATAAATATTAGGATGAATAAAACTACCATATAATTGCACTCATTTCACAAACTAGCAAGGTTATATTCAAAATGCTACAAGTTAGACTTCAGCAGTATGTGAACCGAGAGCTAAGAAGTACACATCATTTTTTTTGAAAAGGAAGAGGAACTGGAGATCAAATTTCCGGCATTTCCTGGATTATGAGAAACAATGTAGTTCCAGAAAACCATCTACTTCTGCTTTATTGATCATGCTAAAGCCTTTGATTATGTAGATCACAACAATCTGTGGTAAGTTCTTAAAGTGTTGGGAGTACCAGACCATCATAACTGTCACCAGAGAAAACTAATGTCAGCTGTGCCTGATTCAGCTTGTCATCTCACAGGCTTCCTGCCGTCAAAGGCCGGAAGAGGTGGGGAGGATGAAAGGGCAATAAAGCTGTGTTTGTAGGTGATGAGAAATTGGGAAGGGGAATGACAGGTGACAATCTTGTTTGCACCAGCATCCCAAGGACAAGCACCCTGAGAAATATGTGAATTATCTGCAAACACCTCAGCATTTTTAAAACATCTTGGCGAGTTGTGGTTGACTGGAAATGGAACTGGTCTTGGTGTGGGGGGATAAGAATGGGTTGTGGGTGAATCTTTTTTGTATCTTGCAAGTATGGGAGAATTCAGAGCTACCTTGACATTACTGCAAACAACACCTTTAGTAAAAGAACCCTTTGCTTTAACTAAATGGAGTCAAGGGTCTTTCTTTCCAAAGGGTTCAGATTGGGGCAGATCTGACACCTGCATGTGAGCCAAGAAACAACAGTTAGAAGCAGAAATGGAACAATTGATTGGTTCAAAATAGGAAATAAGTACAACAAGGCTATATATTATGACCTTGCTTATTTAAATTATATTGAAAGTACATTTGTGAAATGCCAGGCTGGATGAATCACAAGTCAGAACTAGGATTGGTGGGAGAAATATCAACAACCTCAGAAATGCAGTTGATACCACACTAATGGCAGAAAGTGAAAAGGAACTAAGAGCCTTTTAATGAGGTAAAAGAGTAGAGTGCAAAAGTTGGCTTGAAACACAATATTAAAAAAACTAAGTTTATGGCATCTAGTCCCATCACTTCATAGCAAAAAAAGTGGAAGAAATGAAAACAGTAACAGATTTTATTTTCGTGGGCTCCATGATCACTGCAGATACTGATTGCAGCCATGAAATTAAAAGATGCTTGCTCCGTGGAAGCAAAGCTAAGGCAAACCTAGACAGCATATTAAAAAGCAGAGACATCACTTTGTCAACAAAGGTCTGTATATCTATTGTTTTCCCAGTAGTAAAGTACAACCGTGAGAGGTGGAGCATAAGGCTGCGCAGTGAAGAATTGATGCTTTCAATTTGCGGTGCTGGAGAAGACATTTGAGAGTCCCTTGGAGTACACACAGATCAAATTGCTCAATCCAGCTAAGCAGAGAGTGTTCACATCAGCACATCATACCTAAAAACCCTGGAAGTGGCTAGGCACCTGAAGGGCAAGTAAGCAGGGGGGAAAGGATAAGGATAACACTTGTGAACAGGGAGAAAAGGGATAAACTTTCAAGGCAGGGAGTAGAGGGTTAAGAAGAAAGTATTTCCTAGAAAACTGCTTGAGTTTTCCAACACAAAAGAAGTGCATATTACTTCAAAAAGGGCCAAAAACACTTGTAAATTCTAATTTTTTAAAAAATCTCTGTATTTCCTTTTTTTAAAAGAAAAAAAAAACATCCTTTTCATTTTTTTTCAGTTTTTCAATTCTTTTTTCAATTTTTAAATCAATTTCAGTATCTTTTTTTCAACTAAATATTGGATGAGATGGTTAGATAATGTCATCAGCACAAGGAACTTTAATTCTGGAAGACAGTGGAGGATAGGGGGATCCGGCGTGCTATGGTTCATGCGGTTGCAAGACTCCAACAGGACTTAGCGAATTAATATAGGAGTTCATTATTTAATAACTACTTGTTCAGCAATCATCTGAAACTGCAACAGTGCAGAACAAGCGGTACTTATGACTTCCTTATTGAGCTCGTATGATCATAATCCTGGAAGTCAGTAATTAGTCAAGTGCAGAGGTGGTATTCAGCCGTTTCTGACAGTTCTGGAGAACTAGTAGTGGAAATTTTGAGTAGTTCAGAGAACCAGTGAATACCGCCTCTGACTGGCCCTGCCCCCATCTATTCTCTGCCTCCTGGGTCACTGCTGATTGGGAGGGAATGGAGATTTATAGTATCCTTCCCCTGCCATGCCCACCAAGCCATGCCCACCAAGCCATGCCACACCCACCAAGCCACGCCCACAGAACCAGTATTTTGAATCCCATCACTGGTCAAATGATGTCACAACTTCTAACTGCATCACTTAGCAATGGAAATTCAGGTCTCAATGACCATCGTTTAAGTAAGGGCTGCTAGTAATAATGGCATATAATGGAAGATAGATACTTTTAGAAAGTAAAATCTAAAATTTATTTAGAAAATAATTTTAGGAAATTATTTTCCTAAAGGTAAATTAGGTATATTCTACCTAAGAAATAAAGTCTCAGTAGAAGAAGTTAGGCAATGAGAATTGAGGACCAAAGGGCAATGACATTTCTTTTATTGGATGCATTAAAGTAGAGCCAGAATCAACACCTACAGGAGCTGCTGGAATTTGAAATCCTGCATTAAGTAGATGCTGAATTTGATGGCTTCAAATGCCCATCATTTGAAGTCTATTATTGTTTCATCCCATTGGAGTTCATTTCATATGTTTCAGAAAAATTAGGCTCAAAATAACATCCCATTTTGGTCCTCTTTTATTAAGTGCCCTGAGATATTAAAAACTCCTTCCTTCCCTTCTTCTCTCAGAGCCTTGTTCTTGGAAGCATATAAGGTGGCTCTCATTCTTCTCCATCCATTTGCTCTGAAACTATGCATCTGTTGTTGAGAATATCTGGGTGTAGAAATGATCTATGAAGAGGTCAGAACCCTATGTCTCATAGAAAGGGAACATGAACTGTGGTGGCACAGTGGTTAGAATGTAGTATTGCAGGCTACTTCTGCTGCCTGCCGGCTGCCTGCAGTTCAGCAGTTCTATTCTCACTGGCTCAAGGGTGACTCAGCCTTCCATTCTACCATTCTAAGGTTGGATAAATGAGGACCTGGATTGTTGGGGGCAATATGCAACATGCTGACTCTGTAAACTTCTTAGAGAGGGCTGTAAAACATTGTGAAGTGGTATATAAGTTTAAGTGTTAAGTTAATTTTATTGAGAGAAGCATATTCTAAGGAATTTTTTAAAAAGCCACTTACAATTTTAATATCAGCATATGAATGTTTTGATTAGTTAAATCTCACTTTTGAATTCTCAGACTTCAATATCCCTGGAGAATATTGTTTGCTAGAGTTTATGGACACATGTTGCAACTACAGATATGGTGGTTTCTGCACTACTCTGCTAACAGACTTACCTGCCACCATATTTGATTGTGAAAATGTTTCTTTCTTTCTTTCATCATTGTTGATTCTCTAGATTTTGATATAGAGAGAGATTGCAAAGCATGTGCCACAGCATAGACTGCATTGCTACTCATGCGTATTTCAAACACAGATGTAGGAAAGGTTTCAAGTTTCTCCTGTCCAGTGCACTTTTTCTCAGACTCCTCCATTTTTGAATTTGGGAAGAAACAACCGAATGCCTGCTCCCAGAACACTTTCCGAAAATGATCATTCTGATTGTTGGTTGGATTTAGATTTTGAAGAAATTCCTGGAACTTTTGGATCTCCTTTGTGTGAACTGCAAAGGATAAAGCACCGTGTAGAAAATGGATATCCAAAGATTTATGAACGGCAACTGAAGTGTAATCTGTTTGAGCAGTTATAAGCCAGATCTTATTCTTCTTTGGTATATCATCCACTTCTGAAAACTGGAGGAAAGTTCATCAGAAGTGATAAGGACTGAATTTCACCATATAAGATTATCACATTGGCTGTGCTGTTCATGAGAACATGGTATATGTGTAATCCTTCATCTATGGTATCAGTAAAATCACCGTAAAAAGCTACATTTGATAACTCTGCTATGAATTCAATGCAGATGCCATACTCAGAAAATGTGGGGAGTACCTCCTGGACAAATTTCTCTCCTTTCTCATCCTTTACGACAAGAATTCCAATCCAGATCCATCTAAAATACAGCAATAACTGCAGGAGGCCCTTACGTTGGTGGGATTCATTCGTTGAATTGGTGGGAAACATTTGTTGGAAGAAAACAGCTTGAGTCTCTTTATCCATGATTGGAGCAGAGCCATAGGTCAACTACAGAAAAATAAACATATGCAATTGCAAAGTTCTTTGTGAGCCTCTGAAAACGTATATATTCATTTCAGTTGGGTGTCTTTGACCTTATACACTGAAATTATGCAACTAGTTGTGTTTATTAGCAAATATCAATCAAGATCTCAATCTTGAGGTATCAGAAATATTCCAGGTATATTCCTGGAAGTAGTCTCATTGTAAATATTTCAAACTTGAACCTTAGTTCAATGTCTGGAATTGGGGCATGTTTTGCTGTGCCAAATATCCCCATTGTCAGTTCAGAATTACAAATGTTCACTCGGCTATTCTGATCCAATCAAGCAAAAAAAAAAAAAAGATATCTACTTATCTAAATGGTCTCTCCTTTTTATAAAGAGAAGCATATAGATGTCTGAGGAGGTATGGCAAAATGATAATGTCTATCTTCAGTACATCTTACCTGAGGTACTTTGTAGATGCACAATAAGGTTGCCATGTGAAGAGAGATGCCAGATGTCCCAATGACTGCAGACAAGGTTTTTGGGACGTCACACTTGTAGATAGGGATGAATTTGCCTTGAGTGAAAGGCAGAAGCATTGGAGCAAAGTAAGTCCAGCTTGGACTAAAATTGCTGTTAAAAATGTGGAAGCCCAGAGTGATGTTGGGTAGGATCTGGGAATTTTCATTAATCTGTTTTATAGTAAATGCTAAGGCCAGGATATGCTGGTAATTCTGAAAAAACTATTCTGTAAAACAAAATTAAAAACAATACAATAAGAAAGGCCTGTTTTACATTATGTGCCTTGCAATAGTTCAGTATAGCATATTTTGTGGAATGTGTTTAATAATTCTTATTTCTATGTTCTTATATGTGAGAATGGCCCACTATCAAACCACAGCTTTTAAGCATGGTTTATGTGCAAAAAAAAATTGCTACATTTTGGTACCTGAAATGTCAAATGAAAAAACTTATCATGGGAAATATGTGCTTTCCCTTCCTTAATAGTAGTAACAATTGCATAAATTAAGCCATACATACCTCTATATTAATAGATATTTAGATGTGATTTCTTATATATGGACATTTGATCTCCATTTCAACTTTACCTGGAAACTGAAGTAAAATATAACATCAGATAAAATAAACCTAGGCATCCTATTTTAGAAGTTTCTATCAGGAGTTTTTGCCATTAGAGGAAAATATTTCAAGAACCATGTGATTTACCAGCAAGGTTCAGAGCTTGACAATAAATTGATGATATACTTACATAACCCCATCTTGAAATCCCTGAGAAGGCTCTTGAATGAAATTAATGGGATTAGAAGATGCAAAGAAGACAGATATAACGCCAGCAATATTAATGTCTCCAAGCTGATGATAGGCGTGACGAATAGGAAGAGGCTCCTGAAAGTCACATTGTAGTACGCAATGTGTAGTAAGCAATACTACTAACAGTATTTCCATGAATGCTAACATCTTCCATGAGTGTCTTCTTTCTGTGTAGAAATACCTTTATCTGTTACAAGATTTTTGAAGTAGATCAGTCTGATCTGTCTTCTGGAGATGTTTTTCAGACAAAACTAGAGAGTGCAACATACTATCAAATCAACTCACAGAGCTTTGGGGCTCCCAGCTATGGGTTGGAATAGGATGGGGACAATAAATACTATAATTCGGTGTCAGTTCCTCCTATTTTCATGCAGTGCCATAGGATTCAGAAGAGACAAACTGACTAATTTCTTAATGATAGTGAGACAATCACATATGTGAACAACTTCAAAACATGAGAGCCTCCAGAGGCAGGAACCTATGTGTTGCAAGACAAAAATATAATTAGTAGATCCATAAATCAAAATAGAGATGTAAATACAGTGTGTAGATAGATAGATAGATAGATAGATAGATAGATAGATAGATAGATAGATAGATGGATGGATGGATGGATGGATGGATGGATGGATGGATGGATGGGTAGGTAGGTGGATAGATAGATGATAGATAGATAGATAGATAGATAGATAGATAGATAGATAGATGATAGATAGATAGATTTTTAAACAATGGAAAATTAATGATATAAGACCATGGAACCGCAAGTCAGTAATGGACTTGTCTTTCTCTAAATAGCCAATACAATCCCCTTCATTTAGCAAAATCTTGACTACACGGAAAGCTTCTGGTTCATCAAACGGCTCTGGAACTCCAGACTCATCACAAGCTTCCCTAGCATCACACTTACAAAAAGAAGCACTGGGAAAAAGTTACAGATTAGCAGCAAACGTTGTAGCCTCTATATATTTGCATCTCATTTCTGTCAATAAAACACTTGATATTTTCCACAGAGCTCTATATCCTATCTCTGCTGCTGTAGCCCCAAGAAAGAATTATTCATTTAACTTTTATGCTGCTCATCTTGCAACATAGAAATCTAAATAGCCTACACACCTATGGGGATTCTCAGTCATCCAGGTCATGGTACTTTTTCAACAGGCAACAAAAACACATTTGGGACTAAGTAGTTTAAAAAGGTAAAGTTAAAGATTCCCCGCGCACATATGTGCTACTCTTTCCTGACTCTAGGGAGCGGTGCTCATCTCCGTTTCAAAGCCGAAGAGCCAGCACTGTCTGAAGACGTCTCCGTGTCATGTGGCTGGCATGACTCAATGCCAAAGATGCATGGAACACTGTTACCTTCTCACCAAAGGTGGTCCCTATCTTTTCTACTTGCACTTTTTACAAAAGTGCTTTCAAATTGCTAGGTTGGCAGAAGCTGGGACAAGTAACGGGAGTTCACCCTGTTACGCAGCACTAGCGATTCAAACCGCTGAACTGCCGACTTTTCGATCGACAAGCTCAGCATCTTAGCCACCGAGCCACCACATCCCTCAAGGTAGTTACAATTTTTTTTAAAAAAAATTGATTTATATGCCGCCCTTCTCCGGAAACTCAGGGCAGTTTACAATGTGCTCAGCAATAGCCTTCATCCTTTTTGTATACAAAGTCAGCTTATTGCCCCCACAACTGGGTCCTCAATTTACCTGCCTTAGAAAGGATGGAAGGCTGAGTCAACCTTGAGCCTTGGTGAGATTCGAACCTGCAGTAATTGCAGACAGCTGGTCTTAATAACCAGTTTAATAACAGGGTGCCTTAGACCACTGTACTACCAAGGCTCTTACAATCATTCAATTAAATATATAAAATATTAAAGTTTAAATGTGGACTATTAATTTAACATTTAATTAAAATTCCATTTTAACTGAATTGAAATTCAATAATCAAAATGGAGAAGATGGGAGTGAAGCGCACATGGAGAGGAGATTGGTTCTGTTTAATCCATTGACCATCTCCAAGATGCCACCCTCCCATTGGGGCAGGCTGTTATTAAACAGCCTTAATTTCAGAAGACCAAAATGGTGGGTGTTGATCTTATTTTGGGAGATACACATTTCAAGGGGATGGGCACCTTGGCAGAAAATGCTGTTCTCCTGAACCCCACCAAACTGGAATTCCTGCCATAATGGATACCCAGTATGCCTCTTCTGCCACCATGGCTTGGCTGGCCTAATCCCTTTGGGATGAGATGGTTCCTCAGTTAACCAGCTTCCAAGTTCTCTGCAAATTCCAACCAAGGCTCATTCAGATGGCTCATCAGTTGGCATTTAGAATTACCATATGTGTCTCATACAAGTACTGCAACACTCTAGCTACTAAAACAGACTTATAATAATGGAGCATACTGTTTATACAATTATTATACTCAAATGAATTTCCTAGAAAGAAATCATTATGTAAATTGGATACAAGCATGTATTGGATTTCTGATGGAATTTACTAGAATTATTTTTGTGCTAGAGATTTCACTGAAGACAAAATATATGGTCAGTTGGAAGAGGAATGGGACAACTCGCCATAACCAACTTGCCACAGCCAACTCACTGCTTCCAATGCACCATTGTCAACTCGCTGTGGCCAGCTCTCCATGGCCAACTCGCTGAAGGACAATTCAATAATTTTATTTAATTATTTAAAATAATTTCAAAAATATTTTAAATGATTTCATTCATATTTTATTTTGTCCCTCTTTTTGCATCCTTTTTTTAATGATTATATTCCATTGTTTCTTTGATATTAGGTAACTTTTGTCCCTTGGTGAGTTGGCCATGGCAAGTTGTCTTAGACCCAGCTGGAACAGCTTTTGATTTTACCCCATGTCTTTTTTTATTATTATTGAAAAGTTTTACAAAGAAAATTTCTCCCCCCCAAAATATTCCCCCCACCCTCTTTCCCTCCCCACCACCCTTCCCATCCCCCCCTCCCCCCCCAGACTTCCCAGAGCAAAATACAGAGCATTTCAATTAACACTCATAAGCTAAATTAACCTAATTTATTCTTAAACTACCAAATCCCCCCCCCCCGAAACCTTAACTCCACTATGGCTAGAATTTAACATTCATTCATAAGCTATTTGATATTTTCTTGATTTTACCCCATGTTTTGTAGGTGACCACTATCCATGATGTGTATCAGAGATTTCCCACTATCTGACTGCTTTAGAAACAGTTAATAGGCCTTCATTGTTTAAATGAAAGGTTCATTTGTATTTAATCCCCACTTCTTTTTACATATTTAAATGTGCCTATAAATTTAGATGACCACTAAAAACAAATGTATAATTCATATATAATGTGAATATTGAGTCACATACTGAAATATCACAAAAATCATATTGTGTGTGTGTGTGTATGTATGTGTGTGTGTGTGTGTGTGTGTATGTATATATAATTGCTCCTAGAAGCACGAAGCCAAAAACACCAGCCTGAAGATGACGAATGAGACTTCGTCAAAATGTCGCCAAGACACTTCCAATTTTACGCGGGAGAAAACTCGAATAACCAAAGACCTACACATACACACACACACACACACACACACACACACACACACACATATATATATATATATTGTTTTTCTATCGAGGCACCTGGTCTACCCCAGCATGTGGAGGGAGCATAGTGCATCCCTTTTGCCTTTCAGCTCCAATTCAGGAGCCCTCAAGCAGTCACATTCCTATGTAAAAAAAAAGCCCAGAATCGAGTGGATGTGACTCCACTGAGTTAGGGCTATAGAAAGAAAAATCTTGGTTACGTAGGAGAAACCTGGCTAAAAGAAAAACACACATAAAACCTACGAAAAGTAAGAAAAAAGTAAGAAAATAGATATTGTACCTTTACAGGGAGGATACATGAGATGTGGGTGTGGCTTATTGATGATGGCTAACGAGCCAGAAATAGATCTATATAAGTCTCTCACTAGGCAGCATAGGGCAGCATAGGGCTGCTGGCTGCCAGAAGAAAAAAAAAAAAAAGCCCAGAATCGTTGTTCTCTGGCTTAAAGGTGCAAGTGGGGAAAATCAGGACATGGACAAATAAAAAATATCTTTTTTAAAACTTTCTTTTCATGAGCTGATGTTTATTGTTCAGTTCAGGTCTCATCACAATGATAAAACACTTGGGAAGAAAGATGCACACCAATAAGCCAGCACTGGAGGAGACCATGGAAAAGATATCCACAGCCAACATATATTTTCCCCTTGTGCTTAGGTAGGTTGGAATAAAACACAACCAAACACTGCAGAAGACCAACATGCTAAAGGTGATGAATTTGGCTTCATTGAAACTATCAGGTAAATTCCTAGCTAGAAAAGTAGCAGAGAAGCTAAGCAGAGCAAGAAAACCCATAAAGCCCAAAACACAGTAGAACATGACAGAGTCTTCATTGCACTCCATGATGACTTCTTCAGACATCGACTGTGTGTCAAAATCTGGATATGGTGGGGACATTATCAGCCATGCAGCAGAAAAAGCTATTTGAACAAGGGAGCAGGATAGTAGAATGAAACTGACCATTCTTCCCCCAACCCATTTCCTCAATTTGGAACCAGGTTTGGTGGCCATGAATGCTAGAACCACAACAAAAGTTTTGGCCAAAACACAAGAAACTGCCACAGAAAAGATGAGGCCAAAAGCTGGTTGTCGAAGGAGACACACAATCTTATCAGGTTTCCCAACAAATAGAAACACACAAAGGAAAGAGAAGAGGAGGAAAATTAAGAGTGTGTAGGTGAGATTCCTGTTGTTGGCTTTGACGATGGGAGTGTCTTTGTGTTTCATGAAGATTATTATTACCAAAATTGTCATTAAAACAAAGCAATGAGAAAGAACAGTCAGACTGATTCCCAAGGGTTCTTCGTAGGACAAAAAAGTGATCTGCTTTGGAATGCACATATTTTTGTCAGGATTTGGATATTGATCTTCTGGACATGGAGAGCAGTCATCCTTGTCTGAAAAAGAACACAGTGCAATTGATACAATTGATTGTAGACAATGTATATATTTAGGGTATAATGGGACTTAATCCCATTAAATTTGGAAATTTCGTACCCTTATCCTTTGATATTTTCCCCTCTGGACATAAACAGCAATCATAGCAGCAAAACAACTCTCCTTCTTTCTTGGCCTTGCTGTATCCTGTCTCACAAGGATCATTACACAAAGATAGAGGTAATGCCTATCAATGAATGAAAAAGAATATTTAAGATACAGAGGGGAAAGGAAGTGCTTGGAGAGATACTTTTACTGTGGAATCAACAGAACATAAATGGATTAATAAGCAGTAGTGGTGTATTGACATCATTTTGATATGGAATTGGTCTGAAATTATAATTCATTAAGTATCTATCTTTATTGTCCATAATTAACAGAGGGCCAACGTAAGGATTCTATACCAAATACATATTTATTTGTTTGTTTGTTTGTTTGTTTATTTATTTATTTATTTATTTATTTATTTATTTATTTATTTATTTATTTATTTATTTATTTATTTATTTTTGCCTTCCTGAGGATATTTGTACTAGTTAGAGATGATGCTCTGGGACTTTCATCATTATGACATGGACTCTAACTGAAATAATAATTCATTAAATATCTCTCTTTATTGGCATCTATGGCCTTTCATAACTGTCATCCTCATTCTCCAAAAACCATTTCTGTGCTGGTAGGTAATTTTCTCAGGCTCTGAATTTTGATATGTTCAGACTGATGAAATCTAGTACACTTGCTAGCAGCTTTTACTTCAAAATCATGAAAAACATTTTCCATAGTTATCAGAGGGGCAAAGTAAATATTCTATACCAATTTCAGATAATTTTTTCCCCTGTCCTGAGGACATTTGTACTTAGTCTATTCAGAGATGATGCTTTGGGACTTTCATCATTTTAAGATGGAATTGGTCTGAAATAATAATTTATTAAATATCTATCTTTATCGGTATCTATGACTTTTCATAACTATAAGCCTCACTGTCCAAAGATAATTTCTGTAGTGGTTAGTTATAGATTTTTTTTTCACAGCTTTTGAATTTGAAATCAACAGACTGAGGAAATGTAGTATGTATATTGGATTTCAGCTTTTACTAAAACATGAAAATATTGTCCATAATTAACAGAGAGCCAAAATCATACTAACTATTAGAAAAGTAAACATTTTTAGAGATAATGTTTCCCTTCTCGAGGACATTTCTACTTAGGAAAAACATTATTCAGAGATGATGCTATGAGACTTTCATTATTAATCATATTTTATAGTATTGAGATATACTTATATCTAACATATTTATAATATTGAAATGGACCAATCTAGATTCAAACAGCTAACCTGGTTAAAGCCTACTGGCCATGTGATGGAATCTACAGAAATATTGAAGAACTTCTCTTGTGGAGCTGTGGGATCTACCATTCCAACTTTGACCATAAGAAAAGACTGGTTTGGAAATGTGATCCAGTTAATAATATCATATCCACCAATGAATTCTCCAGTTTTATCAAAGGAGATCTTTTCACCAACACTGTTGTTGAATCTGACATTTTTCAGAAAGGAATGAACCTGAAATATAGTAATACAAGAGAGAAAAGGACAAAGGGTGGGAGAAATAATTCATATGTTCAAAACATATTTATGGATGCCTTTTTAAAGAGAGAAAATATATAAAGTTTTTTTTAGCTGTAGGCCAATACCAAACAAATAATATAAGAGGTATTCCAAAATAGCATTAGATGTAAAATATCAGATTACTGAAATAAAATTAGCATAGAATTGCAAAATAAACAAGCAAAAGAAAATTTACACTTTGTAGTTTAATTATGAAAGCTACTAAAACTAGATAACTTCTGATAAATATATAAGAAATACAAGGAGACATAAGGCTACAAAAGTTTAATACTCTTGCTACTCCTAAATAACCTTATACCAGTGGTGGGTTCCTCCCAGTTCGGCCCAGTTCCACAGAGCCGGTAGTGGTGACGATATGACCGGTTCTGCCCCCTGGCCCCTACCTCCGCGCCCCCTGCCCCCCCACCCCCGCGTTATTCTTACCTTTTATTTGGCCCCACCCCCAATCTATTGCTGCCTCCTGAGTCCCAGCTGATCGGCTAGAGGGAAAAAAACTGTTTAAACTCTTGCTGCGGGGCTTCAAAGGGCTGCCCTACAGCTGATCAGTGTTAAAAGAAAACAAATGAGTAGACCGGTGCCTGCAAAAATAAATGGGTAGACTGGTGCCTGCAAAAATAAATGGGTAGATCAGTACAGCTCTGCAAGCAGTTAAAAGCCTGGTAGACCAGTACCTCTGCTAAATCCTAAATAATTGTCACATGACCATCAAGCCATGCCCACAAAATAAGCCACACCCACAGAACTGGTAGTAAAAAAATTTAGAACCCACCCCTGCTTTATGCTTACTGTAGCATGCTAAAGTTTGATTTGAATTATCGCAGTTACAATCCAACAAACTAGAAACAAGATAATAACAAGATAAAAGAAGGGAACTGATGATCAATTGGATGTGTTCAAGAAGAGGCTGAATCAACATCTGCTGGAGCCACACTTGAAATAGTGTAGTAAGTGGGGGCTGGATTTGATGGCTTAAATGTCCATTTGAAATCTATGATTCTTTCATCCCTTAATAAAAGAGGATCAAGGTAGCCCACATTTTATGAGATATTGTGAGATATTGTTTCATCCCATGGCTGCCTGGGTTATCTTTGTTAAGTGCCTGAGATGTTAAAAACACCTTCAATCCCTTCCCTTCTGCTCCTAAAGCCACATTCCTGGAAGCATATAAGGCTCTTCTCATTCTTCTCTATTCATTTGCTCTAAAACTATGTAGGTGTTGTTGTGAATATCTGTGTGTAGAAATGCAAGTGCCTCCAAAAGGTTCTATTAAAACATGGGAACTATATGCCAGATGAAAAGGGAACATTACAATATTCTGAATCTTTTTTGAGTGATCATGTCACAATATAATTATCAGTCTTTCTTCTTCAACACATGGATTGTATGGGAAGATCCTCATCAGGAAAGGCTAATAAATGTAAACGTAATTGTACTGTCATCAATCAAAGAACTATGTCTGACTAAATGCAACTATTCCAAAGAAAGCATCTAGGAGAAGACTTACCTGCCACCATACTTGATTGTGAAACTGTTTCCTTCCTTCCTTCTTTATTGTTTTTTCCCTCGATTTGGATAAATACAAAGATTGCAAAGCATGTGCTACAACATGGACTGCATTGTAAATATTGTAACTCTGGCCATTCATGTGTGTCTCAAACACAGATGTGGGAAGGGTCTCAAGCCTCTCCTGTCCAGTACATTTCTTCTCAGAGGTCTCAGTTTTTGAGTTTGAGAAGAAACAATCAAATGCCTGTTCCCAGAAATCTTTCCGAAAACGATCATGTTGGTTGTTGTTTGGACTTAAGTTCTCAAGAAATTCCTGGAAGTCTTGGATCTCCTTTGTGTGAACTGCAAAGGATAAAGCACCATTTAGGAAATGGATATCCCAAGATTTTTGAAAGGAAATTGAAGTGTAATCTGTCTGAGCTGTTATAAGCCAGATCTTATTCTTCTTTGGTACATCCTCCACTTCTGAGAACTGGAGGAAACTTCTCATAACTGACATGGACTGAATTTCACCATATAAAATTACCACATTGGCTGTGCTATTCATGAGAACATGGTATATATGTAGCCCTTCATCTATGGTGTCAGTAAAATCAGTGTAAAAAGCTACATTTGGGAACTCTGCTACGAATTCAGTGCAGACGCCATGCTCAGAAAAAGTTGGGAGTACCTCCTGGACAAATTTTTCTCCTTTCTCATCCTTTACTACAAGAATACCAATCCAGATCCATCTAAAATATAGCAATAGCTGCAAGAGACCTTTATGTTGGTGGGATTCATCTGGAAACATTTGTAGAAAGGAAACAGCGTGATTCTCTTTATCCATGCCTGGAGTAGGACCATAGGTCAACTACAGAAAGATAAATACATGCAGTTCCAAAGGTCTATCAGAGCCTCTGAGAATGTGAATATTCATTTGAGTCTTTGAGTGTGTTTGAGCTAACAAAATACATATAGTTGTATTTATTTGGAAATATCAATCAAAATGTCACTCTTAAGGTATCAGTAAATACCTTTTCCTATAAGCAGTGTCATTGTGAATATTTCAAATCTGAACCATAGTTCAATCTCTAGAATTGGAGAATGTTTTTCTGTGTCAAATATCCCCACCATCTGTTCAGAATGACAATTATTCATGGTGCTATGATGATTCTATCAAGCAGAAAATAATATCTATGAATCTAAAAGAGTTCTCCTTTTTACAGAAAGGAACATACAAATGTCGGGGGAGATATGCACTGGTTACCAGTGGTCCTCTGGGTCCGCTTCAAGATGTTGGTACTTACCTAAAAAGCCCCACATGGCTTAGATCCGGGGTATTTGCAGGACCATCTCCTGCCCGCCTCCCACCGTCCTGTCCGCTCACACAGGGCTGCCCTCCTCAGGGTACCATCAATCAGACAATGTCGGGTGGCAACGTCCAGGGGTAGAGCGTTCTCTATGGGCACTCCTGCCCTCTGGAATGAGTTACCCACCGAGCTCCAGATGACCCCTGATCTCTGCTCCTTCCGTCGAGACCTCAAGACTTGGCTGTTTCAAGAAATGGGCTGATTCTGATTCTTGGGTTTTATTATTTATTTGTCCCTGTTTTAATTGGTTTTAATTAGGATTTTCTTTTATTATTGTATCTTTTTTAACTTGTGTTCGCCTCCCTGAGTCCTTCGGGAGAAGGGCGGCATATAAATATTTGTAAATAAATAAATAAATAAATAAATAAATAAATAAATAAATAAATAAATACATACATACATACATACATACATACATACATACATACATACATATTCTACTCTACTCTTCTCTTCTCTACTCTACTCTACTCTACTCTACTCTACTCTACTCTACTCTACTCTATTATCACTATCCCATACCTATTCTCCAGTCCCTACTCCATTCCATTCCAATTAGATTCATGCACTCTTCCAGAAATGGATAGTTTTATTGAACTTTTTGGTTGTCATATGGTTGACAACCACTTTCTACTGTTTCAGATTCAGGGGTGGGTTCTAAATTTTTTTATTACTGGTTCTGTGGGTGTGGCTTATTTTGTGGGCATGGCTTGGTGGGGGTAATGTGACTGGGTGGGCATGGCCAACTTTTTTTTTTTTTTTTTACTTTCCAAAGCATTTTTTTCTACAACCTTAAGAGGTTGCAGAAAAAAAATGCTTTGAAAAGCCTCTGCTGATCAGGCAACTCAGGTTCATCAGAGGCTTTTCAAAGCATTTTTTTTTACCACCTCTTTGGCCAAAGAGGTTGCAGAAAACAATGCTTTGAAAAGCCTCTGACATTCCCAGCTGAGCCACGGGATCATCAGAGTCTTTTTTAAAAAACTTTTAAAAGCATTTTTTCGACCGAAAAGGTTGTAGAAAAAATGCTTTTAAAAGTAAAAAAAAAGCGCCTCTGATGAGGTGGGGGGGGTAAGTGAGCAGTGACCAGGCCGGGGACCGGTTCAGGGGCGTGGCCAGCCAATGTTATTACCGGTTCTCGGAACTACTACAAATTTTTACTACCAGTTCTTGCGAACCGGTGTGAACTAGGAGCAACCTACCACTGTTCAGATTGGCATACAGTATGATACAATGTGATGCTAATTTATGAAAACTGCATTTGGAACCAGACAAATGACAGCATGGTAAGCTTATGGCTAAGTGAGGATTACTTTACTAGCCACAGAAGAGAGAAAAAAAATCAGCTTTGGTATAGACTCAAAGCTTATTTTTTATTTAAAAATAGAATGATATAGGAGTCAAAATACAGTTGATTTAACTTTCTTAAAAGCTGGAATACAGTAAATCAGTTCTCCACTAATCAACCATTTGACCTATATTGTAGTCTCTTCCCATCACATTCTTAACTAAAGTCCTTAACATACAGTATGACTCTAATTGAACTCAGAATTATAGTCATAAGTCATGCTAATCTTTAATAGTCTTTAAGTGAAAGTCTTGGTTATTAAACAAATTTATTGTGTACTGGAATTTTCCAGCAAAAAAAAAAAATGATGATTGTATGATGCTGCAAACAACCATAAATGTGGGTCAATTGACAAGCACTCAAAATGTAACCATGTCACCATGGGAAGGGCTGTTTGGCCATCAGAACAATCCAGGTTGAGGCCATGGTAATGTTCCTTGTAATTTCCAACTGTCACTATTATAATTCATTATAACTCAAGAATTTCTTTTGAATTTATCCCACTTTTCATAGGTAACCATTACACACGATATGCACCAGAGAATTCCAGGATTTGATTGCTTCAGAGACAATTCATAGGCCTTCCCCATTTAAACAAAAGGTTCACTTGTATTTAATCTCAAATTCTTTTTATACACTCTAGTGTGCATGTGAATTAAGATGACCAGTAAAGACAATTTAATAATTCACATAAAATCTATATATTTTATGGCATAGGACCTAGTTATCTTCGAGACTGCCTGCTGCTACCGACAACCTCCCATCGACCCGTGCGCTCCCACAGAGAGGGCTCCTTGGGGTGCCATCAGCCAAACAATGTAGGCTGGTGACCCCCAGGGGGAGGGCCTTCTCTGTGGGGGCACCTACCCTATGGAACCAGCTGTCCCCAGAGATAAGGAGAATCCAAGACCTCGGTGCCTTCCACCGCGCCCTTAAAACTTTCTTTTTTCAGCAAGCCGGGCTGGCTTAACATATTTTTAAATATTTTTAATTGGTTTGTCATTTTAAATTGGGGCCAAATTAATATATATTCTTTTAATTGTTTTTGATGTTTGTATTGTATGTTTTTATCTGGCTGTACACCGCCCTCAGTCCCTCAGGAGAAGGCGCAGTATATAAATTTGAAATAAAATAAATAAATAAAAAAATAAAATATATTTAATGGAATACCATTATACATACCAAAATGGTAACCAATCAAATAAGAAGGAACAATTCCCATTGTTCTATAAAGAGAAGTAAGAATTCTTCCATGATTTAATCTCTCTATGTATTCTCATAGTGATATATGTCAATAAATAAATGTATTTATTTATTTGGCTTCTCAAACATGTATGAGAAAACAAGTAAAAGTATGAACATGACATATAAACATATATGTATAAACAGATATAAGTATATACATAATAAATGAGAACAAATAAATGGGAACAGTAGGACAGGGATGGTAGGCACGCTGGTGCGCTTATGCATGCCCCCTTACAGACCTCTTAGGAATGAGATGAGGTCCACAGTAGACAGTCTAAAGTTAAAGTTTTGGGGATTGGAAGATGTAACAACAGAGTCAGGTAGTGAGTTCCAGGCATTGACGACTCTGTTGCTGAAATTGTATCTCCTGCAATCGAGTTTGGAGCGGTTTATTTGAGTTTGTATCTATTGTTTGCCTGTGTATTATTGCGGTTGAAGCTGAAGTACTCATTGACAGGTAGGACATTGTACCAGATAATTTTGTGTACTAAGCTTAGGTCAGACCGTAGGCGATGTAGTTCTAGGTTGTCCAAGTCCAAAACTTCAAGCCTGGTGGCATAAGGTATTCTATTGCAAGCAAAGGAGTGGAGTATTTTTCTCGTGAAATACCTCTGGACTCACTCAATTGTATTAATGCCCGTTATACAGTGTGGATTCCAGGCAGATGAGCTGTATTCAAGAATTAGTCTGGCAAAGGTTTTGTATGCCCTGGTTTGCAGAACAATGTTACTGGAGAAGAAACTTTGCAAAATTAGGTTAACAACTCTTAATGCCTTTTTGGCAATGCTGTTACAGCAAGCTCTGGGGCTTAGATCTTTTGAAATGAGTACTCCTAGGTCAGTGGTAGCAAACCTTTTACTTACGGAGTGCTGAACAGGAACGCGCTGCGTACATTGCGTGCGCTCACGTGCCATCTGCAGTAATGCGTGGCTCCTCTTCATGTGCTGCATGCGCAACTGCACCATCTGCGCATGTGCACAGCTTTCACGCACGCCCCCACCATGTGCTGCACACGCAACTGCACCATCTGCATATGCGCGCAGCTTTCACACCTGCACACTAGCACCCGCTGCATGCCCAATCTCTCCTTGTGCGCATGTGCACAGCTTTCTGTGCATGTGCGCACTATGAACCAGTCATCTCATGTGCATACATAAATACGTGCACATGCGCAGGAGAGCTCTGAAGACTAGCTGGGTCCCCTGAATTGTGTGCATGCACATCAGAGGCCTGAACGTGAGCTGGGGCGCATGCGCATGCACAGTTTCAAGTGAACTTGGCGACGGCTCATGTGCCCGGAAAAATGGCTCTGCATGCCACTTCCGGCATACGTGCCATAGGTTCGCCAACACGGTCCTAGGTTCTTGATTGAGTGAGGATCATTAGTTCATTTATACATTTTTTTGGTCTCCATTTTCTTAAAGGAAAAATGTTCTGAGATATCTAAAACCTCAGGAGCCAGAGGAATGTAATATACCAATCTAGCTGTACATTGCTCTCTGAGTTGAATGTCCAAGTGGGGAAGTTCTTAAACAGTTACATATAAAGGATATCAGGCAAATGGAAAGAGCTGTTAAATCTTTCTTACTCCATGTTTTGTAAGTGATCACTACACATGATGAAAATGAGCCGAGGTGGCGCAGTGGTTAGAGTGCAGTACTGCAGCTACTTCAACTGACTGCTAGTTCAGCAGATCAGCAGATCAAATCTCACCGGCTCAAGGTTGACTCAGCTTCCATCCTTCCAAGGTGGGTAAAATGAGGAGCCAGATTGTTGGGGGCAATATGCTATTTAGTATACCATCTTTGGTGTAAGCCGCCCAGAGTCCTCAGAGAGTGGGCGGCATATAAATATTACAAATAAATAAATAAATAAATAAATGAATGAATGAATGAATGAATGAATGAATGAATGAATGATATGCACTAGAGAATTTCCAGTGTCCCAGTAGCATTTCTCTATTTAAAAGAAAGGCTCATTTGTATTTTAACCCCAACTTCTTGTTACAAATTCTAGTCTGCATATAAATTAGGATGGCCAGTAAAGATAAATATATAATTCATATTTAATCTACATATTTAGTCAGAATTGCCAATCACATACTGAAATATGTCAATTTGTCCTATTATTTATTTATCTGCACATTTTTATGGTCCCCATTTATAACTCACTTCCAAAAGGAAAAAGAGTTTCATACTATCCAAATATCAGGGGCAGCAATCATAGAACGCCAGTCTAACTGCTTTCTGGCTTCAATGTATAAGTGGATAATATCTCCAATATGTATATATAAATGATGTCAGGCAAACAGAGAGATTTGTTAAAATTTCCTTTTCATGAGCTGATGTTTATTGTTCAGTTCAGGTCTCATCACAATGATAAAACACTTGGGAAGAAAGATACACACCAATAAGCCAGCACTGGAGGAGATCATGGAGAAGATCTCCACTGCCAGCGTATATTTTCCCCTTGTGCTTAGATAGGTTGGAATAAAACACAACCAAACACTGCAGAAGACCAACATGCTGAAGGTGATGAATTTGGCTTCATTGAAACTGTCAGGTAACTTCCTAGCTAGAAAAGCAGCAGAGAAGCTAAGCAGAGCAAGAAAACCCATAAAGCCCAAAACACAGTAGAACATGACCGAGTCTTCACTGCACTCCAGAATGACTTCTTCAGACATTGACTTCATATCAAAATCTGGATATGGTGGGGACATTATTAGCCATGCAGCACAAAAACATATTTGAACAAGGGAGCAAGATAGAAGAATGAAACTGACCATTCTTCCCCCGACCCACTTCCTCAATTTGGAACCAGGTTTGGTGGCCATGAATGCTAGAACCACAACAAAAGTTTTGGCCAGGACACAAGAAACTGCCACAGAAAAGATGAGCCCAAAAGCTGGTTGTCGAAGTAGACACACAATCTTATCAGGTCTCCCAACAAATAGAAACACACAAAGAAAAGAGAGGAGGAGGGAAACTAGGAGTATATAAGTGAGATTCCGGTTGTTGGCTTTGACGATGGCAGTGTTTTTATGTTTCATGAAGATTATTATTACCAAAGTTGTCATTAAAGAAAAGCAAAGAGAAAAAACAGTCAGGCTGATGCCTAAGGGTTCTTCATAGGACAAAAATGTGATCAGCTTTGGAATGCAGATATTTTTCCCAAGATTTGGATATTGATCTTCTGGACATGGAGAGCAGTCATCCTTGTCTGAAAAAGAACATAGTGGAATTGATATCAATGATTCTAGACAGTGTTGTACTTTCATGGTTTAGTCCCATTATATTTTGAAATTTCCTACCCTTCTCTTTTGATATTTTGCCCTCTGGACACAGACGGCAATCATAGCAGCAAAATGA
This sequence comes from Arizona elegans, assembly GCA_022577455.1. NCBI lineage: Eukaryota > Metazoa > Chordata > Lepidosauria > Squamata > Colubridae > Arizona > Arizona elegans. The sequence goes on along the minus strand of JAKOOJ010000021.1, from coordinate 3,185,935 downwards.
TTCCACTTCTTTCTTGGACTTGCTGTGTCCTGTCTCACAAGGATCATTACACAAAGATAGAGGTAATGTCTATCAATGAATGAAGAAGAATATTTGAAGATATAGAGGAGAAAGGAAGTGTTTGGAGAGATACTGTTAATGTGTAATAATGGATTGATAAGGAGAAGTAGTGTGATGACATTATTTTGAGATGTAATTTGTCTGAAACAATTCACTCAATATCTACCTTTATTGGTATCTATGGCCTTTCATAACCATCATTACCATTCCCCAAATGTAATTTCTTTGCTGGTTAGTTAAAGATGGTTTTCTCAGATTCTTAAATTTGAAGTCAACAGACTTATGAAATGTAGTACACTGAATTTCAGCTTTTATTTCTAAAGCATGAAAACCATAGTGCATAGTTGACCTAGGGCCAAAATGAAGGGTATATTATTCTATACCAACTATTAGAAAAGTAAACATTCTTACAGATAATGTTTTGGTTCAACCGGATATTTCTACATAGTACTAACTTCATGCAGTGTTGATGCTCTGGGATTTTTATCAATGAAGGAATTTTTTTCTTTTACAAAAATGAAAGCAGATCAGTTTAAATTGAAACAGCTAACCTGATTAAAGCCTACAGGCCAAATAATGGAATCTACCGAAATATTGAAGAATTTGTGTGCTGGAGCTGTGGGATCTACTACTCCAACTTTGACCCTAAGAAAAGACTGGTTTGGGAATGTGATCCAGTTAATAATATCATAACCACCAATGAATTCTCCATTTCTATCAAAGGAAATCATTTCACCAACATTATTGTTGAATCTGACATTTCTCAGAAAGGAATGAACCTGAAATACAAAAATACACAGAGAGCGACAAAGAGAGAACAGGATAGAGGGAGACAAAAATAATTCAAAACATACGTTCAAAACATATATATGGATGGGCTCTTCAATTTTTTTTAAGTTTTAAGCCAATAGCAAACAAATAACAATCATTACAAGATAGCAATAGATGTAAAATATCAGAATACTGAAATAAAATTAGCACAGAATTGCAAAATAAAAGAGCAAAAAATATGATTTGTAATTTAATTGTGAAAGCTACTTAAACTAGATGAGTTCCAATAAAAATATAAGGAATAATAGGATGCATAAGGCTACAAATGTTTAATACTAGTCTTACTTCTTATATTTACTTCTTATATTTGCTACAGCTATGCTAAAGTTTGATCTGAATTATTACAGTTACATTGCAACAAGATAACAAAAATTTAAATGAAAAGGAATAAGTGCGCCTATTTATGTATAGATGCCACACATTCATATAGGAAGACATACTGTTCCAGTTACATTATTTTTTTCTTATTCTTGTCTTATATATTCAGATATATAATCTTTCATTGAAAAGAGAGAGAAACATGATCATAAGGCATACCAAGCAGTGTTCCAATATCTAAGGGGTTGCCATAAAGAAGAGGGAGTCAACCAATTCTCCAAAACACCTGAAGACAGGACAAGAAGTAATGGATGGAAACTAATCAAGGAGAGAAGCAACCTAGAACTAAGGGGAAATTTCCTGACAGTTACAACAATTAATCAGAAATTGTGAATGCTCCAACACTGGAAGTTTTTAAGAAGATATTGGATAACCCTTTGTCTGAAGTGGTATAGAGAGTTGGACTAGAAGACTTCCAAATTCCCTTATTTTGTTAAGTTATATTGACCTAGATGGGCTCAGAATCATTTCACTTACTGGAGTCATATGATAGTAGAGTGCTCAAATTGGCAAGATTTTATCTATAGTTGTAAAACAATATGAAATCAACTTAGAAGAATCATTATGTGTTGTTCTTGATTTTGGGTTTGGCAGGCAGTTAATTTCATGGAGAGAAGCATATTCTAAGGCATGTAGTTAAAATTTTGTACAATGCCATTTATAATTAAAATACCAGCATATCACTATTTTGATTAGTTAATCCATTGTTACTTCTCATTTTAGACCTAATATCAATATCCCTAAAAATATTATATGGTAGAGTTTATGGGTAGATGTTCCAGCTACACATCTAATGGTTTTTGCACTACTTTACTTACAACTAACCTGCCACAACACTTGATTGTGAAATTGTTTTCTTCCTTCTTTCTCTATTGTTGTTTCTCTAGATTTGAATAGAGAGAGTGATTGCAAAGCATGTGCAACAGCATAGACTGCATTGTAAATATTGTAACTCTGTCCACTCATGCGTGTTTCAAACACAGATGTAGGAAGGGCCTCAAGCCTCTCCCATCCAGTACATTTCTTCTCAGGTGTCTCAATTTTTGAATTCAAAAAGAAGCAATCGAATGCCTGTTCCCAGAAATCTTTCTGAAAGTGATCTTGATTATTGTTGTTTGGATTTAGGTTTTGAAGAAATTCCTGGAAGACTTGGACCTCCTTTGTGTGAACTGCAAAGGATAAAGCACCATGTAGGAAATGGATATCCAAAGATTTATGAACAGCAACTGAAGTGTAATCTGACTGAGCAGTTATAAGCCAAATCTTATTCTTCCTTGGGATATCTTCCACTTCTGAAAACTGGAGGAAAGTTCTCAGAAGTGATAAGGACTGAATTTTACCATATAAGATTATCACATTGGCTGTGCTGTTCATGAGAACATGGTATATATGTAATCCTTCCTCCATAGTATCAATAAAGTCACTGTAAAAAGCTACATTTGGTAATTCTGCTATGAATTCAACGCAGATGCCATGCTCAGAAAAAGTGGGGAGTACCTCCTGGACAAATTTCTCTCCTTTCTCATCCTTTACTACAAGAATTCCAATCCAGATCCATCTAAAATACAGTAATAACTGCAGGAGGCCCTTACGTTGGTGGGATTCATCTGGAAACATATGTTGGAAGAAAACTGCTTGAGACTCTTTATCCATGACTGGAGCAGGACCATAAGTCAACTACAGAAAGAAAAACATATGTAAATGCAAAGGTCTATGTGAGCCTCTGAAATCCTATACACTCATTTGAATATTTGAATACTTGTTTTTATAGAGTAAAACACTGTGCAACTAGTTGTATACCAACCCCCCCAAAAAACCAAAAACCTAAAAATGTGATAAGAGAAGTATGGATTTAGTATTACATGTTTTAACAGCAGTGAGGATTATCTTCGCACAATATTGGAAAGATGAAGAAACACCTCAAGATGAAAAGATAATTAAAAAGATATTAGACTGTGCAGTAGTGGACAGAGTTATATTGAAAATCAAATAGAAAGAAGACACAGAATATTATCAACCTTGGAATTTATTTTAACAATGGTTGGGAAAAAGGGATGGAGAGTAAGAATGGCATTTGTATTTTTAAGCAAATTAAATATCCAGACAACACAATGTTTATTAAGCACTAAGTAATGTAACTAATAGAAAATTAATAAAATTGATTTAAAAAACCCTAAGATGTCATTCTTAGGGTATCCATAAATACCTTTTTGTGGAAATAGTCTCATTATAAATTATTCAAATTTGAAATTTAATTGTGTTTGAAATTGGGGTATCTTCTTCTGTGCCAAATATCTCCACCATGATATCTCCACCATGCTCTCAAAAGACATGACCCACTATCCCTCATGTCAGTCCACAAAGATTCAGAAAGTCACAAATTTGATCTAACCGGGACCTCTAAGATTTGTAACCCAGGTGAAATCAAGGAGAGAAAGATAATTCCTTGAAGCCTGATTTTCTACCAATAAGTCAATAAACAGACACATTGACATTGACCCCGTCTACCAATTGCTGAGAACAAAAGATCAACCACAATCCTGAAGGGAGCATTTAAAACAAACAGGCACCCCTCTATACAGCACAAAGTTGCCTCACAAGAAATCGGACCATGTCTAAGTATCAACAGCCAGCCATTCAAACAAGCCAAAACGAAACCATGACTCAGAAGCACCCAGATAACAACTCTAATCCTAATCTGCATCACACAGACAGTATTTAACTACAGCCCAGCAACAACAGCCAGCCAATCAAACAGTCCGAAATCAGAGCATGACTCAGAAATATCTGAACAAACAACATTCGGACTAATTTGCATCTCATAGAAAGGTATTTAAAGACCTGTGTTCTGAGAGATGTGTACAATTCAAAACGCACTGATGATCAGGGGTGGGTTTCACTCACCTTTGCTACGGGTTCGCTTGCACACGTGCTCCTTTCTGCGCATGTGTGTGCCACTTCTGCACATTTGCAGAAGCTTCTACGCATGTGCAGATCGTATTTGATGACGTCCGGGTGGATCAATGGAGCCTCCCATTGCCGCTGCTAGAACTGGGGCAAACCGATAGCAACCCACCACTGACTGAGGATGTCTCCTCAAATGGTGAAGAAATGTTTGCAACCAAATTGCCAAACACGGAGCTCAAATCAACAGCTTAACTACCAATCAGAGCTACTCATATTCAAAGACATTTCAATCTCCACCGTCTGTTCAGACTACAATTATTCATGCTGCTATGCTGATCTTAGCAAGCAAGCAAGCAAGCAAGCAAGCAAGCAAGCAAGCAAGCAAGCAAGCAAACAAACAAACAAACAAATAAATAAATAAAAATAGCTAGGAATCTGAAAGGTCTCTCCTTTTTAGAAAGAGAAAGTATAGACATCTGGGAAGGTACGACAAAGTAATTAGGTATATCTTCAGCTCATCTTTACCTGAGGAAATTTGTAGATGCACAATATAGCTGCCATGTGAAGAGAGATGTCAGGTGCCCCAATGACTGCAGCCAAAGTATTTGTGATCCCACACTTGTAGTTAGGGATGAATTTTCCCTGAGTGAAAGGCAGAAGCATTGAGGCAAAGTAAGTCAAGCTTGGACTAAAATTGCTATTAAAGATTTGGAAGCCCAGTGTGACATTGGGTAGGATCTGAGGATTTTCATTGATCTCTTTTAGAGTAAAAACTAAGGCCAGGATATGCTGGTAATTCTGAAAAACTACTCTGTAAATAAATAAAGACAAAAATAGATAAGGAAATGTCTGCTTCAAATTATATGTACGACACATTTTGTGGAATGTGTTTTAGTGTTATATCCTCACTATTCAACTTGCAAAATGCAAAGCATAATAATAATACATACATATATACATACATACATACATACATACATACATACATACATACATACATGTATGTATATATGTAGGATTATTTTTAAAATAAACATACTATAGGCTGAAACTGGAAGCAAATGTGATAAATGTCCAGTATCCAACCACAATGTTTAATGGTTTGTATTGAAAAGGAAATAGCTGAATTGCCCCTTTCTTGTTGTAGTTGCATCTTCATAAATTAAAATATACATTAGATAGATAGATAGATAGATAGATAGATAGATAGATAGATAGATAGATAGATAGATGATAGATAGATAGATAGATAGATAGATAGATGATAGATAGATAGATACAGATAGATATATAGATATAGATATTTAGATGTGATTTCTTATAAGGGGAGAATTGGTCTCTTTTTCACTTTACATGGAAAGTAAAATAAAATATAACCATATAAAATACACCTAGGTATCCTATTTTTTAAAAAAATTCAGTAGAGGAAGCATCCTGTCTATGGTTTGACTACAATATCCAGAGCATGACAATAAATTGATGATGTACATACACAACTCCATCTTGAAATCCGTGAAAAGGATGTTGACTGAAATCAATGGGATTTGAAAAAGTAAAGAATGCAGAAATAATGCCAGCAATATTAATGTCCCCAAGCTGATGATAAGTGTGCCGAATAGGAAGAGGTTCATCAAAGTCACAATGAGGACTAGGAACCTTGCACACCACTTCAGACAATACTATTAATAGTAACTCCATGAATGCTAAGATCTTCCATGAGTGTCTTCTTTCTGTGTACAAAGGCATCTGTCTGCCACAAGATCTTTGAAGTAGATCAGACTGACTTCTCTCCTTTAGATGATTTTCAGTCAAAACTAGAGAACGGAACATACTATCAAATCCACAGAGTTTTAGGGCTTCCAGCTTGGGGTTGGAATTGGGACAATAAATATCATCCTTCAAAATCAGTTCCTCCTTTTTCCAGAGTCCCAAAGGATTTGCAAGAGACAAACTGGTTAATTCCATACTGATAGTGAGACAGTCACATATGTGAACATTTTCAAAACATGCAGAGCCTCTAGAGGAGGAAACCATGAGCCACAAGACAAAAATAAAATCATTAAAAACTTACAGCAAAGTATAGGCATTGATATTTCTTTTCCTGTTCTGTTCTGTTCTCCCATTACACTACACTAAACTACCTTGTTTTCCCCAAAATAAGACAACCCCTGATAATAAGCCCAATTGGGCTTTTGAGCACATGGCAATAAGGCCAAGCGCTTATTTTAGGGTTCAAAAAAATATAATACAGGGTCTTATTTTCGGGGAAACATAGTATTCTACTCTCCATTCTCTACTCTCCATTACAGTCCATTCCATTTCAATTAAAGGTAGTCCTCAAGATACAACTATAATGGAGCTTGTCTATTATGGTCACAAGTCATGGCAGTTATTAGGTGAAACATGTCACCAAACACCCTCCCCCATCTCTGCTTCATAAAATGAATGTGTGGGTCATTAAGTGGAGTGTAGGTTGCCTCCTGGATGGTGGAGGCTGTTGGAAGGTAGTACAGGTTTAAGCCCACATGCCCTGGCCTTCCCAACCCTGAGAGAACCCTTTTCCCACTCTCATTAGATTCTCTGAGGCCTTAGGCCTAATTATAAATTAGGTCTGTATTATAAATTTGCTCTCCCAATTATAAATTGGTCTGTTTTAATGTGTTATATTGTATTTGATTGAATGAGAGAAAACCTAGAGTTTCTAGGTTTGTAGTCATTTAATCAAATACCATATAAAACATTAAATACAGACAATTTATAATTCAGTTAAAATTCTATTAACCAAAATGAAGTGGGCAATGGGAGAAGGTGAATTCTCTCTAATCAATTAATCACTTTGAAGATGTCACTTCCTTCACTGGAACCCCAGACCAGCTGAAAGAGCCAAGTGTTCAATCTTTCAAAAGGCCAGAAGAATGGGTGTGAATTTCACCTTTGCGGGCATGATGTTCTATTAGGGCAAGTGGCATGGTAGAAAGTGGTCTTTTCCTGGATCCTGCCAGCCAGAATTCCTTCAACAACAGCAGCCACATTTCTTCTGCTGGCACGGTTGCGGTGGAATAACTCCATAGGGTTGAGACAGTTCCTCAGATAATCTGGTTCCAAATTGTCTGCAACTTCCAGCTAGTATTCTTCAAGAGATCTCATCAGCTGGTACTTAGAATCACAATACGCTTCTCAATGAAGAATTGCAAAACTCTATGTACTCAGACTTATGACAATGGAACCTACTGTTCTACACAGTTATCGTACTCAATTGAATTTCCTAGAAAGAGACCATCATGTAATTGGATACTAACATATGTTGGATTTATGATGGAATTTATTTGGATTTACTAGAATTATTTTTGTACCAGATATTTTTTTTGTCTTTGCTACTGAGAAGACATATGGCCCGATAAAAGATCTTTTGATTTTACACCATTTTTCCTAGGTGATCACTAAATATGAGCAGTGAAATCCAGCCGGATCTATCGGGCTTGCGTGATCCGGTAGGGCTGGCGGTGGAAGGCTATGCTCACCTGCCTGGATGTCATGTTGTCCCATTTATGACCCTCTGTGCATGCGCAGAAGAAGTGTGCGCATTCACATTTGTGATTTGGTAGTGAAATTAAGTGCATTTTACCCCTGCTACACATGATCTGCACCAGAGAATTCTCACTGTCCAATTGCTACAGAATCAATTCATAGGCCTTCCCTATTTAAATGAAAGTCTCATTTGTATTTAATCCCGACTTCTTTTTACATATTCTAGTATATATTAAGGGGGCATGATGGCTTAACAGTTAAAGGAATTGCAAAATGGGATGAGCTCTGGTTCTTGTCCCAGCTCCTGTTCACCCAGCAGTTCAAAGATATGCAAATGCAAATTGATAATAGGTACCACATTGGTGGGAAGGTTATAGCATTTTGTACGCCTTTGGCATATAGCCATGCTGGTCACATGACCACGGAAAATGTCTTCGGACAATGCTGGCTCCCTCAGCCAAGAAACGTAGATGATCACCATTCCTTGAATCGAACACAACTGGATAGGGAAACCTTTACCTTTAGCATGCAAAGGAATTAAGATGACTAGTAAAAACAAACTTAAAATTCACATTTAATCTATATATTTAGTCAGAGATGTCTATCACATACTGAAATATTTCAATAAATCAATTTGTACTATTATTTATTTGGTTTATGGTCCCCATTTTTAATTGTCTTTCAGAAGGAAAAAAAGTTATGACCTACCCAAATCTCCAGGGAAGGATAGGAATTGCAACATAGGAGGCCAATCTAACTACAGATTGTTTTCTGGCTTAAATATGCAAGTGGGGAAGATCCGCAACATGGAGAAATAAAGAATATCATTATTAAAACTTTCTTTTCATGAGCTGATGTTTGTTGTTCAGTTCAGGTCTCATCACAATGATAAAACACTTGGGGAAAAAGATGCACACCAATAAGCCAGCACTGGAGGAGATCATGGAGAAGATCTCCACTGCCAGCATATATTTTCCCCTTGTGCTTAGATACGTTGGAATAAAACACAGCCAAACACTGCAGAAGACCAACATGCTGAAGGTGATGAATTTGGCTTCATTGAAACTGTCAGGTAACTTCCTAGCTAGAAAAGCAGCAGAGAAGCTAACCAGAGCAAGAAAACCCATAAAGCCCAAAACACAGTAGAACATGGCCGAGTCTTCTTTGCACTCCATGATCACTTCTTCAGACATCGACTGTGTATCAAAATCTGGATATGGTGGGGACATTATTAGCCATGCAGCACAAAAAGATATTTGAACAAGGGAGCAGGATAGAAGAATGAAACTGATCATTCTGCCCCCGACCCATTTCCTCAATTTGGAACCAGGTTTGGTGGCCATGAATGCTAGAACCACAACAAAAGTTTTGGCCAGGACACAAGAAACTGCTACAGAAAAGATCAGCCCAAAAGCTGGTTGTCGAAGGACACATACAATCGTATTGGGCCTCCCGACAAATAGAAACACACAAAGGAAAGAGAAGAGGAGGAAAACTAAGAGAGTGTAGGTGAGATTCCGGTTGTTGGCTTTAACGATAGCGGTGTCTTTATGTTTCATGATGGTTATTATTGCCAAAATTGTCATCAAAGAAAAGCAAAGAGAAAGAACAGTTAGACTGATTCCTAAGGGTTCTTTGTAGGATAAAAAAGTGATCCGCTTTGGAATGCACATATTTTTGTCAGGATTTGGATATTGATCTTCTGGACATGGAGAGCAGTCATCCTTGTCTGAAAAAGAACAGAGTGGAACTGATACAGTTGATTATAGATAGTGTTGTATCCTTGTTGCTTAGTCCCATTAAATTTGGAAATTTCCTACCCTTCTCCTTTGATATTTTCCCCTCTGGACACAGATGGCAATCATAGCAGCAAAATGACTCTCCTTCTTTTTTGGCCTTGCTGTATCCTGTCTCACAAGGATCATTACACAAAGATAGAGGTAATGCCTATCAATGAATGAAGAAGAATATTTTACTATACATAGAGGAAAGGAAGTGCTTGGAGAAATACTGTTACTGTGGAATCAACAGAATAAATATGGATTAATAAGCAGAATGTGATGATATCATTTTAAGATGGAATTGGTCTGAAATAATAATTCATTAAATATCTCCTGACTGATGAAATCTAATACACTAGTTTCAGCTTTTACTTCAAAACATGAAAAACATTGTCCATAATTAACAGAGGGCAACGTAAAGTTTCTATACCAACTACAGATAATTTGTTCCTAAGTACATTTGTACTTAACCTATTCAGACATGATGCTCTGGAGCTATCATCATTTTGACAGGGACTCAGTCTGAAATAATAATTCATTAAATATCTATCTTTATTGACATCTATGACTTTTCATGACTATCATCCTCACTCTCCAAAGACAATTTCTGGTTAGTTAAAGATGGTTCTGGATTTGAAGTCAATAGAAATGTAGTACACTAGACTTGAGCTCTTGCTTTTAAAACCAAGGTCCATAATTAACAGGGCCAAAATAAAGGGTACAGTGTTTTATACCAACTATTAGAAAAGTAAACATTCTTACAGATAATGTTTTCTTTCTTCAGGACATTTCTACTTAGTACAAACTTTATTCACAGATGATGCTCTAAGACAACCATTAATAATCATATTTTTATAGTATATAAATGAAGACAGACAAATCTAGATTCACACGACTCACCTGGTTAAAGCCTACTGGCCACGTGATGGAATCTACAGAAATATTGAAGAACTTGTCTGCTGTAGCTGTGGGATCTACCATTCCAACTTTGACCCTAAGAAAAGACTGATTTGGGAATGTGATCCAGTTGATAATATCAAATCCACCAATGAATTCTCCGTTTTTATCAAAGGAGATCATTTCACCAACACTGTTGTTGAATCTGACTCTTTTCAGAAAAGAATGAACCTGAAATACAGCAACACAGAGAAAGGGACAAAGAGAGAACAGGATAAAGGGAGGAAAAATAATTCATATGTTCAAAACATATATATGGATGCCTCTTTAAAGAAAGAAAATATAAAAAACTTTTTTTAGTTGTAGGCCAATACCAAACAAACAACATAACAATCATTCCAAAATAGGAATAGAGGTAAAATATCCGATTACTGAAATAAAATTAACATAGAATTGTAATATAAAAAGGCAAAAAAATTACACTTTGTAGTTTAATTGTGAAAGCTTCTTAAATTAGATTACTTCTGATAAATATATACCCTGTTTTCCCCGAAATAAGACATCCCCTGATAATAAACCCAATCAGGCTTTTGAACACATGGCAATAAGGCCAAGCGCTTATTTCAGGGTTCAAAAAAATATAAGACAGGATCTTACTTTCGGGAAAACATGGTAATAAATACAAGGATGCATAAGGCTACAAAAGTTTAATACTATTCTTATTTCTAAAGAGCCTTATATTTGCTCAAGCCATGCTAAAGTTTGATTTGAATTATTGCAGACTAGAACCAAGATATCAATAACAATAGCACTTAGACTTATATAACACTTTACAGTGCTTTACAGCCCTCTCTAAGCAGTTTACACAGTCAGCATATTGCCCCCAACAATCTGGGTCCTCATTTTACCTTGGAAGGATAGAATACTGAATCAACCTAGGTATCAATTCACAAAGCATCAGAACCCTGACACTAGGTCATGACTGAACTCCTGCCAGTGGGCAGAGTCAGCCTGCAATACTACATTCTAACCATTGTGCAACCATGATAAATAATAAGATAAAAGAAAATGTAACTGAAAGTAACTTAAATGGTATATGTGTATGTATGTATACATACCACACATACACATAGTAAGACATACTTTTTCAGTGTTATTTTTATCTTGTTCTTGTCTTACATTTTTAAATATGTAATCGTATTTTGAAAATTGAGAGAAAAATGGTCATAAGACATATTAAGTTGACCTGTTGACCTAGAGGGGCTCAGGAGCATTTCATTTAGAGGAGTCATATGCTTTCAATCATGGCTCCCACAAGAACTGGAGCTACAATGTCTGATAGCCCAATGCCTGACCCAATAACAAGAGACTAAGGAAATCAACCTCCCTCCATCTCTAGAACTAATAGGAATGGTCTTGAAGGACAGGATGGAGAGCCACTATCAAGGCAACAGTCAAATAAGATCTGGAGCCTGGACCAACAAATATAACTAGAGAAAACATTTCAGTCACACTCACATCAAACAAAGAGAATATGAAGGAGGGCTAAGGACACTTAGACTTGTAGGATTCTGTTACTATAGTTCATAAAATTAGCCCTGACCTAAATGGTATTGGTTTCTCAGTCAACATTTGTGGGTCTCTGTAAATAAGGCAGCAGACCAACACATAAATACAAGTGATGCTTGTGTAATGACAGCTTGTTCAACACCATTTAAAATTGCAATGATGCAGAATGAATGGCACATATGACTTCCTTGTGGTCATATGATCACAATCCTGGATATTGGCAACTGGCCCTGATTGGTGTCTGTTGCTAACTCTTAGATTTACATGGTTGTGATTTGCAATCTTTCTTGTTGGCTTTCCACAAGCAAAGTTAATGGGGAAGCTAGAAGGAATTTGAAAGTTGTGATCATATGAGGTCCTTATTTAAAATCCTGTGCAGTCCTCACTTAACAATGGTAACTGGAGTCTTTGCCAACTACTATTGTTAAGCCACATGGTCAAGAAACATCACACTTATATCTGCATCACTTGACAATGGAAATTCAGACCTCAATTACAATCGTTAAGTAAGGGCTACCTATAAAATGTACAGTATAATGGAAGACAGACAATTTTTTAGAAAGTAAAATCAATCTAAATTAATTTAGACAATAATTTTATAAAACAAAATTGTACTTACAATTATATATATATATATATATATATATATATATATATATATATATATATATATATATATATATATATATATATATATTGTGTGTGTGTGAGTGTGTATGTGTGTGTGTATGTGTGTGTGTGTGTGTGTGTGTGTGTGTGTGTGTGTTTCTTCTAGCCAGGTTTTCCCTAAGTAACCAAACCTGGCTAGAAGAAAAACATACATAAACCCTACGAAGAAGTAAGAATATAGATAGATAGATAGATAGATAGATAGATAGATAGATAGATAGATAGATAGAGATATAGATAGATATACATATACATACACACATATATACATATACATATACATATACATATGTATATGTATATGTATACACACACACACACACCTGTTTGCAATCATTTTTTGTGTTGGAAGGCTCCTTTCATGACCCTATTAACATGCCCACCAAAATGGTACCTATTTATCTACTGTAATTCCATGCATTCAAACTGCTAGGCCAGCAGGAGCTGGAGCAATTGATGGGATCTCACCCTACCATGCATGAGTACTTGTGTCCCCTCATGAGCCATCACACTGCTATACACCCCTGTTAAGATGCAAGGTTCTAAAGATATATATAAAAAATCAGACTAAGATAAACCACTTCTGAATTTTTTCCACCTTTCATATAATATATAAACTGTACAATTTAGTTTATTTTTTTTCACTTGAACTGAAACTGAACCCTTTTTGGGAGGAGAAATAAAAAGAATCACGTATAACAATGTACAAACGTGCACACTGTTAAACTAATATTTTTATTTATTTATTTATTTATTTTTCATATTTGTATACCGCCCTACTCCCGAAGGACTCAGGGCGGTGAACAGCCAAAAATAAAATACAAAGACATACAAAAGTTAAAAATTATTAAAAAACAGATTAAATAATTTAGGCTCAAAGATTAAAACATCCAATTTATCTAAAAGAGATTTGAAACCCAATTTAAAAGCCAATTTAAAAGCTAATTTAAAAGGGAGAGTTAGGCCAGACCAGCCTGTTGGAATAAAAACGTTTTTAGGGCGTGGCGGAAGATGCGTAAGTCTTGGATCATCCGTATCTCCAGGGGGAGCTCGTTCCAGATGGCAGGTGCCCCCACAGAGAAGGCTCTCCCCCTGGGGGCCGCCAGTTGACATTGTTTGGCCGACGGCACCCTGAGGAGCCCCTCTCTATGGTAGCAAACTGGTCGGTGAGAGGCTACTGGTGGCAGGAGGCGGTCTCGTAAGTACCCTGGTCCTGAGCCATGGAGCGCTCTAAAGGTAGAAACCAAAACCTTGAAGCGCACCCGGAAGATCACTGGGAGCCAGTGCAGCTCTCACAGGAGGGAGGTCACATGAGAGTGCCACATCGCTCCCGTCACCACCCACGTGGCCGCATTCTGGACCAGTTGAAGCCTCCGGGTGCTCCTCAAGGGGAGCCTCATGGAGAGAGCATTACAATAATCCAGGCGTGAGGTGACAAGGGCGTGAGTGACCGTGCATAACGAGTCCCGATCCAGAAAGGGACTCCAGAAATTTTGTTGAAGCACCTTTTGATTTTATTGCATGATTCAGTTTTTTGCGGTAGGAACCTATCAGCATGGCACATCTTATCTTGGCAATTTATGTCCACTCTTGCCAAAGCAGTCCAAATATTTCATATGGCAAAGGCATCATATTGAAAGAACATCTCCTGGGCATTGCCCTCTTCAGGTCAGTTCACAGATTTTTAATTTGATTCTGATCTAGAGTCTATCTTGGTCATTTGAAAATATTCTTCTTCTGATGAATCTATTCTTTTGCTGATTTGGAGGTATGCCTTGGGGCATAGTATATATTGAAAGGTGAAAACCCTCTTCATCTTCAGCATTTTAGCAGAAGTCTGAAGTATTTGTGCCAAAATTGACTGATATGTGGAACTGTTCATAATTCTCTCCACCTCACTTATAAAACACAATCAGTACTTGCCAGAAATTCCTGCAGCTCCTATAATGTTTTGTAAGCCTCTTCGCAGACTCTTGGACCAGTTTTCTTCTGTTTTTTTCATTAATTTTGGAGGGACATCTAATTCTTGGTAATGGCACTATTATGCCATATTTTCTCCATCTGTTGAAGACTGCCTTTACTGTGTTCTATGATATATCCAGTATGTTAGAAATTATTTTGTACCCTTCTTCGGATTGATACCGTCCTACAATGAGATCTCTTTGATGTTTTTTATGCTCTTTGCAGATCATAGGTTTTCCTGTAAGTGGCAACTGAGTAAGTGTCAGAAAAATCCAACTAGAACAGCTGGACTTTATACAAGCTAGATTAGAGACATTTGAATTGATGCAGGTATGTACTGACTACTAGTTTCCATCCGTTTGAATGTGATTGGTTAATTTGAACACAGCCATAACCCCATTTACAGTAAGTTGTGCACACTTATTAAACCAATTTATAGTATATGTTTATTGTATATGTTTACTGTTATTTTTCATCGTTAAAGATTTCAGTTATTTTTTCAATTCAATTGTACTGCTTTCAGACTTAATGTCAATATCCCTAGAGAATATAGTTTGCTAGAGTTTACTGACAGATGTTGCAGCTACAGATATGGTGGTTTCTGCACCATATGGTGGTTACAGACTTACCTCCCACCACACTTGACTGTGAAACTGTTTCCTTCCTTCTTTCTTTATTGTTTTTCCCCTGGATTTGGATAAATACAAAGATTGCAAAGCATGTGCCACAACATGGACTGCATTGTAAATATTGTAACTCTGTCCACTCATGTGTGTTTCAAACACAGATGTGGGAAGGGTCTCAAGCCTCTCCTGTCCAGTACATTTCTTCTCAAAGTTCTCCATTTTTGAGGTTGCAAAGAAGCAATCAAATGCCTGTTCCCAAAAATCTTTCCGAAAATGATCGTGTTGGTTGTTGTTTGGACTTAAGTTCTGAAGAAATTCCTGGAATTCTGGTACTTTCTTTGTGTGAACTGCAAAGGATAAAGCACCATGTAGGAAATTGATATTGCATGATTTATGAACAGACATTGAAGTGTAATCTGTCTGAGCAGTTATAAGCCAAATCTTATTCTTCCTTGGTATAACCTCCACTTCAGAAAACTGGAGGAAAGTTCTCAGAACTGATAAGGACTGAATTTCACCATACAAGATTACCACATTGGCCATGCTGTTCATGAGAACATGGTATATATGTAATCCTTCCTCCATAGTATCAGTAAAGTCACTGTAAAAAGCTACATTTGGTAACTCTACTATGAATTCAACACAGATGCCATTCTCAGAAAATGTGGGAATCACCTCCTGGACAAATTTCTCTCCTTTCTCATCTTTTACAACAAGAATTCCAATCCAGATCCATCTAAAACACAGCAGTAGCTGCAAGAGGCCCTTACGTTGGTGGGATTCATCTGGAAACATTTGTTGGAAGAAAATTGATTGAGTCTCTTTATCCATGACTGGAACAGAGCCATAGGTCAACTATAGAAAGACAAACATATGCAATTCCAAAGGTCTACAGTATGTGAGCCTCTGAAAATGTTAATATTAATTTCAGTCTTTGACTGCCTTTCAGTTTATATAGTGAAATACTAGTTATGTTTATTCTGAAATATCAACCAAGATGCCACTCCTAAGGTATCAGTAAATACCTTTTTCCTGGAAGTAGTCTCATTGTGAATATTTCAGATTTGAACCTTAGTTCAATGTCTAGAATTGAAGAACGATTTGGTACACCAAAAATTCCCACCATCTGTTCAGAGTTACAATTATTCATGTTGCTGTGGTGATCCCACCAAGCAAAAAAATAACTGGGAATCTGAAAGTTCTCTCCTTTCTATAAACAAAAACATACAGATGTCTGGGGAGATAAGGCAGAATGATAATGTATATCTTCAGTACATCTTACCTGAGGAACTTTGTAGATGCACAATACAGTTGCCATGTGAAGAGCGATGTCAGGTGTACCAATGACTGCAGCCAAAGTTATTGGGACCCCACACTTGTAGTTAGGGATGAATTTTCGCTGAGTGAAAGGCAGCAACATTGAGGCAAAGTAAGTCCAGCCTGGACTAAAATGGCTGTTAAAAATGTGGAAGCCCAGTGTGACGTTGGGTAGAATCTGGGGATTTTCATTGATTTGTTTTATAGTAAACACTAAGGCCAGGATATGCTGGTAATTTTGAAAAAATATTCTGTAAAACCAAAAGAATCAAAATGAAATATGCAGCAAAAGTTGTTTGCTTCTTATTATGACACTTGTAATCTTTCAGTGCAACACATTTTATGGAATGTGTTTCATTACAGTATTATTATTATTCATTTAAGATCCTGGAAAATGCAAAGCAAAATACTAGCACATATATATCCTCCCAGGAACTGGAGTTATTTTTAATACAAAACAAATACTGCCTTAAAATTGGAAGCGTTATTTCTTAATGTATGGAAAAGTCCCTGTATCCAAGCTCCATTTTTCAATATAGATGAAATTGCCAAATTTATGTACCAAAAAATCAAATGAGAAGATTTACAATAGAAAATATGTGTCCTGCCCCTCCCCACAAAAAACCATAGTGGTAGTTATATCTGACTATGGTGGCACAGTGATTGGAAGGCAGTTTTGTAGGCTAACTCTGCCCACTGTCAGGAATTTGATTCTGACCAGCACAAGATTGACTCATTCTTCCATCCTTCCACCGTCAATTAAATGAGGACCTAAATTGATTTATATTTGATATATAGATGGTTCTTTTTATATAAAAGTAGATTTGGATCTTTTTCAACTTTACATAGAAACTAAGGTAAAATATAACTTCATAAATCTAGCATTTTGTTTAAGATGCTTCTTTTTGATTTTTGTCATTAAAGGAAAAAATTTGAAGCATCATGTGATTTAACAGCAATGTCCAGAACTTGACAATGAAACGATGTTGTACGTACATAAGTCCATCATGAAACCCCTGAGAAGGATGTTGACTGAAATCAATGGGTTTAGAAAATGTAAAGAATACAGAAATAATGCCAGCGATATTAATCTCTCCAAGCTGATGATGTGTGTGATGAATAAGAGGAAGCTCATCAAAATCACACTGAAGGCTAGGATCCTTGCACACTATTTGAGGCAGTACTATTAGGAGTAACTGCACGAATGCTAACATCTTCCATGAGTGTCTTTTTTTATGTACAAATGCCTCTGTCTGCAACAAGATCTTTGAAGTAGATCAGACTGACCTGTCTTCTTGAGATGTTTTTCAAAGAGAAATAGACATTGTAACATACTATCAAATCAACTCACAAAGCTTTGGGGCTTCCATCCATGAGATGGAATATCATAAGAACAATAAATAACATCCTTCAGGGTCAGCCCCTCCTTTTCCCATGGAGACCCATAGGATTTGGAAGAGACAAACAAGCTAAATCCATTACGATAGAGACACTGTCACCTATGTAAACATCTGCAAAACATCTGAAGCCCTCTTGAGGCAAGAAGGAATGAGCCACAAGAAAAATATAATATCTTGAGATCTATAAACCAAAACAGAGATATAGTTATAGTTATGGCCATATGTATAGACATTGATTGTAGCTACTGTAGATCTATTCTGTCCTGTCATGTCCTGTTCCATTCTGGTCCACTCCAGTCCACTCAACTCTCGACTTCTCTTTTTTTTGTTAAATTTATATTTACTGGGTAGTTCAGGTTGCCCTGATAAAAAACATTTCTTGACTCCATTTCATTCTTCCACTACACTAAATCACACTACTCTCAATTCTCTACCCTCCATTGCCTTCCGTTGCAATTATTTTCATGTATTTCTCCAGAAATTGCGATGTGTATTGCAATACTTGATTGTCATGTGATTGAATTCTACTATTGGCATATAATCCGTTAGAATACTAATTTACAAAGATTGCATTGGGAAAAAGTCAAATAACAGTGTGCTAAGCATACCAGAATGAAGATTGGTTTACTGGCTGCATAACAGAGGGAAAAAAATCAACTTTGATTCAAAACCATTAGTCAAGGGCTCAAACCATTAGTCTTATACAGGAAGTGCTCAACATATGACTGCAATTGAGTGCAGACTCTTGGTCATAAGTCATGATGCTCATGGTAAAGGTCACTGGAGGTTTCCAGCAAAAATAACAACCCATAAATGATGCTTGTATGACTGTAAGATGCTGCAAGCACCTATAAATGTGGGTCAATTGTTGAGCATTCAAAATGTGATCATGTTCCTTGTCTTCGGCGACGACGGTGCCTTTTGAAGCACCGCCAGCCCAGCCGCTTGTAGAGCCGCTTCGCGATCGAGAAGCAGCTTGAAAACTTCAAAATCCTCAGGATTCTTGGAGGAGAGGCAGCAGGGCACAGGTCGAGCCCCTGTAACCCCGCCCCCCGGGAATTGTTTCTGGGGAGGAAACAGGCGCGGCTCCCTTCCAACCTGCTGAGACTCCGGGCGGCGTGGGACGTTTCTGCTTTTGCAGAACAAGCCGGCTGCAGGAAACTTCAAAAGAGAAAGGAAATAACCTAAACAAGCAGCGGAAACTTACTTGAACCCTGAAACTCGGAACTGCAAGTATTAGCACTTTGCTGATTTCTTACTTTGAAGGAAAAATTCTTGAATGAGTGAAAGTGACTGGAAAAAATATGGCGCTCAGCATTAGAGTAAACGAATCAGCGAGTGTGGATTGGTGAAGTTATTTTGCTTTGTTACAAAGTTAATAAGTTGCTACAAAGTTGCTTCATTTGTAACAATAGAAACAAGAGGAAAATCTCTCCCTCTCTAATATTTGACTTTGCATCACCATAGTTTTGCCCTGATTAAATCTGGGGGACTTTTTTAGAAGGCTTTGTGGAGGTGGCAGAAGAAGAGGAACTTCCCTCTTCAGAAAAGCTAGCTTACGTGGCAGGATGGCTTCAAAGAAGCAGGAAGACAAAACACCAGGGGGGGGGATCCCCTACACGGAAACAGGATACGCAGTCACAAGCTCAGAAAAAAGATTTTGATATGGGAGATTTAAAAGAATTTATTTCAAAAACTTTGGATGATAAATTTCAAAAAGCTCAACAGGAAATAGATGATAAAATCCAAAAGTCTCAACAGGAAATGATGCAGGAAATGAAGCAGAACCAAAATAAGGTGACCAAAAAAATATCAGATGTGGCGTCTGGCCTGGCAGATTTTATTGTTAAAGTTGATTCAAAAGTGGATGAATTTAAATCAGAAGTTAATGTTAAGATGAAAGATAATGACCACAAATTTTTTGATGTTGATGATAAGATGCAGAGAGTTGAGAACAAAATTGTTATGATGCAATTCAGGGCAATGGAATTCGCTATACGGCTTCGAGGTATTAGAGAAGAGGAGAGACAGGTTCTGAGACAGGTTTGTGCTGAAGCCTTGGCTGTGATTTTAAAAATCAATCCTGATATGGTTTTTTACAAAATAGATAAAATTTACAGAGTGAATTCCTGGGTGGCCAGACAAAGACAACTGCCTAGAGATGTGGTCATATATTTTACAGACAGAGCAATAAGAAACAATATCCTGCAAAAATCTTTTCATACCTCTGTGCAAGTGGGAGGTTCGAAAATTACAGTTTACAAAGAGCTACCACCTAAAATGTTGAAATCCAGAAAAGACTTTGGCTTTCTTGTTAAAGAACTGCAAAATAACCAGATACCGTTTCGCTGGGATGCTCCAACTGGTATAATTTTGAGATATAAGGGAGAGAGATACCGTTTGAATACTGTGGAGAAGGCGGAGCAATTTTATACTGATATCCTTAAAGAAAGAACACCATCCCCACGTACATCTACAGTTTTGGAGATTAAGGAGAGTGATCAGAAGCAACTTCAAGAACCGCAAGAACAATCTAAGCAGGAATCAGAGGAACTGAAGGGCGCTGAAGGAGGTTTCCTGGATGAGCCCTTGTTGGAATCTTCTCCAATTTTGGAGCCGGTCTGGATGGCCGAAGTTAAGGACCAGCGCATAACCCGAGCAAAATCCAAGCAACTTAAAGAAAAGTTACAACAGGAAAGACAAGATAAAAAGGGAGCTAAGACTGTACAAGAGACTGGGGCCATGGGGAATGCAGGATCAAAGATTTCGGATGATATCCGATTATTCTGCTCTTTGCTCCAGAAAGATAATAATGATGATTAAATGCTTATCTTGGAATGTGAATGGGTTGAATGTAACACAGAAAAGGAAGAAAGTATTTGCATATTTGAAACAATTTAATAATGATATAATTTGTTTACAAGAAACGCATATTACAGTTCAAGATCAAAACTACTTGAAAAATTCCAAATTAGGAACACATTTTATATCTTCAACTAATCAAAAAAAGAATGGTGTGGTTATCTATGTAAATAAAAAATTAACAGCCAAACTTATTGAAGCAGATCAAGATGGTAGGTTTGTAGCAATTGAACTACTTTCAGCAAATAGTCAAACTCTTTTGATTGGAATTTATGCTCCCAATCAACAACAGGACCACTTCTACAAAATGCTACATACTAAAATACTACAATGGGATTATAGATCTATTTTAATTATGGGAGATTGGAATGGAGTAATTGATTCTAAATTAGATAAAAAGACTTTGGCGAAGTCAAGGATTAGACTACCACAGACTTTCTTTGATATGAAAGAAGACTTGGAAATAAAAGATATTTGGAGAATACACAATCCAAAAGAACTGGATTATACTTTCTTTTCTGATAGACATAGATCCTTCTCTAGGATTGATTTCATTTTGTTGTCAGATGATTTACTTGTCAGGACAAAAAGAACAAAGATTTTGCCAAGAACTCTGACTGACCATAGCCCAGTGTAGATAGAAATTGAGACAAGTAAGACTGAGAGACGCTCCTGGAGATTAAATGAAAACTTGTTCAGACATGAAAAAAATATAATAGAACTTAAAAAGTATTTGAAAGAGTTTTTTGAAATGAATCTGAATAAAGGCACTCCAATGGAAATTGTGTGGGATGCAAGCAAAGCTTATATGAGAGGGGTGCTTATTTATATGAACTCCAAACATAGATTGATCCGACAAAAGAAAAGACTTGAATTGGAAGCAGAAATAAAGAATAAAGAACAGTTACTTATTAAAAATCCAACAGATGAAAGAATACGTGGTGTCATAAAACTTTTGAAAGATCAATTCCAAATGCTCATGGCGGAACAAGTTGCAACCAATTTACAATATGTGAAGCACAATACATTCTGTAATGCTAATAAACTGGGCAGGTGGTTGGCCTACATACTGAGGAAGAAACAGAGTATACGGACTATTGATAGTATTGATATTGGAGGGAAAGAAATTTTTCAACAGAAATTAATTAAAGAGGCTTTTCTTGACTACTACACTAAATTATATGCTAAAGAGGAGGTGCAGAATGGACTTATAGAAAAATATTTAGATAATAAAAGAGTTACAAAAATTACTGAGCAACAAAAGGAAAGAATGAATTATCCTATAACAGAGGAGGAGATAATAGCAGCAATTAAACAACTAAAAACAGCCAAAGCTCCTGGAACAGATGGTCTGACTGCAGTGTACTATAAAACTTTGCAGGCAGAAATGTTGGAACAACTCAGAGATTTATTTTGTAATATACAACAAGGGGGAAAAATACCCCCATCATGGACAACAGCTTATATTTCTTTGATACCAAAAGAGCAAGCAGGCCCTAAAAAACCGGAGAACTACAGACCAATATCTCTTCTGAATACGGATTACAAAATTTATAATAATAATAATAATAATAATAATAATAATAATAATAATAATAATAATAATAATAATAATAATAATAATTTTATTTCTATACCGCCCTTCTCCCGAAGGACTCAGGGCGGTGTACAGCCTATTTAAAAACACAGACAAAACAACAGTATAAAATTTAAAATAATTAAATAGGGGGCTCAAATTTAAAACCCCAATAAATTTAAATACCCAATTTAAAACTATTGTGTTGATAGTCCGGCTTGGCGGAACAACAGGGTCTTCAATGCGCAGCGAAACACCCGGAGGTCGGAGATCTTACGAATTTCCGGGGGCAGTTCATTCCATAGGGCTGGGGCTCCCACAGAGAAGGCCCTCCCCCTGGGTGTCGACAGCCGACATAACTTGGCTGATGGCACCCTGAGGAGACCCTCTCTGTGGGAACGGACTGGTCGGTGGGAGGCTATTGGTGGCAGAAGACGGTCTCGGAGGTACCCGGGTCCTATGCCATGGAGCGCTTTAAAGGTGGTAACCAACACCTTGAATCGCACCCGGAAGACCACTGGGAGCCAGTGCAGCTCGCGCAGGAGGGGTGTCACATGGGCACAGCGGGACGCGCCCATAACCACCCGCGCGGCCGCATTCTGGACCAGTTGGAGCCTCCGAGCGCTCTTCAAGGGGAGCCCCATGTAGAGAGCATTGCAATAGTCCAACCGGGAGGTGACAAGGGCGTGAGTGACCGTGCGCAAGGCGTCCCGATCCAGAAAGGGCTGCAACTGGCGAATCAGGCGAACCTGATAAAAGGCCCCCCTGGCCACGGCCGTCATGTGCTCTTCTAAAGACAGCCGTGTGTCCAGGAGGACACCCAGATTGCGAGCCCTCTCTGTGGGGGGCAAGGATTCACCCCCAATAGTCAGCGATGGCACCTGCTGACTATATCGGGGCGCCGGAAGCCACAGCCACTCGGTCTTGGAGGGGTTGAGTCTGAGCCTGTTCCTCCCCATCCAGGCCCGCACGGCCTCCAGGCAGTGGGACATCACATCAAGGGCATCGTTGGGGTGGTCTGGGGTGGAGATGTACAGCTGAGTATCATCAGCGTACAGATGGCACTTCACCCCAAAATTATTAGCCAACAGATTGATGCCAGTAATTCAAAAGGTGATTCATGATGATCAAGCGGGATTTATTGAGGGTAGATACATGAAGGACAATGTAAGGCAAGTAATAGATTTATTGGAATATCTTGAGAAGAATAAACAGATCCCTGCAGTGCTGGTTTTCCTGGATGCAGAGAAGGCCTTTGATAGAGTGGATTGGAATTTTCTATTAAAGACTTTAAAAAAGATGGACTTTGGGGACCAATTTATACAGGCGGTTTCAGCAATTTATCAAGAGCAAAAGGCACAGATTATTATCAATGGAAGTTTGACAACAGAGTTTAAAATCGAAAAAGGAACAAGACAGGGATGTCCGTTGTCCCCACTTTTATTTATTTTAACATTAGAAGTCTTGTTAAATACAATACGGGACTCTAATATCTTGAAAGGTATAATGATAAGGCAAGAGGACTACAGAATAAAGGCATTCGCAGATGATCTGGTCGTTACCCTAACACATCCAACGGAATCAATAATCCAGATGAAGGACATTATACAAGACTATGGTAAAGTTTCAGGTTTTAGACTGAACCAGAAAAAAACAAAGATGATAGTCAAAAACATGACTCAAGATCGTAAACATGAGCTTGAAAGAAGGGCAGGTTTTGAGATTGTACCAAAGGTAAAATATCTAGGAGTTCAGGTTGCAGAATCAAACACAAAATTGTTTCAAAATAATTATGAGGTGTTGTGGCGAGAGGTGCAGAAAGATATGGAGACTTGGAAAAAACTGCAGCTGTCTCTACTGGGAAGAATAGCAGCAATTAAGATGAATATTTTGCCAAGATTTCTTTTTTTGTTTCAAATGATTCCGGTGCTTAATAGTGATAAACAATTGAAATTGTGGCAAACTGGAGTGAATAAGTTTGTCTGGAACGAGAAAAAGCTGAGAGTGAAAATGAAAATTATGCAAGATGTTCCAGAAAGGGGAGGTCTTAAACTTCCAAACCTACAGTTATATTATGATGCAGCAGCTTTGACTTTAACAAGTGATTGGTTTGGAGGAAAAAAGACTGGAATATTGAACGCAGAAAGTTTTGATTTGGAATTTGGATGGCATGCTTACCTATTTTATGACAACAAAGTGGATAAAGTATTTAAAAGCCATATACTTAGAGATTCTCTGTTGAGAGTTTGGAAGAAGCACCGAAACAATTGGGATTATAAAATACCGCTATGGTTGGATCTTGGTCATACTTTGTGGAATACAAATATAATGTCACTCGGGGGGTTTTTATACAAAGAGGTTCTTTTTGCAGATGCGGGCAGATGGCAGCTGAAGACATTACAGACATTGTTGGCTGAAGGGAACCTCCTGCTGAAGAAGGAAACCCAATAGCATTTTGTAGGTGACCACTACACAGGATGTGCACCAATCCTTCTGTCCAATTGCTTCAGAAACAATCCATAGACCTTCTGTCAGGGTTCCAATGGATGCCCTAATTGAATCATGAGTCTCGAGCCAAGCTTCAAAAGAAACCCAGTTATTTATTAGGAGCTTCATGTCAGCACGTTCCCAAGTAAAGCCAGCTCTGACCCTATGTAATTTACGCTCCAATTATGACCCTGTTTCCTCCCTCCCCCCAGGGTGTGATATCAATCACATTCACCAATGGAGCAATTTTGCGGGGTGTAGAGATCACTCCCCCTTGGCATCTTCAGGTAACTCTGGGATACAGCCTTGGGAGAGATAAGTGTGGAATGTGCATCTGTCTTTGGCTGCTGTGCCATTTCGCAGGTTTCCCATCCCCCCTGGCCTATAGCAACATGAAAGCAGGCCAGTGATGATTTGCGAGTTGACTCCTTCCCTATTTAAACAAAAGCCTTATTTTTATTTAATCCCATTTCTTTTTCTATATGAACATTCTTGTGTTCATATGAATTAAGACACAGACAAATTTATAATTCACATTTAACCTATATATGTAGTCAGAGCTTACCATCACATACTGAATTTATTTCAATAAATCAATTTGTACTATTATTTATTTATTTATTTAAATATATGTATGTTAAGGTACCCATGTATAATTGACTTCAGAAGGAAAAACAGTTCTGCCCTATCCAAATATAAGGGACAGGGTAAATATTGCAACATAGCAAGTCAAATATAGCTGCACATTGTTCTCTATCTTAATTGTGCAAGTCTCCAAAATCTACATATAAAGGATATGAAGCAAATGGAAAGAGTTGTCAAAATTTCCTTTTCATGAGCTGATGTTTATTGTTCAGTTCAGGTCTCATCACAATGATAAAACACTTGGGGGAAAAGATACACATCAATAATCCAGCACTGGAGGAGATCATGGAGAAGATCTCCACAGCCAGCATATACTTTCCCTTTGTGCTTAGATAGGTTGGAATAAAGCACAGCCAAACACTGCAGAAAACCAACATGCTAAAAGTGATGAATTTGGCTTCATTGAAGCTGTCAGGTAACTTCCTAGCTAGAAAAGCAGCAGAGAAGCTAAGCAGAGCAAGAAAACCCATAAAGCCCAAAACACAGTAGAACATGACCGAGTCTTCATTGCACTCCAGAATGACTTCTTCAGACATTGACTTCATATCAAAATCTGGATATGGTGGAGATGTTATCAGCCATGCAGCACAAAAAGATATTTGAACAAGGGAGCAGGATAGAAGAATGAAACTGACCATCCTTCCCCCAACCCATTTCCTCAATTTGGAACCAGGTTTGGTGGCCATGAATGCTAGAACCACAACAAAGGTTTTGGCCAAGACACAAGAAACTGCCACAGAAAAGATGAGGCCAAAAGCTGGTTGTCGAAGGAGACATACAATCTTATCGGGTCTTCCAATAAATAGAAATACACAAAGGAAAGAGAGCAGGAGGGAAATTAAGAGTGTATAAGTGAGATTCCTGTTGTTGGCTTTGACAATAGGGGTGCCTTTATGTTTTACAAAGATTGTGATTACCAAAGTTGTCTTTAATAAAAAATAAAGAGAAAGAATAGTCAGACTGATCCCCAAGGGTTCTTCATAGGACAAAAAGGTGATTCGCTTTGGAATGCACGTATTTTGATGGAGGTTCGGATAACAATCCTCTGGACATGGAGAGCAGTCATCCATGTCTAAAAAAGAACACAGTTGAATTTATTTGGTGCATTATAGACAATGTTCTACCCTTATTGCTTAGTCCCATTATATTTGAAAATTTCCTACCTTTCTCCTTTGATATTTTCCCCTCTGGACATAGATGGCAATCATAGCAACAAAACAACTTCCCTTCTTTCTTGGCCTTACTGTGTCCTGTCTCACAAGGATCATTACACAAAGATAAAGGTAATGCCTAACAATGAATGAAGAAGAATTTTTAAGATACAGAGAGGAAAGGAAGTGCTTGGAGAGATACTTTTAATGTAGAATCAGCAGAAAAAAATAGATTAATAAACAGAAGTGATATGATAACAGCATTTGGTCTGAAATAATGATTCATTAAACATCTACATTTATTGGTATCTATGGCTTTTTTTAACCATCATCATCATTCTCCAAAGATAATTTCTGTGCTAGTTAGTTAACGATGGTTTTCTCAGCCTCTGAATTTTGAAATCTCCAGACTGATGAAATCTAGTACATTGGCTTGCAGCTTTTACTTCAAAACCATGAAAAACATTGTCCATAATTAACAGAGGGCCAAAGTAAAGAGTACATTCTATACCAACTACACATAAATTTTCCTTCCTAAGGACATTTGTACTTAGTCCAGTCAGAGATGATGCTCTGGGACTTTCTTTTTTTTTTATTGCAAAAGTTTTATAATTACATTTTCACCCCATTTTCCCCCCAACCCACCCCAAACTCCCCAACCTAACCCTCCCAAACCCCCCTAACCCTCCCTCCTGACTTCCACAGAATATAATCCCATCAAAATCCCCTTTTTATAAAACCTGAACCCCTCAAACCCCCATATAATTTTTCATCTTCACAAAATTCAAATATTTCTATTTTTATATAAAACTTTCAATGAAAAGCTATTTGATACTTCCTAGTTTGATATTTGTTCTGCACATAATCTATCCATTTTTTCCATTCCCATTCATAAATCTCTTGTGAGCGATCTTTTAGATATGCTGAAATCTTCACCATCTCTGCAAAGCTGGCCATCTTCAAAGTCCATTCTTCAATAGTGGGCAAAGCTTCATTTTTCCAGTATTTACCTATCAATAATCTCGCTGCTGTTATCATATACAATATCAATTTAGTTTCATCCAATGTAAAACCCTTTACTATACCCAGTAAAAACAATTGTGGAGAAAATTGAATTTTTTTCTTCAAAACATTCTGCATAACCCACCAGATTTTTATCCAAAAAGCCTTAACTTTCTTACAGGTCCACCAAACATGATAATATGTGGCATCTAAACAGTCACATCTCCAACATTTTGGCTGAACATTAGGGTACATACACGACAATTTCTTGGGATCTAAATGCCATCTATAAAACATTTTATAAAAATTTTCCCTCAAATTCTGCGATTGTGTAAATTTAACATTCTGAACCCATATTTTTTCCCATGTTTCCAACATCACTGGTTCTGCAAAATTTTGTGCCCACTTAATCATACAATCTTTAACCAATTCAGTTTCTGAATCCCTTTCTAACAAAACATTGTATAGCCTTTTAATATGCATTGGACCTTTCTCTTTTATATGTCTAACCAATTCTTCCTCATGCAACATAATACCAGTTTTTTGGTCCTCTTTCCATCTCAGTTGAAGTTGATTATACTGTAACCAAGTTAAATTAATCCCTTCGTCCAACAGTGTCTCTAATGTCTTCAGTTGCCATCTGCCCGCATCTGTAAAAAGAACTTCTTTATATAACCCCCCCCCCCCCCGAGTGACATTATATTTGTATTCCACATGATATGACCAAGATCCAGCCCTAGCGGTATTTTATAATCCCATTTGAATCGGTGCTTCTTCCAAACTCTCATCAAGGAATCTCTAAGTATATGGCTTTTGAATACTTTATCCACTTTATCTTCATAAAATGCCATCCAAATTCAAGATCAAAACTTTCTATATTCAATATTCCAGTCTTTTTCCTTCCAAACCTTTTTGTTTTAACAAGTAAATCATTTGATAATAAAATAAAATCAATCCTAGAAAAAGATCTATGTCTATCAGAGAAAAAAGTATAGTCCAAGTCTTTTGGGTTATGTATTCTCCATACGTCTTTTAATTCCAAATCTTCTTTCATATCAAAAAAGGTTTGTGGTAGTCTAATCCTTGACTTCGCCAGACTCTTTTTATCTAATTTAGAATCAATTACTCCATTCCAATCTCCCATAATCAAAATAGATTTGTAATCCCATTGCAATATTTTGGTGTGCAAAATTTTATAAAAATGATTCTGTTGTTGATTAGGAGCATAAATTCCAATCACAAGAATTTGACCATATACAGTGTGCAGTTCAATTGCTATAAACCTGCCACCTTCATCTGCTTCTATAATTTTAGCTGACAGTCTTTTATTTATGTAAATAACCACACCATTCTTTTTTTCTGAATTTGAAGCTATAAAATGTATTCCTAATTTTGAATTTATCAAATATTTTTGATCTTGTGTTCTGACATGAGTTTCTTGTAAGCAAATTATATCATTATTAAATTGTCTCAAATATGTAAATATCTTCTTCCTTTTCTGTGGTGAGTTCAATCCATTCACATTCTAAGATAAAAACTTAACCGTCATGTATACTTTTTTGAAGCGACAAGCAGAATTGCCGGATATCTTCCGAGATCTTCGGCTTTGCTCCCCACATGGCTTCACTTTCTTGTGTAGTACTCTTGACTCATTTTTTGTATTGTTGTGCCTTAGCTCTTTCCTGTAATTGTTTTTCTTTGAGTTGTTTAGAAACTGCTCGAGTTATACACTGGTCTTTGGCTTCAGCCATTCGAGCTAGGTCCAAAGCCATATCTCTTGTAGTCAAAATTGGAGAAGATTCTAACAGGGGCTCCTCCAGAAAACCTCCTGTAGCACCCTGCATTTCCACTGGCTCTGATTCAACCTGCTTAGGCTGCTCTTCCAGCTCTTGCTGAGGTTGTTTCTCCTTATCACTCTCCTTTATCTCCAACACAGTAGATGTACGTGGGGATGGTGATCTCTCTTTAAAAACAGTGTAATAGAAATGTTCCGCCTTTTCAACAGTATTCAATCGATATCTTTCTCCATTGTACTTCAAAATTATACCAGTTGGAGCATCCTACCAAAATGGAATCTGTAATTTTTTTAATTCATTTACTAAAAAACCAAAATCTTTTCTATCTTTCAACATCTTTGGCGGTAGTTCTTTATAATTTCCAATTTGAGCTCCCTCCACTTGCACAGAAGAAAGAAAAGATTTTTGCAAGGTATCATTTCTGATTCTTCTATCTGTAAAATATATCACCACATCTCTAGGCAGTTGTCTTTGTCTGGCCACCCACAAGTTCACTCTGTAAATTTTGTCTATTTTGTAAAAAATCTCTTCAGAATTAATTTTTAACAACACAGCCAAAGCATCAGCACAAATCTGTCTCAAGTCTTGTCGATCATTCTCCTTAATACCTCTAATTCTTATAGCGAATTCCATAGACCGGAATTGCATCATCGTAATTTCGTTTTCAACTCTCTGCATTTTATTATCCACATCAAAAATTTTGAAATCAGTATCCTTTATTTTGACATTCACTTCTGATTTAAGTTCTTCCAATTTAGAGTCCACTTTAATAATAATTTCTGACAAGCCAGACACCACATTCAATAATTTATCAGTCACCTTGCCATAATTCTTTTGCACCAGCTTTTTCATTTCAATAATTTCCTGCTTGATTTCCTTTTGAGATTTTTGGAATTTATCATCCATTTCCTGTTGAGATTTTTGAAAATTATCATCCAGAGCCTGAGTAATAAATTCTTTTAAACTTTCAAAATCAAAATTTTTTTTCTGACTCTGCTGAGCAGAAGGAAACTGCTGTTCAGACTTGTGTGTGGGGGATCCCCCCCCGCTGCCTTGCCTTCCTGTTTTTTAGAAGCCATTCTGCCACGTAGATTAGATTTTCTGAAAAAGAAGATCCTTTTTCCTTTTCCAGCACCACAAAGTCCTCTAAAAAAATCCCCCAGGTTTAGTCAAATTGGAAATAGAATTAAACTGAAGCGAGCTCAGGCTTATTTTAAAAAGAATTTTTTCTCCCTCTTCTCCTGTTTCTGCTTGTTACAAGCAGTGCAACTTTGTAACTGTTGGAATAGCTTTACAAGACCACTCTCACTCTCAGCTTGTTAACACTGGAGCCGGGCACCATTTTTTCAAGCCGCTTTCACTTGCTCTGATTTTTGCTTAGATCAGAAAGTCACAGAAAAAATAATACTTGCAGTTTCTTGGTTTAAAGGTTCAGGTTGTTTTTTCCACTGATTAATGAAGTTAATTTCAATCAATTTGGATGTTTGCTGCAGCTGGCTTGCTCTGCAGCAGGCAGAGTCGTCCCACGCCATCCGGAGTCTCAGCAAGTTGAAAGGGAGCCGCGCCTGTTTCCTCCCCAGTAGCGATCTTCTGGGGGCTCACAGGGGCTTGACCTGTGCCTTGCTTACTCTTCTCCTTCAAATCCTTCAGATTCTGGAGTTTTCAAGCCGCTTCTCGAAGTTGAAGCGGCTCTACAGACAGCGGGGCTGGCGGTCCTTAGAAAGGGACCGTCTTTCACCGGAGGCAAGCAAACCAGAAGTCCGATGCTCTGGGACTTTCATCAATAAATGTATTTTTATGCTACATAAATGAAGGCAAATCGGTTTAGATTCAAATAGCTAACCTGATTAAAGCCTACTGGCCACATGATGGAATCTATAGAAATATTGAAGAACTTGTCTGCTGGAGCTGTGGGATCCACCGTCCCAACTTTGACCCTTGCAAAGGACTGGTTTGGGAATGTGACCCAGTTGATAATATCAAATCCACCAATGAATTCTCCGTTTTTATCAAAGGAGATCTTTTCACCAACACTATTGTTGAATCTGATTCTTCTCAGAATAGAATGAACCTGAAATATAGAGACAATCAGAGGAGAAAAAGACAAGAGGGGGAAGAAAACTTTTTTTTTGTTCAAAATACATATCTGGATGTTTCTTTAAAGAAAGAAAATATAAGCATTAGTTTTTATTTTAATTGAAGGCCAGTATTAAACAAATAACATAACAATCATTCCAAAATAAGGGTAGATCAGGGGTGGGTTCTAAATATTTTTTTACTACCGGTTCTGTGGGTGTGGCTTATTTTGTGGGTGTGGCTTGGAGGTCATGTGACTGGGTGGGCATGGCTAGCTGGTCATGTGACCGGGTGGCCATGGCTATGTGTATAGGGACTACTCAGAGGGCTGAAAAAAGTCATTTCTGAAAGGTCCTCACACTTTTGACTGGTCCTTACACTTATGACCATCCTCACATTTATGCCTGTGCAGCATTCTTAACAACCATGTCACTCATTTCACAACTGTTTCTCTTCACTATGGTGACATGATAGGGCAAAAAACGTAAAATGTGAGGAGAGTCATAAGTTCGAGGACTGGTCAAAAGTGCAAGGACCAGTCAAAAATAACTTTTTCAGCCCTCTGAGTAGTCCATATGCACAAAAGGATTCAATTATTTCTTCAAAGTGCTGATGATTGCACCCTGGCTGAAAGAACTCCAACAGGGGAGTATTTCCTCCCAACAGCGGTGTAAAAAGTTTAAAACAGCCCTTCTCCTTTAAGAAAGTCAAGCAAAAAAATAGCCTCCGGAACAGGAAGTGACAGTAAGTCTAGGCATACTGCCAGAGAGGCAGTTTCGGTAATAAAGATTAGGCTAGGAAACAACACCAAATGTTGTAATTAATCCTTACAGGATTAACCCTGTAAAGTGGGAAAAAACAAAAGGAGATTTATTTTAACAACTGGTTCTCCGAACTGCTTAACTATTTAACTACTTAATAACTGGTTCTACCAAAGTAGAATCCCACCACTGGGTCTACCCATTTATTTTTGCAGGCACTGGTCTACTCATTTGTTTTCTTTTAACTCTGATCAACTGTAGGGCGGCCCTTTAACTATTTAACAACCGGTTCTACTGAACTAGAATCCCACCACTGGGTCTACCCATTTATTTTTGTAGGCACCGGCCTACTCATTTGTTTTCTTTTAACACTGATCAGCTGTAGGGCGGCCCTTTGAAGCCCCGCGGCAAGAGTTTAAACAGTTTTTTTTCCCTCTAGCCATCAGCTGGGACTCAGGAAACAGCAATAGATTGGGGGTGGGGCCAAATAAAAGGTAAGAATAACTGGGGGGTGGGGGAGAGCAGGGGGCAGAACCGGTTCAGTGACATCGTATCGTCACTGCTACCGGCTCGGCCGAACCGGGCTGAACTGGGAGGAACCCACCACTGGGGTAGATGTAAAATATGACATTACTGAAATAAAATTAATATAGAATTTCAATAAATAAACCCAGTGGAAAAAAAATAAATTAGGTAGTTTAATTTCTAAAGCTACTTATCCATATGACTTCGGATAAATATATAAGAAATGCTAAGATGTATGAAGGCTATAAAATTTAATACTATTCTTACTTAAAAAGAGTATTATACTTGCAGTAGCCATGCTAAAGTATGATTTGAATTATTGCAGCTACAATCTGACAAACTAGAAGATAATAAAAATACTTTAAAAACAATCCAACAAACCTCAATATAATAAAAAAATATTTAAAATATGTAATTGAAAATATATATACACATTCACACACTCAAGTATACTTTTTAGTTACATTATATTTTTATCTTGTTATTGATTCATATATTAGAATAAAGGTAAAGGTTAAAGGTAAAGGTTCCCTCTCGCACATAGGTGCTAGTCGTTCCTGACACTAAGGGGCGGTGCTCATCTCCGTTTCAAAGCCAAAGAGCCAGCCCTGTCAGAAGACGTCTCCATGGTCATGTGGCCAGCATGACTAAATGCTGTTACCTTCCCACCAAAGGTGGTCCCTATTTTTCTATTTGCATTTTTTACATGCTTCCGAGCTGCTAGGTTGGCAGAAGCTGGGACAAATAACAGGAGCTCATCCCCTTATGTGGCACTAGGGTTTCGAACCGTTGAACTGCCAACCTTTCGATCGACAAGCTCAGTGTCTTAGCCACTGAACCACCATGTCCCTTATATTAGAATATATTATCTTATACTCAAAAGGAAAAAATAAAAGTGTCTCTGAGGATTTTACTTTGCTAGTTATTGCCAGGGGTGGTGCTCATCTCCATTTCAAGGGCCATTGAGCCATCATTGTTCTATGACAGTTTACGCCAACCTATGACTAGCATGATATCATGGAGCAATGTAACCTTCTCGCCAAAGGGATACCTATTTATCTATTTACAATTGATCCCTTCAAATTGCTAGGGCAGTTTGGTGGGAGCTAGGACGAGAACAGGACCTCACCCCATCGTTCAATGGGCTGTCAGCTTTCCAATCAATAAGCCCAGCTTCTTAACTGCTGAGCCATCGTGTCCCCCTTTATATTCAAAAGTGAGAGGAAAATGATCACAAGAAGTATCAATTTATGATAGCCTGGATGGGGTTCAGGATCATTGCACTTAAAGGAATCATATGCGTTCAGTCATCATTTACCTAAGGAACGGGCCTACAATATGTGAGATGCCCATTCCTGGCCATTGAGCAAAAAGCTAAGGA
Organism: Arizona elegans; assembly: GCA_022577455.1. Classification (NCBI taxonomy): domain Eukaryota; kingdom Metazoa; phylum Chordata; class Lepidosauria; order Squamata; family Colubridae; genus Arizona; species Arizona elegans. The sequence continues at coordinate 3,151,748 of JAKOOJ010000021.1, read as the reverse complement.
AATCGGCCTTTCCCCACCCCCCACTAATGAGTTGTGAATAGGAAAGTATCTATATCTTTATATTTTTTAGGAAACTGTATTCTACCTAAGAAGTCATGTCTGAGGAGAAGAGTTAGGAATGTGAATTGAGGACCAAAGGCAATGCCCTTTCCTTTACTGGATGTGTTCAAAGAGAAGTAGGGTCAACATTGTCTGAGATGCTGAAGTTTGTAATCCTGCACTAAGCACAGGCTGGATTCGTTGGCTTAAATGTGCATTTTTCAAGCTATGATTCTTCCATCCCACGAAAGTACATACTGTATGTCTCACAAAAATTAGGGTCAAAATAACATCCTTCTTGGTCCTCTTTATTCAGCCCCTGAAAAGCAACTTGGTTTGAGTACAGGCAGTCTTCTATTTACAACAATTCATTTAGTGACCATTTGAAGTTACAACAGCACTGAAAAAAGTGACTATTAACCATTTTTCACACTTACCACCGTTGCAGCATCTCCATGGTCACGTGATCAAAATTCAGATGCTTGGCAACCGACTCATATTTATGATGGTTGCAGTGTCCCAGGGGCATGTGGTCACTTTTTGTGACTTTTTGACAAGAAAAGTTAATGGGGAAGTCAGAATGGCTTAACAACCATGTTACATGTTAACAATTGCTATCAACCTGCCTTCCATTGAGGACCTAAATACTGCATGAATCAAAAAGAGGGCTGTGAAAATATTTACAGACCCCTTGCATTCTGGACATAAATTGTTTCAATTTCTACCCTCAAAACGAAGCTATAGGGCACTGCACACCAAGACAGCTAGATACAAGAACAATTTTTTTCCCAAATGCCATAATTCTGCTAAATAAATAATTCCTTCAACACTGTCAAACTATTCACATTAGACTGCATTACTATTGCTATTGGTCTTCTCATTGTTCCTGTCGCCCATCTCCTCCCACTTGTGACTACATGACTGTAACTTTGTTGCTTGTATCCTTGCGATTTATATTAATATTGATGGCTCCCTAGTATGATTTGATTGCTTATTGTACTGTATGACTGTCACTGGATTTTGTGCCTTATGATTCTTGAAGAGTGTATCTTGTCTTTTTATGTACACTGAGAGCATATGCACCAAAGACAAATTCCTTGTGTGTCCAATCACACTTGGCCAATAAAGAATTCTATTCTATTCTATTCTATTCTATTCTATTCTATTCTATTCTATTCTATTCTATTCTATTCTATTCTATTCTATTCTAACAACTGCACTGAATCACTTAACAACTGTGGAAAGAATGATTGTAAAATGAAGCATAACTCACAACTGTCTTGCTTAGCAACAGAAATTTTGGGCTCAATAGTGGTCATAAGTGGGGGACTACCTGTACTATGGGTGAGATATAAGGATAAAGGATGAAAGAACATGAAGATAGCCACTCCATAGAGAATACTGTAGATATAGATAGGAGAGTGTTTATTCGGGGATGAAATTGTGTATAAGTGTAAGATAATAGAGAAAGCAACTTGGAAGAATCACCATGTAGAATTCTTGGTTTGGGGCTTGCCAGGCAGACAATTTCATGGACAGAAGTATAGTCTAAGAGATGCAGTTGAAATTTTGTTGAATTCCATTTAAAATTTTAGTACAAGCAAATAAATATTTCAATTGGTTAATCCTTTTGTAAACCCTTACTTTTTCACCTAATGGCCACAGCCCAGAAGAATATTATTCATTAGAGCTTATAGAGCAACATTGGAACTACAGATATAGTGGTTTCTACATTACTCTACTTACAGACTTACCTGCCACAACACTTGATTGTGAAGATGTTTCCTTCCTTCTTTCACTATTGTTGTTTCCCTGGATTTGGACATATATAGAGATTGTAAAGCATGTGCCACAGCATAGACCGCATTGTAAATATTGTAACTCTGTCCACTCATGTGTGTTTCAAACACAGATGTGGGAAGGGTCTCAAGCCTCTCCAGTCCAGTACATTTTTTCTCAGATGTCTCAGTTTTTGAGCTTGAAAAGAAGCAATTGAATGCCTGTTCCCAGAAATCGTTCCGAAAATGATCTTGAGGGTTGTTGTTTAGATTTAGGTTTTGAAGAAATTTCTGGAAGTCTTGGACCTCCTTTGTGTGAACTGCAAAGGATAAAGCACCATGTAGGAAATGGATATTCCAAGATTTATGAATGGCAACTGAGGTGTAATCTGTCTGAGCGGTTATAAGCCAAATTTTTTTCTTCCTTGGTATATCCTCCACTTCTGAAAACTGGAGGAAAGTTCTCAGACCTGCTAAGGACTGAGTTTCACCATATAAGATTATCACATTGGCTGTACTGTTCATGAGAACATGATACATATGTAGTCCTTCATCTATGGTATCAGTAAAATCACTGTAAAATGCTACATTTGGGAACTCTGCTATGAATTCAATGCAAATGCCATGCTTGGAAAATGTGGGGAGCACCTCCTGGACAAATTTCTCTCCTTTCTCATCCTTCATTACAAGAATTCCAATCCAGATCCATCTAAAGTATAGCAATAGCTGGAGGAGGCCCTTATGTTGGTGGGATTCATCGGGAAACATTTGTTGGAAGAAAATTGCTTGAATCTCTTTATCCATGACTGGAGAAGAGCCATAGGTCAACTACAGAAAGATAAACATGCAATTGCAAAGGTCTATGTGAGCCTCTGAAGCTATGTACATTCGAGTCTTTCAGTGCCCTTGTTCTTACCAAGCAAAACATTGTGCAACTAAATTGTATGTATTTAGGAATATCAACCAAGATGTCACAAAGATATTTTTCTGGGAATAAATCTCATTATGAATAATTCAAATTTGAAACTTAATTCTGTGTTTGAAATTGGGATTTGTTGTTCTGTGCCAAACATCTCCATTATCTGTTCAGAGTACAATTATTCATGCTGCTATGCTGATCCTAGCAAGTGTGGGAAGACACACACACACACACTCTCTCTCTCTCTCTCCAGAAGAATGAAATATTTTGAGAAATATTTTAAAAAAAGGCTGGAGAAATGGGGAAAAAAATCTTTTTTTTCCCTCCAATTTTTATTTATAAGTACAAACTAAACAGAACAATGAAACGTACAAAACATAAAAACATATAAATATCCATTTCAATACATGTCCAGTTTGTTGCAACTATAATATACATTTCTCTTTGTATTTTGACTCTTCCTTATTTGGTTATTCCCTTTTGGCTATCTAATATTGATCTTTGTTGACCTATGTCTGTCCTTTGTTTGCATCATATTATATTTGGTCATTTTATTTACTTCCTATTGCTTCATCTCTTTCCTATCTTTCAACCAACTATACCACTTTTTCCATACTAAGTAAAAGTCATGTTCTTCCCTATTTTGTAATTCCTTTGTTAGTCTATCTAATTCCGCACATTTCATAATTTTATTTATTACTCTATCTGGTGTTGGTATATCACTACTCTTCCAATGTTGCACGTATATAGTCAAGAAGGGTTGAGAGGTTTAGCTCAGAGAAGCACCTAGGATTTGCATTTCCCCTTTGCCTATAGAACCAGCCATGACCCCATAGGAATCTGACAACAGCCAATAGAATATTAAAGGACATGTTCTTGCACAGGAACAGGAAGCTCAAATACAAAGCCCAAAGAAGGTATAAAACCCATCCATTCTCAACTCCATTTTGTCAGCTGTCCCTGAATCACATGTGGTTGGTGATTCTGCTTCATCAATAAAGGGAACCTTTCTTTCCAATCAGCCTCCAGCCTCCATTTTATTTCAAGTACCTTTCTTCCGGATTGGAACTGAACCAGATGGATTTTTCTGCCAACACAAGCAAAAAATAATAGCTAGGAATCTGAAAGGTCTATCCTTTTTAGAAAGAGAAAATACAAACATCTGGGAAGGTACAGCAAAATAATAAGGTATATCTTCAGCTCATCTTTACCTGAGGAAATTTGTAGATGCACAATATAGCTGCCATGTGAAGAGAGATGTCAGGTGCCCCAATGACAGCAGCCAAAGTATTTGTGATCCCACACTTGTAGTTAGGGATGAATTTTCCCTGAGTGAAAGGCAGAAGCATTGAGGCAAAGTAAGTCAAGCTTGGACTAAAATTGCTATTAAAGATTTGGAAGCCCAGTGTGACATTGGGTAGAATCTGAGGATTTTCATTGATTTCTTTTAGAGTAAAAACTAAGGCCAGGATATGTTGGTAATTCTGAAAAACTACTCTGTAAAATATAAATAAAGACAAAATGCATAAGAAAATGTTTGCTTCATCTTATGATACTTCCAACCGTTCAGTACGACACATTGTGGAATGAGTTTTAGTGTTTTATCTTTGCTATTCAACTCAGAACCTGGAAAATGCAAAGCATTATACTAGTACATATATACCTCTATAGGAACTGAAGTAATTTTAAAGATAAACATAGGCTGAAATTGGAAGCACTGTTTCTGTAAAGGTGAGAAATGTATCCAACCTAATGTTTAATGTTTTATATCAAGAAGGAAATTGCAGATATATCAAATAAAAAAAGTTATTATGGGAAATATTTCCCCCCATCTTATTGGTAGTTGCACCTTCATAAATTTAAGTATACATTCTCTCTACTTATAGATATTAAGATGTGATTTGTTATAAAAGGAGAATTGGCCCCTTTTTACTTTATGTAGAAACTAAGGTAAAATATAACCATTTAAAATACACCTAGATATTCTATTTACAATGTTTCTTACTGGAGGTATTGTCAGTAGAGGAAAACATTTCAAGCATGTCCAGAGCATGACAATAAATTGATTATGTACTTACATAACTCCATCTTGAAATCCCTGAAAAGGATGCTGACTGAAATCAATGGGATTAGAAGATGCAAAGAAGGCAGAAATAATGCCAGCAATATTAATATCTCCAAGCTGATGATATGTGTGATGAATAGGAAGAGGCTCATCAAAATCACAGTGAGGACTTGGATCCTTGCACACCACTTCAGACAATACTATTAATACTAACTCCATGAATGCTAAGATCTTCCATGAGTGTCTTCTTTCTGTGTACAAAGGCTTCTGTCTGCAAAAAGATCTTTGAAGTAGATCAAACTGACTTCTCTCCTTGAGATATTTTTCAGACAAAACTAGCGAATGTAACATACTATCAAATCAACTCACAGACTTTGGGGCTCCGAGCAGTGGGTTGGAATGGGGACAATAAATAGCATCCTTCAAGGCTGGTTCCTAGTTTTTCCATGGGGTCCCATAGGAAGGGACAAAATGTCAAATTCCATAATGATAATGAGACAGTCACACACGTGAATATCTTCAAAACATGCAAAGCCTCCAGAGGAGGGACTGATGAGTCACCAGAGAAAAATAAAAGCATTAGCTCCATAAAGCAAAATACCAATGTAAATATATGTGTATAGGCATTGATAGAGATACATTCTGCTTTGTTATATTCTGTTCTTTATTCTATTTTTACATTACACTACACTACACTAAAATATCTTTCTATCTATTCGCTACTCTCCATTCCATTCAATTCAATTCCAATTGAGGTAGTCCTCAAGATACGACCCTAATGAAACCTGCCCATTGCAGTCACATGTTGCAGCAGTCATTAGATGAAACATGTCACCTAATAACCCCATTCCTGCTCTCCCCAATAAAATGTAAACAAATGTATGGGTTAAGTGGAGCGGGGGGGGTTGCCTATGTGTGTGGGGAGGCTGTTGGATGTCTATTACAGATCCAGACCTGCCTGCCGCAGCCTTCCTATGGCCTCCCTTACACCCAAGATGCCCCATACTTCCCACGTCTTGGGTATCAATAGGCCTTTTCCCAATCCCATTGTGTCCTCTCAGGCCTTATTAGGCCTGATTCCTATACCCCACCAGACTAAACATATCCTCCTATTTTGAAGAGATCTGAGGCCTTCCAGAGTTCTGGAATGACTTTTTTTTGCAGGGCTGTATGGTTCTGAAAGTAGCCACCCAAGATCAATGCCACACAGCCCATGGACTGTTGAGATAAAATACCAGAGTGTTTTAATCTGGTATAAACATCATCAATATAACATGTTCTATTTAAACTAGATGTCCCATAATGCAATGTTCCACTCCCCCCTCCCACCTGATATAAAAGTTACTCACCTTCTCTTTTCCCTCACTCTCGTCTGTGTTTCAGTGAAGTAATGTACTGAGATAGAATATTTAAGGATTGACTTATTAGTTTAGATATAAAAAAAACATATATATACTCATTCTAATCATATGGAGTTGTTTGGCTTGATCATTTTTAATATAACAATTTGGTAGCAAGAGGATGGTTAGCCAAACTTAACTCACTAAAAAAAAAAAAAGATGTCAGAATCAGAAAAAAGAAGAATTAACACGAGAGCCTTCACCCACAAAATAGCGGCTCAAATGACTCCCGTAAAGACAATAACAGGAGCTGTTCCAGATGAAGAAAATATAAATACATCCACTTAAGAAATTGAGAAACAAGATGAAACACCTTTTAAAGGTAACGATATAGATTCTACTATAACTAAAATAATTAATATATCTAAAAGAAGTAAAAATTCAAAAGCGGAAATAAAATTGCTTTTAGAAGATTATATCAAAGCTAATGATGCTGACCCAACGAGCCCCTCAGGAGACAATTTGATGTTGTCGGAACATGATACCGAAGCTAAGGCGCCATTTTCAGAGCAACAGATTTTTCAAACTCAATCAATCAAAATGGCCGCCCAATGACCAATAACAACGAATGCATCTCAAACAACCCAAATGCACTACAGAAGTTTAATACAGACAACCGAACTCCCAAAAATCAAAGACAAATCTTACCTTCAGATACAGAAATTGCGAAGGCAATAGAGACTTTAGAAGCCGCATTTGGCAGCATTTTAAACCTCCCGATCTTTAAAAACACTGAAGCAGATTACTATTCAGGTACCTCACTAACAACAGCTCAGAAGACAGAAGAAGCAGCCAGGTTTTTAAAGAAAACTCAGGCAGAAACGTCTTCGAAAAGCAACATTGTAAACAACAACCCAGCTTCAACTGAGGTTCTCGGGATGAATACAATGTTTACTGAAGATATCTCTCAGTTTTATCACATTTTTTCAACAAAACCTCAAGCAATGACTGCAACTACTTCAGGAAATCAAACCATTCATGGAAGCATACCTAACAATACTGTACCCATGATGTCATCCAATCTACAACATCAACAGGGTGATTATTATATGCAAGGATTCTACCCTGCTAAACAAAGTCAATCTTCAGGCAACAATCCTTTTCTACTGAATTTGAAAGGTGAGACTCCAAATGTTCAACAATCTTTTGAAATGCTACATCTGACAGCAACCACACAGAGAGCATCTTCAATCAGCGATCAACACAAGATAAATCATTGTTTACTTCAACAAAATTCAATCACCTGTCAAGAAAGACCAACAGAATTTTCAAATCTTACTACATGCATACCCATACCCTTCTGTCAATATTCTCACGTTCAGGGTCACCTTCAACAACAATTTGTGAATAACAGTGGTACACAACCTAACATTCTGCCAAACGGTTTCCCTAAATTATGCGCCACAGGTAATAATTTAATAGAATGGGCCCAACAATTTCAAATCGCTTTAATGAGAGAAAACACACTTTTCCTCATATTGAGTCCACCCGAAAAACCGTGGTCATTAGAAGTGGATTGCGCCCACCATAAAGTATTCTGTTTATTGCTAAGCTCACTTGAACCAGCTATTTACTACATTATACCCAATGGTTCTACAATATTCGAAATATGGAAAAAAAACTGTATTTTTTTCCACAGCAAAAACAGAAGTACTACATCTAGAATTTCTAGAGAATTTCACTCTGCCAGATTAAAGCCAGCTATGAGCATGAGTGAACATTTGCTTAAATTAAATGCTATGAGATCTCAATTATTACAAAGGGGAGAAATTATATCTGAAGAGAATTTTATTAGTATTATTATCAATTCACTCAATTCATCCTGGGACAACTTTCTTAATCAGTTAGATAATCCAGAATACGGAAATTTATCTCTTGAAAGTCTATCTGGAAGATTAATAGCTGAGGATAACCTCAGAAGGGATAGAGCATTGATGCGTAGGGAAAACAGAAATACAAGGAAGGTGGATTTTGATGAGCAAGTAAATGTCCTACAAGGGTGCTATACATGTGGTTCAAAGGATCTGTCACGAGTGTTTCCAGGATTGCTGTGGCTACTTGCCTACTCACAAACAGTATGGTTTCAATCAAGCCATCTCCTGTTTGTAATTACCTGCAAGCCTTCCCCGCCCTAGTTAATTGCAGGTTAACTCCCTATATAAGCAAGGACCTTTTCACTTGCTACCCAGGCCTAGACTCCTGGTTTAGGCCTAAATGCACAGCTCCTGCAAGAAGCTCAGTGCAACGCCGCAGATGGGAGAAGAATGCAGATAAGGACTCCAGATGCCATTGCAGAGAAACTCCCATGGATGCTTGCCTTTTGTTGTTTTGTAGCACGCAAGCTATTATCGGGACTGCTGTTGCTGGACTTCCTCTATCCCACAAGCTTCAAGCAATGTTTGCTGTTTGAACTGTTTTTACTTCAGGTGACCTTTAGCTGTGAAGCTTGTGCTGCCCCCATTATGATTGCCTTGATGATGTATCGACGCCAAAGCTGCTTACCTTCATGCTAGCTTTATTCTCTTGTGAACTGTTTCGGTATTGTGGAGAGGGATCTAGGGAGATAGCCTCGCTTCACATACACAGATAAGACTTTGTTTTTAATGTGCTTTCTTAAAGACATAGTGCTTATAAAATGTTTTAAAGTAAATTATATTTTTACACAAGACGCCTCTGTCAGAATTATTTCAGTCTCAGTGTGTTTGCTCATGAGCTGGTTCACGGTCCGGGGTACCCCTCAAACCCATTTCATAACAGGATCATTTTAAGAAAAATTGCCCAAGAAATTTTAGAGAAAAACCAATTAATGAATATGTCCGAACACACAATATCAATGCCCATAGAAAGAGATCTAATTCCGGGCAGAGATATTATGACAGGACTCATAGTAATCAAATAATAAGTATTAATTCAAGGGGCAAGAAATCACCTAGTCCAAGAAGGGGTAGAGTATCCGAAAGAGAAAATGATAGGAACAATAGTGAATATGTAAACTGATTCAGGGATATTGATCCCATCCTTAACAGGGGTAAGAAAGGAAATTATTGGTTATTAGACTCTGGGGCTACATCACATACTTCATGTGTCAAAAAATTGTTTACCTCCTTCACCAAAATGTCATTCAACATTAAAGTAGCCAATCAAAAACTCGTAAAAGTTGATGGGAAAGGAAATGTTCATATTTCAGGTATTGGCAATATAAGTGATGTTCTTTTTGTACCAGAAATACCTTACAATGTTCTTGCTACAGTAAAGTTGAGTAAAGAAACAAAAATAAAAGTATTATTCAGATATTGTAATGTATTGTTAACTAACATTGGAAAAGAAGTAGGAATCGTAGTTATATCAGGAGGACTACCTTACTATATACCATCTCACGAATCTATTGAACAGATAAGTTCTAGCTTTAGTAACGAAGATGATGATAATGATGGTGTAGAGAAAAAAGAAGGGGAAGAGAACATAGATGATGATTGTAATATTGATGACTATGGAAAAGAAGGGGAAGAGAATATAGATGATGATTGTAATACTAATGAATATAATACAGAAGGGGAAAATGGTAACAATGCTAATAACATTGATATTGAACATGTTGTAACTGAACCAATCAATAATAAATGTATTTCTTTCAGTAAACCTATACATGATAATTGCGCCCACCTATTACACCGAAGATTGGGACACATTGGTTTCCCAATAAAATTATAAAAAAGATGTTAAACTGTTCTAAAGGTCTTAAAGTAAACAACTGTGATAATTATTTAGAGTGTTCTATTTGTAAAAGCTCAAAATTAAAAAACAGACCCCAACCAAAGAAATCTATAAGGAGCACCACACACATTTTTCAACTGGTGCACATGAATTTAGTTGGCCCATTGAAGCCTTCAATTGGCAACAAACGTTTCTTCTTTTCGATTGTTGACGACCATAGTAGATACGGTTTTGTGTACACTCTCAAACACAAAAGCGAAACATTTGCAAAATTCAAAGAATTTTATAAGACAGTCGAAACTCAACATAATATCAAAGTCAAACAGATAATGACAGACCGAGGTTCTGAATTAATGTGCAAAGAATTTAGTAATTGGAGTAACAATAATGGTGTGATACGTTACAAAACTTCGCCGTTTTCGCCATATCAAAATGGTGTAGTTGAACGCAGAAATGATGTTTTACTGACTATGGTTAGGTGTGTTTTGGAAGATGCAGGATTAAGTTTTTCATACTGGGGAGAGGCTGTTCTATATTCAAATTATACATTGAATAGATTATGGTCTAGTGTAATTCAAAAAACCCCATATGAAATCATGTATAACTGCAAACCCAAATTATCTCACTTTCATGTCTTTGGAGAAATGGTCAACGTACATATTCCCAAACAACTTAGACGAAAGGGGGACAAAATTTCAAAAAGGCTAAGATTCATAGGTTATGAGTCCAAAACCAAAGCATATAGATTTATGGACAACAATCATAAAATAATAATTTCAGGATCGGCAAATTTTGATGAAAATGCTAATTGGAGCAAAATACATTCAAACGAAATCATATTAGATAAACATACATATAAAGATAATCAAACACAATCAAAACCTCACATACACATCAACAAATCAATCAAACATAAAGTAGCTATTAAGAATTGGAAAGAAGCCACCACATCATTAATACACGAGACATTGATGAAGAGAACACCAACGAATCATCTGAAAATACTAATAATGCAGAAAAAAACATCAGAAGATCACCTAGATCAAACAAAGGGAACATGCCTAAAATCTTAAAGGACTATGTGATGTCCATTAATTGCAATGCCACTGCGCCAAAAAACTATGAGGACATTTTGGCCCTTCCCAAGGAGGAACAAATAAAGTGGAAAAATGCTATGCAAAAAGAGATGGATAGTTTAAGGGCACTAAAATTATATACACCAGCTAGAGTCCCCAAACACAAAAAAACAATTGGAACGAGATGGGTATTCAAGATAAAACATTTAGAAGATAACAAAAATTTATATAAGGAAAGAATTGTAGCACAAGGATTTTCTCAAAGATTTCCAGATGATTACACAGATACCTATTCTCCTGCTGTCAGGTCAGAAAGTGTAAAAACCACACTAGTCATTGCATCAATTCTAAACGAACATGTGTTTCAATTTGATGTACAGACAGTGTACTTACACGCACAACTAGATAAAGAAATTTATGTCAGAGCACCACCAGGAATTGACCAAGATGAGGGCAAAACATGGTTATTAAAGAAAAGTCTCTATGGTCTGTGACAATCGGGTAAACGTTGGTATGATTGTCTTTCTGAAACACTTGGGCTGATAGGTTTCACCTTCACATCAGCTGACAAATGTGTGTTTGTCAGGAGAGATCAGGGTTCCTATGAAAAGGTATTAGTATATGTTGACGATATTTTATACATCGGTAAAAGTAAATCCAAATGTGATCAATTTGCTCAAAAACTCAATGACCATTTTTCATTAAATCATTGGGAAAGATTGATAAATACCTGAGAGTTCAAATTACCAAAACTGAGAATGGTTTTGTACTATCACAAAAAGAAAAAAAAAATAGAATTGTTATTAAAATGCAACATGACCAATGCTAAACCATCTGATATGCCTATGCAGGCTGATTTTATAAGAAATATGTATAATGATGATGAAACTTTTAATGAAAATACACTATATCGATCAACAATCGGTTCATTGCTCTATATAGCTAATTGGACCAGACCCGATATATCTCTCCCTGTCAATTTACTATCTAGACATGTAAATAACCCGAAGATATATCACTGGAAAGCTGTTAAAAGATTGCTAAAGTATCTGAAACATACAATGAACGCCACATTAACACTCACTCCAAACATATCCAAATTGCCAATACTCTCATGTTATGCAGTTGTGGACTGGGCTACTGACATTAAAACAAGAAAGCACCTCAGGTTATGTCATATATTTAAATGAAAGCCCAATACATTGGTACACGGGTAAACAAAAGCTTGTATCAACCTCAACTACAGAGGCAGAGTTCGTATGTTTGTCAAAAGTGGCAAACAATTTAATATGGTTTGATGATTTAATGATAGACATTTGGAAAGAGCCTGCATATCCAATAATCATACGGGAAGACAACAAAGCCACCATTGACATATCTAAAGCTGACTCAATTGGTCAAAGATCCAGACATATAGGCATTTAAATATAAACATGTGAGACAGTTATCAGAAATGGGATTTATAAAGGCAAAATACAAATGTAAATATATGTGTGGGTATAGGCATTGATATCATTCAGCTAATGATTAGAGAGGTCTCCACTGTGTAGGATATAAGAAAATTCAAAAATAAAATAGTATGTAGGTATATAGATTAGAAATGCATATAAGTGAAGATTCAATTTTGCTCAGGCAGGGGTTGGACTGGATGACCTGTAGGGTCCCTTCCAGCTCTGCTACTCTGTTAAATTTGTTAGACATTATTCTGCTTTAAGATAGTTGGAGAACATGCTGAAAGCATACCAATGTATAACACTGTTGTGTTAGAATAGATCTTCTTTTGTTTGAGGCCCATTAGAAAGAGGCCCACTCTTTATTGCCAAGGCAATAGAGATAAGAAAGAGCCATGCTTGCAAAATATTTTATGAGTAGTTAAAGGGAGGTATTGATGAACATGTAATTAAAGAGATGATGTTCTCTCTAAAAGGCGCTCCAGATTAGCCGTGATCAGTCACTGGATGCGATGGAGGAGGGGCCTGCGGAGGTGGGGGCGTTGGGATAGGGAACTATAAAATGTAATGCTTTTGAAACTTTAGGTGTGGCTTCCTGGCTCAAACTCCTTGTTGAGTTCTGCTGTGATACCACCCTATTTTGCAAAATTGTTTTTATTATTTTCTTTTAATGAAGTCTCTTTGTTTTCATTGACCCATGCTTGTTGGTTGAATTCATTTCCAACAACTGTGTTACACAAACTTCTGGATGCTGCAGAAGCTTTCTGCAGCACTTTGCGGAGTTTGTTCAGGCAGCAAAATGAAGAAGTTTTTCCACGGGCTGTGTAGCATTGACCTGGATGTTACTAAATGTGTGGTTGCTTTCAGAACTATTTGGCCCTGCAAAAAAAAAAAAAAAAAAGTCATTCCAGCACTCACTTCAAAATGTGAGGAGAAGAAAGTTTGGCCCGGTGGGGTAGAAATCAGGCCTAATAAGGCCTGGGAGGACACAATGAGAATGGGAAAACGCCTATTGAGATCCAAGGCGTCATATGTAGCTTTTTTGAAGGGGGGGGGGGGTTCTGTCACAATTTCAAAAATTCGTTAAAAGGCCTGTTTTACCTCAAGGATTATCTGTATTTTTATGTATTCTTCCAGAAATAGGGATTTTTTTTTTGCAATACTTGGTTGTCATGTAAGATTGGTATAGATGCAGTCGGATGCTACGGTCATTTATGAAGACTGCATTGGAAAATAGACAAATGATAGTGTGGTAAGCACGTAGCCAAGTGAGGATTGGTTTACGAGTCACAGGACAGAGGAAAAAGTCAGCTTTGGTAAGGGCTCAAACCATAGTGTTAATTTGAAAATTAAAGAATATAGGAGTCAGAATGCGGAACTGAAGAAGCTTATTGGATAAGAAGCAAAACATCTTTTAAAAAAACCAACAAAGTTCAGTTGTTGTTGTTGTTGTTTTGGGGGGGAAGCACCTTTGAGAAAGCCTTGACCTGCGTGATTGACAATCACCCTAGATATTGAGTCAGAATTGTTTTGTTTTGTTTTGTTTAACTCTTTGAAGCTGGAAGAGGGTGAGTCACTTTTCCAGTAATCAACTATTTAACCTATGTTGTAGTCCCTTTATATAACATTCTAAGTACAGGAAGTCCTTAACCTATGAACATAACTGAGCTCAGGATTATTGTCATCTCTCATGACAGTCATTAAGCAGGTCACTTCGTGACTGGGTTCAATTTTACAATTTTTCTTTATAGACGGAAGGTGAAAGTGGTGATCATTAAGCAAATCCATTATTTACCATGAATAATTTTTGTTACAAACTAGAAGTTTCCAGCAAAAAAAAAAAAAAAAAAAAATCATAAATGACTGCAGGATGCTGCAACTATCCTTTAATGTGGGCAGATTACTGAACATTCCAAATGTGATCATATGACCATAGGGAGATGGCAAGACCTTAAATCCGGGTCATAGGTAGCCCTAGAGATGTCCATTGTAGCTTTGAATGTTCACTAAAAAGCTGATTGTAGCTTGAGAACTAGATATAGCTGCAGAAATGACTAGTCAATGAAGGAACCAGTTTCTGCTGCAATCTTTCAATCAAATACCACTTTCAGATTTATGAAACCCCAGGAATCCCAAAGAACACCCCAGGAGGGTTAATATACTTTGCAGAGAGTTGGTACAGAATGATTCACTGATCCACAATAGAAAAGCTTGGCCTTAACCCAGGTTGCTCCAGTTGATAATTATACATAGTCAATTGCTAGGACAGTTATTGCCTGGTTTATCAAAGAATTGATCTGTTCCTTGGGGGCTTGCAGGGTGATTTTAATATTAGTGAATAAGAGGACAAAACTATACCCAACTAATCAGAGATTTGTATCAGCATTTGTGAGCAAATCAGTTCCGAAGGATCGCCACTGCACACCATCCCCTCTTTTTCTTTTCTTTTCTCCTCTCTCCTCTCTTCTTCTTTCTCTATCTTCCTTACAGTCTTCTCCTTTCTCTCTTCTCTCTTCTCCTTTCTCTTTTCTCTCTTTTCTGTCTTCTTTTCTCTAGCTTGGTTCAAAATAGCAGTAGCCTCTATTTTCTTTCAACTAAAATATGAAAGAGATTATAATCATCAAGCAGAATTCTTTGAAGGCTTAAAAGTAGCACAGGAGTTTCCACGTTGGTCTTTGCTACTGAGGAGAAGGCATATGTCCCGATAAAAGATATTTTGATTTTACACCATGTTTCGTAGGTGATCACTACACATGATGTGCACCAGAGAATTTCCACAGCCCAATTGCTACAAAATCAATTCATAGACACCCCCCCCCTGTTTAAATGAAAGTCTTATTTGTATTTAATCCCCACTTAATTTTTACATATTCTGGTGTGCATATGGTGAGGGGACATGATGGCTCAGCAGTTAAAAACACCGAGCTTGTCAGCTGCAAAGATGACAGCCCAGATTTGAGACCCAAGCCCTGCAAAATGGGGTGAGCTCTGGTTCTTGTCCCAGCCCCTGTTCACCCAGCAGTTCAAAGTTGATAAATAGGTACCACATTGGTGGGGAAGGTTATAGCATTCCATGCGCCTTTGGCATATAGCCATGCTGGTCACATGACCACAGAAAATGTCTTCAGACAATGCTGGCTCCCTCAGCCAAGAAACATAGATGAGCACCATGCCTTGAATCGAACACAATTGGATAAGGAAACCTTTACCTTTAGCATGCATAGGAATTAAGATGACCAGTAAAAGATCTGCAACATGGAGAAATAAAGAATATGATCCTTAAAACTTTCTTTTCATGAGCTGATGTTTATTGTTCAGTTCAGGTCTCATCACAATGATAAAACACTTGGGGGAAAAGATGCACACCAATAATCCAGCACTGGAGGAGATCATGGAAAAGATCTCCACAGCCAGCATATATTTTCCCTTTGTGCTTAGATAGGTTGGAATAAAACACAGCCAAACACTGCAAAAGACCAACATGCTGAAGGTGATGAATTTGGCTTCATTGAAGCTGTCAGGTAACTTCCTAGCTAGAAAAGCAGCAGAGAAGCTAACCAGAGCAAGAAAACCCATAAAGCCCAAAACACAGTAGAACATGACCGAGTCTTCATTGCACTCCATGATCACTTCTTCAGACATTGACTTTGTATCAAAATCTGGATATGGTGGAGATGTTATCAGCCATGCAGCACAAAAAGATATTTGAACAAGGGAGCAGGACAGAAGAATGAAACTGATCATTCTTCCCCCAACCCATTTCCTCAATTTGGAACCAGGTTTGGTGGCCATGAATGCTAGAACCACAACAAAAGTTTTGGCCAGGACACAAGAAACTGCCACAGAAAAGATCAGTCCTAAAGCTGGTTGTCGAACGAGACACACAATATTATCAGGTCTCCCAACAAATAGAAACACACAAAGGAAAGAGAGGAGGAGGGAAACTAAGAAAGTGTAGGTGAGATTCCGGTTGTTGGCTTTCACAATGGCAGTGTCTTTATGTTTCATGAAGACTATTATTACCAAAATTGTCATCAGAGAAAAGCAAAGAGAGAGAACAGTCAGACTAATCCCCAAGGGTTCTTCATAGGACAAAAAAGTGATCCGCTTTGGAATGCACATATTTTTGTCAGAATTTGGATATTGATCTTCTGGACATGGAGAGCAGTCATCCTTGTCTGAAAAAGAACACAGTGGAATTGATACAGTTGATTATAGACAGTTTTGTAACCTCATATATGTAGGGTATAATGGGGCTTAGTGCCATATTTGGAAATTTCCTACCCTTCTCCTTTGAAATTTTCCCCTCTGGACACAGACGGCAATCATAGCAGCAAAATGATTCTCCTTCTTTCTTGGCCTTGCTGTATCCAGTCTCACAAGGATCATTACACAAAGATAGAGGTAATGCCTATCAATGAATGAAGAAGAATATTTTAAGATACAGAGAGGAAAGGAAGTGCTTGGAGAAATACTGTTACTGTGGAATCAACAGAACAAAAATGGATTAATAAGCAGAAGTAGTGCATTGACATCATTTCGATATGGAATTGGCTTGAAATTGTCTTTGCGAGTTGACAAATAATTCATTAAATATCTATCTTTATTGGCATGTATGGCCCTTCATAACTATCATCCCTATTATCCAAAGACAATTTCTCTGCTGGTTAATTTTGAAATCTCCAGACTGATGAAATCTGGTACACTGGCTTGTAGCTTTTACTTCAAAAACCATGAAAAAAATTGTCCATAATTAACAGAGGGCCAATGTAAATATTCCATACCAACTGCAGATTTTTTTTTCTTCCTGAGGATATTTGTATTTAGTCTATTCAGAGATGTTGCTCTGGGACTTTCATCATTTTGAGATGGAATTAGTCTGAAATAATAATTCATTAAATATCTATCTTTATTGGCACCTATGACTTTTCATAACTATCATCCTCACTCTCCAAAGACAATTTCTGTACTGGTTAGTTAAAGATGGTTTTCTCAGCTTCCGAATTTCAAGTCAACCGACTGATGAAATGTAGGACTTCAGCTTTTGCTTTTAAACCATGAAAACATTGTCTAATTAACAGAGAGCCAAAATAATACCAACTATTAGAAAAGTAAACATTCTTACAGATAATGTTTTCCTTCTCCAGGACATTTCTATTTAGTAGAAACTTTATTCAGAGATGATGGTCTGAAACTTTCATTAATAATTATATTTTATAGTATATAAATGAAGACAGACAATCTAGATTCTAACAGCTAACCTGATTAAAGCCTACTGGCCACGTGATGGAATCTACAGAAATATTGAAGAACTTGTCTGCTGGAGCTGTGGGATCTACCACTCCAACTTTGACCCTAAGAAAGGACTGGTTTGGGAATGTGATCCAATTGATAATATCATATCCACCAATGAATTCTCCATTTGTATCGAAGGAGATCTTTTCACCAACACTGTTGTTGAATCTGACCCTTTTCAGAAAAGAATGAATCTGAAATACAGCAACACAGAAAAAGGGACAAAGAGAGAACAGGATAAAGAGAAGTAAGAATAATTCATATGTTCAAAATGTAGATGCCTCATTAAAGAAGGAAAATATAAAAAATATATTTTTTTAGTTGTAGGCCAATACAAACAAACAACATAACAGTCATTCCAAAATAGGAGTAGAGGTAAAATATTAGATTACTGAAATAAAATTAACATAGAATTGCAATATAAAAAGGCAAAAAAATTACACTTTGTAATTTAATTGTGAACATTATTTAAACTGTATGATGTTTGATAAATATATAAGAAATACAAAGATGTATAAGGCTACAAAACCTTAATACTATTTTTACTTCTAAAGAGCCTTATATGTGCTCTAGCCATACTAAGGTTGGATTGGAATTATTGCAGTCAATCCAACAGTCTAGAAACAAGATAAATAATAAGATAAAAGCAGCCCTCACTTAACAATGGTAACTGGAGTCTTCACCAACTGCTGTTGTTAAGTCACATAGTCAAGAAACATCACACTTATAACTGCATCACTTGACAATGGAAATTCAGACCTCAATTAGCATCGTTAAGTAAGGACTACCTATAAACTACCTATAAAATGTACAGCAAAATGGAAGACAGACTAACTTTTAGAAAGTAAAATCAATCTAAATTAATTTAGACAATAATTTTAGAAAACAAAATTCCACTTACGGAATTTTACCCCTGTTTGCAATCTTTTTTGTGTTGGGATCATCAAGGAGCTTCCTAGTTGAAAGGATTAGCCAATGACATCACTGTTGCCTAAGTGATGCCTGGATGAAAGGTCCTTTCATGACCCCATTAACATGCCCACCGAAGTGGTACCTATATATCTACTGTAATTCCATGTATTCAAACTGCTAGGAAGCTGGAACAATTGATGGGATCTCACCCTACCATGCAGGAGTACTCAGGTCTCTCATGGGCCACCATGCTGCTTTACACCCCTGTTAAAATGTCAGGTTCTAAAGATATAAAAATATCAGACCAAGATAAATCACTTCCATTTTTTATCACCTTTCATATATATAAACTGTACAATTTGGTTTATTTTTTTTTCACTTGAACTGAAACTGAAACCTTTTTGGGGGAAGAAATAAAAATAATCATGTATAATAATGTGGTTGTATACACATGCACACTGTTAAAAAAATATTTTGTTGAAGCACCTTTTGATTTTATGGCAGCTTTCAGTCATTTGCAGTAGGAACCTATCAGCATGGCACATCTTATCTTGGCAATGTATGCTCACTCTTCCTTGCCAAAGCAGTCCACCTCTGTCATATTGAAAGGGCATCTTCCATGTATTGCCCTCTTCAGGTCAGCCCACAGATTTTTATTAGATTCCAATATGGAATTTATCTGGGCTATTTCAAACATTTGTTCTTTTTCTGATAAACCCATTCTTTTGCTGATTGCCTTGGGTCGTAGTCATTGAAAGGTGAAAACTCTCTTCATCTTCAGCATTTTATCACAAGCCTGAAGTCTTTGTGCCAACATTGACTGATATTTGGAACTGTTCATAATTGTCTACACTTTGACTAAACCCAGACATATGAAGAATATAGGAGATTGTTATCACATATAGAACACAATCAATGCTTGCTAGAAATTCCTGCAGCTCCTATAATGTTGTTGTAAGCCTCTTGGCAGCATCCTCTTGGACCAGTTTTCTTCTGTTTTTTCATTAATTTTGGAGGGACATCTAATTTTTGGTAATGACACTGTTATGCCATATTTTCTCCATCTGTTGAAGACTACCTTTACTGTGTTCTATGATATATCCAGTATGTTAGAAATTATTTTGTACCCTTCTTCGGACTGATACCATCCTACAATGAGATCTCTTTAATGTTTTTTATGCTCTTTGCGGATCATAGCTTTTCCTGTAAGAGGCAATTGAGTAAGTGTCAGAAAAATCCTACTAAAACAGCTGGACTTTATACAAGTTAGATTAGAGACATTTGAATTGATGCAGGATTGTATTGACTACTAGTTTCCATCAGTTTGAATATGATTTTTTAATTCTGAACACAGACACATGCCTACCTACAGTAAGGTGTGCACACTTATTAAAACACTTTATAGTATATGTTTATTATTATTTTTCCCCATAAAAGATTTCAGTTATTTTTTCAATTGAATTGTACAGCTTTCAGACTTAATGTCCATATCCCTAGTGAATATTGTTGGCTAGAGTTTACTGACATATGTTGCAATTACTGATGTTGCAGGTTCTTCACTACTTTAATTACAGACTTACCTGCCACCACACTTGATTGTGAATCTGTTTTCTTCCTTCTTTCACTACTGTTTTTTCCCTCGATTTGGATAAATACAAAGATTGTAATGCTTGTGCCACAACATGGACTGCATTGTAGACATTGTAACTCTGTCCACTCATGTCCATTTCAAACACAGATGTGGGAAGAGTCTCAAGCCTCTCCTGTCCAGTACATTTCTTCTCAAAGTCCTCCATTTTTGAGTTTGCAAAGAAACAATCAAATGCCTGTTCCCAAAATTCTTTCCGAAAATGATCGTGTTGGTTGTTGTTTGGACTTAAGTTCTGAAGAAATTCCTGGAAATATGGGACTGTCTTTGTATGAACTGCAAAGGATAAAGCACCATGTAGGAAATTGCTATTGCATGATTTATGAAAAGATGTTGAAGTATAATCTGTCTGAGCTGTTATAAACCAAATCTTTTTCTTCCTTGGTACATCCTCCACTTCTGAAAACTGGAGGAATGTTCTCAGAACTGATATGGACTGAATATCACCATATAAGATTATCACATTAGCTGTGCTGTTCATGAGAATATGGTATATATGTAATCCTTCCTCCATAGTATCAATAAAATCACCATAAAAAGCTACATTTGGTAATTCTACTATGAATTCAGTGCAGATTCCATGCTTGGAAAATGTGGGGAGCACTTCATGGAGGAATTTCTCTCCTTTTTCATCCTTTACAACAAGAATTCCAATCCACATCCATCTAAAATACAGCAGTAGCTGCAAGAGACCCTTATGTTGATGGGATTCATCTGGAAACATTTGTTGGAGGAAAACTGCTTGAGTTTCTTTATCCATGACTGGAGCAGAGCCATAGGTCAACTACCGAAAAATAAACATATGCAATTCCAAAGGTCTATGTGAGCCTCTGAAAATGTGAATATTCATTTCTTTGACTGCCCTTGAGTCTATGTAATGAAATACTAGTTGTTTTTCTTTTGAAATATCAACCAAGATGACACTCCTAAGTTATCCTGGAACAAGTCTTATTGTGAATATTTCAGATTTGAACCTTAGTTCAACGTTTGGAATTGGAGAATGGTTTGCTATGCCAAATATAACCACTATCTGTTCAGTAACAATTATTCATGTTGCTATGGTGATCCTTCCAAGCAAAAAAAATAACTGGGAATCTGAAAGTTCTCTCCTTTTTGCAAACAAAAGCATTTAGATGTCTGGGGAGTTATGGGAGAATGGTAATGTATATCTTCAGTACATCTTACCTGAGGAACTTTGTAGATGCACAATACAGTTGCCATGTGAAGAGCGATGTCAGGTGTACCAATGACTGCAGCCAAAGTTTTTGGGACCCCACACTTGTAGTTAGGGATGAATTTTCCCTGAGTGAAAGGCAGCAACATTGAGGCAAAGTAAGTCCAGCCTGGACTAAAATGGCTGTTAAAAATGTGGAAGCCCAGTGTGACGTTGGGTAGAATCTGGGGATTTTCATTGATTTGTTTTATAGTAAACACTAAAGCCAAGATATGCTGGTAATTCTGAAAAAATATTCTGTAAAACCAAAAGAATCAAAATGAAAAATGCAGTAAAAGTTGTTTGCTTCTTATTTTGACACTTGCAATCTTTCAGTGCAACACATATTATGGAATATGTGTCCTGCCCCTCCCGCCAAAAAACCATAGTGGTAGTTATATCTGACCATGGTGGCACAGTGATTGGAAGGCAGTTTTGCAGGCTAACTCTGCCCACTGACAGGAGTTTGATTCTGACCAGCACAAGGTTGATTCATTCTTCCATCCTTCCACCATCAATTAAATGAAGACCTAAATTGATTTGGAAAATATGCTGATGTTGTAAACTGCTCAGAGAGTGCTGTAAATAAATCTAAGTGCTATTACCATTACTGGCTTCATAAATTAAATCCCTCTATATTTATATACTCTCTATATAGATGGTTCTTTTTATATAAATGTAGATTTGGATCTTTTTCAACTTACATGGAAACTAAAGTAAAATATAACTTCATAAATCTAGCATTTTGTTTAAGATGCCTTTTTTAAATTTTTGTCATTAAAGGAAAAAACTTGAAGCATCATGTGTTTTAACAGCAATGTCCAGAACTTGACAATGAAACAATGTTGTACTTACATAAGTCCATCATGAAACCCCTGTGAAGGATGTTGACTGAAATCAATGGGTTTAGAAAATGTAAAGAATACAGAAATAATGCCAGCAATGTTAATCTCTCCAAGCTGATGATGTGTGTGATGAATAGGTGGGAGCTCACGAAAATCACACTGAAGGCTAGGAGCCTTGCACACTACTTGAGGCAGTACTATTAAGAGTAACTGCATGAATGCTAACATCTTCCATGAGTGTCTTCTTTTTGTGTACAAATGTCTCTGTCTGCCACAAGATCTATGAAGTAGATAAGACTGACCTGTCTTCTTGAGATGTTTTTCAAAGGGAAATAGAGAGTGTAACATTCTATAATTCCTCAACTCACAAAGCTTTGGGGCTTTCATCCATGGGATGGAATATCATGAGAACAATAAATTACATCCTTCAGGGTCAGTTCCTCCTTTTCCCATGGAGACCCATAGAATTTGGAAGAGACAAACAAGCTAAATCCATTACGATAGAGACACTGTCACCTATGTAAACATCTTCAAAACATCTGAGGCCTCTTAAGGCAAGAAGGAATGAGCCACAAGACAAAAATAATATCTTGAGATCTATAAACCAAATATAGATATACTTATAGCTATGGCCATATGTATAGGTATTGATTGTAGCTAGTGTAGATCTATTCTGTCGTGTTCTGTTCTGGTCCATTCAAGTCCACTCAACTCTCAACTCCACTTTTTTTGTTAAATTTATATTTACTGGGTAGTCCAGGTTGCCAGGTTTCCACAAACAACAACAACAACAATCCATAAATGATGCTTGTATGACTGTGAGATGCTGCACCTATAAATGTGGGCCAACTGCTGACCATTCAAAATTGATCATGTGACCATGGGATGGGTGAGTTAAGTAGCTCTGAAGATGTCTATAATATCTTTGAACTGACACTAAGGAACTGTAATTTGAGAAATAGTTGCAGGTGGCAGTGATCAATGAAGGAAGTAAGTAGTTTTTGCCACAATCTTTCAATCCAGTACCCCTTTCAGATTTATGAAAATCTGAAAATCTTATTGATTTGATACATTTATAAAAAATAAAAAACTTGAAAAACAGATTAACAAAAACAGCACAGAAAACCTACAGGACATTTAATGTACTTTGCAGAGAGTTGGTACATTTGGATGTCCGATGGAATTTGAATTTACTATAATTATTTTTGTCCAAAGAGATTTCATTAAAGGAGCCTTGGTGGAGCAGTGGACTAAAGCACTGTTAAGTAGCACTTAAGTAGCACTTAGCTGCCTGCAATTACTGTGAGTTCAAATCTCACCAGGCTCAAGGTTGACTCAGCCTTCCATCCTTCCGAGGTAGGTAAAATGAGGACCCAGATTGTGGGGGCAAAAAACTGACCTTGTATAAAAAAGAATACCGCTTGTGGGGGGCAAAAGCCCTAGTAAGCAGGTATATACAAAAGTATGAAGGCTATTGCTTAACGCATTGTAAGCCACCCTGAGTCTCCGGAGAAGGGTGGCATATAAATTGAACCAATAAAATAAATTGGTCTTTGCTACTAAAGAGAAAACCTATTTCCCAGCTGGAAAATCTTTTAAATTGACCCCATGCTTTAACAGAATAACAAAACAATAGAGTTGGGGGGGGGCCTTCAAGGTTTTCTACCTATCAAAAAGCAAAGCCAATAGCATTCCTTTGGTATTTTCTAGTCCAACCTCCTGCTAAAGAAGGAAACCCAATAGCATTTTGTAGGCGACCACTACACAGGATGTGCACCAAAGAATTCCTTCTGTCCAATTGCTTTAGAAACAATCCATAGACCTTCTGTCAGGGTTCTGACGGATGCCCTAATTAAACCATGAGTTTTGAACCAAGCTTCAAAAGAAATTCAGTTATTTATTAGGAGCTTCATGTCAGCATGTTCCCAGGTAAAGCCAGCTCTGACCCTACATAATTTATGTTCCAATTATGACCCTGTTTCCCCCTCCCCCCACAGTGTGTCATCAATCACATTCACCAACGGAGCAATTTTGTGGGTTGTAGAGGTCACTCCGCTCCAGCTGCTGCAGGTAACCCTGGGATACAGCCTTAGGAGAGATAAGCATAGAATGTGCATCTGTCTTTGGCTGCTGTGCCATTTTGCAGGTTTCCCATCCCCCTGGCCTATGGCAACTCAAAAGCAGGCCAGGGATGATTTGCGAGTTGACACCTTCCCAGTGGTGTGATTCAGCCAGTTCGCACCACTTCGGGAGAACCAGTTGTTAACTTTCTGAGCAGTTTGGTGAAATGGTTGTTGGAAGAAATCATTAGGGCAGAGAACCAGTTGTTAAATTATTTAAATCCCACTACTGTCCCTTCCCTATTTAAACAAAAGCCTTATTTGTATTTAATCTCATTTCTTTTTACACATTCTAGTGTGCATATGAATTAAGACACAGACAAATTTATAGTTCACATTAAACCTATATAAGTAGTCAGGGGTCATCATCACATACTGAAAAATGTCCATAAAGTAATTTGTACTATTATTTATTTATTTTAAATATATGTATGTTAAGGTACCCATGTGTAATTGACTTCCAGAAGGAAAAACAGTTCTGCCCTATCCAAATATAAGGGACCGGGTAAATATTGCAACATAGCAAGTCAAATATAACTGCACATTGTTCTCTAACTTAATTGTGCAGGCGGAAAACTTCCCCAAAATCTACATATAAAGGATATGAAGCAAATGGAAAGAGTTGTCAAAATTTCCTTTTCATGAGCTGATGTTTATTGTTCAGTTCAGGTCTCATCACAATGATAAAACACTTGGGGGAAAAGATGCACACCAATAATCCAGCACTGGAGGAGATCATGGAGAAGATCTCCACAGCCAACATATACTTTCCCTTTGTGCTTAGATAGGTTGGAATAAAGCACAGCCAAACACTGCAGAAAACCAACATGTTAAAGGTGATGAATTTGGCTTCATTGAAACTGTCAGGTAACTTCCTAGCTAGAAAAGCAGCAGAGAAGCTAACCAGAGCAAGAAAACCCATAAAGCCCAAAAAGACAGTAGAACGTGATGGACTCCTCATTGCATTCCATCATGACTTCTTCAGACATTGACTTCATATCAAAATCTGGATATGGTGGGAACGTTATTGAGCCAGGCTAAGATTCGATATTGGGATAAAACTCAAATATTAGAAATCCAAATCTTTGGTCAAGACAGAAGTGCCTCTTCCGTGCCAAGGTGCTGAGATGACAAACGGTATTTGATGTAGGTACAGAATTGTAAAAGGGCAAACTGACCTTAAACAGATACATCCTGTTGTTTAATGTTTATTACACCCCAAATGTCATGTAGATTCTAGAGAAGAAATACTGCTTCCCCTACTGTCCTCTTTACTGCTCGTGAGGCACCTTGGAGCCCCTTATCTCCTTTTATTATGTCTTGAGCTCCGGAGCTAAGAACCTGAGCCTGTGGGAAAAGGGCTGTTATGTCTTTCCTAGAGATAGATTAAAGGGTAACTTCTACGTGTGAAATGTCTCATTCTTCATAATAACTTTGCTTTTATACTGTATAAATATCTGGTCAAAATCAGCCATCTTTGTTCAGACCCTTCGCTGTCTTTGGACTGTTTGAACCTTGCACAATAAACTCTTTCCTGCATTGAAGAGCTTGGCCTAGTCCGTCATTTTTCCTATAACAGCTGGCGACTCCGCCGGGACTAGGTGCAAGGCGATATTTCGCTGAGGGTCGTTTCGACCCCTCAGGACCATGGGGAGGTCGCTCCTGAACATTCTCCAGGTGCCGCGGAGATACGTCTACGGGAGACAGCAGCGATAGCCCTATGGGACCGACGGAGCTCTGATCGAGTCCAAGAACCCTGCGGTGCAGGAAAGGTGGTCTGAACAAATTCCTGGCCAGGAATCTATGGAGTGGGAGCGTTTTAAGTGAGTATATTGTAAAAGAATTGTACCTGCCTCATTTGAAGGCAGAGGAAGGGACCTGATCGCTCCCTTGGACTCGGGGTGGTTACCCTAACGAAGTCCATGTTAGGTTGTGTGGGTGGTTAAGCCATTGCATTTCTCGCTAGTGGCTGTGAGTTTCTGGGGCTATGAGTCGACGGCAGTGTGATAGAATGGGAGGGGCTCAGAGCGTGCCAAATACTCCTTTGGCATGCATGTTAAAAGGTTTTGACAAGTATTTTAGCAACCCTTCCTATCCGAAAGGATCAAAGGAGCGATTAAAATTTTTATGTAAGCATGTGTGGCCATTATTGGGGACAGGATGGCCCCCTCAGGGATCACTAAGGGAGGAAACGGTGAATAAGTTGTGGGGGGTGATTGTAGTGAATCGGGATAAATATCTCGATCAATTTCAATACATTGATCAATGGGCGAGAGCCCTAACAGAAAAAGCTGAAGATTTGCTGCAGTGTCAGGCTGAAATGGTAAGGCTATGTGTATCCAGATCTGGTGGAAAGATTAAGGGGTGGAGAAGTGAGCAAGGAGAAACTCAGGCAGAAAGAGGAGAGGAATATCCAAGAAGAAGAAAAGTATTGACAGAGGATGTGGAGGAGGTAGTTAGACACCCCCCCCGGTGTGCTCCATTGTGGCAGCCCCCAGTGCAGCAGAAGCCCCCGGCTCAGCAGCCGTCCCCAGCGCAGCCCCGAGACCAACAGCAGCAGTTGCAGGGAGCTGTAGGAGGAGAGGGAGGTGGAAATCAGAGACGCATGAGCGATCCTGGGGCTAGACCGAAAGTCAGGAAAAGTCCCCCACTGGAAGAAGGCAGTCAGAGTGAAGGAGAAGATCGGGATGATAAGGGGTTAAAGGAAGCAACAGGAGAAGAGCAGGTGGGGGTGCAAACTCGCGCGGTGACAGCTAAATTGAAGGCTAGCAAGCAAGAAGTTACAGCACCTTTGCGCCAGGTGGATCAGATAATAGTAAACCAGCAGGGGCAGGTGGAACCACAGCCCCTTTTTCAATATGTGCCGTTTATTACTACTGATCTTTTAAACTGGAAGCAACACTATGGGTCGCTGACCACTAAGCCCACTGAGATGGCGGACCTGTTTCAAACTATCATGTTAACACATAATCCAACGTGGCAGGATGTTCAACAGTTGTTACGCACTCTGTTAACTCCGGAAGAACGAGAGAAGTGGAAAGCCACAGTTAGGCAGTGTGTGAAAGAGATGTTGCCAAATGATGCGGATGTGCAGCCGGAGGTGTTGGTCCGGGCGCCCGAAATAGATCCGGGCTGGGACCATAAGGAGGAACAGGACCGGACATGTTTGAGGGAATATCAGAATTTGGTGGTGCAAAGCCTTAGAAGAGCAGGGAAGCCCCCAGTGAATATGTCTAAGCCATCTTTAGTGATTCAGGGTGCGGATGAAAGTCCGGAGAGTTTCCTGCAGAGATTGATTGAAGCATATGAGTTACATACACAGGTGGATCCAAGGCAGGGGTATAATGTGCGGATGTTGAATGAAAGATTTATAGCTCAAAGTTATGAAGATATACGGTGAAAATTGCAGAGGGTAGAAGGAGCCCTTGGGAAGAACACGACGGAATTGCTGGAATTGGCATGGAAGGTGTATGTAAATAGCGATAAGGTGGAAAAGAAGGAGAGAGATGCTAGAATGCAAAAGAAGGCTGAATTATTGGCAGTAGCACTACAGGGAGGAATGAGTTTGGACCCCAACCCTGGGACTCCCCTGGGCCCTAACCAATGTGCCTATTCTAAAGGAGAGGGCCATTGGCAAAGAGAATGCCCCAGACGGATGACGAGAGGTAGAGGGATGATAAGAAGACTGGAGTTTGGATCAGGGATGAGGGGGCAGTTTGCAGGGAGAAGGGGGGAACGAGGAATGAGAGGGGGCTTGAACAGAGGATTTGGACAAAGAGGTTTGGGATGAGGTTTTGGTAGAGGAGCTAGAGGGGGTGCCGGACCAAGAGAAGTGGAGAGTATTGGATTGGCAGACATGGTGTGGTCGGATTGATGGGGACCAGGCTTGGAAGAACCCCCGCCTGAGCCGTTGGTTACAATGAGGATAGGGGGCCAGCAGACAACATTTTTAGTGGATACAGGAGCAGGTAGATCAGTTGTAAATAAGCAAATTGCAGCCCCTGGATCACGTAAAATCCAGGTTCAGGGGGTATGAGGACAGATTATGGGACAGCAGGTCCTAAAGCCTGTGATGTGTGATTTTAAAGGAGCTGAAATCCAGCATGAAATTTTGTACATCCCTGAGTGCCTTATTCCGTTGCTAGGCAGGGATCTGCTGAGCAAATTAGGGGCAACAATTTCTTTTGATGAAGGCAGTCAGAAAATGACCATAAGGCATTATATAAGGGACAGCGTAAATATTGCAACATAGCAAGTCAAATATAACTGCACATTGTTCTCTAACTTAATTGTGCAGGCAGAAAACTTCCCCAAAATCTACATATAAAGGATATGAAGCAAATGGAAAGAGTTGTCAAAATTTCCTTTTCATGAGCTGATGTTTATTGTTCAGTTCAGGTCTCATCACAATGATAAAACACTTGGGGGAAAAGATGCACACCAATAAGCCAGCACTGGAGGAGATCATGGAGAAGATCTCCACAGCCAGCATATATTTTCCCCTTGTGCTTAGATAGGTTGGAATAAAGCACAGCCAAACACTGCAGAAAACCAACATGCTGAAGGTGATGAATTTGGCTTCATTGAAGCTGTCAGGTAACTTCCTAGCTAGAAAAGCAGCAGAGAAGCTAAGCAGAGCAAGAAAACCCATAAAGCCCAAAACACAGTAGAACATGACCGAGTCTTCATTGCACTCCATGATCACTTCTTCAGACATTGACTTCGTATCAAAATCTGGATATGGTGGAGATGTTATCAACCATGCAGCACAAAAAGATATTTGAACAAGGGAGCAGGATAGAAGAATGAAACTGATCATTCTTCCCCCAACCCATTTCCTCAATTTGGAACCAGGTTTGGTGGCCATGAATGCTAGAACCACAACAAAAGTTTTGGCCAGGACACAAGAAACTGCCACAGAAAAGATGAGTCCAAAAGCTGGTTGTCGAAGGAGACACACAATCTTATCAGGTCTCCCAACAAATAGAAAGACACAAAGGAAAGAGAAGAGGAGAGAGACTAAGAGAGTGTAGGTGAGATTCCTGTTGTTGGCTTTGACAATGGCAGTGTCTTTATGTTTCATGAAGATTATTATTACCAAAATTGTCAACAAAGAAAAGCAAAGAGAAAGAACAGTTAGACTGATCCCTAAGGGTTCTTCATAGGACAAAAAAGTGATCCGCTTTGGAATGCACATATTTTTGTCAGGATTTGGATATTGATCTTCTGGACATGGAGAGCAGTCATCCTTGTCTGAAAAACAACAGAGTGGAACTGATATAGTTGATTATAGATAGTGTTGTATCCTTGTTGCTTAGTCCCATTAAATTTGGAAATTTCCTACCCTTCTCCTTTGATATTTTCCCCTCTGAACACAAACGGCAATCATAGCAGCAAAATGACTCTCCTTCTTTTTTGGCCTTGCTGTATCCTGTCTCACAAGGATCATTACACAAAGATAGAGGTAATGCCTATCAATGAATGAAGAAGAATATTTTAAGATACAGAGAGGAAAGGAGGTGCTTGGAGACATACTGTTACTGTGGAATTAGCAGAACAAAAATGGATTAATAAGCAGAAGTAATGCATTGACTTCATTTTGATATGGAATTGGCTTTAAATTGTCTTTGCGAGTTGACAAATAATTCATTAAATATCTATCTTTATTGGCGTGTATGGCCTTTCATAACTATCATCCCTCTTATCCAAAGCCAATTTCTGTGCTGGTTAATTTTGAATTCTCCAGACTAATGAAATCTGGTACACTGGCAGAATATTTTGGGATACAGAGGGGAGAAGAAGTACTTAATAATCAGAAGTAATGTGATGACATCATTTTGAGATGTACCGTAATTGATCTCAAATAATAATTCATTAAATATCCATCTTTATTGGCGTCTATGGCCTGTCATAACTATCATCCCTATTATCCAAAGACAATTTCTGTGCTGGTTAGTTAACAGTGGTTTTCTCAGCCTCTGAATTTTGAAATCTCCAGACTGATGAAATCTAGTATACTGGCTTGCAGCTTTTACTTCAAAAATTGTGAAAAACATTGTCCATAATTAACAGAGATGCAACATAAATATTCTATACCAATTGCAGATTTATTTTCTTTTCTTCCTGAGGACATTTGTAGTTAGTCTATTCAGAGATGATGCTTTGGGACTTTCATCAATTTGACATGGACTCAGTCTGAAATAATAATTCATTAAATATCTATCATTATTGGCATCTATGGCCTTTCATAATTATCAACCTCATTCTCCAAAGACAATTTCTGCTCTGGTTAGTTAAAGAAGTCAGCAGACTGGTGTAATATAGTACACTGGACTTCAGCTCTTACTTCTAAAACCATGAAAACATGGTCCATAACTAACAGGGCCAAAATAAAGTTTGCAATGTTTTATGCCAACTATTAGAAAAGTAAACATTCTTACAGATAATGTTTTCCTTCTCCAGGACATTTCTAGTTAGTACAAACTTTATTCAGAGATGATTATTTTCATTAGTAATCATATTTTTATAGTATATAAATGAAGACAGATGAATCTAGATTGAAACAGCTAACCTGATTAAAGCCTACTGGCCATGTGATGGAATCTACAGAAATATTGAAAAACTTATCCGCTGGAGCTGTGGGATCTACCATTCCAACTTTGACCCTAAGAAAAGACTGGTTTGGGAATGTGATCCAGTTGATAATATCATATCCACCAATGAATTCTCCATTTTTATCAAAGGAGATCTTTTCCCCAACACTGTTGTTGAATCTGATGCTTTTCAGAAAAGAATGAACCTGAAATACAGCAACACAGAAAAAGAGAACAGGATAAAGGGACAGAAATTAATTCATATGTTCAAAACATATATATGGATGCCTCTTTAAAGAAATATATATATATATATATAACTTTTTTGGGGGTTGTAGGCCAATACCAATCAAATAACATAACATTTATTCCAAAATAGCAGTAGAGGTAAAATATCAGATTACTGAAATAAAATTAGCACAGAATCTCAATATATATAAAAAAGAGGGGGAACCAATACTTTGTAGGTTAATTGTTAAAACTACTAGGTGAATTCTGATAAATATATAAGAAATACAATGATGCATAAGGCTATAAAGTTTAATCCTATTCTTACTTCTAAAGAGTCATGTACTTGCTCTAGCCATGATAAAGTTTGATTTGAATTATTGCAGTTAAAATCCAACAGACTAGAAGCAAGATAAGTAATAAGATAAAAGAAAATGTAGCTGAAAAGTTATATGTGTATGTATGTATGTATGTATGTATGTATGTATGTATGTATGTATGTATTTATGCAAGTATTTATGCAAGTATATATGTATGTGTTGTGGTCCGCCAGCAGTCTGCAGAGCTGGCGGCAGAGTTGGACACTGAGGAGGCTGGGGAGGAACACGGGCCAGTCCTGGAGTCTGGGGAAGGCTTGGACAAGAGCTCTACGTCGGAGGCAGAGATGGAGCCACGGCCACCTGCAAGTTATGTGCAGACTACAGAACATCAAGAGTCAGACAACAGAGAGACTTCCGGTTTCCTGCTGGCCGCCGCCAGACGTTCCTCTGGGATCGTCAGCTCCCTCTGCCTGTATAGAGCCGCCGTTACAGCGGATGGCGGCTCGAAAAAACTCCGTTTCCAAGAGGAAACGGAGAGAGAGCCGGCAGGGGTGGGTAGAACTCCCCGCAGAGTCCCAAAAGTTTTTTTTTAACTTTTGGGACGGAGCGGATGAGAAGCCCCATATCCCCTGCCGCTGCTCCGGGCTTTGGGAGACCTCTGCCTATGCAGAGCCAGGCGTCAAGAGCAAGCCTGTGAATCTAAAAGAATAATTAAAGAAATGAAGAACTGGACCCTTAATACTGAACCGCAAGTATCTCACCCTTTCAAAAACTATTTAAAAGAAAAGAGCAGAGGAAAAGAGGGAAAAAGAGCCTTCTAAAATGGCGTCTGCTGTGGCTGGAGAAGGGCTAAAAGGGAAAGTCCTTCCGTTTTTCATTATTACAATGTAGCGGAATAAATATCATTGGCTACATTTCTAGAGAAACCTCGCTCCTGTGCTGCTCAGAAATTTTTTTTAATGAGGGAAAGTTTTTTTGTTTTCTATTTCTTCTCTTATTTTTGCTAAATCTTGTCTGTGTGGGAAATGGCATCAGGACTTATACAGCTGGACAAACGGGGGGGGGGAATTTCCCCACTTAAGAAATTGCGCCAACAAATTTCAACTCTCCAGCGTCAGAAACCCGATTTTAACATATTAGAATTTATCCTTGAAGAGATTGTAAGAAGGGATGAGATTGTGAATCAGCAACTTGAAAAATTTAAGCAGGAAATTAAAGAAATTGGTGAATTGGTGAAATCAGAGTCTGACTTCTTGAATAAAAAGATTTCAAAAGTTGCTAATGGTTTATCAGGCTTTCTGATTCGGATGGAGGCAAAGACTGAATTATTAGAGACTAAAATGAAGGAAGTCGAGGAGAATTTGGATGACATGACTCAAAAAATTAAAAAGGATTTGATAAACATTCAGGATAATAGCTTGGAAGACAAATCTAAAATGGAGACTGACCAAAAGATTGGTAATGAGGAAAATGTACAACAGAGGATTGAAAGAGAAGTTTTAATGATTCAATATAATTTTACAGAATATGCAATTAGATTGAGAGGTCTGCAGGAAAATAATAGAGATGATTTAAGGAAAGTATCTTCTGAAATTCTGGCTGGGATCTTAAAGGTTCAACCTGATGAAGTGTATTGCAGGATTGATAGAATTTATAGAATAAACTCCTGGTGGGCAAAGCAAAGGCAACTGCCTAGAGATGTGGTGATCTATTTTACAGATAAAGAAATTAGGAATAATATTGTGCAGAACTCTTTTAATTCCAATTTGCAATTTCATGGAAGAAAGATTTGGATTTTCAAGGAGCTCCCGCCCAAGATGTTAATGGAGAGGAAGAAATTTGGCTTTTTAGTGACTGAATTAAAAAAAAGAAATATCCTATTCAGGTGGGACATCCCAGTTGGTTTAATATTGAGATATCAAGGCGTAAGATATCAATTGCACACTGTTGAAAAAGCGGAAGATTTTTATCAAAAAATTCTAAAAATGAATTTAACACCTTTAGGCATAATACAGGATAAGCAAAAGGAGTTGGAAATAAAAGGAAAACATCAAATTACAGAGGCTGTGATGGATAAATTGTCTTTGGACTCCTTGGAGACCCCAGCTGGACTGTTTATAAATAAGAGAGCAGTGTCATCCGAACCCAAGGTGATGAATCATCAAGTCACAGACAAGTGCGCAAATCAATCAGTTGATATACAAGTGATGGAGAAGAAAGATGAGATGATAAAATTAAACCAACAAGAACAATCCACAAAGCAGAATGAAAATCAACCAGCAGATATACAATTGGTAAGCAAGAAAAGAGGATGGAAATTCAACCCGAAAAAGAAAAAGAAAAGAAACAGATCTTATAGAAACAGCAATTTCTAAACTAAGCAACAGTGAAGCCAGGCGCTTTAAAAAATGAATGAATATTAGAAAAGACAGTGGTGGCGAACAATTGTCTGATACTATCCTGAGGATTGTGGCAGATCTCTGCAAGGCCATGATTTTGGGAAGTGAAAAGAGCCTCACTTTGTTGGATTTGAATCATCTAATTTTTTCTTATTTACTTTTTTTTTCTCTTGGAAATATATTATAACTACTTTGAGTTATAAGGCAGGAGAGTTTTGCCGGGGCATGCAGAAGATCTGGATGTTACTCAGTAGGATGACGGGAATTAACAATCCTGATGAATACCACAACTATAACCATACGGATATATTCATAATTATAATGTCACTCGGGTGGTTGTTTTTACTTTTATACAGGTGTGAGGATATCTACTACTGATGGGGGCAGAAGATGACTGAAGATTTTGAACAAACTGTTGCACCAGCATGTTATTTTACCCTATTATGGGTGATGGATTTAACAATCTAGTGGAAAGACATCAAAGAAGATATTATATGGATTATAAACTTAAAGTTATTGTCTTTTCTCTTTTTACATAATGAAATGCATATATAGATATGTGTATATCTTAGTAAAGTGGGCAGTTGATTATATTTAGAATCGTATTGCATGATTTTGTAGGAATTGAAGGGCTGAAATAGGTTAGTTTACTGATTGTTATAAAATGGGATGCATATATAGATATGTGTATATTCTAGTAAAGTGGGTAGTGGATTATATTTAGAATTGTATTGTCTGATTTCAAGTCATATATTTAGAGGAGTGGAGGAAGTGGACAGAATTGAATAAATTTGGTTGTAGGGAGAAGGCCGATTTAAAATGTTATATTAATATATATAAAAGATTAAAGGTTAATTTGTAATAATACTCAATAAGTTTAGGGGAGGAGAAAAAGGGCAGATTACCGTAAAAATGGGAGTTATAAGATTAACAAGTTAAGGGTCAGTATTCCGAGAAGGGATTAAGGGAAAGGGAAGATATTATGTATGTAACTAGTTATGAAATAGCCTATTGTTGTGAAGAAGTCACAGGGGGGGTTGGGTGGAAAGGGTGGGTTAGGGAAGAGGGGGGGGGGGAAAGGGGGAAAAACTTGTATTTGAAAACTTTTTCAATAAAAAAAAAAAAGAGTCAGACAACAGAGAGGCAGAGGAACGGGGGGAGTCTGTTCCTAGTGTGTGCATGCGCAGAGGTGCCAGAAGGCAAGAACAATTAAAACAAAAGGGACGACTCGGGAGTAAGGCTTGGAGATAATTGGCCTCTCTCATAAAACCTAAAGGAAGAGCAAAGGCATGTGGGCCTTTGCAGGAAGCAACATTGTGGATGGTGTCGGTTTATACTTTGAAGCTCTGATTTTCTGTGTGGCCTTGCCAAGATAATTGCCAATTAGATCTTTGGCAGTGTGTCAAAGAAGATAAAGGTGGGTGTTTACTAGCCTGATCCAAAGGACTATGGCAGACGTCTGTTGGACTACTTATAAACTCTTGGTGATTCAGCACGTGCTGTGAATGAAAGGAATTCACAGCAGTTAAAATTTAAAAAAAGGTTTTTGGGCCTTGCCAAGATAATTGCCAATTAGATCTTTGGCAGTGTGTCAAAGAAGATAAAGGTGGGTGTTTACTAGCCTGATCCAAAGGACTATGGCAGACGTCTGTTGGACTATTTATAAACTCTTGGTGATTCAGTTTTTGGGACTAATAGTGTACTTTCTACTATATCAGGAAGCCTAGATCAGAACAGTATGTATACACACTACACATACGCACACATACGTACAGTAAGACATACTTTTTCAGTAAGGGTATTTTTTAATCTTGTTCTTAAAAATGTCTTCCATTTTTAAACATGTACTCTTATATTGAAAAGAGAGAGAGAAATGATCATGCAGGAAATTGAGTTATGTTGATCTAGATGGGCTCAGGATCATTTCACTTAAAGGAGTCATATGCATTCAATCATGAGAAACACAGTTACAATGTCTGATATCCCAATTTCTGGCCAGCTAACCAAGAGACTAAGGAAATCAACCTCCCTCCATCTCTAGAGGAATGGTCTTGAAGGACTGGATAGAGCGAGCCACTATCAAGGCAACAGTCAAATAAGATCTGGAGGCTGGACTAACAAATATAAGAGAAAACATTTCAGTCACACCCACATCAAACAAAAAGAATTCTGGTACTATAAAATTAGTCCTGATCTAAATGTTATTGATTTCTTAGTCAACATTTGGGTCTGTGTAAATGAGGCAGCAGAACAACACCTAAATACAAGTGATGTTTGTGTAATGACTGCTTGTTCAGCAACCCTTTGAAATTGAAATGTTGCAGAATGAGTGACACGTAGGACTTTCTTGAAATTCTCACTATCACAGCACCCTAGTGGTCATATGATCACAATCCTGGATCTTGGCAACTGGCCTGCATTTGTGACTATTGCATCCTCCTAGGTTTAAATGGTTGTAATTTGCATCCTTCCTTGCTGGCTTTCCACAAGTGAAGTCAATGGGGAAACTAGAAGGAAGTTGGAAGTTGTTCTGTTTGGAATTTTATCGCCAAAATTTCAACATTGGTTTTATCAGTGCATAATACGTTTTCCCACATTGCTTTTGTCAGACCTAATGTAAGTTTATTGCAAAATGTAGCCAGGCTTGGATGTTTTTTCTTTCTAAGAAAAACCTTCCATCTTGCCACCCTAACCCACAACCCAGACATATGAAGAATATAGGAGATTGTTGTCACATATAGGACATAATCAGTACTTGCCAGAAATTCCTGCAGTTCCTATAATGCTGTTATAAACCGCTTGGCAGCATCTTGCACCTATTTTCTAATGGTTTTCATTAATTTTGGAGGGACATCTAATTCTTGGTAATGTAACTGTTGTGTCATATTTTCTCCACTTGTTGATGACTGCCTTCACTGTGTTCTATGATATATCCAGTATGTCAGAAATTATTTTGTAATCCGTTCTTCTGACTGATACCTTCCTACAATGAGATCTCTTTGATGTTTTTTTTTTATGCTCTTTATAGACCAGTGATGGCTAACCTTTTTGCCATCGTGTGCCAGGAGGGGGGGCGGGGAAGGTTTGTGTGGATGCATGCCCACACCCATAATTCTATGCACCCCACCCTGCAGATGCAAACCACCTCCCCCACCCCCGCTCCCCTGGCATGGAATGGCCCAGTTTCTCACCTGGCTCGAGATCCTGTCTATGCATCTGGGGAGGGCCTCTCTAGGAGTCTCTGGAGGCTGGGGACAGAAAAAAATGTCACTTCCTGTCCAATCGGGAGTTGGAAAATGGGCCGTTTCAGGCACTGGAGGGCCTTTGAGGAGTGGGGAAGGCTGTTTTCGCCCTCCCCAGATGCATAGAGAGGATCTTGAGCCAAGTGAGAAAGAAAACAGACCTTCCCCACCCCACCCCACTGCAGGCCCTCCAGAGGCAGGAAATAGCCTGTTTCCCTACTTCTGGTGGGCCCAGAAATCCCGAAAATCAGCTGGCCGGCACGCGCATGTGTGCCAGAGCTGAGCTGGAATGCCCACTGATACAGCTACATGTGGCACCTGTGGCACGCATGCCATAGGTTCACCATCACAGTTATAGACCATAGGTTTTCCTGTAAGAGGCAACTGAGTAAGTGTCAGAAAACTCCTACTAGAACAACTGCACTTTACACAAGCTATATTAGAGACATTTGAATTCATGCAGGTGTGTACTGACTACTACTTTTCATCAGTTTGAATGTGATTAATTATGAATTAATTATCCCCACTTACAAGAAGATGCGTACACTTATACAACCAATGTATTTTATATGTTTATCGAATATGTTTATTGTTATTTTTCCCCATAAAGGTTTCAGTTATTTTCCAATTGAATTGTACAGCTTTCAGACTTAGTGTCAATACCTCTAAAGAATATTATTAGCTAAAGTTTACTGACAGATGGTGCAAGTACTGATATGGGGGTTTCTGCACCACTCTAATTACAAACTTACCTCCCACCACACTTGATTGCGAAGCTGTTTTCTTCCTTCCTTCACTATTGTTTTTTCCCTGGATTTGGATAAATACAAAGATTGCAAAGCATGTGCCACAACATGGACTGCATTGTAAATATTGTAACTCTGTCCACTCATGTGTGTTTCAAACACAGATGTGGGAAGGCTCTCAAGCCTCTCCTGTCCAGTACATTTCTTCTCAAAGTCCTCCATGTTTGAGTCTGCAAAGAAACAATCAAATGCCTGTTCCCAAAAATCTTTCCGAAAATGATCGTGTTGGTTGTTGTTTGGACTTAAGTTCTGAAGAAATTCTTGGAATTCTGGTACTTTCTTTGTGTGAACTGCAAAGGATAAAGTACCATGTAGGAAACTGATATTGCATGATTTATGAACAGACATTGAAGTGTAATCTGTCTGAGCAGTTATAAGCCAAATCTTATTCTTCCTTGGTATATCCTCCACTTCTGAAAACTGGAGGAAAGTTCTCAGAACTGATAAGGACTGAATTTCACCATATAAGATTATCACATTGGCTGTACTATTCATGAGAACATGGTATATATGTAATCCTTCCTCCATAGTATCAGTAAAATCACTGTAAAAAGCTACATTTGGTAACTCTACTATAAATTCAACACAGATTCCATTCTCAGAAAATGTGGGAATCATCTCCTGGACAAATTTCTCTCCTTTCTCATCTTTTACAACAAGAATTCCAATCCAGATCCATCTAAAAGACAACAGTAGCTGCAAGAGGCCTTTACGTTGGTGGGATTCATCTGGAAACATTTGTTGGAAGAAAATTGATTGAGTCTCTTTATCCATGACTGGAGTAGAGCCATAGGTCAACTATAGAAAGATAAACATATGCAATTTCAAGGGTCTATGTGAGCCTCTGAAACTGTTAATATTCATTTCAATCTTTGACTTCAGTTTATATAGTGAAATACTAGTTATGTTTATTCTGAAATATCAACCAAGATGCCACTCCTAAGGTATCAGTAAATAGTCTCATTGTGAATATTTCAGATTTGAACCTTAGTTCAATGTCTAGAATTGAAGAACAATTTGCTATGCCAAAAATTCCCACCGTCTCTTCAGAGTTACAATTATTCATATTGCTGTGGTGATCCTACCAAGCAAAAAAAAAAATAACTGGAAATCTGAAATTTCTCTCCTTTCTATAAACAAAAGCATACAGATGTCTGGGGAGGTAAAGAAGAATGATAATGTATATCTTCAGTACATCTTACCTGAGGAACTTTGTAGATGCACAATACAGTTGCCATGTGAAGAGCGATGTCAGGTGTACCAATGACTGCAGCCAAAGATTTTGGGACCCCACACTTGTAGTTAGGGATGAATTTTCCCTGAGTGAAAGGCAGCAACATTGAGGCAAAGTAAGTCCAGCCTGGACTAAAATGGCTGTTAAAAATGTGGAAGCCCAGCGTGACATTGGGTAGAATCTGGGGATTTTCATTGATTTGTTTTACAGTAAACACTAAGGCCAGGATATGCTGGTAATTCTGAAAAAATATTCTGTAAAACCAAAAGAATCAAAATGAAATATGCAGCAAAAGTTGTTTGCTTCTTATTATGACTCTTGTAATCTTTCAGTGCAACACATTTTATGGAATTTGTTTCAGTACAGTATTATTATTATTCATTTAATAATGCAAAGCAAAATGGAAAATGCAAAGCAAAATACTAGCACATATATATCCTCCCAGGAACTGGAGTTATTTTTAATACAAAACAAATACTGGCTTAAATTGGAAGTGTTATTTCTTAATGTATGAGAAAGTCCCTGTATCCAAGCTCCATTTTTAAATATGGGTGATATTGCTAAATTTATGTACCAAAAAATCAATGAGAAGATTTATGATAGAAAATATGTGTCCTGCCCCTCCCCCCAAAAAATCATAGTGGTAGTTATATCGGACCATGGTGGCACAGTGATTGGAAGGCAGTTTTGTAGGCTAACTCTGCCCACTGTCAGGAGTTTGATTCTGACCAGCACAAGGTTGATTCATTCTTCCATCCTTCCACCATCAATTAAATGAGGACCTAAATTGATCTGGAAAATATGCTGATGTTGTAAACTGCTCAGAGAGTGCTGTAAATAAATCTAAGTGCTATTACCATTACTGGCTTCATAAATTAAATCCCTCTATATTTATATACTCTCTATATAGATGGTTCTTTTTATATAAATGTAGATTTGGATCTTTTTCAACTTACATGCAAACTAAAGTAAAATATAACTTCATAAATCTAGCATTTTGTTTAAGATGTTTCTTTTTTATTTTTGTCATTAAAGGAAAAAAACTTGAAGCATCATGTGATTTAACAGCAATGTCCAGAACTTGACATTGAAACGATGTTGTACGTACATAAGTCCATCATGAAACCCCTGAGAAGGATGTTGACTGAAATCAATGGGTTTAGAAAATGTAAAGAATACAGAAATAATGCCAGCGATATTAATCTCTCCAAGCTGATGATGTGTGTGATGAATAGGAGGAAGCTCATCAAAATCACACTGAAGGCTAGGATCCTTGCACACTACTTGAGGCAGTACTATTAAGAATAACTGCACAAATGCTAACATCTTCCATGAGTGTCTTCTTTTTGTGTACAAATGCCTCTGTCTGCAACAAGATCTTTGAAGTAGATCATACTGACCTGTTTCCTTGAGATGTTTTTCAAAAAGAAATAGAGAGTGTAACATACTATCAAATCAACTCACAAAGCTTTGGGGCTTCCATCCATGGGATGGAATATCATAAGAACAATAAATAACATCCTTCAGGGTCAGCTCCTCCTTTTTCCATGGAGACCCATAGGATTTGGAAGAGACAAACAAGCTAAATCCATTACGATAGAGATACTGTCACCTATGTAAACATCTACAAAACATCTGAGGCCCTCTTGAGGCAAGAAGGAATGAGCCACAAGAAAAATATAATATCTTGAGATCTATAAACCAAAACAGAGATATAGTTATAGTTATGGCCATATGTATAGGCATTGATTGTAGCTACTGTAGATCTATTCTGTCCTGTCCTGTCCTGTTCCATTCTGGTCCACTCTAGTCCACTCAACTCTCGACTTCTCTTTTTTTGTTAAATTTATATTTACTGGGTAGTCC
Source organism: Arizona elegans (assembly GCA_022577455.1). NCBI lineage: Eukaryota > Metazoa > Chordata > Lepidosauria > Squamata > Colubridae > Arizona > Arizona elegans. The sequence continues at coordinate 3,110,585 of JAKOOJ010000021.1, read as the reverse complement.
AGGTTGCCCTAATAAAAAACACTTCTTGATTCCATTCCATTCTTCCACTACACTAATCCACACTACTCTTCATTCTCTACCTTCCATTGCATTCTGTTGCAATTATGTTCAGGTATTTCTCCAGAAATTGGGATGTGTATTGCAATACTTGATTGTCATGTGGTTGAATTCTACTATTGGCATATAATTTTATTTTCTTTTTTTTATTTATTTATAATTAAATTTATATACCACCCTACTCCCGAAGGGCTCAGGCCGGTGAACAGCCAAAAAAGTAAAATATACATAATACAAACATTAAAAACCATTTAAAATACATTAAATACTTTAGCCAGATTTAAAACACCCCAATTATAAAACCAATTTAAAAGCAATTCAAAAGGGAGGTTAGGCCAGACTAGCCTGCTGGAATAAGAATGTTTTGAGGGTGCGGCGGAAAGTGCGCAGATCTGGGATCCTCCGTATCTCTGGGGGGAGCTCGTTCCAGATGGCAGGTGCCCCCAAAGAGAAGAAACCCCCCCTGGGAGCTGCCAATTGACATTGTTTGACCAACGGCACTCTGAGAAGACCCTCTCTATGGGAGCGTACTGTTCGTTGAGAGGCTATCAGTGGCAGAAGGCGGTCTCATAGGTACCCCGGTCCTAAGCCATGGAGCGCTCTAAAGGTAGTAACCAGAACCTTGAAGCGCACCCGGAAGACCATCGGGAGCCAGTGCAGCTTGCGCAGGAAGGGAGTCACATGTGAGCGCCACGTCGCTCCAGTAACCACCCACGCGACCGTATTCTGGACCAGTTGGAGCCTCCAGGTGCTCCTCAAGGGGAGTCCCATGTAGAGAGCATTACAGTAGTCCAGGCAGGAAGTGACAAGGGCATGAGTGACCATGTGTAATGAGTCCCGATCCAGAAAGGGACGCAACTGGCGGATCAGGCGAACTTGATAAAAAGTCCTCCCAGCCACAGCCATCAAATGCTCTTCTAAAGACAGCCGTGAGTCCAGGAGGACACCCAAGTTGCGAGCCCTCTCCGTGGGGTCCAACGACTCGCCCGCAATAGTCAGTGATGGCACCAACTGACTATATCGGGATGTCGGAAACCACAGCCACTCGGTCTTGGATGGGTTGAGCCTGAGTCTGTTTCTCCCCATCCAGATCTGTACAGCCTCCAGGCACCGGGACATCACTTCAAGGGCATCATTGGGGTGATCCGGGCTGGAGATGTACAGCTGAGTGTCATTAGCGTACTGATGGTACTTCACCCCAAAACCATGGATGATCTCACCCAGCGGCTTCACATAAATGTTGAACAGAAGGGGCAAGAGAACCGACCCCTGTGGCACCCCACATACAAGGGGCCTTGGGGTCAACTTCTGCCCTCCTGTCAACACAGACTGTGACCGGTCGGAGAGAAAGGAGGAAAACCACCGCAACACAGTGCCCCCCACCCCTAATTCTTCCAACCGGTGCAGCCTGATACCATGATCGATGGTATCAAAAGCTGCTGAGAGGTCTAATAGGACCAGGACAGAGGAGCAACCCCTGTCTCGAGCCCTCCAGAGATCATCGACCAATGTGACCAATGCTGTCTCCATGCTGTACCCAGGCCTGAAGCCTGACTGGAACAGATCTAGATAAGCCAATTCATCCAGGTTCTGAGGAAGCTGTTGCGCTACCACACTCTCAACAACCTTCGCAACAAAGCAAAGGTTGGAGACTGGACAATAATTAGCCAACACTGCCAGGTTCAGGGAAGGCTTTGTGAGGAGAGGCCTCACCACCACCTCCTTCAAGGTGGTGGGGAAGACAGCCTCACTCAAGGAAGCATGAATAATCCCCTGGAGCCAGCCTCGCAAAACTTCCCGGGAGGCCAGCACCAACCAGGAGGGACAGGGGTCCAATAAACATGTGGCCGCGCTCAGTTTACCCAGTATCCTATCCATGTCTTCGGGAGTCACAGAATCAAACTCTTCCAAGGTAATATTCTCAAGACCTGCCTCCATCATCCCCCCTGAATCTACCCAGTCAGAGTCCTCGGCTCTACCCTCCAAGGGGTCCTCCCGCGCTTCCAGTAGTATCCAGTAGAATACTGATTTACAAAGATTGCATTGGGAAACAGTCAAATGACAGTGTGCTAAGCATACAGCAGAATGAAGATTGGTTTACTGGCTGCATAATAGAGGGGGAAAAAATCAACTTTGGTTCAAAACCATTAGTCAAGGGCTCAAACCATTAGTCTTATACAGGAAATGCTCAACCTATGACTGCAATTGAGTGCAGACTCTTGGTCATAAGTCATGATGCTCATGGTAAAGGTCACTGGAGGTTTCCAGCAAAAATAACAACCCATAAATGATGCTTGCATGACTGTAAGATGCTGCAAGCACCTAAAAAATGTGGGTCAATTGCTGAGCATTCAAAATGTGATCATGTGACTATGGAATGGGTGAGTTGACCATCAGGAGTTAAGTAGCTCTGAAGATGTCTGTAATATCTTTGAACTGAAACTAAGGAACTGTAATTTGAGAACTAGTTGCAAGTGGCAGTGGTCAATGAAGGAAGTAGGTAGTTTTTGCCACAATCTTTCAATCCAGTATCCCTTTCAGATTTATGAAAATCTGAAAATCTTACTGATTTGATACATTTATAAAAAATAAAAAACTTGAAAAACAGGTTTACGAAAACAGCACACAGAACACTTACAGGAAGTTTAATGTACTTTGCAGAGAGTTGGTACATTTGGATGTCTGATGGAATTTGAATTTACTAGAATTATTTTTGTCCCAGAGATTTCATTGGTCTTTGCTACTAAAGAGAAAACCTCATTGCCAGCTGGAAAATCCTTTAAATTTACCCCATGCTTTAACAGAATAACAAAACAATAGAGTTGTGGGGGGCACCTTCGGGGTTTTCTACCTATCAAAAAGGAAAGCTAATAGCATTCCTTCTTCAACCTCCTGCTGAAGAAGGAAAACCAATAGCATTTTGTAGGTGACCACTACACAGGATGTGCACTAATCCTTCTGTCCAATTGCTTCAGAAACTATCCATAGACCTTCTGTCAGGGTTCCAATGGATGCCCTAATTAAATCATGAGTCTCGAGCCAAGCTTCAAAAGAAATCCAGTTATTTATTAGGAGCTTCATGTCAGCATGTTCCCAAGTAAAGCCAGCTCTGACCCTATGTAATTTACGCTCCAATTATGACCCTGTTTCCCCCCTCCCCCCAGGGTGTGATATCAATCACATTTGCCAACGGAGCAATTTTACGGGTTGTAGAGGTCACTCTCCCTTGGCATCTTCAGGTAACCCTGGGATACAGCCTTGGGAGAGATAAGTGTGGAATGTGCATCTGTCTTTGGCTGCTGTGCCATTTCGCAGGTTTCCCATCCCCCCTGGCCTATAGCAACATGAAAGCAGGCCAGTGATGATTTGCAAGTTGACACCTTCCCTATTTAAACAAAAGCCTTATTTGTATTTAATCCCATTTCTTTTTCTATATGAACATTCTTGTGTTCATATGAATTAAGACACAATTTATAATTCATATGTATTATATGTAGTCAGAGCTTACCATCACATACTGAATTTATTTCAATAAATCAATTTGTACTATTATTTATTTATTTATTTAAATATATGTATGTTAAGGTACCCATGTATAATTGACTTCAGAAGGAAAAACAGTTCTGCCCTATCCAAATATAAGGGACAGGGTAAATATTGCAACATAGCAAGTCAAATATAGCTGCACATTGTTCTCTATCTTAATTGTGCAAGTCTCCAAAATCTACATATAAAGGATATGAAGCAAATGGAAAGAATTGTCAAAATTTCCTTTTCATGAGCTGATGTTTATTGTTCAGTTCAGGTCTCATCACAATGATAAAACACTTGGGGGAAAAGATACACATCAATAATCCAGCACTGGAGGAGATCATGGAGAAGATCTCCACAGCCAGCATATACTTTCCCTTTGTGCTTAGATAGGTTGGAATAAAGCACAGCCAAACACTGCAGAAAACCAACATGCTAAAAGTGATGAATTTGGCTTCATTGAAACTGTCAGGTAACTTTCTAGCTAGAAAAGCAGCAGAGAAGCTAAGCAGAGCAAGAAAACCCATAAAGCCCAAAACACAGTAGAACATGACTGAGTCTTCTTTGCACTCCATGATGACTTCTTCAGACATTGACTTCATATCAAAATTTGGATATGGTGGAGATGTTATCAGCCAGGCAGCACAAAAACCTATTTGGACAAGGGAGCAGGATAGAAGAATGAAACTGACCATCCTTCCCCCAACCCATTTCCTCAATTTGGAACCAGGTTTGGTGGCCATGAATGCTAGAACCACAACAAAGGTTTTGGCCAAGACACAAGAAACTGCCACAGAAAAGATGAGGCCAAAAGCTGGTTGTCGAAGGAGACATACAATCTTATCGGGTCTTCCAATAAATAGAAAGACACAAAGGAAAGAGAGCAAGAGGGAAATCAAGAGTGTATAAGTGAGATTCCTGTTGTTGGCTTTGACAATAGGGGTGTCTTTATGTTTTACGAAGATTGTGATTACCAAAGTTGTCTTTAATAAAAAATAAAGAGAAAGAATAGTCAGACTGATCCCCAGGGGTTCTTCATAGGACAAAAAGGTGATTTGCTTTGGAATGCACATATTTTGATGGAGATTCGGATAACAATCCTCTGGACATGGAGAGCAGTCATCCATGTCTGAAAAAGAACACAGTTGAATTTATTTGGTGCGTTATAGACAATGTTCTACCCTTATCGCTTAGTCCCATTATATTTGAAAATTTCCTACCCTTCTCCTTTGATATTTTCCCCTCTGGACATAGATGGCAATCATAGCAACAAAACAACTTCCCTTCTTTCTTGGCCTTGCTGTGTCCTGTCTCACAAGGATCATTACATAAAGATAAAGGTAATGCCTAAAAATGAATGAAGAAGAATTTTTAAGATACAGAGAGGAAAGGAAGTGCTTGGAGAGATACTTTTAATGTAGAATCAGCAGAAAAAAATAGATTAATAAGCAGAAGTGATATGATAAAAGCATTTGGTCTGAAATAATGATTCATTAAACGTCTACATTTATTGGTACCTATGGCTTTCTATAACCATCATCATCATTCTCCAAAGATAATTTCTGTGCTAGTTAGTTAACGATGGTTTTCTCAGCCTCTGAATTTTGAAATCTTCAGACTCATGAAATCTAGTACATTGGCTTGCAGCTTTTACTTCAAAATCATGAAAAACATTGTCCATAATTAACAGAGGGCCAAAGTAAAGAGTACATTCTATACCAACTACACATAATTTTTCCTTCCTAAGGACATTTGTACTTAGCCCAGTCAGAGACGATGCTCTGGGACTTTCATCAATAAATGTATTTTTATGCTACATAAACGAAGGCAAATGGGTTTAGATTCAAATAGCTAACCTGATTAAAGCCTACTGGCCACGTGATGGAATCTATAGAAATATTGAAGAACTTGTCTGCTGGAGCTGTGGGATCCACCATCCCAACTTTGACCCTTGCAAAGGACTGGTTTGGGAATGTGACCCAGTTGATAATATCAAATCCACCAATGAATTCTCCGTTTTTATCAAAGGAGATCTTTTCACCAACACTATTGTTGAATCTGATTCTTCTCAGAATAGAATGAACCTGAAATATAGAGACAATCAGAGGAGAAAAAGACAAGAGGGGGAAAGAAAACTTTTTTTTTGTTCAAAATACATATCTGGATGTTTCTTTAAAGAAAGAAAATATAAGCATTAGTTTTTATTTTAATTTAAGGCCAGTATTAAACAAATAACATAACATTCATTCCAAAATAAGGGTAGATCAGGGGTGGGTTCTAATTTTTTTTACTACCGGTTCTGTGGGTGTGGCTTATTTTGTGGGTGTGGCTTGGAGGTCATGTGACTGGGTGGGCATGGCTAGCTGGTCATGTGACCGGGTGGCCATGGCTATGTGTATAGGGACTACTCAGAGGGCTGAAAAAAGTCATTTCTGACAGGTCCTCGCACTTTTGACTGGTCCTTACACTTATGACCATCCTCACATTTATGCCTGTGCAGCATTCTTAACAACCATGTCACTCATTTCACAACTCTTTCTCTTCACTATGGTGACATGATAGGGCAAAAAACATAAAATGTGAGGAGAGTCGTAAGTTCAAGGACTGGTCAAAAGTGCGAGGACCAGTCAAAAATAACTTTTTCAGGCCTCTGAGTAGTCCATATGCACAAAAGGATCCAATTATTTCTTCAAAGTGCTGATGATTGCACCCTGGCTGAAAGAACTCCAACAGGGGAGTATTTCCTCCCAACAGCGGTGTAAAAAGCTTAAAACAACCGTTCCCCTTTAAGAAAGTCAAGCAAAAAAATAGCCTCCGGAACAGGAAATGACAGTAAGTCTAGGCATGCTGCCAGAGAGGCAGTTTCGGTAATAAAGATTAGGTTAGGAAACAACACCAAATGTTGTAATTAATCCTTACAGGATTAACCCTGTAAAGTGGAAAAAAACAAAAGGAGATTTATTTTAACAACTGGTTCTCTGAACTGCTTAATTATTTAACTACTTAACAACTGGTTCTACCAAAGTAGAATCCCACCACTGGGTCTACCCATTTATTTTTGCAGGCACCGGTCTCCTCATTTGTTTTCTTTTAACTCTGATCAACTGTAGGGCGCCCTTTAACTATTTAACAACCGGTTCTACTGAAGTAGAATCCCACCACTGGGTCATTTATTTTTGCAGGCACTGGTCTACTCATTTGTTTTCTTTTAACACTGATCAGCTATAGGGCAGCCCTTTGAAGCCCCGCGGCAAGAGTTTAAACAGTTTTTTTTCAATCTAGCCATCAGCTGGGACTCAGGAAACAGCAATAGATTGGGGGTGGGGCCAAATAAAAGGTAAGAATAACTGGGGGGTGGGGGAGGGCAGGGGGCAGAACCGGTTCGGTTACATCATATTGTCACTGCTACCGGCTCGGCCGAACCGGGCTGAACCGGGAGGAACCCACCACTGAGGTAGATGTAAAATATGACATTACTGAAATAAAATTAATATAGAATTTCAATAAATAAACCCAGTGGAAAAAAAATAAAACTAGGTAGTTTAATTTCTAAAGCTACTTAATCCATATGACTTCGGATAACTATATAAGAAATGCTAAGATTTATGAAGGCTATAAAATTTAATACTATTCTTACTTAAAAAGAGTTTATACTTGCAGTAGCCATGCTAAAGTGTAATTTGAATTATTGCAGCTACAATCCAACAAACTAGAAGATAATAAAAATACTTTAAAAACAATCCAACAAACCTCAATATAATAAAAAATATTTAAAATATGTAATTGAATATATATATACACATTCACACATTCAAGTATACTTTTTAGTTACATTATATTTTTATCTTGTTATTGATTCATATATTAGAATAAAGGTAAAGGTTAAAGGTAAAGGTTCCCTCTCGCACATATGTGCTAGTCGTTCCTGACACTAAGGGGCGGTGCTCATCTCCGTTTCAAAGCCAAAGAGCCAGCCCTGTCAGAAGACGTCTCCATGGTCATGTGGCCAGCATGACTAAATGCTGTTACCTTCCAACCAAAGGTGGTCCCTATTTTTCTACTTGCATTTTTTACATGCTTTTGAGCTGCTAGGTTGGCAGAAGCTGGGACAAATAACAGGAGCTCATCCCCTTACGTGGCACTAGGGTTTCGAACTGCTGAACTGCCAACCTTTCGATCGACAAGCTCAGTGTCTTAGCCACTGAGCCACCATGTCCCTTATATTAGAATATATTATCTTATACTCAAAAGGAAAAAATAAAAGTGTCTCTGAGGATTTTACTTTGCTAATTATTGCCAGGGGTGGTGCTCATCTCCATTTCAAGGGCCATTGAGCCATCATTGTTCTACGACAGTTTACGCCAACCTATGGCTAGCATGATATCATGGAGCAATGTTACCTTCTCGCCGAAGGGATACCTATTTATCTATTTACAATTGTTCCTTCAAATTGCTAGGGCAGTTTGGTGGGAACTAGGACGAGAACAGGACCTCACCCCATCGTTCAATGGGCTGTCGGCTTTCCGGTCGATAAGCCCAGCTTCTTAACTGCTGAGCCATCGTGTCCCCCTTTATATTCAAAAGTGAGAGGAAAATGATCACAAGACGTATCAATTTATGGTAGCCTCGATGGGGTTCAGGATCATTGCACTTAAAGGAATCATATGCGTTCAGTCATCACTTACCTAAGGAATGGGCCTACAATATGTGAGATGCCCATTCCTGCCCATTGAGAAAAAAACTAAGGAAATCGGCCTTTCCCCACCCCCCACTAATGAGTTGTGAATAGGAAAATATCTATATCTTTATATTTTTTTAGAAAACTCTATTCTACCTAAGAAGTCATGTCTGAGGAGAAGAGGTTAGGAATGTGAATTGAGGACCAAAGGCAATGCCCTTTCTTTTACTGGATGTGTTCAAAGAGAAGTAGAGTCAACATTGCCTGAGATGCTGAAGTTTGTAATCCTGCACTAAGCACAGGCTGGATTCGTTGGCTTAAATGTACATTTTTCAAGCTATGATTCTTCCATCCCACGAAAGTACATACTGTATGTCTCACAAAAACTAGGGTCAAAATAACATCCTTCTTGGTCCTCTTTATTCAGCCCCTGAAAAGCAACTTGGTTTGAGTACAGGCAGTCTTCTATTTACAACAATTCATTTAGTGACCATTTGAAGTTACAACAGCACTGAAAAAAGTGACTATTAACCATTTTTCACACTTACTACCGTTGCAGCATCCCCATGGTCACGTGATCGAAATTCAGATGCTTGGCAACCGACTCATATTTATGATGGTTGCAGTGTCCCAGGGGCATGTGGTCACTTTTTGTGACTTTTTGACAAGAAAAGTTAATGGGGAAGTCAGAATGGCTTAACAACCATGTTACATGTTAACAATTGCTATCAACCTGCCTTCCATTGAGGACCTGTATACTGCATGAATCAAAAAGAGGGCTGTGAAAATATTTACAGACCCCTTGCATTCTGGACATAAATTGTTTCAATTTCTACCCTCAAAACGAAGCTATAGGGCACTGCACACCAAGACAGCTAGATACAAGAACAATTTTTCCCCCAAATGCCATAATTCTGCTAAACAAATAATTCCTTCAACACTGTCAAACTATTCACATTAGACTGCATTACTATTGCTATTGGTCTTCTCATTGTTCCTGTCACCCATCTCCTCCCACTTGTGACTACATGACTGTAAGTTTGTTGCGTGTATCCTTGCGATTTATGTTAATATTGATGGTTCCCTAGTATGATTTGATTGCTTATTGTACTGTATGACTGTCACTGGATTTTGTGCCTTATGATTCTTGAAGAGTGTATCTTGTCTTTTTATGTACACTGGGAGCATATGCACCAAAGACAAATTCCTTGTGTGTCCAATCACACTTGGCCAATAAAGAATTCTATTCTATTCTACTCTACTCTACTCTCTTCTCTTCTCTTCTCTTCTCTTCTCTTCTCTTCTCTTCTCTTCTATTCTATTCTATTCTATTCTATTCTATTCTATTCTATATCTAAACAACTGCACTGAATCACTTAACAACTGCAGCAAGAATGATTGTAAAATGAAGCATAACTCACAACTGTCTTGCTTAGCAACAGAAATTTTGGATTCAATAGTGGTCATAAGTGGGGATCTACCTGTACTATGGGTGAGATATAAGGATAAAAAATGAAAGAACATGAAGATAGCCACTCCACAGAGAATACTGTAGCTATAGATAGGAGAGTGCTCATTCTGGCATGAAATTGTGTATAAGTGTAAGATAATAGAGAAAGCAACTTGGAAGAATCACCATGTATAATTCTTGGTTTGGGGCTTGCCAGGCAGACAATTTCATGGACAGAAGTATAATCTAGGAGATGCAGTTGAAATTTTGTTGAATCCCATTTAAAATTTTAGTACAAGCAAATAAATATTTCAATTGGTTAATCTTTTTGTAAACCCTTACTTTTTCACCTAATGGCCACAGTCCAGAAGAATATTATTCATTAGAGCTTATAGAGCAATATTGGAACTACAGATATAGTGGTTTTTACATTACTCTACTTACAGACTTACCTGCCACAACACTTGATTGTGAAGCTGTTTCCTTCCTTTTTTCACTATTGTTGTTTCCCTGGATTTGGACATATATAGAGATTGTAAAGCATGTGCCACAGCATAGGCTGCATTGTAAATATTGTAACTCTGTCCACTCATGTGTGTTTCAAACACAGATGTGGGAAGGGTCTCAAGCCTCTCCAGTCCAGTACATTTTTTCTCAGATGTCTCAGTTTTTGAGCTTGAAAAGAAGCAATTGAAGGCCTGTTCCCAGAAATCGTTCCGAAAATGATCTTGAGGGTTGTTGTTTAGATTTAGGTTTTGAAGAAATTTCTGGAAGTCTTGGACCTCCTTTGTGTGAACTGCAAAGGATAAAGCACCATGTAGGAAATGGATATTCCAAGATTTATGAATGGCAACTGAGGTGTAATCTGTCTGAGCAGTTATAAGCCAAATCTTATTCTTCCTTGGTATATCCTCCACTTCTGAAAACTGGAGGAAAGTTCTCAGATCTGCTAAGGACTGACTTTCACCATATAAGATTATCACATTGGCTGTGCTGTTCATGAGAACATGATACATATGTAGTCCTTCATCTATGGTATCAGTAAAATCACTGTAAAATGCTACATTTGGTAACTCTGCTATGAATTCAATGCAAATGCCATGCTTGGAAAATGTGGGGAGCACCTCCTGGACAAATTTCTCTCCTTTCTCATCCTTCATTACAAGAATTCCAATCCAGATCCATCTAAAGTATAGCAATAGCTGGAGGAGGCCCTTATGTTGGTGGGATTCATTGGGAAACATTTTTTGGAAGAAAATTGCTTGAATCTCTTTATCCATGACTGGAGAAGAGCCATAGGTCAACTACAGAAAGATAAACATGCAATTGCAAAGATCTATGTGAGCCTCTGAAGCTATGTACATTCGAGTCTTTCGGTGCCCTTGTTCATACCAAGCAAAACATTGTGCAACTAAATTGTATGTATTTAGGAATATCAACCAAGATGTCACAAAGATATTTTTCTGGGAATAAATCTCATTATGAATAATTCAAATTTGAAACTTAATTCTGTGTTTGAAATTGGGGTTTGTTGTTCTGTGCCAAACATCTCCATTATCTGTTCAGAGTACAATTATTCATGCTGCTATGTTGATCCTAGCAAGTGTGGGAAGACACACACACACACTCTCTCTCTCTCTCTCTCTCCAGAAGAATGAAATATTTTGGGAAATATTAAAAAAAAGGGCAGGAGAAATGGGGAAAAAAAATCCTAAGGGAGGTAGAAACCAGAACCAGTCTCCCTGCCCCCAAGCAGAAACTGAGGAAGCTAGCTTTTAGAAATGCAGAATTGGTCATTGGTTTAGAAAGACTTGGTCAGTCAGGAAACTCCAAATAAGTAATTAGGAAGCAAGAAGGGTTGAGAGGATTAGCTCAGAGAAGCACCTAGGATTTGCATTTCCCCTTTGCCTATAGAATCAGCCATGACCCCATCGGAATCTGACAACAGCCAATAGAATATTAAAGGACATGTTCTTGCAGAGGAACAGGAAGCTCAAATACAAAGCCCAAAGAAGGTATAAAACCCATCCATTCTCAACTCCATTTTGTCAGCTGTCCCTGAATCACATGTGGTTGGTGATTCCGCTTCATCAATAAAGGGAACCATTCTTTCCAATCAGCCTCCAGCCTCCATTTTATTTCAAGTACCTTTCTTCCGGATTGGAACTGAACCAGATGGATTTTTCTGCCAACACAAGCAAAAAATAATAGCTAGGAATCTGAAAGGTCTATCCTTTTTAGAAAGAGAAAATACAAACATCTGGGAAGGTACAGCAAAATAATAAGGTATATCTTCAGCTCATCTTTACCTGAGGAAATTTGTAATTCCTCATGGAGGAATTTCTCTCCTTTTTCATCCTTTACAACAAGAATTCCAATCCACTTCCATCTAAAATACAGCAGTAGCTGCAAGAGACCCTTATGTTGATGGGATTAGTCTGGAAACATTTGTTGGAGGAAAACTGCTTGAGTTTCTTTATCCATGACTGGAGTAGAGCCATAGGTCAACTACCGAAAAATAAACATATGCAATTCCAAAGGTCTATGTGAGCCTCTGAAAACATGAATGTTCATTTCTTTGACTGCCCTTGAGTCTATGTAATGAAATACTAGTTGTTTTTATTTTGAAATATCAACCAAGATGACACTCCTAAGTTATCACTAAATACCTTTTCTGGAACAAGTCTCATTGTGAATATTTCAGATTTGAACCTTAGTTCAATGTTTGGAATTGGAGAATGGTTTGCTATGCCAAATATATCCACTATCTGTTCAGTAACAATTATTCATGTTGCTATGGTGATCCTACCCAGCAAAAAAATAACTGGGAATCTGAAAGTTCTCTCCTTTTTGCAAACAAAAGCATTCAGATGCCTGGGGAGTTATGGGAGAATGGTAATGTATATCTTCAGTACATCTTACCTGAGGAACTTTGTAGATGCACAATACAGTTGCCATGTGAAGAGCGATGTCAGGTGTACCAATGACTGCAGCCAAAGTTTTTGGGACCCCACACTTGTAGTTAGGGATGAATTTTCCCTGAGTGAAAGGCAGCAACATTGAGGCAAAGTAAGTCCAGCCTGGACTAAAATGGCTGTTAAAAATGTGGAAGCCCAGCGTGACGTTGGGTAGAATCTGGGGATTTTCATTGATTTGTTTTATAGTAAACACTAAAGCCAAGATATGCTGGTAATTCTGAAAAAATATTCTGTAAAACCAAAAGAATCAAAATGAAAAATGCAGTAAAAGTTGTTTGCTTCTTATTTTGACACTTGCAATCTTTCAGTGCAACACATTTTATGGAATATGTGTCCTGCCCCTCTCTCCAAAAAACCATTGTGGTAGTTATATCAGACCATGGTGGCACAGTGATTGGAAGGCAGTTTTGCAGGCTAACTCTGCCCACTGACAGGAGTTTGATTCTGACCAGCACAAGGTTGATTCATTCTTCCATCCTTCCACCATCAATTAAATGAGGACCTAAATTGATTTGGAAAATATGCTGATGTTGTAAACTGCTCAGAGAGTGCTGTACATAAATCTTAGTTCTATTATCATTACTTACTTCATAAATTATGTCCCTCTATATTTATATACTCTCTATATAGATGGTTCTTTTTATATAAATGTAGATTTGGATCTTTTTCAACTTACATGGAAACTAAAGTAAAATATAACTTCATAAATCTAGCATTTTGTTTAAGATGCTTTTTTTTAATTTTTGTCATTAAAGGAAAAAAACTTGAAGCATCATGTGATTTAACAGCAATGTCCAGAACTTGACAATGAAACGATGTTGTACGTACATAAGTCCATCATGAAACCCCTGTGAAGGATGTTGACTGAAATCAATGGGTTTAGAAAATGTAAAGAATACAGAAATAATGCCAGCAATGTTAATCTCTCCAAGCTGATGATGTGTGTGATGAATAGGAGGGAGCTCACGAAAATCACACTGAAGGCTAGGAGCCTTGCACACTACTTGAGGCAGTACTATTAAAAATAACTGCATGAATGCTAACATCTTCCATGAGTGTCTTCTTTTTGTGTACAAATGCCTCTGTCTGCCACAAGATCTATGAAGTAGATAAGACTGACCTGTCTTCTTGAGATGTTTTTCAAAGGGAAATAGAGAGTGTAACATACTATCATTCCTCAACTCACAAAGCTTTGGGGCTTCCATACATAGGATGGAATATCATGAGAACAATAAATAACATCCTTCAGGGTCAGCTCCTCCTTTTTCCATGGAGACCCATAGGATTTGGAAGAGACAAACAAGCTAAATCCATTACGATAGAGACACTGTCACCTATGTAAACATCTTCAAAACATCTGAGGCCTCTTAAGGCAAGAAGGAATGAGCCACAAGACAAAAATAATATCTTGAGATCTATAAACCAAATATAGATATACTTATAGCTATGGCCATATGTATAGGCATTGATTGTAGCTAGTGTAGATCTATTCTGTCCTGTTCTGTTCTGGTCCATTCAAGTCCACTCAACTCTCAACTCCACTTTTTTTGTTAAATTTATATTTACTGGGTAGTCCAGGTTGCCAGGTTTCCACAAACAACAACAACAACAACAACAACAACAACAACAACAATCCATAAATGATGCTTGTATGACTGTGAGATGCTGCACCTATAAATGTGGGCCAACTGCTGACCATTCAAAATTGATCATGTGACCATGGGATGGGTGAGTTAAGTAGCTCTGAAGATGTCTATAATATCTTTGAACTGACACTAAGGAACTGTAATTTGAGAAATAGTTGCAGGTGGCAGTGGTCAATGAAGGAAGTAGATAGTTTTTGCCACAATCTTTCAATCCAGTACCCCTTTCAGATTTATGAAAATCTGAAAATCTTATTGATTTGATACATTTATAAAAAATAAAAAACTTGAAAAACAGATTAACAAAAACAGCACAGAAAACCTACAGGACGTTTAATGTACTTTGCAGAGAGTTGGTACATTTGGATGTCCGATGGAATTTGAATTTACTATAATTATTTTTGTCCAAAGAGATTTCATTAAAGGAGCCTTGGTGGAGCAGTGGACTAAAGCACTGTTAAGTAGCACTTAAGTAGCACTTAGCTGCCTGCAATTACTGTGAGTTCAAATCTCACCAGGCTCAAGGTTGACTCAGCCTTCCATCCTTCCGAGGTAGGTAAAATGAGGACCCAGATTGTGGGGGCAAAAAACTGACCTTGTATAAAAAAGAATACCGCTTGCGGGGGGCAAAAGCCCTAGTAAGCAGGTATATACAAAAGTATGAAGGCTATTGCTTAACGCATTGTAAGCCACCCTGAGTCTCCGGAGAAGGGTGGCATATAAATTGAACCAATAAAATAAATTGGTCTTTGCTACTAAAGAGAAAACCTATTTCCCAGCTGGAAAATCTTTTAAATTGACCCAATGCTTTAACAGAATAACAAAACAATAGAGTTTGGGGGGGGCCTTCAAGGTTTTCTACCTATCAAAAAGCAAAGCCAATAGCATTCCTTTGGTATTTTCTAGTCCAACCTCCTGCTAAAGAAGGAAACCCAATAGCATTTTGTAGGCGACCACTACACAGGATGTGCACCAAAGAATTCCTTCTGTCCAATTGCTTTAGAAACAATCCATAGACCTTCTGTCAGGGTTCTGACGGATGCCCTAATTAAACCATGAGTTTTGAACCAAGCTTCAAAAGAAATTCAGTTATTTATTAGGAGCTTCATGTCAGCATGTTCCCAGGTAAAGCCAGCTCTGACCCTACATAATTTATGTTCCAATTATGACCCTGTTTCCCCCTCCCCCCACAGTGTGTCATCAATCACATTCACCAACGGAGCAATTTTGTGGGTTGTAGAGGTCACTCCGCTCCAGCTGCTGCAGGTAACCCTGGGATACAGCCTTAGGAGAGATAAGCATAGAATGTGCATCTGTCTTTGGCTGCTGTGCCATTTTGCAGGTTTCCCATCCCCCTGGCCTATGGCAACTCAAAAGCAGGCCAGGGATGATTTGCGAGTTGACACCTTCCCAGTGGTGTGATTCAGCCAGTTCGCACCACTTCGGGAGAACCAGTTGTTAACTTTCTGAGCAGTTTGGTGAAATGGTTGTTGGAAGAAATCATTAGGGCAGAGAACCAGTTGTTAAATTATTTAAATCCCACTACTGTCCCTTCCCTATTTAAACAAAAGCCTTATTTGTATTTAATCTCATTTCTTTTTACACATTCTAGTGTGCATATGAATTAAGACACAGACAAATTTATAGTTCACATTAAACCTATATAAGTAGTCAGGGGTCATCATCACATACTGAAAAATGTCCATAAAGTAATTTGTACTATTATTTATTTATTTTAAATATATGTATGTTAAGGTACCCATGTGTAATTGACTTCCAGAAGGAAAAACAGTTCTGCCCTATCCAAATATAAGGGACCGGGTAAATATTGCAACATAGCAAGTCAAATATAACTGCACATTGTTCTCTAACTTAATTGTGCAGGCGGAAAACTTCCCCAAAATCTACATATAAAGGATATGAAGCAAATGGAAAGAGTTGTCAAAATTTCCTTTTCATGAGCTGATGTTTATTGTTCAGTTCAGGTCTCATCACAATGATAAAACACTTGGGGGAAAAGATGCACACCAATAATCCAGCACTGGAGGAGATCATGGAGAAGATCTCCACAGCCAACATATACTTTCCCTTGATGATGAATTTGGCTTCATTGAAACTGTCAGGTAACTTCCTAGCTAGAAAAGCAGCAGAGAAGCTAACCAGAGCAAGAAAACCCATAAAGCCCAAAAAGACAGTAGAACGTGATGGACTCCTCATTGCATTCCATCATGACTTCTTCAGACATTGACTTCATATCAAAATCTGGATATGGTGGGAACGTTATTGAGCCAGGCTAAGATTCGATATTGGGATAAAACTCAAATATTAGAAATCCAAATCTTTGGTCAAGACAGAAGTGCCTCTTCCGTGCCAAGGTGCTGAGATGACAAACGGTATTTGATGTAGGTACAGAATTGTAAAAGGGCAAACTGACCTTAAACAGATACATCCTGTTGTTTAATGTTTATTACACCCCAAATGTCATGTAGATTCTAGAGAAGAAATACTGCTTCCCCTACTGTCCTCTTTACTGCTCGTGAGGCACCTTGGAGCCCCTTATCTCCTTTTATTATGTCTTGAGCTCCGGAGCTAAGAACCTGAGCCTGTGGGAAAAGGGCTGTTATGTCTTTCCTAGAGATAGATTAAAGGGTAACTTCTACGTGTGAAATGTCTCATTCTTCATAATAACTTTGCTTTTATACTGTATAAATATCTGGTCAAAATCAGCCATCTTTGTTCAGACCCTTCGCTGTCTTTGGACTGTTTGAACCTTGCACAATAAACTCTTTCCTGCATTGAAGAGCTTGGCCTAGTCCGTCATTTTTCCTATAACAGCTGGCGACTCCGCCGGGACTAGGTGCAAGGCGATATTTCGCTGAGGGTCGTTTCGACCCCTCAGGACCATGGGGAGGTCGCTCCTGAACATTCTCCAGGTGCCGCGGAGATACGTCTACGGGAGACAGCAGCGATAGCCCTATGGGACCGACGGAGCTCTGATCGAGTCCAAGAACCCTGCGGTGCAGGAAAGGTGGTCTGAACAAATTCCTGGCCAGGAATCTATGGAGTGGGAGCGTTTTAAGTGAGTATATTGTAAAAGAATTGTACCTGCCTCATTTGAAGGCAGAGGAAGGGACCTGATCGCTCCCTTGGACTCGGGGTGGTTACCCTAACGAAGTCCATGTTAGGTTGTGTGGGTGGTTAAGCCATTGCATTTCTCGCTAGTGGCTGTGAGTTTCTGGGGCTATGAGTCGACGGCAGTGTGATAGAATGGGAGGGGCTCAGAGCGTGCCAAATACTCCTTTGGCATGCATGTTAAAAGGTTTTGACAAGTATTTTAGCAACCCTTCCTATCCGAAAGGATCAAAGGAGCGATTAAAATTTTTATGTAAGCATGTGTGGCCATTATTGGGGACAGGATGGCCCCCTCAGGGATCACTAAGGGAGGAAACGGTGAATAAGTTGTGGGGGGTGATTGTAGTGAATCGGGATAAATATCTCGATCAATTTCAATACATTGATCAATGGGCGAGAGCCCTAACAGAAAAAGCTGAAGATTTGCTGCAGTGTCAGGCTGAAATGGTAAGGCTATGTGTATCCAGATCTGGTGGAAAGATTAAGGGGTGGAGAAGTGAGCAAGGAGAAACTCAGGCAGAAAGAGGAGAGGAATATCCAAGAAGAAGAAAAGTATTGACAGAGGATGTGGAGGAGGTAGTTAGACACCCCCCCCGGTGTGCTCCATTGTGGCAGCCCCCAGTGCAGCAGAAGCCCCCGGCTCAGCAGCCGTCCCCAGCGCAGCCCCGAGACCAACAGCAGCAGTTGCAGGGAGCTGTAGGAGGAGAGGGAGGTGGAAATCAGAGACGCATGAGCGATCCTGGGGCTAGACCGAAAGTCAGGAAAAGTCCCCCACTGGAAGAAGGCAGTCAGAGTGAAGGAGAAGATCGGGATGATAAGGGGTTAAAGGAAGCAACAGGAGAAGAGCAGGTGGGGGTGCAAACTCGCGCGGTGACAGCTAAATTGAAGGCTAGCAAGCAAGAAGTTACAGCACCTTTGCGCCAGGTGGATCAGATAATAGTAAACCAGCAGGGGCAGGTGGAACCACAGCCCCTTTTTCAATATGTGCCGTTTATTACTACTGATCTTTTAAACTGGAAGCAACACTATGGGTCGCTGACCACTAAGCCCACTGAGATGGCGGACCTGTTTCAAACTATCATGTTAACACATAATCCAACGTGGCAGGATGTTCAACAGTTGTTACGCACTCTGTTAACTCCGGAAGAACGAGAGAAGTGGAAAGCCACAGTTAGGCAGTGTGTGAAAGAGATGTTGCCAAATGATGCGGATGTGCAGCCGGAGGTGTTGGTCCGGGCGCCCGAAATAGATCCGGGCTGGGACCATAAGGAGGAACAGGACCGGACATGTTTGAGGGAATATCAGAATTTGGTGGTGCAAAGCCTTAGAAGAGCAGGGAAGCCCCCAGTGAATATGTCTAAGCCATCTTTAGTGATTCAGGGTGCGGATGAAAGTCCGGAGAGTTTCCTGCAGAGATTGATTGAAGCATATGAGTTACATACACAGGTGGATCCAAGGCAGGGGTATAATGTGCGGATGTTGAATGAAAGATTTATAGCTCAAAGTTATGAAGATATACGGTGAAAATTGCAGAGGGTAGAAGGAGCCCTTGGGAAGAACACGACGGAATTGCTGGAATTGGCATGGAAGGTGTATGTAAATAGCGATAAGGTGGAAAAGAAGGAGAGAGATGCTAGAATGCAAAAGAAGGCTGAATTATTGGCAGTAGCACTACAGGGAGGAATGAGTTTGGACCCCAACCCTGGGACTCCCCTGGGCCCTAACCAATGTGCCTATTCTAAAGGAGAGGGCCATTGGCAAAGAGAATGCCCCAGACGGATGACGAGAGGTAGAGGGATGATAAGAAGACTGGAGTTTGGATCAGGGATGAGGGGGCAGTTTGCAGGGAGAAGGGGGGAACGAGGAATGAGAGGGGGCTTGAACAGAGGATTTGGACAAAGAGGTTTGGGATGAGGTTTTGGTAGAGGAGCTAGAGGGGGTGCCGGACCAAGAGAAGTGGAGAGTATTGGATTGGCAGACATGGTGTGGTCGGATTGATGGGGACCAGGCTTGGAAGAACCCCCGCCTGAGCCGTTGGTTACAATGAGGATAGGGGGCCAGCAGACAACATTTTTAGTGGATACAGGAGCAGGTAGATCAGTTGTAAATAAGCAAATTGCAGCCCCTGGATCACGTAAAATCCAGGTTCAGGGGGTATGAGGACAGATTATGGGACAGCAGGTCCTAAAGCCTGTGATGTGTGATTTTAAAGGAGCTGAAATCCAGCATGAAATTTTGTACATCCCTGAGTGCCTTATTCCGTTGCTAGGCAGGGATCTGCTGAGCAAATTAGGGGCAACAATTTCTTTTGATGAAGGCAGTCAGAAAATGACCATAAGGCATTATATAAGGGACAGCGTAAATATTGCAACATAGCAAGTCAAATATAACTGCACATTGTTCTCTAACTTAATTGTGCAGGCAGAAAACTTCCCCAAAATCTACATATAAAGGATATGAAGCAAATGGAAAGAGTTGTCAAAATTTCCTTTTCATGAGCTGATGTTTATTGTTCAGTTCAGGTCTCATCACAATGATAAAACACTTGGGGGAAAAGATGCACACCAATAAGCCAGCACTGGAGGAGATCATGGAGAAGATCTCCACAGCCAGCATATATTTTCCCCTTGTGCTTAGATAGGTTGGAATAAAGCACAGCCAAACACTGCAGAAAACCAACATGCTGAAGGTGATGAATTTGGCTTCATTGAAGCTGTCAGGTAACTTCCTAGCTAGAAAAGCAGCAGAGAAGCTAAGCAGAGCAAGAAAACCCATAAAGCCCAAAACACAGTAGAACATGACCGAGTCTTCATTGCACTCCATGATCACTTCTTCAGACATTGACTTCGTATCAAAATCTGGATATGGTGGAGATGTTATCAACCATGCAGCACAAAAAGATATTTGAACAAGGGAGCAGGATAGAAGAATGAAACTGATCATTCTTCCCCCAACCCATTTCCTCAATTTGGAACCAGGTTTGGTGGCCATGAATGCTAGAACCACAACAAAAGTTTTGGCCAGGACACAAGAAACTGCCACAGAAAAGATGAGTCCAAAAGCTGGTTGTCGAAGGAGACACACAATCTTATCAGGTCTCCCAACAAATAGAAAGACACAAAGGAAAGAGAAGAGGAGAGAGACTAAGAGAGTGTAGGTGAGATTCCTGTTGTTGGCTTTGACAATGGCAGTGTCTTTATGTTTCATGAAGATTATTATTACCAAAATTGTCAACAAAGAAAAGCAAAGAGAAAGAACAGTTAGACTGATCCCTAAGGGTTCTTCATAGGACAAAAAAGTGATCCGCTTTGGAATGCACATATTTTTGTCAGGATTTGGATATTGATCTTCTGGACATGGAGAGCAGTCATCCTTGTCTGAAAAACAACAGAGTGGAACTGATATAGTTGATTATAGATAGTGTTGTATCCTTGTTGCTTAGTCCCATTAAATTTGGAAATTTCCTACCCTTCTCCTTTGATATTTTCCCCTCTGAACACAAACGGCAATCATAGCAGCAAAATGACTCTCCTTCTTTTTTGGCCTTGCTGTATCCTGTCTCACAAGGATCATTACACAAAGATAGAGGTAATGCCTATCAATGAATGAAGAAGAATATTTTAAGATACAGAGAGGAAAGGAGGTGCTTGGAGACATACTGTTACTGTGGAATTAGCAGAACAAAAATGGATTAATAAGCAGAAGTAATGCATTGACTTCATTTTGATATGGAATTGGCTTTAAATTGTCTTTGCGAGTTGACAAATAATTCATTAAATATCTATCTTTATTGGCGTGTATGGCCTTTCATAACTATCATCCCTCTTATCCAAAGCCAATTTCTGTGCTGGTTAATTTTGAATTCTCCAGACTAATGAAATCTGGTACACTGGCAGAATATTTTGGGATACAGAGGGGAGAAGAAGTACTTAATAATCAGAAGTAATGTGATGACATCATTTTGAGATGTACCGTAATTGATCTCAAATAATAATTCATTAAATATCCATCTTTATTGGCGTCTATGGCCTGTCATAACTATCATCCCTATTATCCAAAGACAATTTCTGTGCTGGTTAGTTAACAGTGGTTTTCTCAGCCTCTGAATTTTGAAATCTCCAGACTGATGAAATCTAGTATACTGGCTTGCAGCTTTTACTTCAAAAATTGTGAAAAACATTGTCCATAATTAACAGAGATGCAACATAAATATTCTATACCAATTGCAGATTTATTTTCTTTTCTTCCTGAGGACATTTGTAGTTAGTCTATTCAGAGATGATGCTTTGGGACTTTCATCAATTTGACATGGACTCAGTCTGAAATAATAATTCATTAAATATCTATCATTATTGGCATCTATGGCCTTTCATAATTATCAACCTCACTCTCCAAAGACAATTTCTGCTCTGGTTAGTTAAAGAAGTCAGCAGACTGGTGTAATATAGTACACTGGACTTCAGCTCTTACTTCTAAAACCATGAAAACATGGTCCATAACTAACAGGGCCAAAATAAAGTTTGCAATGTTTTATGCCAACTATTAGAAAAGTAAACATTCTTACAGATAATGTTTTCCTTCTCCAGGACATTTCTAGTTAGTACAAACTTTATTCAGAGATGATTATTTTCATTAGTAATCATATTTTTATAGTATATAAATGAAGACAGATGAATCTAGATTGAAACAGCTAACCTGATTAAAGCCTACTGGCCATGTGATGGAATCTACAGAAATATTGAAAAACTTATCCGCTGGAGCTGTGGGATCTACCATTCCAACTTTGACCCTAAGAAAAGACTGGTTTGGGAATGTGATCCAGTTGATAATATCATATCCACCAATGAATTCTCCATTTTTATCAAAGGAGATCTTTTCCCCAACACTGTTGTTGAATCTGATGCTTTTCAGAAAAGAATGAACCTGAAATACAGCAACACAGAAAAAGAGAACAGGATAAAGGGACAGAAATTAATTCATATGTTCAAAACATATATATGGATGCCTCTTTAAAGAAATATATATATATATATATAACTTTTTTGGGGGTTGTAGGCCAATACCAATCAAATAACATAACATTTATTCCAAAATAGCAGTAGAGGTAAAATATCAGATTACTGAAATAAAATTAGCACAGAATCTCAATATATATAAAAAAGAGGGGGAACCAATACTTTGTAGGTTAATTGTTAAAACTACTAGGTGAATTCTGATAAATATATAAGAAATACAATGATGCATAAGGCTATAAAGTTTAATCCTATTCTTACTTCTAAAGAGTCATGTACTTGCTCTAGCCATGATAAAGTTTGATTTGAATTATTGCAGTTAAAATCCAACAGACTAGAAGCAAGATAAGTAATAAGATAAAAGAAAATGTAGCTGAAAAGTTATATGTGTATGTATGTATGTATGTATGTATGTATGTATGTATGTATGTATTTATGCAAGTATTTATGCAAGTATATATGTATGTGTTGTGGTCCGCCAGCAGTCTGCAGAGCTGGCGGCAGAGTTGGACACTGAGGAGGCTGGGGAGGAACACGGGCCAGTCCTGGAGTCTGGGGAAGGCTTGGACAAGAGCTCTACGTCGGAGGCAGAGATGGAGCCACGGCCACCTGCAAGTTATGTGCAGACTACAGAACATCAAGAGTCAGACAACAGAGAGACTTCCGGTTTCCTGCTGGCCGCCGCCAGACGTTCCTCTGGGATCGTCAGCTCCCTCTGCCTGTATAGAGCCGCCGTTACAGCGGATGGCGGCTCGAAAAAACTCCGTTTCCAAGAGGAAACGGAGAGAGAGCCGGCAGGGGTGGGTAGAACTCCCCGCAGAGTCCCAAAAGTTTTTTTTTTAACTTTTGGGACGGAGCGGATGAGAAGCCCCATATCCCCTGCCGCTGCTCCGGGCTTTGGGAGACCTCTGCCTATGCAGAGCCAGGCGTCAAGAGCAAGCCTGTGAATCTAAAAGAATAATTAAAGAAATGAAGAACTGGACCCTTAATACTGAACCGCAAGTATCTCACCCTTTCAAAAACTATTTAAAAGAAAAGAGCAGAGGAAAAGAGGGAAAAAGAGCCTTCTAAAATGGCGTCTGCTGTGGCTGGAGAAGGGCTAAAAGGGAAAGTCCTTCCGTTTTTCATTATTACAATGTAGCGGAATAAATATCATTGGCTACATTTCTAGAGAAACCTCGCTCCTGTGCTGCTCAGAAATTTTTTTTAATGAGGGAAAGTTTTTTTGTTTTCTATTTCTTCTCTTATTTTTGCTAAATCTTGTCTGTGTGGGAAATGGCATCAGGACTTATACAGCTGGACAAACGGGGGGGGGGAATTTCCCCACTTAAGAAATTGCGCCAACAAATTTCAACTCTCCAGCGTCAGAAACCCGATTTTAACATATTAGAATTTATCCTTGAAGAGATTGTAAGAAGGGATGAGATTGTGAATCAGCAACTTGAAAAATTTAAGCAGGAAATTAAAGAAATTGGTGAATTGGTGAAATCAGAGTCTGACTTCTTGAATAAAAAGATTTCAAAAGTTGCTAATGGTTTATCAGGCTTTCTGATTCGGATGGAGGCAAAGACTGAATTATTAGAGACTAAAATGAAGGAAGTCGAGGAGAATTTGGATGACATGACTCAAAAAATTAAAAAGGATTTGATAAACATTCAGGATAATAGCTTGGAAGACAAATCTAAAATGGAGACTGACCAAAAGATTGGTAATGAGGAAAATGTACAACAGAGGATTGAAAGAGAAGTTTTAATGATTCAATATAATTTTACAGAATATGCAATTAGATTGAGAGGTCTGCAGGAAAATAATAGAGATGATTTAAGGAAAGTATCTTCTGAAATTCTGGCTGGGATCTTAAAGGTTCAACCTGATGAAGTGTATTGCAGGATTGATAGAATTTATAGAATAAACTCCTGGTGGGCAAAGCAAAGGCAACTGCCTAGAGATGTGGTGATCTATTTTACAGATAAAGAAATTAGGAATAATATTGTGCAGAACTCTTTTAATTCCAATTTGCAATTTCATGGAAGAAAGATTTGGATTTTCAAGGAGCTCCCGCCCAAGATGTTAATGGAGAGGAAGAAATTTGGCTTTTTAGTGACTGAATTAAAAAAAAGAAATATCCTATTCAGGTGGGACATCCCAGTTGGTTTAATATTGAGATATCAAGGCGTAAGATATCAATTGCACACTGTTGAAAAAGCGGAAGATTTTTATCAAAAAATTCTAAAAATGAATTTAACACCTTTAGGCATAATACAGGATAAGCAAAAGGAGTTGGAAATAAAAGGAAAACATCAAATTACAGAGGCTGTGATGGATAAATTGTCTTTGGACTCCTTGGAGACCCCAGCTGGACTGTTTATAAATAAGAGAGCAGTGTCATCCGAACCCAAGGTGATGAATCATCAAGTCACAGACAAGTGCGCAAATCAATCAGTTGATATACAAGTGATGGAGAAGAAAGATGAGATGATAAAATTAACCCAACAAGAACAATCCACAAAGCAGAATGAAAATCAACCAGCAGATATACAATTGGTAAGCAAGAAAAGAGGATGGAAATTCAACCCGAAAAAGAAAAAGAAAAGAAACAGATCTTATAGAAACAGCAATTTCTAAACTAAGCAACAGTGAAGCCAGGCGCTTTAAAAAATGAATGAATATTAGAAAAGACAGTGGTGGCGAACAATTGTCTGATACTATCCTGAGGATTGTGGCAGATCTCTGCAAGGCCATGATTTTGGGAAGTGAAAAGAGCCTCACTTTGTTGGATTTGAATCATCTAATTTTTTCTTATTTACTTTTTTTTTCTCTTGGAAATATATTATAACTACTTTGAGTTATAAGGCAGGAGAGTTTTGCCGGGGCATGCAGAAGATCTGGATGTTACTCAGTAGGATGACGGGAATTAACAATCCTGATGAATACCACAACTATAACCATACGGATATATTCATAATTATAATGTCACTCGGGTGGTTGTTTTTACTTTTATACAGGTGTGAGGATATCTACTACTGATGGGGGCAGAAGATGACTGAAGATTTTGAACAAACTGTTGCACCAGCATGTTATTTTACCCTATTATGGGTGATGGATTTAACAATCTAGTGGAAAGACATCAAAGAAGATATTATATGGATTATAAACTTAAAGTTATTGTCTTTTCTCTTTTTACATAATGAAATGCATATATAGATATGTGTATATCTTAGTAAAGTGGGCAGTTGATTATATTTAGAATCGTATTGCATGATTTTGTAGGAATTGAAGGGCTGAAATAGGTTAGTTTACTGATTGTTATAAAATGGGATGCATATATAGATATGTGTATATTCTAGTAAAGTGGGTAGTGGATTATATTTAGAATTGTATTGTCTGATTTCAAGTCATATATTTAGAGGAGTGGAGGAAGTGGACAGAATTGAATAAATTTGGTTGTAGGGAGAAGGCCGATTTAAAATGTTATATTAATATATATAAAAGATTAAAGGTTAATTTGTAATAATACTCAATAAGTTTAGGGGAGGAGAAAAAGGGCAGATTACCGTAAAAATGGGAGTTATAAGATTAACAAGTTAAGGGTCAGTATTCCGAGAAGGGATTAAGGGAAAGGGAAGATATTATGTATGTAACTAGTTATGAAATAGCCTATTGTTGTGAAGAAGTCACAGGGGGGGTTGGGTGGAAAGGGTGGGTTAGGGAAGAGGGGGGGGGGAAAGGGGGAAAAACTTGTATTTGAAAACTTTTTCAATAAAAAAAAAAAAGAGTCAGACAACAGAGAGGCAGAGGAACGGGGGGAGTCTGTTCCTAGTGTGTGCATGCGCAGAGGTGCCAGAAGGCAAGAACAATTAAAACAAAAGGGACGACTCGGGAGTAAGGCTTGGAGATAATTGGCCTCTCTCATAAAACCTAAAGGAAGAGCAAAGGCATGTGGGCCTTTGCAGGAAGCAACATTGTGGATGGTGTCGGTTTATACTTTGAAGCTCTGATTTTCTGTGTGGCCTTGCCAAGATAATTGCCAATTAGATCTTTGGCAGTGTGTCAAAGAAGATAAAGGTGGGTGTTTACTAGCCTGATCCAAAGGACTATGGCAGACGTCTGTTGGACTACTTATAAACTCTTGGTGATTCAGCACGTGCTGTGAATGAAAGGAATTCACAGCAGTTAAAATTTAAAAAAAGGTTTTTGGGCCTTGCCAAGATAATTGCCAATTAGATCTTTGGCAGTGTGTCAAAGAAGATAAAGGTGGGTGTTTACTAGCCTGATCCAAAGGACTATGGCAGACGTCTGTTGGACTATTTATAAACTCTTGGTGATTCAGTTTTTGGGACTAATAGTGTACTTTCTACTATATCAGGAAGCCTAGATCAGAACAGTATGTATACACACTACACATACGCACACATACGTACAGTAAGACATACTTTTTCAGTAAGGGTATTTTTTAATCTTGTTCTTAAAAATGTCTTCCATTTTTAAACATGTACTCTTATATTGAAAAGAGAGAGAGAAATGATCATGCAGGAAATTGAGTTATGTTGATCTAGATGGGCTCAGGATCATTTCACTTAAAGGAGTCATATGCATTCAATCATGAGAAACACAGTTACAATGTCTGATATCCCAATTTCTGGCCAGCTAACCAAGAGACTAAGGAAATCAACCTCCCTCCATCTCTAGAGGAATGGTCTTGAAGGACTGGATAGAGCGAGCCACTATCAAGGCAACAGTCAAATAAGATCTGGAGGCTGGACTAACAAATATAAGAGAAAACATTTCAGTCACACCCACATCAAACAAAAAGAATTCTGGTACTATAAAATTAGTCCTGATCTAAATGTTATTGATTTCTTAGTCAACATTTGGGTCTGTGTAAATGAGGCAGCAGAACAACACCTAAATACAAGTGATGTTTGTGTAATGACTGCTTGTTCAGCAACCCTTTGAAATTGAAATGTTGCAGAATGAGTGACACGTAGGACTTTCTTGAAATTCTCACTATCACAGCACCCTAGTGGTCATATGATCACAATCCTGGATCTTGGCAACTGGCCTGCATTTGTGACTATTGCATCCTCCTAG
This sequence comes from Arizona elegans, assembly GCA_022577455.1. Classification (NCBI taxonomy): domain Eukaryota; kingdom Metazoa; phylum Chordata; class Lepidosauria; order Squamata; family Colubridae; genus Arizona; species Arizona elegans. The sequence continues at coordinate 3,083,013 of JAKOOJ010000021.1, read as the reverse complement.
GTTTAAATGGTTGTAATTTGCATCCTTCCTTGCTGGCTTTCCACAAGTGAAGTCAATGGGGAAACTAGAAGGAAGTTGGAAGTTGTTCTGTTTGGAATTTTATCGCCAAAATTTCAACATTGGTTTTATCAGTGCATAATACGTTTTCCCACATTGCTTTTGTCAGACCTAATGTAAGTTTATTGCAAAATGTAGCCAGGCTTGGATGTTTTTTCTTTCTAAGAAAAACCTTCCATCTTGCCACCCTAACCCACAACCCAGACATATGAAGAATATAGGAGATTGTTGTCACATATAGGACATAATCAGTACTTGCCAGAAATTCCTGCAGTTCCTATAATGCTGTTATAAACCGCTTGGCAGCATCTTGCACCTATTTTCTAATGGTTTTCATTAATTTTGGAGGGACATCTAATTCTTGGTAATGTAACTGTTGTGTCATATTTTCTCCACTTGTTGATGACTGCCTTCACTGTGTTCTATGATATATCCAGTATGTCAGAAATTATTTTGTAATCCGTTCTTCTGACTGATACCTTCCTACAATGAGATCTCTTTGATGTTTTTTTTTATGCTCTTTATAGACCAGTGATGGCTAACCTTTTTGCCATCGTGTGCCAGGAGGGGGGGCGGGGAAGGTTTGTGTGGATGCATGCCCACACCCATAATTCTATGCACCCCACCCTGCAGATGCAAACCACCTCCCCCACCCCCGCTCCCCTGGCATGGAATGGCCCAGTTTCTCACCTGGCTCGAGATCCTGTCTATGCATCTGGGGAGGGCCTCTCTAGGAGTCTCTGGAGGCTGGGGACAGAAAAAAATGTCACTTCCTGTCCAATCGGGAGTTGGAAAATGGGCCGTTTCAGGCACTGGAGGGCCTTTGAGGAGTGGGGAAGGCTGTTTTCGCCCTCCCCAGATGCATAGAGAGGATCTTGAGCCAAGTGAGAAAGAAAACAGACCTTCCCCACCCCACCCCACTGCAGGCCCTCCAGAGGCAGGAAATAGCCTGTTTCCCTACTTCTGGTGGGCCCAGAAATCCCGAAAATCAGCTGGCCGGCACGCGCATGTGTGCCAGAGCTGAGCTGGAATGCCCACTGATACAGCTACATGTGGCACCTGTGGCACGCATGCCATAGGTTAACCATCACAGTTATAGACCATAGGTTTTCCTGTAAGAGGCAACTGAGTAAGTGTCAGAAAACTCCTACTAGAACAACTGCACTTTACACAAGCTATATTAGAGACATTTGAATTCATGCAGGTGTGTACTGACTACTACTTTTCATCAGTTTGAATGTGATTAATTATGAATTAATTATCCCCACTTACAAGAAGATGCGTACACTTATACAACCAATGTATTTTATATGTTTATCGAATATGTTTATTGTTATTTTTCCCCATAAAGGTTTCAGTTATTTTCCAATTGAATTGTACAGCTTTCAGACTTAGTGTCAATACCTCTAAAGAATATTATTAGCTAAAGTTTACTGACAGATGGTGCAAGTACTGATATGGGGGTTTCTGCACCACTCTAATTACAAACTTACCTCCCACCACACTTGATTGCGAAGCTGTTTTCTTCCTTCCTTCACTATTGTTTTTTCCCTGGATTTGGATAAATACAAAGATTGCAAAGCATGTGCCACAACATGGACTGCATTGTAAATATTGTAACTCTGTCCACTCATGTGTGTTTCAAACACAGATGTGGGAAGGCTCTCAAGCCTCTCCTGTCCAGTACATTTCTTCTCAAAGTCCTCCATGTTTGAGTCTGCAAAGAAACAATCAAATGCCTGTTCCCAAAAATCTTTCCGAAAATGATCGTGTTGGTTGTTGTTTGGACTTAAGTTCTGAAGAAATTCTTGGAATTCTGGTACTTTCTTTGTGTGAACTGCAAAGGATAAAGTACCATGTAGGAAACTGATATTGCATGATTTATGAACAGACATTGAAGTGTAATCTGTCTGAGCAGTTATAAGCCAAATCTTATTCTTCCTTGGTATATCCTCCACTTCTGAAAACTGGAGGAAAGTTCTCAGAACTGATAAGGACTGAATTTCACCATATAAGATTATCACATTGGCTGTACTATTCATGAGAACATGGTATATATGTAATCCTTCCTCCATAGTATCAGTAAAATCACTGTAAAAAGCTACATTTGGTAACTCTACTATAAATTCAACACAGATTCCATTCTCAGAAAATGTGGGAATCATCTCCTGGACAAATTTCTCTCCTTTCTCATCTTTTACAACAAGAATTCCAATCCAGATCCATCTAAAAGACAACAGTAGCTGCAAGAGGCCTTTACGTTGGTGGGATTCATCTGGAAACATTTGTTGGAAGAAAATTGATTGAGTCTCTTTATCCATGACTGGAGTAGAGCCATAGGTCAACTATAGAAAGATAAACATATGCAATTTCAAGGGTCTATGTGAGCCTCTGAAACTGTTAATATTCATTTCAATCTTTGACTTCAGTTTATATAGTGAAATACTAGTTATGTTTATTCTGAAATATCAACCAAGATGCCACTCCTAAGGTATCAGTAAATAGTCTCATTGTGAATATTTCAGATTTGAACCTTAGTTCAATGTCTAGAATTGAAGAACAATTTGCTATGCCAAAAATTCCCACCGTCTCTTCAGAGTTACAATTATTCATATTGCTGTGGTGATCCTACCAAGCAAAAAAAAAAATAACTGGAAATCTGAAATTTCTCTCCTTTCTATAAACAAAAGCATACAGATGTCTGGGGAGGTAAAGAAGAATGATAATGTATATCTTCAGTACATCTTACCTGAGGAACTTTGTAGATGCACAATACAGTTGCCATGTGAAGAGCGATGTCAGGTGTACCAATGACTGCAGCCAAAGATTTTGGGACCCCACACTTGTAGTTAGGGATGAATTTTCCCTGAGTGAAAGGCAGCAACATTGAGGCAAAGTAAGTCCAGCCTGGACTAAAATGGCTGTTAAAAATGTGGAAGCCCAGCGTGACATTGGGTAGAATCTGGGGATTTTCATTGATTTGTTTTACAGTAAACACTAAGGCCAGGATATGCTGGTAATTCTGAAAAAATATTCTGTAAAACCAAAAGAATCAAAATGAAATATGCAGCAAAAGTTGTTTGCTTCTTATTATGACTCTTGTAATCTTTCAGTGCAACACATTTTATGGAATTTGTTTCAGTACAGTATTATTATTATTCATTTAATAATGCAAAGCAAAATGGAAAATGCAAAGCAAAATACTAGCACATATATATCCTCCCAGGAACTGGAGTTATTTTTAATACAAAACAAATACTGGCTTAAATTGGAAGTGTTATTTCTTAATGTATGAGAAAGTCCCTGTATCCAAGCTCCATTTTTAAATATGGGTGATATTGCTAAATTTATGTACCAAAAAATCAATGAGAAGATTTATGATAGAAAATATGTGTCCTGCCCCTCCCCCCAAAAAATCATAGTGGTAGTTATATCGGACCATGGTGGCACAGTGATTGGAAGGCAGTTTTGTAGGCTAACTCTGCCCACTGTCAGGAGTTTGATTCTGACCAGCACAAGGTTGATTCATTCTTCCATCCTTCCACCATCAATTAAATGAGGACCTAAATTGATCTGGAAAATATGCTGATGTTGTAAACTGCTCAGAGAGTGCTGTAAATAAATCTAAGTGCTATTACCATTACTGGCTTCATAAATTAAATCCCTCTATATTTATATACTCTCTATATAGATGGTTCTTTTTATATAAATGTAGATTTGGATCTTTTTCAACTTACATGCAAACTAAAGTAAAATATAACTTCATAAATCTAGCATTTTGTTTAAGATGTTTCTTTTTTATTTTTGTCATTAAAGGAAAAAAACTTGAAGCATCATGTGATTTAACAGCAATGTCCAGAACTTGACATTGAAACGATGTTGTACGTACATAAGTCCATCATGAAACCCCTGAGAAGGATGTTGACTGAAATCAATGGGTTTAGAAAATGTAAAGAATACAGAAATAATGCCAGCGATATTAATCTCTCCAAGCTGATGATGTGTGTGATGAATAGGAGGAAGCTCATCAAAATCACACTGAAGGCTAGGATCCTTGCACACTACTTGAGGCAGTACTATTAAGAATAACTGCACAAATGCTAACATCTTCCATGAGTGTCTTCTTTTTGTGTACAAATGCCTCTGTCTGCAACAAGATCTTTGAAGTAGATCATACTGACCTGTTTCCTTGAGATGTTTTTCAAAAAGAAATAGAGAGTGTAACATACTATCAAATCAACTCACAAAGCTTTGGGGCTTCCATCCATGGGATGGAATATCATAAGAACAATAAATAACATCCTTCAGGGTCAGCTCCTCCTTTTTCCATGGAGACCCATAGGATTTGGAAGAGACAAACAAGCTAAATCCATTACGATAGAGATACTGTCACCTATGTAAACATCTACAAAACATCTGAGGCCCTCTTGAGGCAAGAAGGAATGAGCCACAAGAAAAATATAATATCTTGAGATCTATAAACCAAAACAGAGATATAGTTATAGTTATGGCCATATGTATAGGCATTGATTGTAGCTACTGTAGATCTATTCTGTCCTGTCCTGTCCTGTTCCATTCTGGTCCACTCTAGTCCACTCAACTCTCGACTTCTCTTTTTTTGTTAAATTTATATTTACTGGGTAGTCCAGGTTGCCCTAATAAAAAACACTTCTTGATTCCATTCCATTCTTCCACTACACTAATCCACACTACTCTTCATTCTCTACCTTCCATTGCATTCTGTTGCAATTATGTTCAGGTATTTCTCCAGAAATTGGGATGTGTATTGCAATACTTGATTGTCATGTGGTTGAATTCTACTATTGGCATATAATTTTATTTTCTTTTTTTTATTTATTTATAATTAAATTTATATACCACCCTACTCCCGAAGGGCTCAGGCCGGTGAACAGCCAAAAAAGTAAAATATACATAATACAAACATTAAAAACCATTTAAAATACATTAAATACTTTAGCCAGATTTAAAACACCCCAATTATAAAACCAATTTAAAAGCAATTCAAAAGGGAGGTTAGGCCAGACTAGCCTGCTGGAATAAGAATGTTTTGAGGGTGCGGCGGAAAGTGCGCAGATCTGGGATCCTCCGTATCTCTGGGGGGAGCTCGTTCCAGATGGCAGGTGCCCCCAAAGAGAAGAAACCCCCCCTGGGAGCTGCCAATTGACATTGTTTGACCAACGGCACTCTGAGAAGACCCTCTCTATGGGAGCGTACTGTTCGTTGAGAGGCTATCAGTGGCAGAAGGCGGTCTCATAGGTACCCCGGTCCTAAGCCATGGAGCGCTCTAAAGGTAGTAACCAGAACCTTGAAGCGCACCCGGAAGACCATCGGGAGCCAGTGCAGCTTGCGCAGGAAGGGAGTCACATGTGAGCGCCACGTCGCTCCAGTAACCACCCACGCGACCGTATTCTGGACCAGTTGGAGCCTCCAGGTGCTCCTCAAGGGGAGTCCCATGTAGAGAGCATTACAGTAGTCCAGGCAGGAAGTGACAAGGGCATGAGTGACCATGTGTAATGAGTCCCGATCCAGAAAGGGACGCAACTGGCGGATCAGGCGAACTTGATAAAAAGTCCTCCCAGCCACAGCCATCAAATGCTCTTCTAAAGACAGCCGTGAGTCCAGGAGGACACCCAAGTTGCGAGCCCTCTCCGTGGGGTCCAACGACTCGCCCGCAATAGTCAGTGATGGCACCAACTGACTATATCGGGATGTCGGAAACCACAGCCACTCGGTCTTGGATGGGTTGAGCCTGAGTCTGTTTCTCCCCATCCAGATCTGTACAGCCTCCAGGCACCGGGACATCACTTCAAGGGCATCATTGGGGTGATCCGGGCTGGAGATGTACAGCTGAGTGTCATTAGCGTACTGATGGTACTTCACCCCAAAACCATGGATGATCTCACCCAGCGGCTTCACATAAATGTTGAACAGAAGGGGCAAGAGAACCGACCCCTGTGGCACCCCACATACAAGGGGCCTTGGGGTCAACTTCTGCCCTCCTGTCAACACAGACTGTGACCGGTCGGAGAGAAAGGAGGAAAACCACCGCAACACAGTGCCCCCCACCCCTAATTCTTCCAACCGGTGCAGCCTGATACCATGATCGATGGTATCAAAAGCTGCTGAGACGTCTAATAGGACCAGGACAGAGGAGCAACCCCTGTCTCGAGCCCTCCAGAGATCATCGACCAATGTGACCAATGCTGTCTCCATGCTGTACCCAGGCCTGAAGCCTGACTGGAACAGATCTAGATAAGCCAATTCATCCAGGTTCTGAGGAAGCTGTTGCGCTACCACACTCTCAACAACCTTCGCAACAAAGCAAAGGTTGGAGACTGGACAATAATTAGCCAACACTGCCAGGTTCAGGGAAGGCTTTGTGAGGAGAGGCCTCACCACCACCTCCTTCAAGGTGGTGGGGAAGACAGCCTCACTCAAGGAAGCATGAATAATCCCCTGGAGCCAGCCTCGCAAAACTTCCCGGGAGGCCAGCACCAACCAGGAGGGACAGGGGTCCAATAAACATGTGGCCGCGCTCAGTTTACCCAGTATCCTATCCATGTCTTCGGGAGTCACAGAATCAAACTCTTCCAAGGTAATATTCTCAAGACCTGCCTCCATCATCCCCCCTGAATCTACCCAGTCAGAGTCCTCGGCTCTACCCTCCAAGGGGTCCTCCCGCGCTTCCAGTAGTATCCAGTAGAATACTGATTTACAAAGATTGCATTGGGAAACAGTCAAATGACAGTGTGCTAAGCATACAGCAGAATGAAGATTGGTTTACTGGCTGCATAATAGAGGGGGAAAAAATCAACTTTGGTTCAAAACCATTAGTCAAGGGCTCAAACCATTAGTCTTATACAGGAAATGCTCAACCTATGACTGCAATTGAGTGCAGACTCTTGGTCATAAGTCATGATGCTCATGGTAAAGGTCACTGGAGGTTTCCAGCAAAAATAACAACCCATAAATGATGCTTGCATGACTGTAAGATGCTGCAAGCACCTAAAAAATGTGGGTCAATTGCTGAGCATTCAAAATGTGATCATGTGACTATGGAATGGGTGAGTTGACCATCAGGAGTTAAGTAGCTCTGAAGATGTCTGTAATATCTTTGAACTGAAACTAAGGAACTGTAATTTGAGAACTAGTTGCAAGTGGCAGTGGTCAATGAAGGAAGTAGGTAGTTTTTGCCACAATCTTTCAATCCAGTATCCCTTTCAGATTTATGAAAATCTGAAAATCTTACTGATTTGATACATTTATAAAAAATAAAAAACTTGAAAAACAGGTTTACGAAAACAGCACACAGAACACTTACAGGAAGTTTAATGTACTTTGCAGAGAGTTGGTACATTTGGATGTCTGATGGAATTTGAATTTACTAGAATTATTTTTGTCCCAGAGATTTCATTGGTCTTTGCTACTAAAGAGAAAACCTCATTGCCAGCTGGAAAATCCTTTAAATTTACCCCATGCTTTAACAGAATAACAAAACAATAGAGTTGTGGGGGGCACCTTCGGGGTTTTCTACCTATCAAAAAGGAAAGCTAATAGCATTCCTTCTTCAACCTCCTGCTGAAGAAGGAAAACCAATAGCATTTTGTAGGTGACCACTACACAGGATGTGCACTAATCCTTCTGTCCAATTGCTTCAGAAACTATCCATAGACCTTCTGTCAGGGTTCCAATGGATGCCCTAATTAAATCATGAGTCTCGAGCCAAGCTTCAAAAGAAATCCAGTTATTTATTAGGAGCTTCATGTCAGCATGTTCCCAAGTAAAGCCAGCTCTGACCCTATGTAATTTACGCTCCAATTATGACCCTGTTTCCCCCCTCCCCCCAGGGTGTGATATCAATCACATTTGCCAACGGAGCAATTTTACGGGTTGTAGAGGTCACTCTCCCTTGGCATCTTCAGGTAACCCTGGGATACAGCCTTGGGAGAGATAAGTGTGGAATGTGCATCTGTCTTTGGCTGCTGTGCCATTTCGCAGGTTTCCCATCCCCCCTGGCCTATAGCAACATGAAAGCAGGCCAGTGATGATTTGCAAGTTGACACCTTCCCTATTTAAACAAAAGCCTTATTTGTATTTAATCCCATTTCTTTTTCTATATGAACATTCTTGTGTTCATATGAATTAAGACACAATTTATAATTCATATGTATTATATGTAGTCAGAGCTTACCATCACATACTGAATTTATTTCAATAAATCAATTTGTACTATTATTTATTTATTTATTTAAATATATGTATGTTAAGGTACCCATGTATAATTGACTTCAGAAGGAAAAACAGTTCTGCCCTATCCAAATATAAGGGACAGGGTAAATATTGCAACATAGCAAGTCAAATATAGCTGCACATTGTTCTCTATCTTAATTGTGCAAGTCTCCAAAATCTACATATAAAGGATATGAAGCAAATGGAAAGAATTGTCAAAATTTCCTTTTCATGAGCTGATGTTTATTGTTCAGTTCAGGTCTCATCACAATGATAAAACACTTGGGGGAAAAGATACACATCAATAATCCAGCACTGGAGGAGATCATGGAGAAGATCTCCACAGCCAGCATATACTTTCCCTTTGTGCTTAGATAGGTTGGAATAAAGCACAGCCAAACACTGCAGAAAACCAACATGCTAAAAGTGATGAATTTGGCTTCATTGAAACTGTCAGGTAACTTTCTAGCTAGAAAAGCAGCAGAGAAGCTAAGCAGAGCAAGAAAACCCATAAAGCCCAAAACACAGTAGAACATGACTGAGTCTTCTTTGCACTCCATGATGACTTCTTCAGACATTGACTTCATATCAAAATTTGGATATGGTGGAGATGTTATCAGCCAGGCAGCACAAAAACCTATTTGGACAAGGGAGCAGGATAGAAGAATGAAACTGACCATCCTTCCCCCAACCCATTTCCTCAATTTGGAACCAGGTTTGGTGGCCATGAATGCTAGAACCACAACAAAGGTTTTGGCCAAGACACAAGAAACTGCCACAGAAAAGATGAGGCCAAAAGCTGGTTGTCGAAGGAGACATACAATCTTATCGGGTCTTCCAATAAATAGAAAGACACAAAGGAAAGAGAGCAAGAGGGAAATCAAGAGTGTATAAGTGAGATTCCTGTTGTTGGCTTTGACAATAGGGGTGTCTTTATGTTTTACGAAGATTGTGATTACCAAAGTTGTCTTTAATAAAAAATAAAGAGAAAGAATAGTCAGACTGATCCCCAGGGGTTCTTCATAGGACAAAAAGGTGATTTGCTTTGGAATGCACATATTTTGATGGAGATTCGGATAACAATCCTCTGGACATGGAGAGCAGTCATCCATGTCTGAAAAAGAACACAGTTGAATTTATTTGGTGCGTTATAGACAATGTTCTACCCTTATCGCTTAGTCCCATTATATTTGAAAATTTCCTACCCTTCTCCTTTGATATTTTCCCCTCTGGACATAGATGGCAATCATAGCAACAAAACAACTTCCCTTCTTTCTTGGCCTTGCTGTGTCCTGTCTCACAAGGATCATTACATAAAGATAAAGGTAATGCCTAAAAATGAATGAAGAAGAATTTTTAAGATACAGAGAGGAAAGGAAGTGCTTGGAGAGATACTTTTAATGTAGAATCAGCAGAAAAAAATAGATTAATAAGCAGAAGTGATATGATAAAAGCATTTGGTCTGAAATAATGATTCATTAAACGTCTACATTTATTGGTACCTATGGCTTTCTATAACCATCATCATCATTCTCCAAAGATAATTTCTGTGCTAGTTAGTTAACGATGGTTTTCTCAGCCTCTGAATTTTGAAATCTTCAGACTCATGAAATCTAGTACATTGGCTTGCAGCTTTTACTTCAAAATCATGAAAAACATTGTCCATAATTAACAGAGGGCCAAAGTAAAGAGTACATTCTATACCAACTACACATAATTTTTCCTTCCTAAGGACATTTGTACTTAGCCCAGTCAGAGACGATGCTCTGGGACTTTCATCAATAAATGTATTTTTATGCTACATAAACGAAGGCAAATGGGTTTAGATTCAAATAGCTAACCTGATTAAAGCCTACTGGCCACGTGATGGAATCTATAGAAATATTGAAGAACTTGTCTGCTGGAGCTGTGGGATCCACCATCCCAACTTTGACCCTTGCAAAGGACTGGTTTGGGAATGTGACCCAGTTGATAATATCAAATCCACCAATGAATTCTCCGTTTTTATCAAAGGAGATCTTTTCACCAACACTATTGTTGAATCTGATTCTTCTCAGAATAGAATGAACCTGAAATATAGAGACAATCAGAGGAGAAAAAGACAAGAGGGGGAAAGAAAACTTTTTTTTTGTTCAAAATACATATCTGGATGTTTCTTTAAAGAAAGAAAATATAAGCATTAGTTTTTATTTTAATTTAAGGCCAGTATTAAACAAATAACATAACATTCATTCCAAAATAAGGGTAGATCAGGGGTGGGTTCTAATTTTTTTTACTACCGGTTCTGTGGGTGTGGCTTATTTTGTGGGTGTGGCTTGGAGGTCATGTGACTGGGTGGGCATGGCTAGCTGGTCATGTGACCGGGTGGCCATGGCTATGTGTATAGGGACTACTCAGAGGGCTGAAAAAAGTCATTTCTGACAGGTCCTCGCACTTTTGACTGGTCCTTACACTTATGACCATCCTCACATTTATGCCTGTGCAGCATTCTTAACAACCATGTCACTCATTTCACAACTCTTTCTCTTCACTATGGTGACATGATAGGGCAAAAAACATAAAATGTGAGGAGAGTCGTAAGTTCAAGGACTGGTCAAAAGTGCGAGGACCAGTCAAAAATAACTTTTTCAGGCCTCTGAGTAGTCCATATGCACAAAAGGATCCAATTATTTCTTCAAAGTGCTGATGATTGCACCCTGGCTGAAAGAACTCCAACAGGGGAGTATTTCCTCCCAACAGCGGTGTAAAAAGCTTAAAACAACCGTTCCCCTTTAAGAAAGTCAAGCAAAAAAATAGCCTCCGGAACAGGAAATGACAGTAAGTCTAGGCATGCTGCCAGAGAGGCAGTTTCGGTAATAAAGATTAGGTTAGGAAACAACACCAAATGTTGTAATTAATCCTTACAGGATTAACCCTGTAAAGTGGAAAAAAACAAAAGGAGATTTATTTTAACAACTGGTTCTCTGAACTGCTTAATTATTTAACTACTTAACAACTGGTTCTACCAAAGTAGAATCCCACCACTGGGTCTACCCATTTATTTTTGCAGGCACCGGTCTCCTCATTTGTTTTCTTTTAACTCTGATCAACTGTAGGGCGCCCTTTAACTATTTAACAACCGGTTCTACTGAAGTAGAATCCCACCACTGGGTCATTTATTTTTGCAGGCACTGGTCTACTCATTTGTTTTCTTTTAACACTGATCAGCTATAGGGCAGCCCTTTGAAGCCCCGCGGCAAGAGTTTAAACAGTTTTTTTTCAATCTAGCCATCAGCTGGGACTCAGGAAACAGCAATAGATTGGGGGTGGGGCCAAATAAAAGGTAAGAATAACTGGGGGGTGGGGGAGGGCAGGGGGCAGAACCGGTTCGGTTACATCATATTGTCACTGCTACCGGCTCGGCCGAACCGGGCTGAACCGGGAGGAACCCACCACTGAGGTAGATGTAAAATATGACATTACTGAAATAAAATTAATATAGAATTTCAATAAATAAACCCAGTGGAAAAAAAATAAAACTAGGTAGTTTAATTTCTAAAGCTACTTAATCCATATGACTTCGGATAACTATATAAGAAATGCTAAGATTTATGAAGGCTATAAAATTTAATACTATTCTTACTTAAAAAGAGTTTATACTTGCAGTAGCCATGCTAAAGTGTAATTTGAATTATTGCAGCTACAATCCAACAAACTAGAAGATAATAAAAATACTTTAAAAACAATCCAACAAACCTCAATATAATAAAAAATATTTAAAATATGTAATTGAATATATATATACACATTCACACATTCAAGTATACTTTTTAGTTACATTATATTTTTATCTTGTTATTGATTCATATATTAGAATAAAGGTAAAGGTTAAAGGTAAAGGTTCCCTCTCGCACATAGGTGCTAGTCGTTCCTGACACTAAGGGGCGGTGCTCATCTCCGTTTCAAAGCCAAAGAGCCAGCCCTGTCAGAAGACGTCTCCATGGTCATGTGGCCAGCATGACTAAATGCTGTTACCTTCCAACCAAAGGTGGTCCCTATTTTTCTACTTGCATTTTTTACATGCTTTTGAGCTGCTAGGTTGGCAGAAGCTGGGACAAATAACAGGAGCTCATCCCCTTACGTGGCACTAGGGTTTCGAACTGCTGAACTGCCAACCTTTCGATCGACAAGCTCAGTGTCTTAGCCACTGAGCCACCATGTCCCTTATATTAGAATATATTATCTTATACTCAAAAGGAAAAAATAAAAGTGTCTCTGAGGATTTTACTTTGCTAATTATTGCCAGGGGTGGTGCTCATCTCCATTTCAAGGGCCATTGAGCCATCATTGTTCTACGACAGTTTACGCCAACCTATGGCTAGCATGATATCATGGAGCAATGTTACCTTCTCGCCGAAGGGATACCTATTTATCTATTTACAATTGTTCCTTCAAATTGCTAGGGCAGTTTGGTGGGAGCTAGGACGAGAACAGGACCTCACCCCATCGTTCAATGGGCTGTCGGCTTTCCGGTCGATAAGCCCAGCTTCTTAACTGCTGAGCCATCGTGTCCCCCTTTATATTCAAAAGTGAGAGGAAAATGATCACAAGACGTATCAATTTATGGTAGCCTCGATGGGGTTCAGGATCATTGCACTTAAAGGAATCATATGCGTTCAGTCATCACTTACCTAAGGAATGGGCCTACAATATGTGAGATGCCCATTCCTGCCCATTGAGAAAAAAACTAAGGAAATCGGCCTTTCCCCACCCCCCACTAATGAGTTGTGAATAGGAAAATATCTATATCTTTATATTTTTTTAGAAAACTCTATTCTACCTAAGAAGTCATGTCTGAGGAGAAGAGGTTAGGAATGTGAATTGAGGACCAAAGGCAATGCCCTTTCTTTTACTGGATGTGTTCAAAGAGAAGTAGAGTCAACATTGCCTGAGATGCTGAAGTTTGTAATCCTGCACTAAGCACAGGCTGGATTCGTTGGCTTAAATGTACATTTTTCAAGCTATGATTCTTCCATCCCACGAAAGTACATACTGTATGTCTCACAAAAACTAGGGTCAAAATAACATCCTTCTTGGTCCTCTTTATTCAGCCCCTGAAAAGCAACTTGGTTTGAGTACAGGCAGTCTTCTATTTACAACAATTCATTTAGTGACCATTTGAAGTTACAACAGCACTGAAAAAAGTGACTATTAACCATTTTTCACACTTACTACCGTTGCAGCATCCCCATGGTCACGTGATCGAAATTCAGATGCTTGGCAACCGACTCATATTTATGATGGTTGCAGTGTCCCAGGGGCATGTGGTCACTTTTTGTGACTTTTTGACAAGAAAAGTTAATGGGGAAGTCAGAATGGCTTAACAACCATGTTACATGTTAACAATTGCTATCAACCTGCCTTCCATTGAGGACCTGTATACTGCATGAATCAAAAAGAGGGCTGTGAAAATATTTACAGACCCCTTGCATTCTGGACATAAATTGTTTCAATTTCTACCCTCAAAACGAAGCTATAGGGCACTGCACACCAAGACAGCTAGATACAAGAACAATTTTTCCCCCAAATGCCATAATTCTGCTAAACAAATAATTCCTTCAACACTGTCAAACTATTCACATTAGACTGCATTACTATTGCTATTGGTCTTCTCATTGTTCCTGTCACCCATCTCCTCCCACTTGTGACTACATGACTGTAAGTTTGTTGCGTGTATCCTTGCGATTTATGTTAATATTGATGGTTCCCTAGTATGATTTGATTGCTTATTGTACTGTATGACTGTCACTGGATTTTGTGCCTTATGATTCTTGAAGAGTGTATCTTGTCTTTTTATGTACACTGGGAGCATATGCACCAAAGACAAATTCCTTGTGTGTCCAATCACACTTGGCCAATAAAGAATTCTATTCTATTCTACTCTACTCTACTCTCTTCTCTTCTCTTCTCTTCTCTTCTCTTCTCTTCTCTTCTCTTCTCTTCTATTCTATTCTATTCTATTCTATTCTATTCTATTCTATATCTAAACAACTGCACTGAATCACTTAACAACTGCAGCAAGAATGATTGTAAAATGAAGCATAACTCACAACTGTCTTGCTTAGCAACAGAAATTTTGGATTCAATAGTGGTCATAAGTGGGGATCTACCTGTACTATGGGTGAGATATAAGGATAAAAAATGAAAGAACATGAAGATAGCCACTCCACAGAGAATACTGTAGCTATAGATAGGAGAGTGCTCATTCTGGCATGAAATTGTGTATAAGTGTAAGATAATAGAGAAAGCAACTTGGAAGAATCACCATGTATAATTCTTGGTTTGGGGCTTGCCAGGCAGACAATTTCATGGACAGAAGTATAATCTAGGAGATGCAGTTGAAATTTTGTTGAATCCCATTTAAAATTTTAGTACAAGCAAATAAATATTTCAATTGGTTAATCTTTTTGTAAACCCTTACTTTTTCACCTAATGGCCACAGTCCAGAAGAATATTATTCATTAGAGCTTATAGAGCAATATTGGAACTACAGATATAGTGGTTTTTACATTACTCTACTTACAGACTTACCTGCCACAACACTTGATTGTGAAGCTGTTTCCTTCCTTTTTTCACTATTGTTGTTTCCCTGGATTTGGACATATATAGAGATTGTAAAGCATGTGCCACAGCATAGGCTGCATTGTAAATATTGTAACTCTGTCCACTCATGTGTGTTTCAAACACAGATGTGGGAAGGGTCTCAAGCCTCTCCAGTCCAGTACATTTTTTCTCAGATGTCTCAGTTTTTGAGCTTGAAAAGAAGCAATTGAAGGCCTGTTCCCAGAAATCGTTCCGAAAATGATCTTGAGGGTTGTTGTTTAGATTTAGGTTTTGAAGAAATTTCTGGAAGTCTTGGACCTCCTTTGTGTGAACTGCAAAGGATAAAGCACCATGTAGGAAATGGATATTCCAAGATTTATGAATGGCAACTGAGGTGTAATCTGTCTGAGCAGTTATAAGCCAAATCTTATTCTTCCTTGGTATATCCTCCACTTCTGAAAACTGGAGGAAAGTTCTCAGATCTGCTAAGGACTGACTTTCACCATATAAGATTATCACATTGGCTGTGCTGTTCATGAGAACATGATACATATGTAGTCCTTCATCTATGGTATCAGTAAAATCACTGTAAAATGCTACATTTGGTAACTCTGCTATGAATTCAATGCAAATGCCATGCTTGGAAAATGTGGGGAGCACCTCCTGGACAAATTTCTCTCCTTTCTCATCCTTCATTACAAGAATTCCAATCCAGATCCATCTAAAGTATAGCAATAGCTGGAGGAGGCCCTTATGTTGGTGGGATTCATTGGGAAACATTTTTTGGAAGAAAATTGCTTGAATCTCTTTATCCATGACTGGAGAAGAGCCATAGGTCAACTACAGAAAGATAAACATGCAATTGCAAAGATCTATGTGAGCCTCTGAAGCTATGTACATTCGAGTCTTTCGGTGCCCTTGTTCATACCAAGCAAAACATTGTGCAACTAAATTGTATGTATTTAGGAATATCAACCAAGATGTCACAAAGATATTTTTCTGGGAATAAATCTCATTATGAATAATTCAAATTTGAAACTTAATTCTGTGTTTGAAATTGGGGTTTGTTGTTCTGTGCCAAACATCTCCATTATCTGTTCAGAGTACAATTATTCATGCTGCTATGTTGATCCTAGCAAGTGTGGGAAGACACACACACACACTCTCTCTCTCTCTCTCTCTCTCCAGAAGAATGAAATATTTTGGGAAATATTAAAAAAAAGGGCAGGAGAAATGGGGAAAAAAAATCCTAAGGGAGGTAGAAACCAGAACCAGTCTCCCTGCCCCCAAGCAGAAACTGAGGAAGCTAGCTTTTAGAAATGCAGAATTGGTCATTGGTTTAGAAAGACTTGGTCAGTCAGGAAACTCCAAATAAGTAATTAGGAAGCAAGAAGGGTTGAGAGGATTAGCTCAGAGAAGCACCTAGGATTTGCATTTCCCCTTTGCCTATAGAATCAGCCATGACCCCATCGGAATCTGACAACAGCCAATAGAATATTAAAGGACATGTTCTTGCAGAGGAACAGGAAGCTCAAATACAAAGCCCAAAGAAGGTATAAAACCCATCCATTCTCAACTCCATTTTGTCAGCTGTCCCTGAATCACATGTGGTTGGTGATTCCGCTTCATCAATAAAGGGAACCATTCTTTCCAATCAGCCTCCAGCCTCCATTTTATTTCAAGTACCTTTCTTCCGGATTGGAACTGAACCAGATGGATTTTTCTGCCAACACAAGCAAAAAATAATAGCTAGGAATCTGAAAGGTCTATCCTTTTTAGAAAGAGAAAATACAAACATCTGGGAAGGTACAGCAAAATAATAAGGTATATCTTCAGCTCATCTTTACCTGAGGAAATTTGTAATTCCTCATGGAGGAATTTCTCTCCTTTTTCATCCTTTACAACAAGAATTCCAATCCACTTCCATCTAAAATACAGCAGTAGCTGCAAGAGACCCTTATGTTGATGGGATTAGTCTGGAAACATTTGTTGGAGGAAAACTGCTTGAGTTTCTTTATCCATGACTGGAGTAGAGCCATAGGTCAACTACCGAAAAATAAACATATGCAATTCCAAAGGTCTATGTGAGCCTCTGAAAACATGAATGTTCATTTCTTTGACTGCCCTTGAGTCTATGTAATGAAATACTAGTTGTTTTTATTTTGAAATATCAACCAAGATGACACTCCTAAGTTATCACTAAATACCTTTTCTGGAACAAGTCTCATTGTGAATATTTCAGATTTGAACCTTAGTTCAATGTTTGGAATTGGAGAATGGTTTGCTATGCCAAATATATCCACTATCTGTTCAGTAACAATTATTCATGTTGCTATGGTGATCCTACCCAGCAAAAAAATAACTGGGAATCTGAAAGTTCTCTCCTTTTTGCAAACAAAAGCATTCAGATGCCTGGGGAGTTATGGGAGAATGGTAATGTATATCTTCAGTACATCTTACCTGAGGAACTTTGTAGATGCACAATACAGTTGCCATGTGAAGAGCGATGTCAGGTGTACCAATGACTGCAGCCAAAGTTTTTGGGACCCCACACTTGTAGTTAGGGATGAATTTTCCCTGAGTGAAAGGCAGCAACATTGAGGCAAAGTAAGTCCAGCCTGGACTAAAATGGCTGTTAAAAATGTGGAAGCCCAGCGTGACGTTGGGTAGAATCTGGGGATTTTCATTGATTTGTTTTATAGTAAACACTAAAGCCAAGATATGCTGGTAATTCTGAAAAAATATTCTGTAAAACCAAAAGAATCAAAATGAAAAATGCAGTAAAAGTTGTTTGCTTCTTATTTTGACACTTGCAATCTTTCAGTGCAACACATTTTATGGAATATGTGTCCTGCCCCTCTCTCCAAAAAACCATTGTGGTAGTTATATCAGACCATGGTGGCACAGTGATTGGAAGGCAGTTTTGCAGGCTAACTCTGCCCACTGACAGGAGTTTGATTCTGACCAGCACAAGGTTGATTCATTCTTCCATCCTTCCACCATCAATTAAATGAGGACCTAAATTGATTTGGAAAATATGCTGATGTTGTAAACTGCTCAGAGAGTGCTGTACATAAATCTTAGTTCTATTATCATTACTTACTTCATAAATTATGTCCCTCTATATTTATATACTCTCTATATAGATGGTTCTTTTTATATAAATGTAGATTTGGATCTTTTTCAACTTACATGGAAACTAAAGTAAAATATAACTTCATAAATCTAGCATTTTGTTTAAGATGCTTTTTTTTAATTTTTGTCATTAAAGGAAAAAAACTTGAAGCATCATGTGATTTAACAGCAATGTCCAGAACTTGACAATGAAACGATGTTGTACGTACATAAGTCCATCATGAAACCCCTGTGAAGGATGTTGACTGAAATCAATGGGTTTAGAAAATGTAAAGAATACAGAAATAATGCCAGCAATGTTAATCTCTCCAAGCTGATGATGTGTGTGATGAATAGGAGGGAGCTCACGAAAATCACACTGAAGGCTAGGAGCCTTGCACACTACTTGAGGCAGTACTATTAAAAATAACTGCATGAATGCTAACATCTTCCATGAGTGTCTTCTTTTTGTGTACAAATGCCTCTGTCTGCCACAAGATCTATGAAGTAGATAAGACTGACCTGTCTTCTTGAGATGTTTTTCAAAGGGAAATAGAGAGTGTAACATACTATCATTCCTCAACTCACAAAGCTTTGGGGCTTCCATACATAGGATGGAATATCATGAGAACAATAAATAACATCCTTCAGGGTCAGCTCCTCCTTTTTCCATGGAGACCCATAGGATTTGGAAGAGACAAACAAGCTAAATCCATTACGATAGAGACACTGTCACCTATGTAAACATCTTCAAAACATCTGAGGCCTCTTAAGGCAAGAAGGAATGAGCCACAAGACAAAAATAATATCTTGAGATCTATAAACCAAATATAGATATACTTATAGCTATGGCCATATGTATAGGCATTGATTGTAGCTAGTGTAGATCTATTCTGTCCTGTTCTGTTCTGGTCCATTCAAGTCCACTCAACTCTCAACTCCACTTTTTTTGTTAAATTTATATTTACTGGGTAGTCCAGGTTGCCAGGTTTCCACAAACAACAACAACAACAACAACAACAACAACAACAATCCATAAATGATGCTTGTATGACTGTGAGATGCTGCACCTATAAATGTGGGCCAACTGCTGACCATTCAAAATTGATCATGTGACCATGGGATGGGTGAGTTAAGTAGCTCTGAAGATGTCTATAATATCTTTGAACTGACACTAAGGAACTGTAATTTGAGAAATAGTTGCAGGTGGCAGTGGTCAATGAAGGAAGTAGATAGTTTTTGCCACAATCTTTCAATCCAGTACCCCTTTCAGATTTATGAAAATCTGAAAATCTTATTGATTTGATACATTTATAAAAAATAAAAAACTTGAAAAACAGATTAACAAAAACAGCACAGAAAACCTACAGGACGTTTAATGTACTTTGCAGAGAGTTGGTACATTTGGATGTCCGATGGAATTTGAATTTACTATAATTATTTTTGTCCAAAGAGATTTCATTAAAGGAGCCTTGGTGGAGCAGTGGACTAAAGCACTGTTAAGTAGCACTTAAGTAGCACTTAGCTGCCTGCAATTACTGTGAGTTCAAATCTCACCAGGCTCAAGGTTGACTCAGCCTTCCATCCTTCCGAGGTAGGTAAAATGAGGACCCAGATTGTGGGGGCAAAAAACTGACCTTGTATAAAAAAGAATACCGCTTGCGGGGGGCAAAAGCCCTAGTAAGCAGGTATATACAAAAGTATGAAGGCTATTGCTTAACGCATTGTAAGCCACCCTGAGTCTCCGGAGAAGGGTGGCATATAAATTGAACCAATAAAATAAATTGGTCTTTGCTACTAAAGAGAAAACCTATTTCCCAGCTGGAAAATCTTTTAAATTGACCCAATGCTTTAACAGAATAACAAAACAATAGAGTTTGGGGGGGGCCTTCAAGGTTTTCTACCTATCAAAAAGCAAAGCCAATAGCATTCCTTTGGTATTTTCTAGTCCAACCTCCTGCTAAAGAAGGAAACCCAATAGCATTTTGTAGGCGACCACTACACAGGATGTGCACCAAAGAATTCCTTCTGTCCAATTGCTTTAGAAACAATCCATAGACCTTCTGTCAGGGTTCTGACGGATGCCCTAATTAAACCATGAGTTTTGAACCAAGCTTCAAAAGAAATTCAGTTATTTATTAGGAGCTTCATGTCAGCATGTTCCCAGGTAAAGCCAGCTCTGACCCTACATAATTTATGTTCCAATTATGACCCTGTTTCCCCCTCCCCCCACAGTGTGTCATCAATCACATTCACCAACGGAGCAATTTTGTGGGTTGTAGAGGTCACTCCGCTCCAGCTGCTGCAGGTAACCCTGGGATACAGCCTTAGGAGAGATAAGCATAGAATGTGCATCTGTCTTTGGCTGCTGTGCCATTTTGCAGGTTTCCCATCCCCCTGGCCTATGGCAACTCAAAAGCAGGCCAGGGATGATTTGCGAGTTGACACCTTCCCAGTGGTGTGATTCAGCCAGTTCGCACCACTTCGGGAGAACCAGTTGTTAACTTTCTGAGCAGTTTGGTGAAATGGTTGTTGGAAGAAATCATTAGGGCAGAGAACCAGTTGTTAAATTATTTAAATCCCACTACTGTCCCTTCCCTATTTAAACAAAAGCCTTATTTGTATTTAATCTCATTTCTTTTTACACATTCTAGTGTGCATATGAATTAAGACACAGACAAATTTATAGTTCACATTAAACCTATATAAGTAGTCAGGGGTCATCATCACATACTGAAAAATGTCCATAAAGTAATTTGTACTATTATTTATTTATTTTAAATATATGTATGTTAAGGTACCCATGTGTAATTGACTTCCAGAAGGAAAAACAGTTCTGCCCTATCCAAATATAAGGGACCGGGTAAATATTGCAACATAGCAAGTCAAATATAACTGCACATTGTTCTCTAACTTAATTGTGCAGGCGGAAAACTTCCCCAAAATCTACATATAAAGGATATGAAGCAAATGGAAAGAGTTGTCAAAATTTCCTTTTCATGAGCTGATGTTTATTGTTCAGTTCAGGTCTCATCACAATGATAAAACACTTGGGGGAAAAGATGCACACCAATAATCCAGCACTGGAGGAGATCATGGAGAAGATCTCCACAGCCAACATATACTTTCCCTTGATGATGAATTTGGCTTCATTGAAACTGTCAGGTAACTTCCTAGCTAGAAAAGCAGCAGAGAAGCTAACCAGAGCAAGAAAACCCATAAAGCCCAAAAAGACAGTAGAACGTGATGGACTCCTCATTGCATTCCATCATGACTTCTTCAGACATTGACTTCATATCAAAATCTGGATATGGTGGGAACGTTATTGAGCCAGGCTAAGATTCGATATTGGGATAAAACTCAAATATTAGAAATCCAAATCTTTGGTCAAGACAGAAGTGCCTCTTCCGTGCCAAGGTGCTGAGATGACAAACGGTATTTGATGTAGGTACAGAATTGTAAAAGGGCAAACTGACCTTAAACAGATACATCCTGTTGTTTAATGTTTATTACACCCCAAATGTCATGTAGATTCTAGAGAAGAAATACTGCTTCCCCTACTGTCCTCTTTACTGCTCGTGAGGCACCTTGGAGCCCCTTATCTCCTTTTATTATGTCTTGAGCTCCGGAGCTAAGAACCTGAGCCTGTGGGAAAAGGGCTGTTATGTCTTTCCTAGAGATAGATTAAAGGGTAACTTCTACGTGTGAAATGTCTCATTCTTCATAATAACTTTGCTTTTATACTGTATAAATATCTGGTCAAAATCAGCCATCTTTGTTCAGACCCTTCGCTGTCTTTGGACTGTTTGAACCTTGCACAATAAACTCTTTCCTGCATTGAAGAGCTTGGCCTAGTCCGTCATTTTTCCTATAACAGCTGGCGACTCCGCCGGGACTAGGTGCAAGGCGATATTTCGCTGAGGGTCGTTTCGACCCCTCAGGACCATGGGGAGGTCGCTCCTGAACATTCTCCAGGTGCCGCGGAGATACGTCTACGGGAGACAGCAGCGATAGCCCTATGGGACCGACGGAGCTCTGATCGAGTCCAAGAACCCTGCGGTGCAGGAAAGGTGGTCTGAACAAATTCCTGGCCAGGAATCTATGGAGTGGGAGCGTTTTAAGTGAGTATATTGTAAAAGAATTGTACCTGCCTCATTTGAAGGCAGAGGAAGGGACCTGATCGCTCCCTTGGACTCGGGGTGGTTACCCTAACGAAGTCCATGTTAGGTTGTGTGGGTGGTTAAGCCATTGCATTTCTCGCTAGTGGCTGTGAGTTTCTGGGGCTATGAGTCGACGGCAGTGTGATAGAATGGGAGGGGCTCAGAGCGTGCCAAATACTCCTTTGGCATGCATGTTAAAAGGTTTTGACAAGTATTTTAGCAACCCTTCCTATCCGAAAGGATCAAAGGAGCGATTAAAATTTTTATGTAAGCATGTGTGGCCATTATTGGGGACAGGATGGCCCCCTCAGGGATCACTAAGGGAGGAAACGGTGAATAAGTTGTGGGGGGTGATTGTAGTGAATCGGGATAAATATCTCGATCAATTTCAATACATTGATCAATGGGCGAGAGCCCTAACAGAAAAAGCTGAAGATTTGCTGCAGTGTCAGGCTGAAATGGTAAGGCTATGTGTATCCAGATCTGGTGGAAAGATTAAGGGGTGGAGAAGTGAGCAAGGAGAAACTCAGGCAGAAAGAGGAGAGGAATATCCAAGAAGAAGAAAAGTATTGACAGAGGATGTGGAGGAGGTAGTTAGACACCCCCCCCGGTGTGCTCCATTGTGGCAGCCCCCAGTGCAGCAGAAGCCCCCGGCTCAGCAGCCGTCCCCAGCGCAGCCCCGAGACCAACAGCAGCAGTTGCAGGGAGCTGTAGGAGGAGAGGGAGGTGGAAATCAGAGACGCATGAGCGATCCTGGGGCTAGACCGAAAGTCAGGAAAAGTCCCCCACTGGAAGAAGGCAGTCAGAGTGAAGGAGAAGATCGGGATGATAAGGGGTTAAAGGAAGCAACAGGAGAAGAGCAGGTGGGGGTGCAAACTCGCGCGGTGACAGCTAAATTGAAGGCTAGCAAGCAAGAAGTTACAGCACCTTTGCGCCAGGTGGATCAGATAATAGTAAACCAGCAGGGGCAGGTGGAACCACAGCCCCTTTTTCAATATGTGCCGTTTATTACTACTGATCTTTTAAACTGGAAGCAACACTATGGGTCGCTGACCACTAAGCCCACTGAGATGGCGGACCTGTTTCAAACTATCATGTTAACACATAATCCAACGTGGCAGGATGTTCAACAGTTGTTACGCACTCTGTTAACTCCGGAAGAACGAGAGAAGTGGAAAGCCACAGTTAGGCAGTGTGTGAAAGAGATGTTGCCAAATGATGCGGATGTGCAGCCGGAGGTGTTGGTCCGGGCGCCCGAAATAGATCCGGGCTGGGACCATAAGGAGGAACAGGACCGGACATGTTTGAGGGAATATCAGAATTTGGTGGTGCAAAGCCTTAGAAGAGCAGGGAAGCCCCCAGTGAATATGTCTAAGCCATCTTTAGTGATTCAGGGTGCGGATGAAAGTCCGGAGAGTTTCCTGCAGAGATTGATTGAAGCATATGAGTTACATACACAGGTGGATCCAAGGCAGGGGTATAATGTGCGGATGTTGAATGAAAGATTTATAGCTCAAAGTTATGAAGATATACGGTGAAAATTGCAGAGGGTAGAAGGAGCCCTTGGGAAGAACACGACGGAATTGCTGGAATTGGCATGGAAGGTGTATGTAAATAGCGATAAGGTGGAAAAGAAGGAGAGAGATGCTAGAATGCAAAAGAAGGCTGAATTATTGGCAGTAGCACTACAGGGAGGAATGAGTTTGGACCCCAACCCTGGGACTCCCCTGGGCCCTAACCAATGTGCCTATTCTAAAGGAGAGGGCCATTGGCAAAGAGAATGCCCCAGACGGATGACGAGAGGTAGAGGGATGATAAGAAGACTGGAGTTTGGATCAGGGATGAGGGGGCAGTTTGCAGGGAGAAGGGGGGAACGAGGAATGAGAGGGGGCTTGAACAGAGGATTTGGACAAAGAGGTTTGGGATGAGGTTTTGGTAGAGGAGCTAGAGGGGGTGCCGGACCAAGAGAAGTGGAGAGTATTGGATTGGCAGACATGGTGTGGTCGGATTGATGGGGACCAGGCTTGGAAGAACCCCCGCCTGAGCCGTTGGTTACAATGAGGATAGGGGGCCAGCAGACAACATTTTTAGTGGATACAGGAGCAGGTAGATCAGTTGTAAATAAGCAAATTGCAGCCCCTGGATCACGTAAAATCCAGGTTCAGGGGGTATGAGGACAGATTATGGGACAGCAGGTCCTAAAGCCTGTGATGTGTGATTTTAAAGGAGCTGAAATCCAGCATGAAATTTTGTACATCCCTGAGTGCCTTATTCCGTTGCTAGGCAGGGATCTGCTGAGCAAATTAGGGGCAACAATTTCTTTTGATGAAGGCAGTCAGAAAATGACCATAAGGCATTATATAAGGGACAGCGTAAATATTGCAACATAGCAAGTCAAATATAACTGCACATTGTTCTCTAACTTAATTGTGCAGGCAGAAAACTTCCCCAAAATCTACATATAAAGGATATGAAGCAAATGGAAAGAGTTGTCAAAATTTCCTTTTCATGAGCTGATGTTTATTGTTCAGTTCAGGTCTCATCACAATGATAAAACACTTGGGGGAAAAGATGCACACCAATAAGCCAGCACTGGAGGAGATCATGGAGAAGATCTCCACAGCCAGCATATATTTTCCCCTTGTGCTTAGATAGGTTGGAATAAAGCACAGCCAAACACTGCAGAAAACCAACATGCTGAAGGTGATGAATTTGGCTTCATTGAAGCTGTCAGGTAACTTCCTAGCTAGAAAAGCAGCAGAGAAGCTAAGCAGAGCAAGAAAACCCATAAAGCCCAAAACACAGTAGAACATGACCGAGTCTTCATTGCACTCCATGATCACTTCTTCAGACATTGACTTCGTATCAAAATCTGGATATGGTGGAGATGTTATCAACCATGCAGCACAAAAAGATATTTGAACAAGGGAGCAGGATAGAAGAATGAAACTGATCATTCTTCCCCCAACCCATTTCCTCAATTTGGAACCAGGTTTGGTGGCCATGAATGCTAGAACCACAACAAAAGTTTTGGCCAGGACACAAGAAACTGCCACAGAAAAGATGAGTCCAAAAGCTGGTTGTCGAAGGAGACACACAATCTTATCAGGTCTCCCAACAAATAGAAAGACACAAAGGAAAGAGAAGAGGAGAGAGACTAAGAGAGTGTAGGTGAGATTCCTGTTGTTGGCTTTGACAATGGCAGTGTCTTTATGTTTCATGAAGATTATTATTACCAAAATTGTCAACAAAGAAAAGCAAAGAGAAAGAACAGTTAGACTGATCCCTAAGGGTTCTTCATAGGACAAAAAAGTGATCCGCTTTGGAATGCACATATTTTTGTCAGGATTTGGATATTGATCTTCTGGACATGGAGAGCAGTCATCCTTGTCTGAAAAACAACAGAGTGGAACTGATATAGTTGATTATAGATAGTGTTGTATCCTTGTTGCTTAGTCCCATTAAATTTGGAAATTTCCTACCCTTCTCCTTTGATATTTTCCCCTCTGAACACAAACGGCAATCATAGCAGCAAAATGACTCTCCTTCTTTTTTGGCCTTGCTGTATCCTGTCTCACAAGGATCATTACACAAAGATAGAGGTAATGCCTATCAATGAATGAAGAAGAATATTTTAAGATACAGAGAGGAAAGGAGGTGCTTGGAGACATACTGTTACTGTGGAATTAGCAGAACAAAAATGGATTAATAAGCAGAAGTAATGCATTGACTTCATTTTGATATGGAATTGGCTTTAAATTGTCTTTGCGAGTTGACAAATAATTCATTAAATATCTATCTTTATTGGCGTGTATGGCCTTTCATAACTATCATCCCTCTTATCCAAAGCCAATTTCTGTGCTGGTTAATTTTGAATTCTCCAGACTAATGAAATCTGGTACACTGGCAGAATATTTTGGGATACAGAGGGGAGAAGAAGTACTTAATAATCAGAAGTAATGTGATGACATCATTTTGAGATGTACCGTAATTGATCTCAAATAATAATTCATTAAATATCCATCTTTATTGGCGTCTATGGCCTGTCATAACTATCATCCCTATTATCCAAAGACAATTTCTGTGCTGGTTAGTTAACAGTGGTTTTCTCAGCCTCTGAATTTTGAAATCTCCAGACTGATGAAATCTAGTATACTGGCTTGCAGCTTTTACTTCAAAAACCAAGAAAAACATTGTCCATAATTAACAGAGATGCAACATAAATATTCTATACCAATTGCAGATTTATTTTCTTTTCTTCCTGAGGACATTTGTAGTTAGTCTATTCAGAGATGATGCTTTGGGACTTTCATCATTTTGACATGGACTCAGTCTGAAATAATAATTCATTAAATATCTATCATTATTGGCATCTATGGCCTTTCATAATTATCAACCTCACTCTCCAAAGACAATTTCTGCTCTGGTTAGTTAAAGAAGTCAGCAGACTGGTGTAATATAGTACACTGGACTTCAGCTCTTACTTCTAAAACCATGAAAACATGGTCCATAACTAACAGGGCCAAAATAAAGGGTACAATGTTTTATGCCAACTATTAGAAAAGTAAACATTCTTACAGATAATGATTATTTTCATTAGTAATCATATTTTTATAGTATATAAATGAAGACAGATGAATCTAGATTGAAACAGCTAACCTGATTAAAGCCTACTGGCCATGTGATGGAATCTACAGAAATATTGAAAAACTTATCCGCTGGAGCTGTGGGATCTACCATTCCAACTTTGACCCTAAGAAAAGACTGGTTTGGGAATGTGATCCAGTTGATAATATCATATCCACCAATGAATTCTCCATTTTTATCAAAGGAGATCTTTTCCCCAACACTGTTGTTGAATCTGATGCTTTTCAGAAAGGAATGAACCTGAAATACAGCAACACAGAAAAAGAACAGGATAAAGGGACAGAAATTAATTCATATGTTCAAAACATATATATGGATGCCTCTTTAAAGAAATATAGATAGATAGATAGATAGATAGATAGATAGATAGATAGATAGATAGATAGATAGATAGACAGACACACACACACATATATATATATATAACTTTTTTGGGGGTTGTAGGCCAATACCAATCAAATAACATAACATTTATTCCAAAATAGCAGTAGAGATAAAATATCAGATTACTGAAATAAAATTAGCACAGAATCTCAATATATATATAAAAAGGGGGGGAACCAATACTTTGTAGGTTAATTGTTAAAACTACTAGGTGAATTCTGACAAATATATAAGAAATACAATGATGCATAAGGCTATAAAGTTTAATCCTATTCTTACTTCTAAAGAGTCATGTACTTGCTCTAGCCATGATAAAGTTTGATTTGAATTATTGCAGTTAAAATCCAACAGACTAGAAGCAAGATAAGTAATAAGATAAAAGAAAATGTAGCTGAAAAGTTATATATGTATGTATGTATATATGTATGTATTTATTTATGCAAGTATATATGTATGTGTTGTGGTCCGCCAGCAGTCTGCAGAGCTGGCGGCAAGTTGGACAGTGAGGAGGCTGGGGAGGAACATGGGTCAGTCCTGGAGTCTGGGGAAGGCTTGGACGAGAGCCCTACGTCGGAGGCAGAGATGGAGCCACGGCCATCTGCGAGCTATGTGCGGACTCCAGAACCTCCAGAGTCAGACATCAGAGAGGCAGAGGAACGGGGGGAGTCTGTTCCTAGTGTGTGCATGCGCAGAGGTGCCAGAAGGCAAGAACAATTAAAACAAAAGGGACGACTCGGGAGTAAGGCTTGGAGATAATTGGCCCCTCTCATAAAACCTAAAGGAAGAGCAAAGGCATGTGGGCCTTTGCAGGAAGCAACATTGTGGATGGTGTCGGTTTATACTTTGAAGCTCTGTTTTTCTGTGTGGCCTTGCCAAGATAATTGCCAACTAGATCTTTGGCAGCGTGTCAAAGAAGATAAAGGTGGGAGTTTACTAGCCTGATCCAAAGGACTATGGCAGACGTCTGTTGGACTATTTATAAACTCTTCGTGATTCAGCACGTGCTGTGAATGAAAGGAATTCACAGCAGTTAAAATTTAAAAAAAAGGTTTTTGGGACTAATAGTGTACTTTTTACTATATCAGGAAGCCTAGATCAGAACAGTATGTATACACACTACACATACGCACACATACGTACAGTAAGAAAAACTTTTTCATTAAGGGTATTTTTTAATCTTGTTCTTAAAAATGTCTCCCATTTTTAAACATGTAATCTTATATTGAAAAGAGAGAGAGAGAGAGAAATGATCATGCAGGAAATTGAGTTATGTTGATCTAGATGGGCTCAGGATGATTTCACTTAAAGGAGTCATATGCATTCAATCATGAGAAACACAGTTACAATGTCTGATATCCCAATTTCTGGCCAGCTAACCAAGAGACTAAGGAAATCAACCTCCCTCCATCTCTAGAGGAATGGTCTTGAAGGACTGGATAGAGCGAGCCACTATCAAGGCAACAGTCAAATAAGATCTGGAGGCTGGACTAACAAATATAAGAGAAAACATTTCAGTCACATCCACATCAAACAAAAAGAATATGAGGGAGGGCTAAGCACACTCAGACTTGTAGGATTCTGGTACTATAAAATTAGTCCTGATCTAAATGTTATTGATTTCTTAGTCAACATTTGGGGTCTGTGTAAATGAGGCAGCAGAACAACACCTAAATACAAGTGATGTTTGTGTAATGACTGCTTGTTCAGCAACCCTTTGAAATTGAAATGTTGCAGAATGAGTGACACGTAGGACTTTCTTGAAATTCTCACATCACAGCACCCTAGTGGTCATATGATCACAATCCTGGATCTTGGCAACTGGCCTGCATTTGTGACTATTGCATCCTCCTGGGTTTAAATGGTTGTAATTTGCATCCTTCCTTTCCACAAGTGAAGTCAATGGGGAAACTAGAAGGAAGTTGGAAGTTGTTCTGTTTGGAATTTTATCGCCAAAATTTCAACATTGGTTTTATCAGTGCATAATACGTTTTCCCACATTGCTTTTGTCAGACCTAATATAAGTTTATTGCAAAATGTAGCCAGGCTTGGATGTTTTTTCTTTCTAAGAAAAACCTTCCATCTTGCCACCCTAACCCACAACCCAGACATATGAAGAATATAGGAGATAGTTGTCACATATAGGACATAATCAGTACTTGCCAGAAATTCCTGCAGTTCCTATAATGCTGTTATAAACCGCTTGGCAGCATCTTGGACCTATTTTCTAATGGTTTTCATTAATTTTGGAGGGACATCTAATTCTTGGTAATGTAACTGTTGTGTCATATTTTCTCCACTTGTTGATGACTGCCTTCACTGTGTTCTATGATATATCCAGTATGTCAGAAATTATTTTGTAATCCGTTCTTCTGACTGATACCTTCCTACAATGAGATCTCTTTGATGTTTTTTTTATGCTCTTTATAGACCAGTGATGGCTAACCTTTTTGCCATCGTGTGCCAGGAGAGGGGGGCAGGGAAGGTTTGTGTGGATGCTTGACCACACCCATAATACTATGCACCCCACCCTGCAGATGTAAACCACCTCCCCCACCCCCGCTCCCCTGGCATGGAACGGCCCAGTTTCTCACCTGGCTCGAGATCCTGTCTATGCATCTGGGGAGGGCCTCTCTAGGAGTCTCTGGAGGCTGGGGACAGAAAAAAATGTCATTTCCTGTCCAACCGGGAGTTGGGAAATGGGCTGTTTCAGGCACTGGAGGGCCTTCGAGGAGTGGGGAAGGCTGTTTTCGCCCTCCCCAGATGTATAGAGAGGATCTGGAGCCAAGTGAGAAAGAAAACGGACCTTCCCCATCCCACCCCACCGCAGGCCCTCCAGAGGCAGGAAACAGCCTGTTTCCCTACTTCTGGTGGGCCCAGAAATCCTGAAAATCAGCTGGCCGGCACGCGCATGTGTGCCAGAGCTGAGCTGGAATGCCCACTGATACTGCTACATGTGGCACCTGTGGCACGCATGCCATAGGTTCACCATCACACTTATAGACCATAGGTTTTACTGTAAGAGGCAACTGAGTAAGTGTCAGAAAACTCCTACTAGAACAACTGCACTTTACACAAGCTATATTAGAGACATTTGAATTCATGCAGGTGTGTACTGACTACTACTTTCCATCAGTTTGAATGTGATTAATTATGAATTAATTATCCCCACTTACAACAAGATGTGTACACTTATACAACCAATGTATTTTATATGTTTATCAAATATGTTTATTGTTATTTTTCCCCATAAAGGTTTCAGTTATTTTCCAATTGAATTGTACAGCTTTCAGACTTAGTGTCAATATCTCTAAAGAATATTATTTGCTAAAGTTTACTGACAGATGGTGCAAGTACTGATATTGGGGTTTCTGCACTACTCTAATTACAAACTTACCTCCCACCACACTTGATTGCGAAGCTGTTTTCTTCCTTCTTTCACTATTGTTTTTTCCCTCGATTTGGATAAATACAAAGATTGCAAAGCATGTGCCACAACATGGACTGCATTGTAAATATTGTAACTCTGTCCACTCATGTGTGTTTCAAACACAGATGTGGGAAGGCTCTCAAGCCTCTCCTGTCCAGTACATTTCTTCTCAAAGTCCTCCATGTTTGAGTCTGCAAAGAAACAATCAAATGCCTGTTCCCAAAAATCTTTCCGAAAATGATCGTGTTGGTTGTTGTTTGGACTTAAGTTCTGAAGAAATTCTTGGAATTCTGGTACTTTCTTTGTGTGAACTGCAAAGGATAAAGCACCATGTAGGAAATTGATATTCCAAGATTTATGAACAGACATTGAAGTGTAATCTGTCTGAGCAGTTATAAGCCAAATCTTATTCTTCCTTGGTATAACCTCCACTTCTGAAAACTGGAGGAAAGTTCTCAGAACTGATAAGGACTGAATTTCACCATATAAGATTATCACATTGGCTGTGCTATTCATGAGAACATGGTATATATGTAATCCTTCCTCCATAGTATCAGTAAAATCACTGTAAAAAGCTACATTTGGTAACTCTACTATAAATTCAACACAGATTCCATTCTCAGAAAATGTGGGAATCATCTCCTGGACAAATTTCTCTCCTTTCTCATCTTTTACAACAAGAATTCCAATCCAGATCCATCTAAAACACAGCAGTAGCTGCAAGAGGCCTTTACGTTGGTGGGATTCATCTGGAAACATTTGTTGGAAGAAAATTGATTGAGTCTCTTTATCCATGACTGGAGTAAAGCCATAGGTCAACTATAGAAAGATAAACATATGCAATTTCAAAGGTCTATGTGAGCCTCTGAAACTGTTAATATTCATTTCAATCTTTGACTTCAGTTTATATAGTGAAATACTAGTTATGTTTATTCTGAAATATCAACCAAGATGCCACTCCTAAGGTATCAGTAAATAGTCTCATTGTGAATATTTCAGATTTGAACCTTAGTTCAATGTCTAGAATTGAAGAACAATTTGCTATGCCAAAAATTCCCACCGTCTCTTCAGAGTTACAATTATTCATATTGCTGTGGTGATCCTACCAAGCAAAAAAAAATAACTGGAAATCTGAAATTTCTCTCCTTTCTATAAACAAAAGCATACAGATGTCTGGGGAGGTAAAGAAGAATGATAATGTATATCTTCAGTACATCTTACCTGAGGAACTTTGTAGATGCACAATACAGTTGCCATGTGAAGAGCGATGTCAGGTGTACCAATGACTGCAGCCAAAGATTTTGGGACCCCACACTTGTAGTTAGGGATGAATTTTCCCTGAGTGAAAGGCAGCAACATTGAGGCAAAGTAAGTCCAGCCTGGACTAAAATGGCTGTTAAAAATGTGGAAGCCCAGCGTGACATTGGGTAGAATCTGGGGATTTTCATTGATTTGTTTTACAGTAAACACTAAGGCCAGGATATGCTGGTAATTCTGAAAAAATATTCTGTAAAACCAAAAGAATCAAAATGAAATATGCAGCAAAAGTTGTTTGCTTCTTATTATGACTCTTGTAATCTTTCAGTGCAACACATTTTATGGAATTTGTTTCAGTACAGTATTATTATTATTCATTTAATAATGCAAAGCAAAATGGAAAATGCAAAGCAAAATACTAGCACATATATATCCTCCCAGGAACTGGAGTTATTTTTAATACAAAACAAATACTGGCTTAAATTGGAAGTGTTATTTCTTAATGTATGGGAAAGTCCCTGTATCCAAGCTCCATTTTTAAATATGGGTGATATTGCTAAATTTATGTACCAAAAAATCAATGAGAAGATTTATGATAGAAAATATGTGTCCTGCCCCTCCCCCCAGTGGTAGTTATATCGGACCATGGTGGCATAGTGATTGGAAGGCAGTTTTGTAGGCTAACTCTGCCCACTGTCAGGAGTTTGATTCTGACCAGCACAAGGTTGATTCATTCTTCCATCCTTCCACCATCAATTAAATGAGGACCTAAATTGATCTGGAAAATATGCTTATGTTGTAAACTGCTCAGAGAGTGCTGTAAATATATCTAAGTGCTATTACCATTACTGGCTTCATAAATTAAATCCCTCTATATTTATATACTCTCTATATAGATGGTTCTTTTTATATAAATGTAGATTTGGATCTTTTTCAACTTACATGGAAACTAAAGTAAAATATAACTTCATAAATCTAGCATTTTGTTTAAGATGTTTCTTTTTTATTTTTGTCATTAAAGGAAAAAAAACTTGAAGCATCATGTGATTTAACAGCAATGTCCAGAACTTGACATTGAAACAATGTTGTACGTACATAAGTCCATCATGAAACCCCTGAGAAGGATGTTGACTGAAATCAATGGGTTTAGAAAATGTAAAGAATACAGAAATAATGCCAGCGATATTAATCTCTCCAAGCTGATGATGTGTGTGATGAATAGGAGGAAGCTCATCAAAATCACACTGAAGGCTAGGATCCTTGCACACTATTTGAGGCAGTACTATTAAGAATAACTGCACGAATGGTAACATCTTCCATGAGTGTCTTCTTTTTGTGTACAAATGCCTCTGTCTGCAACAAGATCTTTGAAGTAGATCATACTGACCTGTTTCCTTGAGATGTTTTTCAAAAAGAAATAGAGAGTGTAACATACTATCAAATCAACTCACAAAGCTTTGGGGCTTCCATCCATGGGATGGAATATCATAAGAACAATAAATAACATCCTTCAGGGTCAGCTCCTCCTTTTTCCATGGAGACCCATAGGATTTGGAAGAAACAAACAAGCTAAATCCATTACGATAGAGATACTGTCACCTATGTAAACATCTACAAAACATCTGAGGCCCTCTTGAGGCAAGAAGGAATGAGCCACAAGAAAAATATAATATCTTGAGATCTATAAACCAAAACAGAGATATAGTTATAGTTATGGCCATATGTATAGGCATTGATTGTGGCTACTGTAGATCTATTCTGTCCTGTCCTGTCCTGTTCCATTCTGGTCCACTCTAGTCCACTCAACTCTCGACTTCTCTTTTTTTGTTAAATTTATATTTACTGGGTAGTCCAGGTTGCCCTAATAAAAAACACTTCTTGATTCCATTCCATTCTTCCACTACACTAATCCACACTACTCTTCATTCTCTACCTTCCATTGCATTCTGTTGCAATTATGTTCAGGTATTTCTCCAGAAATTGGGATGTGTATTGCAATACTTGATTGTCATGTGGTTGAATTCTACTATTGGCATATAATTTTATTTTCTTTTTTTTATTTATTTATAATTAAATTTATATACGACCCTACTCCCGAAGGGCTCAGGCCGGTGAACAGCCAAAAAAGTAAAATATACATAATACAAACATTAAAAACCATTTAAAATACATTAAATACTTTAGCCAGATTTAAAACACCCCAATTATAAAACCAATTTAAAAGCAATTCAAAAGGGAGGTTAGGCCAGACTAGCCTGCTGGAATAAGAATGTTTTGAGGGTGCGGCGGAAAGTGCGCAGATCTGGGATCCTCCGTATCTCCGGGGGGAGCTCGTTCCAGATGGCAGGTGCCCCCACAGAGAAGAAACCCCCCCCTGGGGGCCGCCAATTGACATTGTTTGACCAACGGCACTCTGAGAAGACCCTCTCTATGGGAGCGTACTGGTCAGTGAGAGGCTATTGGTGGCAGAAGGCGGTCTCATAGGTACCCCGGTCCTAAGCCATGGAGCGCTCTAAAGGTAGTAACCAGAACCTTGAAGCGCACCCGGAAGACCATCGGGAGCCAGTGCAGCTTGCGCAGGAAGGGAGTCACATGGGAGTGCCACGTCGCTCCAGTAACCACCCACGCGACTGTATTCTGGACCAGTTGGAGCCTCCGGGTGCTCCTCAAGGGGAGTCACATGTAGAGAGCATTACAGTAGTCCAGGCAGGAAGTGACAAGGGCATGAGTGACCATGTGTAATGAGTCCCGATCCAGAAAGGGACGCAACTGGCGGATCAGGCGAACTTGATAAAAAGTCCTCCCAGCCACAGCCATCAAATGCTCTTCTAAAAACAGCCGTGAGTCCAGGAGGACACCCAAGTTGCGAGCCCTCTCCGTGGGGTCCAACAACTTGCCCACAATAGTCAGTGATGGCACCAACTGACTATATTGGGACGTCGGAAACCACAGCCACTCGGTCTTGGATGGGTTGAGCCTGAGTCTGTTTCTCCCCATCCAGATCTGTACAGCCTCCAGGCACCGGGACATCACTTCAAGGGCATCATTGGGGTGATCCGGGCTGGAGATGTACAGCTGAGTGTCATTAGCGTACTGATGGTACTTCACCCCAAAACCATGGATGATCTCACCCAGCGGCTTCACATAAATGTTGAACAGAAGGGGCAAGAGAACCGACCCCTGTGGCACCCCACATACAAGGGGCCTTGGGGTCAACTTCTGCCCTCCTGTCAACACAGACTGCGACCGGTCGGAGAGAAAGGAGGAAAACCACCGCAACACAGTGCCCCCCACCCCTAATTCTTCCAACCGGTGCAGCCTGATACCATGATCGATGGTATCAAAAGCTGCTGAGAGGTCTAATAGGACCAGGACAGAGGAGCAACCCCTGTCTCGAGCCCTCCAGAGATCATCGACCAATGTGACCAATGCTGTCTCCGTGCTGTACCCAGGCCTGAAGCCTGACTGGAACAGATCTAGATAAGCCAATTCATCCAGGTTCTGAGGAAGCTGTTGCGCTACCACACTCTCAACAACCTTCGCAACAAAGCAAAGGTTGGAGACTGGACAATAATTAGCCAACACTGCCAGGTTCAGGGAAGGCTTTGTGAGGAGAGGCCTCACCACCACCTCCTTCAAGGCAGTGGGGAAGACACCCTCACTCAAGGAAGCATGAATAATCCCCTGGAGCCAGCCTCGCAAAACCTCCCGGGAGGCCAGCACCAACCAGGAGGGACAGGGGTCCAATAAACATGTGGCCGCGCTCAGTTTACCCAGTATCCTATCCATGTCTTCGGGAGTCACAGAATCAAACTCTTCCAAGGTAATATTCTCAAGACCTGCCTCCATCATCCCCCCTGAATCTACCCAGTCAGAGTCCTCGGCTCTACCCTCCAAGGGGTCCTCCCGCGCTTCCAGTAGTATCCAGTAGAATACTGATTTACAAAGATTGCATTGGGAAACAGTCAAATGACAGTGTGCTAAGCATACAGCAGAATGAAGATTGGTTTACTGGCTGCATAATAGAGGGGGAAAAATCAACTTTGGTTCAAAACCATTAGTCAAGGGCTCAAACCATTAGTCTTATACAGGAAGTGCTCAACCTATGACTGCAATTGAGTGCAGACTCTTGGTCATAAGTCATGATGCTCATGGTAAAGGTCACTGGAGGTTTCCAGCAAAAATAACAACCCATAAATGATGCTTGCATGACTGTAAGATGCTGCAAGCACCTAAAAAATGTGGGTCAATTGCTGAGCATTCAAAATGTGATCATGTGACTATGGAATGGGTGAGTTGACCATCAGGAGTTAAGTAGCTCTGAAGATGTCTGTAATATCTTTGAACTGAAACTAAGGAACTGTAATTTGAGAACTAGTTGCAAGTGGCAGTGGTCAATGAAGGAAGTAGGTAGTTTTTGCCACAATCTTTCAATCCAGTATCCCTTTCAGATTTATGAAAATCTGAAAATCTTACTGATTTGATACATTTATAAAAAATAAAAAACTTGAAAAACAGGTTTACGAAAACAGCACACAGAGCACTTACAGGAAGTTTAATGTACTTTGCAGAGAGTTGGTACATTTGGATGTCTGATGGAATTTGAATTTACTAGAATTATTTTTGTCCCAGAGATTTCATTGGTCTTTGCTACTAAAGAGAAAACCTCATTGCCAGCTGGAAAATCCTTTAAATTTACCCCATGCTTTAACAGAATAACAAAACAATAGAGTTGTGGGGGGCACCTTCGGGGTTTTCTACCTATCAAAAAGGAAAGTTAATAGCATTCCTTCTTCAACCTCCTGCTGAAGAAGGAAAACCAATAGCATTTTGTAGGTGACCACTACACAGGATGTGCACTAATCCTTCTGTCCAATTGCTTCAGAAACTATCCATAGACCTTCTGTCAGGGTTCTAATGGATGCCCTAATTAAATCATGAGTCTCGAGCCAAGCTTCAAAAGAAATCCAGTTATTTATTAGGAGCTTCATGTCAGCATGTTCCCAAGTAAAGCCAGCTCTGACCCTATGTAATTTACGCTCCAATTATGACCCTGTTTCCCCCCTCCCCCCAGGGTGTGATATCAATCACATTTGCCAACGGAGCAATTTTACGGGTTGTAGAGGTCACTCTCCCTTGGCATCTTCAGGTAACCCTGGGATACAGCCTTGGGAGAGATAAGTGTGGAATGTGCATCTGTCTTTGGCTGCTGTGCCATTTCGCAGGTTTCCCATCCCCCCTGGCCTATAGCAACATGAAAGCAGGCCAGTGATGATTTGCAAGTTGACACCTTCCCTATTTAAACAAAAGCCTTATTTGTATTTAATCCCATTTCTTTTTCTATATGAACATTCTTGTGTTCATATGAATTAAGACACAATTTATAATTCATATGTATTATATGTAGTCAGAGCTTACCATCACATACTGAATTTATTTCAATAAATCAATTTGTACTATTATTTATTTATTTATTTAAATATATGTATGTTAAGGTACCCATGTATAATTGACTTCAGAAGGAAAAACAGTTCTGCCCTATCCAAATATAAGGGACAGGGTAAATATTGCAACATAGCAAGTCAAATATAGCTGCACATTGTTCTCTATCTTAATTGTGCAAGTCTCCAAAATCTACATATAAAGGATATGAAGCAAATGGAAAGAGTTGTCAAAATTTCCTTTTCATGAGCTGATGTTTATTGTTCAGTTCAGGTCTCATCACAATGATAAAACACTTGGGGGAAAAGATACACATCAATAATCCAGCACTGGAGGAGATCATGG
Organism: Arizona elegans; assembly: GCA_022577455.1. NCBI lineage: Eukaryota > Metazoa > Chordata > Lepidosauria > Squamata > Colubridae > Arizona > Arizona elegans. The sequence goes on along the minus strand of JAKOOJ010000021.1, from coordinate 3,045,348 downwards.
AGAAGATCTCCACAGCCAGCATATACTTTCCCTTTGTGCTTAGATAGGTTGGAATAAAGCACAGCCAAACACTGCAGAAAACCAACATGCTAAAAGTGATGAATTTGGCTTCATTGAAACTGTCAGGTAACTTTCTAGCTAGAAAAGCAGCAGAGAAGCTAAGCAGAGCAAGAAAACCCATAAAGCCCAAAACACAGTAGAACATGACCGAGTCTTCTTTGCACTCCATGATGACTTCTTCAGACATTGACTTCATATCAAAATTTGGATATGGTGGAGATGTTTTCAGCCAGGCAGCACAAAAACCTATTTGGACAAGGGAGCAGGATAGAAGAATGAAACTGACCATCCTTCCCCCAACCCATTTCCTCAATTTGGAACCAGGTTTGGTGGCCATGAATGCTAGAACCACAACAAAGGTTTTGGCCAAGACACAAGAAACTGCCACAGAAAAGATGAGGCCAAAAGCTGGTTGTCGAAGGAGACATACAATCTTATCGGGTCTTCCAATAAATAGAAAGACACAAAGGAAAGAGAGCAAGAGGGAAATCAAGAGTGTATAAGTGAGATTCCTGTTGTTGGCTTTGACAATAGGGGTGCCTTTATGTTTTACGAAGATTGTGATTACCAAAGTTGTCTTTAATAAAAAATAAAGAGAAAGAATAGTCAGACTAATCCCCAGGGGTTCTTCATAGGACAAAAAGGTGATTTGCTTTGGAATGCACATATTTTGATGGAGATTCTGATAACAATCCTCTGGACATGGAGAACAGTCATCCATGTCTGAAAAAGAACACAGTTGAATTTATTTGGTGCATTATAGACAATGTTCTACCCTTATCGCTTAGTCCCATTATATTTGAAAATTTCCTACCTTTCTCCTTTGATATTTTCCCCTCTGGACATAGATGGCAATCATAGCAACAAAACAACTTCCCTTCTTTCTTGGCCTTACTGTGTCCTGTCTCACAAGGATCATTACATAAAGATAAAGGTAATGCCTAAAAATGAATGAAGAAGAATTTTTAAGATACAGAGAGGAAAGGAAGTGCTTGGAGAGATACTTTTAATGTAGAATCAGCAGAAAAAAATAGATTAATAAGCAGAAGTGATATGATAAAAGCATTTGGTCTGTAATAATGATTCATTAAACATCTACATTTATTGGTATCTATGGCTTTCTATAACCATCATCATCATTCTCCAAAGATAATTTCTGTGCTAGTTAGTTAACGATGGTTTTCTCAGCCTCTGAATTCTGAAATCTCCAGACTGATGAAATCTAGTACATTGGCTTGCAGCTTTTACTTCAAAACCATGAAAAACATTGTCCATAATTAACAGAGGGCCAAAGTAAAGAGTACATTCTATACCAACTACACATAATTTTTCCTTCCTAAGGACATTTGTACTTAGCCCAGTCAGAGACGATGCTCTGGGACTTTCATCAATAAATGTATTTTTATGCTACATAAACGAAGGCAAATGGGTTTAGATTCAAATAGCTAACCTGATTAAAGCCTACTGGCCACGTGATGGAATCTATAGAAATATTGAAGAACTTGTCTGCTGGAGCTGTGGGATCCACCATCCCAACTTTGACCCTTGCAAAGGACTGGTTTGGGAATGTGACCCAGTTGATAATATCAAATCCACCAATGAATTCTCCGTTTTTATCAAAGGAGATCTTTTCACCAACACTATTGTTGAATCTGATTCTTCTCAGAATAGAATGAACCTGAAATATAGAGACAATCAGAGGAGAAAAAGACAAGAGGGGGAAAGAAAACTTTTTTTTTGTTCAAAATACATATCTGGATGTTTCTTTAAAGAAAGAAAATATAAGCATTAGTTTTTATTTTAATTTAAGGCCAGTATTAAACAAATAACATAACAATCATTCCAAAATAAGGGTAGATCAGGGATGGGTTCTAATTTTTTTTACTACCGGTTCTGTGGGTGTGGCTTATTTTGTGGGTGTGGCTTGGAGGTCATGTGACTGGATGGGCATGGCTAGCTGGTCATGTGACTGGGTGGCCATGGCTATGTGTATAGGGACTACTCAGAGGGCTGAAAAAAGTCATTTCTGACAGGTCCTCGCACTTTTGACTGGTCCTTACACTTATGACCATCCTCACATTTATGCCTGTGCAGCATTCTTAAAACCATGTCACTCATTTCACAACTGTTTCTCTTCACTATGGTGACATGATAGGGCAAAAAACATAAAATGTGAGGAGAGTCGTAAGTTCAAGGACTGGTCAAAAGTGCGAGGACCAGTCAAAAATAACTTTTTCAGACCTCTGAGTAGTCCATATGCACAAAAGGATCCAATTATTTCTTCAAAGTGCTGATGATTGCACCCTGGCTGAAAGAACTCCAACAGGGGAGTATTTCCTCCCAACAGCGGTGTAAAAAGCTTAAAACAACCGTTCCCCTTTAAGAAAGTCAAGCAAAAAAATAGCCTCCGGAACAGGAAATGACAGTAAGTCTAGGCATGCTGCCAGAGAGGCAGTTTCGGTAATAAAGATTAGGTTAGGAAACAACACCAAATGTTGTAATTAATTCTTACAGGATTAACCCTGTAAAGTGGAAAAAAACAAAAGGAGATTTATTTTAACAATTGGTTCTCCGAACTGCTTAATTATTTAACTACTTAACAAAAAAGAGCCTTGGTAGTACAGGGGTTTAAGGCACCCTGTTATTAAGCTGGTTATTAAGACCAGCTGCCTGCAATTACTGCAGGGTTCGAATCTCGCCAAGGCTCAACGTTGACTCAGCCTTCCATCCTTTCTAAGGTAGGTGAAATGAGGACCCAGTTGTGGGGGCAATAAGCTGACTTTGTCATTAAAAGAGGATAATTACACTCCCTTTTTACAGAAAACATACCAAGACCTTGAAAGGTGGAAAAAGCTCAAATTGTCTCTGATCGGTAAAATTGCAGCGATTAAGATGAACATCCTACCAAAAATTCTGTTTTTATTCCAAAATATCCCGCTAATATTAGACAAGAAATTCTTTTCGGACCTGAACAAACACATCAGGAACTTTTTGTGGGAGGGTAAGAAATCGAGGATTTCTTTTAAGATACTCCAAGGGAAAAGGAATCTGGGAGGCTTTGGGCTCCCTGACTGGGAACTATATCAAAAGGCTGCAAAATTAATTTGGATCAAGGAGTGGATCAAGTTACAGGATAGGAGAACCCTGACTTTGGAAGGCCATGACCTCCTAGAAGGATGGCACTCTCATCTCTGGGATATAAAGAATAAGAAAAAATCCTATTTTCATAAGCACAAAATCAGGGAGACCCTCATCTGTACATGGACCGAAATTAGACAGAAGATCTATACTAAGGTACCCATTTGGCTCTCTGTTATAGAAGCACTGGCGGCTCCAATTAGGAGAGATGATCAAAAATGGGGTACATATAAAGACATCCTCGATGAAGAAGGGAAACTAAAATCCCTGGAGCTATTGAGAGAGCAGGGCTTTAGTTTGGACTGGTGGAATTATATTCGGATCAATTCAAGATTTCAAAAAGACAGAGACAAATTTGGAATAGCGGCGAAACATGGAAATTTTGACAAAATAATTTGGGGACCAGAAAAAAAAAATGTTAACAAAAATTTATCACTTTTTACTAGATGAAGATAAGGCAGAGTCTATAGCAAAAAGACAATTAAACATCTGGGAAAAAAACTTAGGATATAGATTAAATTTCAACGATTGGGAGATAGCTTGGAATAGAAATTATAAAATAACTAAATCGACAACGTTTAGGGAAAACCATTACAAATTGCTTCATAGATGGTATTTAGCCCCAGCGAAGCTAGCTAAGATGTTTCCAAATCTCTCTCCCATATGTTGGAAATGTGGAAAATCGGTTGGCACCTTCTATCACTTATGGTGGACTTGCCCTGAGTCTAGAAAGTATTGGTCCAAAATTCAACACTGGCTCTGTGAAATAACAGGACAGGAGGTAGCCCTACTCCCGGAACTCTTCCTCCTAGGCATAACTGAAGAGGCCTTAAACAACAACAAAACCCAATTGATAATTCAGATTATAACTGCGGCTAGATTAGCCTTCGCAAAATGGTGGAAAAACAAACTTTTACCCTCAGAAGATACTCTAATAAATAAGATCTTAGAGTGCGCAGAAATGGCGAAACTGACAAGCGAGCTAAAAAATGAGGAAAACTCAAGATATTACGATGTATGGGGTATTTGGTACCATTGGCTTAAAAATAAGACGAAAACATGACTTTTGAAATTTGACCTGGCACACGTATTATAGTCATATTGTATAGTTCATGAATAGTTAAGACTGAAACCCTATGTTTACCATTATTTGTTTTACTTTACTGTAAATACACTGTACCTCCGATAGCAGAGATTGATTGTATATTTTCTTTTTTGTTTTGGAAAATTAATAAAATTTCTTTAAAAAAAAAAAAAAAAACCTGGTTCTACCAAAGTAGAATCCCACCACTGGGACTACCCATTTATTTTTGCAGGCACCGGTCTACTCATTTGTTTTCTTTTAACTCTGATCAACTGTAGGGCGCCCTTTAACAATTTAACAACCGGTTCTACTGAAGTAGAATCCCACCACTGGGTCATTTATTTTTGCAGGCACTGGTCTACTCATTTGTTTTCTTTTAACACTGATCAGCTGTAGGGCGGCCCTTTGAAGCCCCGCGGCAAGAGTTTAAACAGTTTTTTTTCAATCTAGCCATCAGTTGGGACTCAGGAAACAGCAATAGATTGGGGGTGGGGCCAAATAAAAGGTAAGAATAACTGGGGATGGGGGATGGCAGGGGGCAGAACCGGTTCGGTTACATCATATTGTCACTGCTACCGGCTCGGCCGAACCGGGCTGAACCGGGAGGAACCCACCACTGAGGTAGATGTAAAATATGACATAACTGAAATAAAATTAATATAGAATTTCAATAAATAAACCCAGTGGAAAAAAAATAAAACTAGGTAGTTTAATTTCTAAAGCTACTTAATCCATATGACTTCGGATAACTATATAAGAAATGCTAAGATTTATGAAGGCTATAAAATTTAATACTATTCTTACTTAAAAAGAGCATTATACTTGCAGTAGCCATGCTAAAGTGTAATTTGAATTATTGCAGCTACAATCCGACAAACTAGAAGATAATAAAAATACTTTAAAAACAATCCAACAAACCTCAATATAATAAAAAATATTTAAAATATGTAATTGAAAATATATATACACATTCACACATTCAAGTATACTTTTTAGTTACATTATATTTTTATCTTGTTATTGATTCATATATTAGAATAAAGGTAAAGGTTAAAGGTAAAGGTTCCCTCTCGCACATATGTGCTAGTCGTTCCTGACACTAAGGGGCGGTGCTCATCTCCGTTTCAAAGCCAAAGAGCCAGCCCTGTCAGAAGACGTCTCCATGGTCATGTGGCCAGCATGACTAAATGCTGTTACCTTCCAACCAAAGGTGGTCCCTATTTTTCTACTTGCATTTTTTACATGCTTTTGAGCTGCTAGGTTGGCAGAAGCTGGGACAAATAACAGGAGCTCATCCCCTTACGTGGCACTAGGGTTTCGAACCGCTGAACTGCCAACCTTTCGATCGACAAGCTCAGTGTCTTAGCCACTGAGCTACCATGTCCCTTATATTAGAATATATTATCTTATACTCAAAAGGAAAAAATAAAAGTGTCTCTGAGGATTTTACTTTGCTAATTATTGCCAGGGGTGGTGCTCATCTCCATTTCAAGGGCCATTGAGCCATCATTGTTCTACGACAGTTTACGCCAACCTATGGCTAGCATGATATCATGGAGCAATGTTACCTTCTCGCTGAAGGGATACCTATTTATCTATTTACAATTGTTCCTTCAAATTGCTAGGGCAGTTTGGTGGGAGCTAGGACAAGAACAGGACCTCACCCCATCGTTCAATGAGCTGTTGGCTTTCCGGTCGATAAGCCCAGCTTCTTAACTGCTGAGCCATCATGTCCCCCTTTATATTCAAAAGTGAGAGGAAAATGATCACAAGACGTATCAATTTATGGTAGCCTGGATGGGGTTCAGGATCATTGCACTTAAAGGAATCATATGCGTTCAGTCATCACTTACCTAAGGAATGCGCCTACAATATGTGAGATGCCCATTCCTGGCCATTGAGAAAAAAACTAAGGAAATCGGCCTTTCCCCACCCCCCACTAATGAGTTGTGAATAGGAAAATATCTATATCTTTATATTTTTTTAGGAAACTGTATTCTACCTAAGAAATCATGTCTGAGGAGAAGAGGTTAGGAATGTGAATTGAGGACCAAAGGCAATGCCCTTTCTTTTACTGGATGTGTTCAAAGAGAAGTAGAGTCAACATTGCCTGAGATGCTGAAGTTTGTAATCCTGCACTAAGCACAGGCTGGATTCGTTGGCTTAAATGTACATTTTTCAAGCTATGATTCTTCCATCCCACGAAAGTACATACTGTATGTCTCACAAAAACTAGGGTCAAAATAACATCCTTCTTGGTCCTCTTTATTCAGCCCCTGAAAAGCAACTTGGTTTGAGTACAGGCAGTCTTCTATTTACAACAATTCATTTAGTGACCATTTGAAGTTACAACAGCACTGAAAAAAGTGATTATTAACCATTTTTCACACTTACCACCGTTGCAGCATCCCCATGGTCACGTGATCGAAATTCAGATGCTTGGCAACCGACTCATATTTATGATGGTTGCAGTGTCCCAGGGGCATGTGGTCACTTTTTGTGACTTTTTGACAAGAAAAGTTAATGGGGAAGTCAGAATCGCTTAACAACCATGTTACATGTTAACAATTGCTATCAACCTGCCTTCCATTAAGGACCTGTATACTGCATGAATCAAAAAGAGGGCTGTGGAAATATTTACAGACCCCTTGCATTCTGGACATAAATTGTTTCAATTTCTACCCTCAAAACGAAGCTATAGGGCACTGCACACCAAGACAGCTAGATACAAGAACAATTTTTTTCCCCCAAATGCCATAATTCTGCTAAACAAATAATTCCTTCAACACTGTCAAACTATTCACATTAGACTGCATTACTATTGCTATTGGTCTTCTCATTGTATCTGTCACCCATCTCCTCCCACTTGTGACTACATGACTGTAAGTTTGTTGCTTGTATCCTTGCGATTTATGTTAATATTGATGGTTCCCTAGTATGATTTGATTGCTTATTGTACTGTATGACTGTCACTGGATTTTGTGCCTTATGATTCTTGAAGAGTGTATCTTGTCTTTTTATGTACACTGGGAGCATATGCACCAAAGACAAATTCCTTGTGTGTCCAATCACACTTGGCCAATAAAGAATTCTATTCTATTCTGTTCTACTCTACTCTACTCTACTCTACTCTACTCTACTCTACTCTACTCTATTCTATTTTATTCTATTCTATATCTTAACAACTGCACTGAATCACTTAACAACTGCGGCAAGAATGATTGTAAAATGAAGCATAACTCACAACTGTCTTGCTTAGCAACAGAAATTTTGGATTCAATAGTGGTCATAAGTGGGGGACTACCTGTACTATGGGTGAGATATAAGGATAAAAAATGAAAGAACATGAAGATAGCCACGCCACAGAGAATACTGTAGCTATAGATAGGAGAGTGCTCATTCTGGCATGAAATTGTGTATAAGTGTAAGATAATAGAGAAAGCAACTTGGAAGAATCACCATGTATAATTCTTGGTTTGGGGCTTGCCAGGCAGACAATTTCATGGACAGAAGTATAGTCTAGGAGATGCAGTTGAAATTTTGTTGAATTCCATTTAAAATTTTAGTACAAGCAAATAAATATTTCAATTGGTTAATCTTTTTGTAAACCCTTACTTTTTCACTTAATGGCCACAGACCAGAAGAATATTATTCATTAGAGCTTATAGAGCAATATTGGAACTACAGATATAGTGGTTTCTACATTACTCTACTTACAGACTTACCTGCCACAACACTTGATTGTGAAAATGTTTCCTTCCTTTTTTCACTATTGTTGTTTCCCTGGATTTGGACATATATAGAGATTGTAAAGCATGTGCCACAGCATAGACCGCATTGTAAATATTGTAACTCTGTCCACTCATGTGTGTTTCAAACACAGATGTGGGAAGGGTCTCAAGCCTCTCCAGTCCAGTACATTTTTTCTCAGATGTCTCAGTTTTTGAGCTTGAAAAGAAGCAATTGAAGGCCTGTTCCCAGAAATCGTTCTGAAAATGATCTTGAGGGTTGTTGTTTAGTTTCAGGTTTTGAAGAAATTTCTGGAAGTCTTGGACCTCCTTTGTGTGAACTGCAAAGGATAAAGCACCATGTAGGAAATGGATATTCCAAGATTTATGAATGGCAACTGAGGTGTAATCTGTCTGAGCAGTTATAAGCCAAATTTTTTTCTTCCTTGGTATATCCTCCACTTCTGAAAACTGGAGGAAAGTTCTCAGATCTGCTAAGGACTGACTTTCACCATATAAGATTATCACATTGGCTGTGCTGTTCATGAGAACATGATACATATGTAGTCCTTCATCTATGGTATCAGTAAAATCACTGTAAAATGCTACATTTGGTAACTCTGCTATGAATTCAATGCAAATGCCATGCTTGGAAAATGTGGGGAGCACCTCCTGGACAAATTTCTCTCCTTTCTCATCCTTCATTACAAGAATTCCAATCCAGATCCATCTAAAGTATAGCAATAGCTGGAGGAGGCCCTTATGTTGGTGGGATTCATTGGGAAACATTTGTTGGAAGAAAATTGCTTGAATCTCTTTATCCATGACTGGAGAAGAGCCATAGGTCAACTACAGAAAGATAAACATGCAATTGCAAAGATCTATGTGAGTCTCTGAAGCTATGTACATTTGAGTCTTTCGGTGCCCTTGTTCTTACCAAGCAAAACATTGTGCAACTAAATTGTATGTATTTAGGAATATCAACCAAGATGTCACAAAGATATTTTTCTGGGAATAAATCTCATTATGAATAATTCAAATTTGAAACTTAATTCTGTGTTTGAAATTGGGGTTTGTTGTTCTGTGCCAAACATCTCCATTATCTGTTCAGAGTACAATTATTCATGCTGCTATGCTGATCCTAGCAAGTGTGGGAAGCCACACACACACACTCCAGAAGAATGAAATATTTTGGGAAATATTAAAAAAAAAGGCAGGAGAAATGGGGAAAAAAAATCCTAAGGGAGGTAGAAACCAGAACCAGTCTCCCTGCCCCCAAGCAGAAACTGAGGAAGCTAGCTTTTAGAAATGCAGAATTGGTCATTGGTTTAGAAAGACTTGGTCAGTCAAGAAACTCCAAATAAGTAATTAGAAAGCAAGAAGGGTTGAGAGGATTAGCTCAGAGAAGCACCTAGGATTTGCATTTCCCCTTTGCCTATAGAATCAGCCATGACCCCATCGGAATCTGACAACAGCCAATAGAATATTAAAGGACATGTTCTTGCACAGGAACAGGAAGCTCAAATACAAAGCCCAAAGAAGGTATAAAACCCATCCATTCTCAACTCCATTTTGTCAGCTGTCCCTGAATCACATGTGGTTGGTGATTCCACTTCATCAATAAAGGGAACCTTTCTTTCCAATCAGCCTCCAGCCTCCATTTTATTTCAAGTACCTTTCTTCCGGATTGGAACTGAACCAGATGGATTTTTCTGCCAACAGAAGCAAAAAATAATAGCTAGGAATCTGAAAGGTCTATCCTTTTTAGAAAGAGAAAATACAAACATCTGGGAAGGTACAGCAAAATAATAAGGTATATCTTCAGCTCATCTTTACCTGAGGAAATTTGTAATTCCTCATGGAGGAATTTCTCTCCTTTTTCATCCTTTACAACAAGAATTCCAATCCACTTCCATCTAAAATACAGCAGTAGCTGCAAGAGACCCTTATGTTGATGGGATTCGTCTGGAAACATTTGTTGGAGGAAAACTGCTTGAGTTTCTTTATCCATGACTGGAGTAGAGCCATAGGTCAACTACCGAAAAATAAACATATGCAATTCCAAAGGTCTATGTGAGCCTCTGAAAACATGAATATTCATTTCTTTGACTACCCTTGAGTCTATGTAATGAAATACTAGTTAGTTTTTATTTTGAAATATCAACCAAGATGACACTCCTAAGTTATCACTAAATACCTTTTCTGGAACAAGTCTCATTGTGAATATTTCAGATTTGAACCTTAGTTCAACATTTGGAATTGGAGAATGGTTTGCTATGCCAAATATATCCACTATCTGTTCAGTAACAATTATTCATGTTGCTATGGTGATCCTACCCAGCAAAAAAATAACTGGGAATCTGAAAGTTCTCTCCTTTTTGCAAACAAAAGCATTCAGATGCCTGGGGAGTTATGGGAGAATGGTAATGTATATCTTCAGTACATCTTACCTGAGGAACTTTGTAGATGCACAATACAGTTGCCATGTGAAGAGCGATGTCAGGTGTACCAATGACTGCAGCCAAAGTTTTTGGGACCCCACACTTGTAGTTAGGGATGAATTTTCCCTGAGTGAAAGGCAGCAACATTGAGGCAAAGTAAGTCCAGCCTGGACTAAAATGGCTGTTAAAAATGTGGAAGCCCAGCGTGACGTTGGGTAGAATCTGGGGATTTTCATTGATTTGTTTTATAGTAAACACTAAAGCCAAGATATGCTGGTAATTCTGAAAAAATATTCTGTAAAACCAAAAGAATCAAAATGAAAAATGCAGTAAAAGTTGTTTGCTTCTTATTTTGACACTTGCAATCTTTCAGTGCAACACATTTTATGGAATATGTGTCCTGCCCCTCTCTCCAAAAAACCATTGTGGTAGTTATATCAGACCATGGTGGCACAGTGATTGGAAGGCAGTTTTGCAGGCTAACTCTGCCCACTGACAGGAGTTTGATTCTGACCAGCACAAGGTTGATTCATTCTTCCATCCTTCCACCATCAATTAAATGAGGACCTAAATTGATTTGGAAAATATGCTGATGTTGTAAACTGCTCAGAGAGTGCTGTACATAAATCTTAGTTCTATTATCATTACTTACTTCATAAATTATGTCCCTCTATATTTATATACTCTCTATATAGATGGTTCTTTTTATATAAATGTAGATTTGGATCTTTTTCAACTTACATGGAAACTAAAGTAAAATATAACTTCATAAATCTAGCATTTTGTTTAAGATGCTTTTTTTTAATTTTTGTCATTAAAGGAAAAAAACTTGAAGCATCATGTGATTTAACAGCAATGTCCAGAACTTGACAATGAAACGATGTTGTACGTACATAAGTCCATCATGAAACCCCTGTGAAGGATGTTGACTGAAATCAATGGGTTTAGAAAATGTAAAGAATACAGAAATAATGCCAGCAATGTTAATCTCTCCAAGCTGATGATGTGTGTGATGAATAGGAGGGAGCTCACGAAAATCACACTGAAGGCTAGGAGCCTTGCACACTACTTGAGGCAGTACTATTAAAAATAACTGCATGAATGCTAACATCTTCCATGAGTGTCTTCTTTTTGTGTACAAATGCCTCTGTCTGCCACAAGATCTATGAAGTAGATAAGACTGACCTGTCTTCTTGAGATGTTTTTCAAAGGGAAATAGAGAGTGTAACATACTATCATTCCTCAACTCACAAAGCTTTGGGGCTTCCATACATAGGATGGAATATCATGAGAACAATAAATAACATCCTTCAGGGTCAGCTCCTCCTTTTTCCATGGAGACCCATAGGATTTGGAAGAGACAAACAAGCTAAATCCATTACGATAGAGACACTGTCACCTATGTAAACATCTTCAAAACATCTGAGGCCTCTTAAGGCAAGAAGGAATGAGCCACAAGACAAAAATAATATCTTGAGATCTATAAACCAAATATAGATATACTTATAGCTATGGCCATATGTATAGGCATTGATTGTAGCTAGTGTAGATCTATTCTGTCCTGTTCTGTTCTGGTCCATTCAAGTCCACTCAACTCTCAACTCCACTTTTTTTGTTAAATTTATATTTACTGGGTAGTCCAGGTTGCCAGGTTTCCACAAACAACAACAACAACAACAACAACAACAACAATCCATAAATGATGCTTGTATGACTGTGAGATGCTGCACCTATAAATGTGGGCCAACTGCTGACCATTCAAAATTGATCATGTGACCATGGGATGGGTGAGTTAAGTAGCTCTGAAGATGTCTATAATATCTTTGAACTGACACTAAGGAACTGTAATTTGAGAAATAGTTGCAGGTGGCAGTGGTCAATGAAGGAAGTAGATAGTTTTTGCCACAATCTTTCAATCCAGTACCCCTTTCAGATTTATGAAAATCTGAAAATCTTATTGATTTGATACATTTATAAAAAATAAAAAACTTGAAAAACAGATTAACAAAAACAGCACAGAAAACCTACAGGACGTTTAATGTACTTTGCAGAGAGTTGGTACATTTGGATGTCCGATGGAATTTGAATTTACTATAATTATTTTTGTCCAAAGAGATTTCATTAAAGGAGCCTTGGTGGAGCAGTGGACTAAAGCACTGTTAAGTAGCACTTAAGTAGCACTTAGCTGCCAGCTGCCTGCAATTACTGTAAGTTCAAATATCACCAGGCTCAAGGTTGACTCAGCCTTCCATCCTTCTGAGGTAGGTAAAATGAGGACCCAGATTGTGGGGCAATAAACTGACTTTGTATAAAAAAGAACACCACTTTGAGGGGGGGCGAAAGCCCTACTAAGCAGGTATATACAAAAGTATGAAGGCTATTGCTTAACACATTGTAAGCCACCCTGAATATAAATATAAATTGAACCAATAAAATAAATTGGTCTTTGCTACTAAAGAGAAAACCTCTTTGCCAGCTGGAAAATCTTTTAAATTGACCCAATGCTTTAACAGAATAACAAAATATAGAGTTGTGGGGGGGGGACCTTCAAGGTTTTCTACCTATCAAAAAGGAAAGCCAATAGCATTCCTTTGGCATTTTCTAGTCCAACCTCCTGCTAAAGAAGGAAACCCAACAGCATTTTGTAGGTGACCACTACACAGGATGTGCACCAAAGAATTCCTTCTGTCCAATTGCTTCAGAAACAATCCATAGACCTTCTGTCAGGGTTCCAACGGATGCCCTAACTAAACCATGAGTTTTGAACCAAGCTGTCGAGCCATTCCCTGCTCGCCACACCGGGGAAAACCTCAAGGCAACGAACTCATCAAGGAAAAACAGACGCACTCTGGAATATGTGATTACAGCTGCATGAGGGAGGGAAAACGACACATTCATGGTGAAGGGGGGTGCTAGCAGTTCAATAGGCGGACGGTCACCCTGCAGCCAGGCTAGGGGCCATTTGGATCATCTTACATTCAGGCATTTGGGTAGCGAAACTGTCTGCACAAGTACGAGTCTGTAACCCCGGAAGCATAGCAGATTGGCTAGCTAAGTGGCGCTGCTATTTAAATGGCGTTGGATTGCGATAGTTCCCAACGCCGACTTTGTGTTATTGTCATTTGAACTCAGTGTTGTCTGCAGCAAGCCTGGTGAACGAATAAACCTTAATCCTGTTTGAAGCCAATCCTTTGCAGCATGGTTTGTGAAGTTCCCAGGTTTTGCTTAGCGGTCTGAGAGAAAGTCGGTGTTTTTCCCTTTTCGGCGTTTTTGCCATCCTGAGTGGCCACGGAGTGGAGGAGGGGTATGGTGGAGGGCACGACAGCTGAAGTACCGGTCCCTGCGGAAGAGGGGGAAGATACCACCGCTATCCTGGAGACTCTTGGTGTACAGAGCAGTAGCGAGCCGCCTGTGGTTCGACCGAAGGAAACGAAGCCTCTGCCAGCAGTGAGCGCTGGCAAGGAGCAGGACCTGGTTTTGCCCAGCGGGACGAAGAGCGCATCTGGGGACTGGTGGCAAAGTTCGGTTATTGCCGGCCTGGGTACACATAGTACGCAACCCCCTTCCAAGACCCCAACCCCCTTCCAGGGTTGGAGGGAACGGAAATGGGTAGACGATGACAACGGCGAGTGGAGCTACTCCACTGGCCTCGGAGCCTCCACTTTGGACATATTGAGGGAGAAGTTTGGAGAAGCCAGCTTCCGTGACGCGGCGTCATGGCAGCCCTGGATGGCAGGAGGGGACGCTGCTGAATCCTATCATGGGGGGGAGTGGGCCTGAACCCCGTTTCAGACTAGTGAGTCCTAAGTTCCAGGTGGCAGGGGCAGGGGTGGGAGGGGCAGGACCACGGAGCAGCAGCTTTCAGACCCCCGGACGCCTTCTGAGGTTTCCCGTGAGACAGAGCAAGATATACACCGCAGGTCAGGGAGTTGGCAGATGGGTTATACAGCCCTATGGACTTAGGTAGGACAGCGCAGGTTAGAAGGGAGGGATGCGCAGGGTGCCCAAGGCGCTGGTAACCCACCTGCCTGGCCTCCTGGGGTATGGCCTCACCAGCAGCCGCAGCAAATATGGGTACCCCCCCCATACAGGCCTCTTTTGATGGTAGTGTGGATAGAGTGTCTATTTTCTTAAGCCAGATACTTAGCCATATGGATTTAAATGGCTGTATGTATCCCTCGCAGTGGGCTATGGTTATCGCCATCACTGCTGTCTTGCATGGGGAGGCGGCTAATTGGGTTGCAGACCTCCATAGCAAGTATGCAAAAGAATTAGCTGATGTTGGCTTGTTTTTGGAAGCGTTGAGAGGTCGTTTTGAAGATAGTGCAAGGGTCCAGGTGATGGAGGGGGAGCTGTTGGCGTTGAAACAGCGAGGGCATCTGGCTAAAGAATATGTAAAGGAATTTCGCACTTTAGCCAGGTGACTCCGCTACTGGCCTGAACGTTTGCTCGTGCACCAGTTCCGGTCTGGTCTTGATAGAGAGGTGAGGTAGGCGTGTGTGTATCATGGCTTACCGCCAAGATTGTCAGAATGGTTCAAGGCAGCGGTGGAATTAGAAGTGGGGTTGAGGGAATTCCAACCACGTCTGCCTCAGCCACAACGTTATGCAGTGGCCAAACCGTCAATCCAGAGGGAGCCAGGAACAGGTTGTTCCACATCTGTCCGACCTGTAGTGGCTGGGGGCAGAGGGACTTTTCATTGTTTTCGATGCAACCAATTAGGACATCGTGCTGCGAATGCCCCATGCCACCCGTACAAGCCACCCCACCATGAGTCGGAAGCAAGGGTCGGGAATGAGTCTGTTCTACATCTGAGCGGCCAAGGGTATCCACACCGACGCCATCTAGTGGTACCCGTTCCATGATACCGGGCATCAAGAGCTCTTTGGGCGGAGAGGGGCCGCCGGTGCTCTTGGATAACAGCGAGGAAAGCACCCCAGAGGACCCCATGGTAAGCGATCCGATTCAACCATTTGTAATACCAATAACGTTATGGAATGTGCATACCTCTGCGATGGTCCAGCAGGGAGCCCTGATAGATTCCGGGTGCATTCGTTGTCGGATGCGAAGGATGGTAGTAGAAGGCTTGGGTCTCCGCATGCTAAAATTGAAAGCCCCTATACGGTTCGAACAAATGGATGGGTCTCTTTTTTGGGGGGCGGCGGCTACGTACATCACTGAGTGCGTACACATGGAGATTGGAGAACATCAGGAACGGATTCGCTTTGTGGTGGTAGACCGCATGGTCGAGCCGGTTATACTGGGGTTGGCTTGGTTAGATAAGTGGCATCCCACGATATGATGGGAAAATGGTTATCGGAACCTGCATCTTAGTGTGGGTCCAGAGCCAATCCCTGAGAGCCACCCTCAAATCCAGCGATGTGGGGAAAACATGGAAGATGATTTAGGGTATCCAAATGTGTATAGGGATTTAGCTGCAGTTTTTGATGAGGATGAGTGTGAAACGTTACCCCTGCATAGGGCAACCGACTGCACTATAGAGTTAATCCCTGGAGCCAAGCTACCCAAACCACACATGTATGCTATGACCAAAAAGGAGTTAGATGAACTACATCAGTACATAGATAAGAACTTGCCTAGGGGCTTCATCCAACCCAGTCGGACGCCTATGGCTGCCCATAGGTGGTGAAACTGTCTCCGCAAGTGCGAGTCTGTAACCCCAGAAGCATAGCAGATTGGCTAGCTAAGTGGCACTGCTATTTAAACGGTGTTGGGTTGCGATAGATTCCAATGCCGACTTTGTGTTATCGTCATTTGAACTCAGTGTTCTCTGCGGCAAGCCTGGTGAATGAATACACCTGAATCCTGTTTGAAGCCAATCCTTTGCAGCGTGGTTTGTGAAGTGCCCAGGTTTTGCTGAGCGGTCTGAGACAAGCTTCAAAAGAAATTCAGTTATTTATTAGGAGCTTCATGTCAGCATGTTCCCAGGTAAAGCCAGCTCTGACCCTACATAATTTACGTTCCAATTATGACCCTGTTTCCCCCCTCCCCCCAGAGTGTGTCATCAATCACATTCACCAACGGAGCAATTTTGTGGGTTGTAGAGGTCACTCCACTCCAGCTGCTGCAGGTAACCCTGGGATACAGCCTTAGGAGAGATAAGCATAGAATGTGCATCTGTCTTTGGCTGCTGTGCCATTTTGCAGGTTTCCCATCCCCCTGGCCTATGGCAACTCAAGAGCAGGCCAGGGATGATTTGCGAGTTGACACTTTCCCAGTGGTGTGATTCAGCCAGTTCGCACCACTTCAGGAGAACCAGTTGTTAACTTTCTGAGCAGTTTGGTGAAATGGTTGTTGGAAGAAATCATTAGGGCAGAGAACCAGTTGTAAAATTATTTGAATCCCACCACTGTCCCTTCCCTATTTAAACAAAAGCCTTATTTGTATTTAATCCCATTTCTTTTTACATATTCTAGTGTGCATATGAATTAAGACACAGACAAATTTATAGTTCACATTAAACCTATATAAGTAGTCAGGGCTCATCATCACATACTGAAAAATGTCAATAAAGTAATTTGTACTATTATTTATTTATTTTAAATATATGTATGTTAAGGTACCCATGTGTAATTGACTTTCAGAAGGAAAAACAGTTCTGCCCTATCCAAATATAAGGGACAGGGTAAATATTGCAACATAGAAAGTCAAACATAACTGCACATTCTTCTCTAATTTAATTGTGCAGGTGGAAAACTTCTCCAAAATCTACATATAAAGGATATGAAGCAAATGGAAAGAGTTGTCAAAATTTCCTTTTCATGAGCTGATGTTTATTGTTCAGTTCAGGTCTCATCACAATGATAAAACACTTGGGGGAAAAGATACACACCAATAATCCAGCACTGGAGGAGATCATGGAGAAGATCTCCACAGCCAGCATATACTTTCTCTTTGTGCTTAGATAGGTTGGAATAAAGCACAGCCAAACACTGCAGAAAACCAACATATTAAAGGTGATGAATTAGGCTTCATTGAAGCTGACAGGTAACTTCCTAGCTAGAAAAGCAGCAGAGAAGCTAAGCAGAGCAAGAAACCCCATAAAGCCCAAAAAGACAGTAGAACATGATGGATTCCTCATTGCATTCCATGATGACTTCTTCAGACATTGACTTCATATTAAAATCTGGATATGGTGGGAACGTTATCAGCCATACATATGTAGCCATACATATAGGAGAAATGACGGAACCTAGGCCAAGCTCTTCGATGCAGGAAAGAGTTTATTGTGCACGGTTCAAACAGTCCAAAGACAGCAAAGGGTCTGAACAATGATGGCTGGTTTTGGCCAGATATTTATACAGTATAAAGGCAAAGTTATTATAAAGAGTGAGACATTTCACACGTAGAAGTTACCCTTTCCTATGTCTAGGAAAGACATAACAGCCCTTTTCCCACAGGCTCAGGTTCTCAGCTTTGGAGCTCAAGACATAATAAAAGAGGAGATAAGGGGCTTAGAGACGCCTCAAGGGCAATAGAGGAAGCAGTATTTCTCATCTTAGGATATAAATTACATTTGGGGTGTAATAAACATTAAACAACAGGATGTATCTGTTTAGGGTCAGTTTGCCCTTTTACAATTCTGTACCTACGTCAAATACCTTTTGCCATCTTAGCACCTTGGCACGGAAGAGGCACTTCTGTCTTGACCAAAGATTTGGATTTCTAATATTTAAGTTTTATCCCAATATTGAATCTTAGCCTGGCTCAATACAGCACAAAAAGATATTTGAACAAGGGAGCAGGATAGAAGAATGAAACACTACACTACACTAAAATATATTTCTATCTATTCTCTCCGTTCCATTCCAATTACAGGTAGTCCTCAAGATACAACCCTAATGAAACCTGCCCATTACAGTCACATGTTGCAGCAGTCGTTAGGTGAAACATGTCACCTAATGACCCCCCCATTCCTGCTCTCCCCAATAAAATGTAAATAAACTTGTACGTTAAGTAGAACTGTGTGTGTGTTTGTGTGCCAAAGTGGTGGGGAGTGTTACATATCAAGTTGGGTTGCTGGGTGTTCTGATTGGCGGTTTCACAGGGCGTCATCTTATTGGTTGTTCACTGACAGCAGGATATATACAAGGGAGCTGTCAAGCACGGGATGTTGATCCAGTTGTAATTGAGTTGTTGAATAAACCTGTTGGCGTTAAACCTTCCGGCCATTCCTGTCAGTGCGTCAGATAGTATACAATAGTGGCAACGAAGGTGGGATCACGATCGGAACCCTGGAAGACGAGCTAAGGGGGTTTCTGTGGCATTGGGATCCCTCACACATCGAATTAGTCGGGTGAGCAGGAGCACGGGAGGAGGAAAATGGCGGCAGCGAAGAATTTTGCTCCATTCAATGCGGCGACGGAGTTATGGGAGGCGTTTGTAGCCCGGTTTGATTGTTATCTGATCACCAATAACTACCGTGAGTTGACGAGCGAATGGAAGCGGGTGTACTTTCTAAGTTTCTGCGGCCCGGAAATGTTCGAGACGGCGATGACTCTCATGGCCCTGCAGTCTGTGCATGCAGGGACCTGGGAGGAGTTCATGTCAAAGTTAAAAAAACATTATGCCCCCGCGCCGTCCCGGATCGCTCGCCATCAGCATTTCTATCATCGGGACCAAGCTGACGGCGAGTCAATTAGTCAATATGTAGCGACACTACAAAAAGCGGCTAGACATTGCCAATTTGTGGAGCTTGATGATTATCTGTTAGACAGACTGGTCAGCGGCGTGAGGGATGAGAATCTCAAGAGGCGCCTGATAGCAAAGCTTGAGCTGTTCTTCCAGGAAGCTCTCGATGAAGCATGTGCTGCGGAATTAGCCAATCTGTCACTGGCTGACTTGCCCCGCGGCCAGTTCCTGACTAAGCATAATACAGAGCCGGTACATTCCAACGAGACAGAGTTCAGCGACGACGACTACCCGGGGATGGATAGCGATGTGGATCGCATCAAAGACGCCCAGCGCCCCACGAGACAAGCTAGGCCAGCGCAAGGGGTCTGCCTGAGCTGCGGGGGAAGTCATCAAAGAGCAGTTTGCCGATTTAAAGATGCGGCGTGCCACAGGTGTGGACGCCGAGGCCACATCGCACGAGTTTGCCGTGCACAAAACCTGCCTGAGAAGACAACCCCCTCCATGGGGAATAGGCGGGGCCCTGCACGGCAGGTGGCACAGACACTGGGATGCACAGGGTGGGCCCGTGAGCCGGGTGGTGTTAATGGAGTGTATCCTGGTCTTAACGTGACTGCCCGACCTAAAATCAACCTGTCAATCACCATTGAGGACTGCCAATGCCATATGGAAGTGGACACGGGGTCTGCTCATTTGATTGTGTCATGGAGCACGATCAAACGGCTTGTGCCCCATATATCTAAGCATCGCCTGTCACCTACAGTTATGTGACTATCAGGGAAACGAGATTGCCATTGTGGGGTGTGGACAGTTCCGGGTTCACTTTAAGAAATTTTGTGGCCGCCTTTCCCTGATCGTAGTGGAAGCCCCGTTACCTAGTTTATTGGGCTTGAATTGGTTTCAGGCATTAGGACTCACAATTCAAGGGGTGAATGCAATACGGCCGTCCGAACTGGACTCGCTGGTCAAGGAATTCCCAGATGTTTTTGATGGTAAACTAGGATGCTACAAGGGCACCCCTGTCTCATGTAGCTAGGATCCACAGATACCCCCCCCACCGGCTAAAACCTCGCCGGGTGCCTTTTGCGCTGCGGGCGAGGGTTGACCCTGAGCTGGATAAATTGATTGCGTAGGGGATTTTAGAGCCAGTTGAATTTGCCAGATGGGAAACACCTATTGTGACACCCATTAAGGCAGATGGTTCAATCCGCATATGTGCTGACTACCGGGCAACATTGAACAAGGCTCTTCTCGGTCACACCTATCCTGTACCCATGGTGCAGCATCTGCTGCACTCCCTGGGCCAGGGGTCAGTCTTTGCAAAACTTGACCAGGCCCAGGCCTACCAAGAATTACGGGTAGACGACCAGACAGCTGAAGCTCAGACTATTGTGACCCACCAGGGGGCATTCCGGTGTCACCGCCTGCAGTTTGGTGTCAGTGTCGCCCCGGGGATTTTCCAGAGTATGATGGAACGAATGCTACAGGGAATCCCCAGGGTCATACCCTACTTTGACGATGTACTCATCGCGGCCACCTCCACTTCTCAGTTAATGGATAGGATGCGACAGGTCCTCCGTCAATTTAGCGCCACAGGCCTCAAAGTTAACGGGAATAAATGTCATGTTGCAGTGCGCCAAGTGGAATTCCTAGGGTTACTGGTTGATGGGTCAGGGATCCACCCGACGCCCGCCAAGACGTCGGCTATTATGGATGCTCCACCCTCACATTGTAAGGCTGATTTTCAATCCTTCCTGGGTCTTCTTAACTTTTATGCGGTTTTTATTCCGCATAGAACCACAATAGCTGAGCCGTTGCACAGTCTCTTGGATAGGAATGTGTGTTGGCATTGGGGCGCCAAGGAAGCTGCAGTTTTCTGTGCTGTGAAGCGTCTCCTGGTCTCTAACACAGTCCTCACTCAATTCTCAGCTCATCTCCCATTGACCCTGGCATGTGATGCTTCCCACTTCGGGGTGGGGGCGGTGTTAAGCCATAAGTTGCCATCGGGCCGGGAGCTGCCCATTGCCTATTTTTTGAAGACCTTGGCCCCAGCGGAGTGGCACTACTCGCAGCTGGATAAAGAGGTGCTTGCTTTGGTGGCTGGGTTCAAACGATTCCACCATTACCTGTACGGCCGGCCATTTGTCTTGTATACGGAGCACAAGTCTCTCTTAGGTATCCTGACCGGCGACAGACAAGCGTCACAAATTTTGTCTCCCCGGATGACTCGCTACTCTGTCTTCTTGGCGGCGTATTTGTATACGATGGTGCACCACCCCGGCAAGGACCTCGCACACGCGGATGCTTTGAATCGCTGCCCCGTTCCTGACTTTCTCGTGGACCCTGTTCCTGTTTCCTCGATTCTCCTGATAGATGACTCTCCACTGATGGTCACCGCTTCTGACGTCGTCCGTCTTTCAGCAAAGGACAGTGTTTTGTCATGGGTGCTCGATTGGATGGCCAGGGGCTGGCCACAGGGACCTTTCACTCCAGAGTTTCGACCCTACGCGACCAGATGTTATGAACTGTCCTCTCAAGCGGGTTGCCTCTTGTGGGGTCATAGGGTCGTGATTCCCCCACCCCTTAGACACTCTTTACTACAGCAATTACATCGGGGTCACCCGAGGTGGTGTGTATGAAGGCCTTGGGCCGTTGTTATATGTGGTGGCCATGTTTAGATTGGGACATCACAGAGTGGGTTGTGACATGCTCCCAGTGCCAGGCGTGCATGCCCATGCCAGCCAAGGACCTGCCTGGGGAGTGGGAGAACCCTGGCGCCCCATGGTCCCGCTTGCATATAGATCTCGCTGGCTCGCTACAGGGCCAGTCATTCCTGGTGGTAGCAGACGCATTCTCCAAGTGGGTGGAGGTTGTTCCCCTGCATTCAACTACTTTGGAGGCTGTCATTAAGGCTTTACGCCTAATGTTTGTTACACATGGGTTGCCTGATTTGGTTGTTTCTGATAACGGGCCCCAATTCACGGCTGCCGAGTTCGAGGGGTTCCTGGCTCACCGGGGAATATGTCACTGTTTGATTCTGCCATTCCACCCGTCTAGCAACGGATGTGCAGACCGTACGGTGCGTTCCGCTAAGGAGGCACTGAGGAAGATAGACCAGGGGACATGGGGTGAATGGGTGGAGGAGTTCCTAATATCTCAGCATACCACTCCCTGCCAATTAACTAATAGAAGTCCCGCCGAGCTTATTATGGGACGGAAGCTCCGCACGACCTTAGATAGGCTTCACCCCTCATACGGGCATTCCAAACCATTGGATTCCCAATAAAGTTACCCTCAGTTCCAAATCGGGGACCCGAATTATGCCAGGAATTATGCAGGGTTGTGGCTCGCAGGGACTGTAGTGGGGATAGCGGGGCCATGCTCCTACCATGTGGAGGTAGAGCAAGGGAGAATTTGGAAGCGTCACAAAGAGCAGTTACAGGCACGGAAACAGCTGTCGGACTGTAGGAGGCCGGGGGGCGAGCCAAGCGCCCTGAAAAGCTCCACAGCCACTGAGGTCCCCAAGAATCATCAGTCAGCCAGGGGACCATCTCCAGAGAGGGTGGCGTCAGAGGGTTTACCCTCGCTGGACAGGGCTGGCCAACCTGGGGAGGTCGGGTGTGAGAAGAGTATGCAGCAAAGGGATACTCTGTCACACAGGGAGAGATCGAAGGCAGCACCCGAACAGGAGGAAGGGGTGGAGGCCAGGCGATCGGGGAGGGTCCACAGGCATCCGGCTTATTTGAGTGAATACAAGTGTGCAGGATGAGGGGGTATGCCAAGCTCGGTGGGAAGGAGTGTTACATATCAAGTTGGGTTGCTGGGTGTTCTGATTGGCAGTTTCACAGGGCGGCGTCTTATTGGTTGTTCACTGACAGTGGGACATATATAAGGGAGCTGTCAAGAGCGGGATGTTGATTCTGTTGTAATTGAGTTGTTGAATAAACCTGTTGGCGTTAAACCTTCTAGCCGTTCCTGTCAGTGCGTCAGATAGTATGCAATAGGGAGGCTGTTGGATGTCTATTACAGGCCCAGACCTGCCTGCCCCAGCCTTCCCATGGCTTCCCTCACCCCCAAGATGCCCCATACTCCCCACGTCTTAGGTCTCAATAGGCCTTTTCCCAATCCCATTGTGTCCTCCCAGGCCTTATTAGGCCTGATTCCTATACCCTACCAGGCCAAACATATCTTCCTATTTTGAACAGCTCTGAGGCCTTCCAGAGTTCTGGAATGACTTTTTTTTTTTGCAGGGCTGCATGGCATAGTTCTGAAACTAGCCATCCAAGATCAATGCCACACAGCCTCTGGACAAATTCTGCAAAGTTTGTTAGAGAAGTTTCTGTAACACAATGGAAAACTCTCTAAGGCGGCTTCCGGTTTGCTGCTGGCCGCCGCCAGACGTTCCTCTGGGATCGTCAGCTCCCTCTGCCTGTATAGAGCCGCTGTTACAGCGGATGGCGGCTCGAAAAAACTCCGTTTCCAAGAGGAAACGGAGAGAGAGCCGGCAGGGGTGGGTAGAACTCTCCGCAGAGTCCCAAAAGTTTTTTTTTTAACTTTTGGGACGGAGCGGATGAGAAGCCCCATATCCCCTGCCGCTGCTCCGGGCTTTGGGAGACCTCTGCTTATGCAGAGCCAGGCGTCAAGAGCAAGCCTGCGAATCTAAAAGAATAATTAAAGAAATGAAGAACTGGACCCTTAATACTGAACCGCAAGTATCTCACCCTTTCAAAAACTATTTAAAAGAAAAGAGCAGAGGAAAAGAGGGAAAAAGAGCCTTCTAAAATGGCGTCTGCTGTGGCTGGAGAAGGGCTAAAAGGGAAAGTCCTTCCGTTTCTCATTATTACAATGTAGCGGAATAAATATCACTGGCTACATTTCTAGAGAAAACCTCGCTCCTGTGCTGCTCAGAAGTTTTTTTTAATGAGGGAAAGTCTTTTTGTTTTCTATTTCTTCTCTTATTTTTGCTAAATCTTGTCTGTGTGGGAAATGGCATCAGGACTTATACAGCTGGACAAACGGGGGGGGGGAATTTCCCCCCTTAAGAAATTGCGCCAACAAATTTCAACTCTCCAGCGTCAGAAACCCGATTTTAATATATTAGATTTTATCCTTGAAGAGATTGTAAGAAGGGATGAGATTGTGAATCAGCAACTTGAAAAATTTAAGCAGGAAATTAAAGAAATTGGTGAATTGGTGAAATCAAAGTCTGACTTCTTGAATAAAAAGATTTCAAAAGCTGCTAATGGTTTATCAGGCTTTCTGATTCGGGTGGAGGCAAAGACTGAATTATTAGAGACTAAAATGAAGGAAATCGAGGAGAATTTGGATGACATGACTCAAAAAATTAAAAAGGATTTGATAAACATTCAGGATAATAGCTTGGAAGACAAATCTAAAATGGAGACTGACCAAAAGATTGGTAATGAGGAAAATGTACAACAGAGGATTGAAAGAGAAGTTTTAATGACTCAATATAATTTTACAGAATATGCAATTAGACTGAGAGGTCTGCAGGAAAATAATAGAGATGATTTAAGGAAAGTATCTTCTGAAATTCTGGCTGGGATCTTAAAGGTTCAACCTGATGAAGTGTATTGCAGGATTGATAGAACTTATAGAATAAACTTCTGGTGGGCAAAGCAAAGGCAATTGCCTAGAGATGTGGTGATCTATTTTACAGATAAAGAAATTAGGAATAATATTGTGCAGAACTCTTTTAATTCCAATTTGCAATTTCATGGAAGAAAGATTTGGATTTGCAAGGAGCTCCCGCCCAAGATGTTAATGGAGAGGAAGAAATTTGGCTTTTTAGTGACTGAATTAAAAAAAAGAAATATCCTATTCAGGTGGGACATCCCAGTTGGTTTAATATTGAGATATCAAGGCGTAAGATATCAATTGCACACTGTTGAAAAAGCGGAAGATTTTTATCAAAAAATTCTAAAAATGAATTTAACACCTTTAGGCATAATACAGGATAAGCAAAAGGAGTTGGAAATAAAAGGAAAACATCAAATTACAGAGGCTGTGATGGATAAATTGTCTTTGGACTCCTTGGAGACCCCAGCTGGACTGTTTATAAATAAGAGAGCAGTGTCATCCGAACCCAAGGTGATGAATCATCAAGTCACAGACAAGTGCGCAAATCAATCAGTTGATATACAAGTGATGGAGAAGAAAGATGAGATGATAAAATTAACCCAACAAGAACAATCCACAAAGCAGAATGAAAATCAACCAGCAGATATACAATTGGTAGGCAAGAAAAGAGGATGGAAATTCAACCCGAAAAAGAAAAAGAAAAGAAACAGATCTTATAGAAACAGCAATTTCTAAACTAAGCAACAGTGAAGCCAGGCACTTTAAAAAATGAATGAATATTAGAAAAGATAGTGGCGGCGAACAATTGTCTGATACTATCCTGAGGATTGTGGCAGATCTCTGCAAGGCCATGATTTTGGGATGTGGAAAGAGCCTCACTTTGTTGGATTTGAATCATCTAATTTTTTCTTATTTACCTTTTTTTTCTCTTGGAAATATATTATAACTACTTTGAGTTATAAGGCAGGAGAGTTTTGCCGGGGCATGCAGAAGATCTGGATGTTACTCAGTAGGATGATGGGAATTAACAATCCTGATGAATACCACAACTATAACCATACGGATATATTCATAATTATAATGTCACTCGGGTGGTTGTTTTTACTTTTATACAGGTGTGAGGATATCTACTACTGATGGGGGCAGAAGATGACTGAAGATTTTGAACAAACTGTTGCACCAGCATGTTATTTTACCCTATTATGGGTGATGGATTTAACAATCTAGTGGAAAGACATCAAAGAAGATATTATATGGATTATAAACTTAAAGTTATTGTCTTTTCTCTTTTTACATAATGAAATGCATATATAGATATGTGTATATCTTAGTAATGTGGGCAGTTGATTATATTTAGAATTGTACTGCATGATTTTGTAGGAATTGAAGGGTTGAAATAGGTTAGTTTACTGATTGTTATAAAATGGGATGCATATATAGATATGTGTATATTTTAGTAAAGTGGGTAGTGGATTATATTTAGAATTGTATTGTCTGATTTCAAGTCATATATTTAGAGGAGTGGAGGAAGTGGACAGAATTGAATAAATTTGGTTGTAGGGAGAAGGCCGATTTAAAATGTTATATTAATATATATAAAAGATTAAAGGTTAATTTGTAATAATACTCAATAAGTTTAGGGGAGGAGAAAAAGGGCAGATTACCGTAAAAATGGGAGTTATAAGATTAACAAGTTAAGGGTCAGTATTCCGAGAAGGGATTAAGGGAAAGGGAAGATATTATGTATGTAACTAGTTATGAAATAGCCTATTGTTGTGAAGAAGTCACAGGGGGGGTTGGGTGGAAAGGGTGGGTTAGGGAAGAGGGGGGGGGGAAAGGGGGAAAAACTTGTATTTGAAAACTTTTTCAATAAAAAAAAAAAAAGAAAACTCTCTAAGGCAGCTGAATAAAGAAGCTTGTCTGGCAGCCACCATTTTGTCTCCTGCCTGTTTGTGGGTGGGAACAAAATGGCGGCCTTATTCAGGTCACTGCTGCACAGCCCAGCAATAAACTACTTTGTTCTCTTGCCTTCACAAGACTTCCACAGTCTGGTGGCCGCCATTTTGTGCCACCCATAAATGGCCAGGACAATATTATAGCCACATTAGGATTGCCAGTGCACAGCCTGCAGACAAACTGCTTCCTTTTCCTGTCTTACCAAGGTCTGGTAAGACATACATTCCTCTATATTTATAGATGTTTAGAAGTGATTCATTATAAAGGGACATGTGTCTCAGGGGTGAAATCTAAATTTTTCCCTACCGGTTCTGTGGGCATTGCTTGGTGGGCATGGCAGGGGAAGGATATTGCTAAATCTCCATTCCCACCCTACTCCAGGGGAAGGATACTGCTAAATCTCCATTCTCACCCCACTCTGGGGCCAGCCAGAGGTGGTATTTGCTGGTTGTCCGAACTACTCAAAATTTCCACTACCGGTTCTCCAGAACCTGTTAGAACCTGCTAGATTTCACTCCTGATGTGTTCCCTTTTTCACTTTGCATGCAAACTAAGGTAAAATATAACCATGTAAAATACACCTAGGCATCCTCTTTAAGATGTTTCTTTCTGGAGGTTTTTGTCAGTAGAGGAAAACATTTCAATCATCCTGTGATTTAACTGCAATGTACAGAGCATGACAATAAATTGATCATGTACTTATATAAGCTTTCAGAAGCTTACACTAACATTCAAAAGCTTTTGGCAGTGCTCAGAAGCTTCTGCGGCACTATGCAGACCTCTCTAAAGCAGCAAAATGAAGCAATTTCTCTGGTGGCCCCCATTTTTGTCTCACCCACAAATGGACGGGACAAAATGGAAGCTGCATTTGGATTGCTGAGAAGAAATGGCCTGGCCTTCTTCCACAACCATATGAGGTCCATAAGAGGTGATATTCAGCAGGTTCTGACCAGTGTTGGGTCTCTTTGCGCACGCGCTTTGCGCATGATCACCACGTGCATGCTCGCTTCACTAGCACGCACGCCGAACTTGCACTCCACGCAAGGACATTAGGTTTCTGCCCAGCTGAGGTGCGGCAATCCACTCTGCTGTGCCTATCAACTGGGCTAAAAAACAAGAAATAAAGGTAGGAATAAAGTGGGGGCGGGGTGGGTGGGCCGAGCTCCCAGTCAAAGAGAACTGGTTTGGTGACATCACACTGTCACCACTATTGGGTCGGCCAAACCGTGCCGAACCGGGAGCAACCCACCACTGGTTCTGACCAGTTCTGGAGAACCGGTAGCGGATTTTTTTTTTTTTTTTTTGGAACAAGTTTTATTGAATTTTCTTTCTTTTCATCATACATACTTTATGAACAGAGTGCTGACCAGGTCACATTTTATACATCTTGTATATAATCAAAATCAACCTTATAACAGGGGTGAATAGTGATGGAGGCGGGGGGGGGTTTCGGAGAACCAGTAACAAAAATCCCTGCCTCCCTCCCCATGCCCAGCTGAGCCGCATGATCATCAGAGGCTATTTTTTAATTATTTTTAAAAGCATTTTTTCTACAACCTCTTCGGCTGAAAAAATGCTTTTAAAAATAAAAAAACAAAAAGCCTCTGATGATCACGCGGCTCAGCTGGGATCGTCAAAAGCTTTTAAAAACACTTTTTCTACAACCTCTTCAGAGGTTGCCTGATCGGCAGAGACTTTTTTTCTTTTAGAAACATTTTTCTACAACCTCTTTGGCCGAAGAGGTTGCAAAAAAAAAAAAATGCTTTTAAAAGCCTCTGACAATCCTAGCTGAGTTGCCTGATTGGCAGAAGCTTTTAAAAGAAAAAGAGCCTCTGCTGATCAGGCAACTCAGCTGGGATCGTCAGAGCCTTTTGAAAGCATTTTTTTTACAACCTCTTCGCCAAAGAGGTCGTAGAAAAAATGCTTTTAAAAGTTTTTTTAAAAAATGGCCACACCCATAGAACTGGTAGTAACAAATTTTAGATTTCACCACTGCCTTATAATATATCTTTATCTTCCCATTTTTTCAATTTATCTCTTTTATACATCCTTTATCACAAGTTTATCATTTTTCTCCATCTCTTCTTATTTCAACTTCTGCCATATTATTTTCTTTCCATCATTTTTTACCCTGTTCAATTTTATTTTTTAAATAACATCACTTTACGCTTTATGCTTCTTCTTTGTTACAATCAATCTAGTTCAGGGCTGGATTCTACTTTATTTTACTACCGCAACGGGGCCGCGCGCACATGCACAGAAATTTCCTGATGATGTCAGATTCGGTGGGCAGAGCCTCCCACCGGTTTTATTACTGGTTCTTGCGAACCAGTCCAAACCAGGTGCAACCCACTACTGCTCCACTACACCACTACATTCTTCCTTTATTTCTGGGAATATCTCCCTAATTCCCTTCCCTATCATGAACAATAAAATATTGAGTAGTTCAGAGAACCAGTAAATACCACCTCTGACTGGCCCCACCCCCATCTATTCTCTGCCTCCCGAGTCCCAGCTGATGGGGAGGAAATGGGGATTTTGCAGTATCCTTCCCCTGGAGTGGGGCGGGAATGGAGATTTTGCAGTATCCTTCCCCTGCCACACCCACCAAGCCACACCCACCAAACCATGCTATGCCCAGCAAGCCACACCCACAGAACCGGTAGTAAAAAATTTTGAATCCCACCACTGGTCCATAGAGCTTCTGAAAGTACGTGTGGGGTATGATAGGCATATGGGGAGCAGACCCAAGTATTGCAGGAGTAGGATGGGGGGAGACAGGCAGAAGAGCATGGTAGCGAACCTGAGGTTGGGTTACAAGGCTCTCTTCAGTCATCATAATTTTGAAAAGGGGTCATATGTAGCTTTTGTGTGTGTGTGGGGGGGGTTCTGTCGCAATTTCAAACATTCATTAAATGTCCATTTGTAGCTCAAAGATTACCTGTATTTTCATGTATTCTTCCAGAAATAGGGATGCTTATTGCAATACTTTGTTGTCATATAAGGTTGGCATGGGATGCAGTCAGATGCTAATTTGTGAAGATTGTTTTGGGAAACAGACAAATGACAGTGTGGTAAGCACATAAGAGAATGAAGTTTGGTTTACCAGCCACAGAACAGAGGGAAAAAAATCAGCTTTGGTAAGGGCTCAAAGCATAGTGTTAATTTGAAAATTAAAGAATATAGGAGTCAGAATATGGAACTGAAGAAGTTTATTGGATAAGAAATTTTTTTTTTTTAAAAAAGGAACTTCATTGCTTTTTGAAAAAAGTACCTTTAACACCACCTTGACTTGGATGATTGAACATCTTCATAGAAAACAAGTCAAAATAGAGTTTTGTTTAACTCTCTTAGCAGTTTATTATTTATTTATTTATTTATTTATTTATTTATTTATTTATTTATTTATTTATTTTGTCGCATTCCTATGCTGCCCAACTCCCAAGGGACTCTTTGGAATAGGGTGAGTCACTTCTCTGCTAATCAACCCTTTAACCTAAGTTGTAGTCCCTTTATATAACATTCTAAGTACAGGAAGTCCTTAACTTATGAACATAATTGAGATCAGAATTATGGTCAATATATCATGACAGTCATTAAGCGGGTCACTGGACTCAATCTTTCTTTATAGATATAAAGTAAAAGTGATCATTAAGCAAATCCATCATTTGCAATGAATAATTTTTGTTCAAAATTAGAAGTTCCTAGCAAAACAATCATAAATAACATTAATGTGGGCTGGTTACTGAGCATTCAAAATGTGATCATGTGACCATAGGGAATAAATCCGAATCATAGGTAGCTCTAGAGATGTCCATTGTACCTTTGAACTTTCACCAAAATAACTGATCGTAACTAGAGAACTAGATATTGTTGCACAAACCACTAGCCAATGAAGGAAGTAGGTTCTGCCACAATCTTTCAATCAAATACCACTTTCAGATTTATGAAAATACTACAAAGAATACCTTCAGTAGGGTTCATATACTTTGCAGAGAGTTGGTTCAGTGTGATTCACTGATCCACAATAAAAAAACCTGGCTTTTAACTCAGGTTGCTCCAGTAGATAATTATGCATAGTCAGCTGCTAGGACAGTTATTGGCTGGTTTGGCACTGGATTGGTTTTGTTGTCCTTTTTGGCATTATAAAAGAATTGATCCATTCCTTCAGGGTTTGTAGGGTGATTTTGGAAAGCTGACAGTCCAGATTTGAGACCCAAGTGCTACACTTGTGAGCTCCGGTTCTTGTCCCAGCTCATGCCCACCCAAGAGTTCAAAGGGATGCAAATGCAAGTTGATAAATAGGTATCACATTGGAAGAATATAGTGTTCCATATGCCTTTGGCATTTAGCAATGCTGGTCACATGACCACAGAAAATGTCTTCAGACAATGCTGGCTCCCTCAGCCAAGAAATGTAGATTATCACCATGCCCAAGAGTCAGACACAACTGGATAGGGAAACCTTTATCTTTAGCATGCATAGGAATTAAGATGACCACTAAAAACAGATTTAAATTCACATTTAATCTATATATTTAGTCAGAGATGTCTGACACATACTGAGATATCTCAATAAATTAATTTGTGCTATTATTTATTTGTTTTATGGTCCCCAATTTTAGATTGCCTTTCAGAAGGAAAAAAAGTTATGAGTTACCCAAATCTCAGGGGCAGGATAGAAATTGCAACATAGAAGGCCAGTCTAACTACAGATTGTTTACCGGCTTAAATATGCAAGTGGGGAAGATCTGCAACATGGAGAAATAAAGAATATGATCCTTAAAACTTTCTTTTCATGAGCTGATGTTTATTGTTCAGTTCAGGTCTCATCACAATGATAAAACACTTGGGGAAAAAGATGCACACCAATAATCCAGCACTGGAGGAGATCATGGAGAAGATCTCCACAGCCAGCATATATTTTCCCCTTGTGCTTAGATAGGTTGGAATAAAACACAGCCAAACACTGCAGAAGACCAACATGCTGAAGGTGATGAATTTGGCTTCATTGAAGCTGTCAGGTAACTTCCTAGCTAGAAAAGCAGCAGAGAAGCTAACCAGAGCAAGAAAACCCATAAAGCCCAAAACACAGTAGAACATGACCGAGTCTTCATTGCACTCCATGATCACTTCTTCAGACATTGACTTTGTATCAAAATCTGGATATGGTGGAGATGTTATCAACCATGCAGCACAAAAAGATATTTGAACAAGGGAGCAGGACAGAAGAATAAAACTGATCATTCTTCCCCCAACCCATTTCCTCAATTTGGAACCAGGTTTGGTGGCCATGAATGCTAGAACCACAACAAAAGTTTTGGCCAGAACACAAGAAACTGCCACAGAAAAGATCAGTCCAAAAGCTGGTTGTCGAAGGAGACACACAATCTTATCAGGTCTCCCAACAAATAGAAACACACAAAGGAAAGAGAAGAGGATAGAGACTAAAAGAGTGTAGGTGAGATTCCTGTTGTTGGCTTTGACAATGGCAGTGTCTTTATGTTTCATGAAGATTATTATTACCAAAATTGTCAACAAAGAAAAGCAAAGAGAAAGAACAGTCAGACTGATCCCTAAGGGTTCTTCATAGGACAAAAAAGTGATCC
The DNA here is from genome assembly GCA_022577455.1 of Arizona elegans. Taxonomy (NCBI): domain Eukaryota; kingdom Metazoa; phylum Chordata; class Lepidosauria; order Squamata; family Colubridae; genus Arizona; species Arizona elegans. Next base: position 3,013,080 of record JAKOOJ010000021.1, on the reverse strand, counting down.
GCTTTGGAATGCACATATTTTTGTCAGGATTTGGATATTGATCTTCTGGACATGGAGAGCAGTCATCCTTGTCTGAAAAAGAACAGAGTGGAATTGATATAGTTGATTATAGATAGTGTTGTATCCTTGTTGCTTAGTCCCATTAAATTTTGAAATTTCCTACCCTTCTCCTTTGATATTTTCCCCTCTGGACACAGATGGCAATCATAGCAGCAAAATGACTCTCCTTCTTTTTTGGCCTTGCTGTATCCTGTCTCACAAGGATCATTACACAAAGATAGAGGTAATGCCTATCAATGAATGAAGAAGAATATTTTAAGATACAGAGAGGAAAGGAGGTGCTTGGAGAAATACTGTTACTGTGGAATCAACAGAACAAAAATGGATTAATAAGCAGAAGTAGTGCATTGACATCATTTCGATATGGAATTGGCTTGAAATTGTCTTTGCGAGTTGACAAATAATTCATTAAATATCTATCTTTATTGGCGTGTATGGCCCTTCATAGCTATCGTCCCTATTATCCAAAGACAATTTCTGTGCTGGTTAATTTTGAAATCTCCAGACTGACAAAATCTAGTACACTGGTGGAATATTTTGAGATACAGAGGGGAGAAGAAGTACTTAATAAGCAGAAGTAATGTGATGATATCATTTTGAGATGTACCGTAATTGATCTCAAATAATAATTCATTAAATATCCATCTTTATTGGCATCTATGGCCTTTCATAACTATCATCCCTATTATCCAAAGACAATTTCTGTGCTGGTTAGTTAACAATGGTTTTCTCAGCCTCTGAATTTTGAAATCTCCAGACTGATGAAATCTAGTATACTGGCTTGCAGCTTTTACTTCAAAAACCAAGAAAAACATTGTCCATAATTAACAGAGGTGCAACATAAATATTCTATACCAATTGCAGATTTATTTTCTTTTCTTCCTGAGGACATTTGTAGTTAGTCTATTCAGAGATGATGCTTTGGGATTTTCATTATTTTGACATGGACTCAGTCTGAAATAATAATTCATTAAATATCTATCATTATTGGCATCTATGGCCTTTCATAACTATCAACCTCACTCTCCAAAGACAATTTCTGCTCTGGTTAGTTAAAGTCAGCAGACTGGTGTAATGTAGTACACTGGACTTCAGCTCTTACTTCTAAACCATGAAAACATGGTCCATAACTAACAGGGCCAAAATAAAGGGTACAATGTTTTATGCCAACTATTAGAAAAGTAAACATTCTTACAGATAATGTTTTCCTCCTCCAGGACATTTCTAGTTAGTACAAACTTTATTCAGAGATGATTATTTTCATTAGTAATCATATTTTTACAGTATATAAATGAAGACAGATGAATCTAGATTGAAACAGCTAACCTGATTAAAGCCTACTGGCCACGTGATGGAATCTACAGAAATATTGAAGAACTCATCCGCTGGAGCTGTGGGATCTACCATTCCAACTTTGACTCTAAGAAAAGACTGGTTTGGGAATGTGATCCAGTTGATAATATCATATCCACCAATGAATACTCCATTTTTATCAAAGGAGATCTTTTCCCCAACACTGTTGTTGAATCTGATGCTTTTCAGAAAGGAATGAACCTGAAATACAGCAACACAGAAAAAGAACAGGATAAAGGGACAGAAATTAATTCATATGTTCAAAACATATATATGGATGCCTCTTTAAAGAAATATAGATAGATAGATAGATAGATAGATAGATAGATAGATAGATAGATAGATAGACACATACACACACACACACACACACACACACACACATATATATATATATATAACTTTTTTGGGGGGTTGTAGGCCAATACCAATCAAGTAACATAACATTTATTCCAAAATAGCAGTAGAGGTAAAATATCAGATTACTGAAATAAAATTAGCACAGAATCTCAATATATATATAAAAAGGGGGGGAACCAATACTTTGTAGGTTAATTGTTAAAACTACTAGGTGAATTCTGACAAATATATAAGAAATACAATGATGCATAAGGCTATAAAGTTTAATCCTATTCTTACTTCTAAAGAGTCATGTACTTGCTCTAGCCATGATAAAGTTTGATTTGAATTATTGCAGTTAAAATCCAACAGATTAGAAGCAAGATAAGTAATAAGATAAAAGAAAATGTAGCTGAAAAGTTATATATGTATGTGTGTATGTATATATGTATGTATGTATATATGTATGTATTTATTTATGCAAGTATATATGTATGTGTTGTGGTCCGCCAGCAGTCTGCAGAGCTGGCGGCAAGTTGGACAGTGAGGAGGCTGGGGAGGAACACGGGTCAGTCCTGGAGTCTGGGGAAGGCTTGGACGAGAGCCCTACATCGGAGGCAGAGATGGAGCCACGGCCATCTGCGAGCTATGTGCGGACTCCAGAACCTCCAGAGTCAGACATCAGAGAGGCAGAGGAACGGGGGGAGTCTGTTCCTAGTGTGTGCATGCGCAGAGGTGCCAGAAGGCAAGAACAATTAAAACAAAAGGGACGACTCGGGAGTAAGGCTTGGAGATAATTGGCCCCTCTCATAAAACCTAAAGGAAGAGCAAAGGCATGTGGGCCTTTGCAGGAAGCAACATTGTGGATGGTGTCGGTTTATACTTTGAAGCTCTGTTTTTCTGTGTGGCCTTGCCAAGATAATTGCCAATTAGATCTTTGGCAGCGTGTCAAAGAAGATAAAGGTGGGAGTTTACTAGCCTGATCCAAAGGACTATGGCAGACGTCTGTTGGACTATTTATAAACTCTTCGTGATTCAGCACGTGCTGTGAATGAAAGGAATTCACAGCAGTTAAAATTTTAAAAAAAGGTTTTTGGGACTAATAGTGTACTTTTTACTATATCAGGAAGCCTAGATCAGAACAGTATGTATACACACTACACATACGCACACATACGTACAGTAAGAAATACTTTTTCATTAAGGGTATTTTTTAATCTTGTTCTTAAAAATGTCTCCCATTTTTAAACATGTAATCTTATATTGAAAAGAGAGAGAGAGAGAGAGAAATGATCATGCAGGAAATTGAGTTATGTTGATCTAGATGGGCTCAGGATGATTTCACTTAAAGGAATCATATGCATTCAATCATGAGAAACACAGTTACAATGTCTGATATCCCAATTTCTGGCCAGCTAACCAAGAGACTAAGGAAATCAACCTCCCTCCATCTCTAGAGGAATGGTCTTGAAGGACTGGATAGAGCGAGCCACTATCAAGGCAACAGTCAAATAAGATCTGGAGGCTGGACTAACAAATATAAGAGAAAACATTTCAGTCACACCCACATCAAACAAAAAGAATATGAGGGAGGGCTAAGCACACTCAGACTTGTAGGATTCTGGTACTATAAAATTAGTCCTGATCTAAATGTTATTGATTTCTTAGTCAACATTTGGGGTCTGTGTAAATGAGGCAGCAGAACAACACCTAAATACAAGTGATGTTTGTGTAATGACTGCTTGTTCAGCAACCCTTTGAAATTGAAATGTTGCAGAATGAGTGACACGTAGGACTTTCTTGAAATTCTCACATCACAGCACCCTAGTGGTCATATGATCACAATCCTGGATCTTGGCAACTGGCCTGCATTTGTGACTATTGCATCCTCCTAGGTTTAAATGGTTGTAATTTGCATCCTTCCTTGCTGGCTTTCCACAAGTGAAGTCAATGGGGAAACTAGAAGGAAGTTGGAAGTTGTTCTGTTTGGAATTTTATCGCCAAAATTTCAACATTGGTTTTATCAGTGCATAATACGTTTTCCCACATTGCTTTTGTCAGACCTAATGTAAGTTTATTGCAAACTGTAGCCAGGCTTGGATGTTTTTTCTTTCTAAGAAAAACCTTCCATCTTGCCACCCTAACCCACAACCCAGACATATGAAGAATATAGGAGATTGTTGTCACATATAGGACATAATCAGTACTTGCCAGAAATTCCTGCAGTTCCTATAATGCTGTTATAAACCGCTTGGCAGCATCTTGGACCTATTTTCTAATGGTTTTCATTAATTTTGGAGGGACATCTAATTCTTGGTAATGTAACTGTTGTGTCATATTTTCTCCACTTGTTGATGACTGCCTTCACTGTGTTCTATGATATATCCAGTATGTCAGAAATTATTTTGTAATCCGTTCTTCTGACTGATACCTTCCTACAATGAGATCTCTTTGATGTTTTTTTTTATGCTCTTTATAGACCAGTGATGGCTAACCTTTTTGCCATCGTGTGCCAGGAGAGGGGGGGGGGGGGGCGGGGAAGGTTTGTGTGGATGCATGCCCACACCCGTAATTCTATGCACCCCACCCTGCAGATGTAAACCACCTCCCCCACCCCCGCTCCCCTGGCATGGAATGGCCCAGTTTCTCACCTGGCTCGAGATCCTGTCTATGCATCTGGGGAGGGCCTCTCTAGGAGTCTCTGGAGGCTGGGGACAGAAAAAAATGTCATTTCCTGTCCAACCGGGAGTTGGGAGATGGGCCGTTTCAGGCACTGGAGGGCCTTTGAGGAGTGGGGAAGGCTGTTTTCGCCCTCCCCAGATGCATAGAGAGGATCTTGAGCCAAGTGAGAAAGAAAACAGACCTTCCCCACCCCACCCCACTGCAGGCCCTCCAGAGGCAGGAAATAGCCTGTTTCCCTACTTCTGGTGGGCCCAGAAATCCCGAAAATCAGCTGGCCGGCACGCGCATGTGTGCCAGAGCTGAGCTGGAATGCCCACTGATACAGCTACATGTGGCACCTGTGGCACGCATGCCATAGGTTCACCATCACAGTTATAGACCATAGGTTTTCCTGTAAGAGGCAACTGAGTAAGTGTCAGAAAACTCCTACTAGAACAACTGCACTTTACACAAGCTATATTAGAGACATTTGAATTCATGCAGGTGTGTACTGACTACTACTTTTCATCAGTTTGAATGTGATTAATTATGAATTAATTATCCCCACTTACAAGAAGATGCGTACACTTATACAACCAATGTATTTTATATGTTTATCGAATATGTTTATTGTTATTTTTCCCCATAAAGGTTTCAGTTATTTTCCAATTGAATTGTACAGCTTTCAGACTTAGTGTCAATACCTCTAAAGAATATTATAGCTAAAGTTTACTGACAGATGGTGCAAGTACTGATATGGGGGTTTCTGCACCACTCTAATTACAAACTTACCTCCCACCACACTTGATTGCGAAGCTGTTTTCTTCCTTCCTTCACTATTGTTTTTTCCCTGGATTTGGATAAATACAAAGATTGCAAAGCATGTGCCACAACATGGACTGCATTGTAAATATTGTAACTCTGTCCACTCATGTGTGTTTCAAACACAGATGTGGGAAGGCTCTCAAGCCTCTCCTGTCCAGTACATTTCTTCTCAAAGTCCTCCATGTTTGAGTCTGCAAAGAAACAATCAAATGCCTGTTCCCAAAAATCTTTCCGAAAATGATCGTGTTGGTTGTTGTTTGGACTTAAGTTCTGAAGAAATTCTTGGAATTCTGGTACTTTCTTTGTGTGAACTGCAAAGGATAAAGCACCATGTAGGAAACTGATATTGCATGATTTATGAACAGACATTGAAGTGTAATCTGTCTGAGCAGTTATAAGCCAAATCTTATTCTTCCTTGGTATAACCTCCACTTCTGAAAACTGGAGGAAAGTTCTCAGAACTGATAAGGACTGAATTTCACCATATAAGATTATCACATTGGCTGTGCTATTCATGAGAACATGGTATATATGTAATCCTTCCTCCATAGTATCAGTAAAATCACTGTAAAAAGCTACATTTGGTAACTCTACTATAAATTCAACACAGATTCCATTCTCAGAAAATGTGGGAATCATCTCCTGGACAAATTTCTCTCCTTTCTCATCTTTTACAACAAGAATTCCAATCCAGATCCATCTAAAAGACAACAGTAGCTGCAAGAGGCCTTTACGTTGGTGGGATTCATCTGGAAACATTTGTTGGAAGAAAATTGATTGAGTCTCTTTATCCATGACTGGAGTAGAGCCATAGGTCAACTATAGAAAGATAAACATATGCAATTTCAAAGGTCTATGTGAGCCTCTGAAAATGTTAATATTCATTTCAATCTTTGACTTCAGTTTATATAGTGAAATACTAGTTATGTTTATTCTGAAATATCAACCAAGATGCCACTCCTAAGGTATCAGTAAATAGTCTCATTGTGAATATTTCAGATTTGAACCTTAGTTCTATGTCTAGAATTGAAGAACAATTTGCTATGCCAAAAATTCCCACCGTCTCTTCAGAGTTACAATTATTCATATTACTGTGGTGATCCTACCAAGCAAAAAAAAAAAAATAACTGGAAATCTGAAATTTCTCTCCTTTCTATAAACAAAAGCATACAGATGTCTGGGGAGGTAAAGAAGAATGATAATGTATATCTTCAGTACATCTTACCTGAGGAACTTTGTAGATGCACAATACAGTTGCCATGTGAAGAGCGATGTCAGGTGTACCAATGACTGCAGCCAAAGATTTTGGGACCCCACACTTGTAGTTAGGGATGAATTTTCCCTGAGTGAAAGGCAGCAACATTGAGGCAAAGTAAGTCCAGCCTGGACTAAAATGGCTGTTAAAAATGTGGAAGCCCAGCGTGACATTGGGTAGAATCTGGGGATTTTCATTGATTTGTTTTACAGTAAACACTAAGGCCAGGATATGCTGGTAATTCTGAAAAAATATTCTGTAAAACCAAAAGAATCAAAATGAAATATGCAGCAAAAGTTGTTTGCTTCTTATTATGACTCTTGTAATCTTTCAGTGCAACACATTTTATGGAATTTGTTTCAGTACAGTATTATTATTATTCATTTAATAATGCAAAGCAAAATGGAAAATGCAAAGCAAAATACTAGCACATATATATCCTCCCAGGAACTGGAGTTATTTTTAATACAAAACAAATACTGGCTTAAATTGGAAGTGTTATTTCTTAATGTATGAGAAAGTCCCTGTATCCAAGCTCCATTTTTAAATATGGGTGATATTGCTAAATTTATGTACCAAAAAATCAATGAGAAGATTTATGATAGAAAATATGTGTCCTGCCCCTCCCCCCAAAAAATCATAGTGGTAGTTATATCGGACCATGGTGGCACAGTGATTGGAAGGCAGTTTTGTAGGCTAACTCTGCCCACTGTCAGGAGTTTGATTCTGACCAGCACAAGGTTGATTCATTCTTCCATCCTTCCACCATCAATTAAATGAGGACCTAAATTGATCTGGAAAATATGCTGATGTTGTAAACTGCTCAGAGAGTGCTGTAAATAAATCTAAGTGCTATTACCATTACTGGCTTCATAAATTAAATCCCTCTATATTTATATACTCTCTATATAGATGGTTCTTTTTATATAAATGTAGATTTGGATCTTTTTCAACTTACATGCAAACTAAAGTAAAATATAACTTCATAAATCTAGCATTTTGTTTAAGATGTTTCTTTTTTATTTTTGTCATTAAAGGAAAAAAACTTGAAGCATCATGTGATTTAACAGCAATGTCCAGAACTTGACATTGAAACGATGTTGTACGTACATAAGTCCATCATGAAACCCCTGAGAAGGATGTTGACTGAAATCAATGGGTTTAGAAAATGTAAAGAATACAGAAATAATGCCAGCGATATTAATCTCTCCAAGCTGATGATGTGTGTGATGAATAGGAGGAAGCTCATCAAAATCACACTGAAGGCTAGGATCCTTGCACACTACTTGAGGCAGTACTATTAAGAATAACTGCACGAATGCTAACATCTTCCATGAGTGTCTTCTTTTTGTGTACAAATGCCTCTGTCTGCAACAAGATCTTTGAAGTAGATCATACTGACCTGTTTCCTTGAGATGTTTTTCAAAAAGAAATAGAGAGTGTAACATACTATCAAATCAACTCACAAAGCTTTGGGGCTTCCATCCATGGGATGGAATATCATAAGAACAATAAATAACATCCTTCAGGGTCAGCTCCTCCTTTTTCCATGGAGACCCATAGGATTTGGAAGAGACAAACAAGCTAAATCCATTATGATAGAGATACTGTCACCTATGTAAACATCTACAAAACATCTGAGGCCCTCTTGAGGCAAGAAGGAATGAGCCACAAGAAAAATATAATATCTTGAGATCTATAAACCAAAACAGAGATATAGTTATAGTTATGGCCATATGTATAGGCATTGATTGTAGCTACTGTAGATCTATTCTGACCTGTCCTGTCCTGTTCCATTCTGGTCCACTCCAGTCCACTCAACTCTTGACTTCTCTTTTTTTGTTAAATTTATATTTACTGGGTAGTCCAGGTTGCCCTAATAAAAAACACTTCTTGATTCCATTCCATTCTTCCACTACACTAATCCACACTACTCTTCATTCTCTACCTTCCATTGCATTCTGTTGCAATTATGTTCAGGTATTTCTCCAGAAATTGGGATGTGTATTGCAATACTTGATTGTCATGTGGTTGAATTCTACTATTGGCATATAATTTTATTTTATTTTTTACTTATTTATAATTAAATTTATATACCACCCTACTCCCGAAGGACTCAGGCCGGTGAACAGCCAAAAAAGTAAAATATACATAATACAAACATTAAAAACCATTTAAAATACATTAAATACTTTAGCCAGATTTAAAACACCCCAATTATAAAACCAATTTAAAAGCAATTCAAAAGGGAGGTTAGGCCAGACTAGCCTGCTGGAATAAGAATGTTTTGAGGGTGCGGCGGAAAGTGCGCAGATCTGGGATCCTCCGTATCTCCGGGGGGAGCTCGTTCCAGATGGCAGGTGCCCCCACAGAGAAGAAACCCCCCCCTGTGGGCCGCCAATTGACATTGTTTGACCAATGGCACTCTGAGAAGACCCTCTCTATGGGAGCGTACTGGTCGGTGAGAGGCTATTGGTGGCAGAAGGCGGTCTCATAGGTACCCCGGTCCTAAGCCATGGAGCGCTCTAAAGGTAGTAACCAGAACCTTGAAGCGCACCCGGAAGACCATCGGGAGCCAGTGCAGCTTGCGCAGGAGGGGAGTCACATGGGAGCGCCACGTCGCTCCAGTAACCACCCACGCGACCACATTCTGGACCAGTTGGAGCCTCTGGGTGCTCCTCAAGGGGAGTCCCATGTAGAGAGCATTACAATAGTCCAGGCAGGAAGTGACAAGGGCATGAGTGACCATGTGTAATGAGTCCCGATCCAGAAAGGGACGCAACTGGCGGATCAGGCGAACTTGATAAAAAGTCCTCCCAGCCACAGCCATCAAATGCTCTTCTAAAGACAGCCGTGAGTCCAGGAGGACACCCAAGTTGCGAGCCCTCTCCGTGGGGTCCAACGACTCGCCCGCAATAGTCAGTGATGGCACCAACTGACTATATCGGGATGTCGGAAACCACAGCCACTCGGTCTTGGATGGGTTGAGCCTGAGTCTGTTTCTCCCCATCCAGATCTGTACAGCCTCCAGGCACCGGGACATCACTTCAAGGGCATCATTGGGGTGATCCGGGCTGGAGATGTACAGCTGAGTGTCATTAGCGTACTGATGGTACTTCACCCCAAAACCATGGATGATCTCACCCAGCGGCTTCACATAAATGTTGAACAGAAGGGGCAAGAGAACCGACCCCTGTGGCACCCCACATACAAGGGGCCTTGGGGTCAACTTCTGCCCTCCTGTCAACACAGACTGCGACCGGTCGGAGAGAAAGGAGGAAAACCACCGCAACACAGTGCCCCCCACCCCTAATTCTTCCAACCGGTGCAGCCTGATACCATGATCGATGGTATCAAAAGCTGCTGAGAGGTCTAATAGGACCAGGACAGAGGAGCAACCCCTGGCTCGAGCCCTCCAGAGATCATCGACCAATGTGACCAATGCTGTCTCCGTGCTGTACCCAGGCCTGAAGCCTGACTGGAACAGATCTAGATAAGCCAATTCATCCAGGTTCTGAGGAAGCTGTTGCGCTACCACACTCTCAACAACCTTCGCAACAAAGCAAAGGTTGGAGACTGGACAATAATTAGCCAACACTGCCAGGTTCAGGGAAGGCTTTGTGAGGAGAGGCCTCACCACCACCTCCTTCAAGGCAGTGGGGAAGACACCCTCACTCAAGGAAGCATGAATAATCCCCTGGAGCCAGCCTCGCAAAACCTCCCAGGAGGCCAGCACCAACCAGGAGGGACAGGGGTCCAATAAACATGTGGCCGCGCTCAGTTTACCCAGTATCCTATCCATGTCTTCGGGAGTCACAGAATCAAACTCTTCCAAGGTAATATTCTCAAGACCTGCCTCCATCATCCCCCCTGAATCTACCCAGTCAGAGTCCTCGGCTCTACCCTCCAAGGGGTCCTCCCGCGCTTCCAGTAGTATCCAGTAGAATACTGATTTACAAAGATTGCATTGGGAAACAGTCAAATGACAGTGTGCTAAGCATACAGCAGAATGAAGATTGGTTTACTGGCTGCATAATAGAGGGGGAAAAAATCAGCTTTGGTTCAAAACCATTAGTCAAGGGCTCAAACCATTAGTCTTATACAGGAAGTGCTCAACCTATGACTGCAATTGAGTGCAGACTCTTGGTCATAAGTCATGATGCTCATGGTAAAGGTCACTGGAGGTTTCCAGCAAAAATAACAACCCATAAATGATGCTTGCATGACTGTAAGATGCTGCAAGCACCTAAAAAATGTGGGTCAATTGCTGAGCATTCAAAATGTGATCATATGACTATGGAATGGGTGAGTTGACCATCAGGAGTTAAGTAGCTCTGAAGATGTCTGTAATATCTTTGAACTGAAACTAAGGAACTGTAATTTGAGAACTAGTTGCAAGTGGCAGTGGTCAATGAAGGAAGTAGGTAGTTTTTGCCACAATCTTTCAATCCAGTATCCCTTTCAGATTTATGAAAATCTGAAAATCTTACTGATTTGATACATTTATAAAAAATAAAAAACTTGAAAAACAGGTTTACGAAAACAGCACACAGAGCACTTACAGGAAGTTTAATGTACTTTGCAGAGAGTTGGTACATTTGGATGTCTGATGGAATTTGAATTTACTAGAATTATTTTTGTCCCAGAGATTTCATTGGTCTTTGCTACTAAAGAGAAAACCTCATTGCCAGCTGGAAAATCCTTTAAATTTACCCCATGCTTTAACAGAATAACAAAACAATAGAGTTGTGGGGGGCACCTTCGGGGTTTTCTACCTATCAAAAAGGAAAGTTAATAGCATTCCTTCTTCAACCTCCTGCTGAAGAAGGAAAACCAATAGCATTTTGTAGGTGACCACTACACAGGATGTGCACTAATCCTTCTGTCCAATTGCTTCAGAAACTATCCATAGACCTTCTGTCAGGGTTCCAATGGATGCCCTAATTAAATCATGAGTCTCGAGCCAAGCTTCAAAAGAAATCCAGTTATTTATATACATGCTTTTGAGCTGCTAGGTTGGCAGAAGCTGGGACAAATAACAGGAGCTCATCCCCTTACGTGGCACTAGGGTTTCAAACCGTTGAACTGCCAACCTTTCGATCGACAAGCTCAGTGTCTTAGCCACTGAGCTACCATGTCCCTTATATTAGAATATATTATCTTATACTCAAAAGGAAAAAATAAAAGTGTCTCTGAGGATTTTACTTTGCTAATTATTGCCAGGGGTGGTGCTCATCTCCATTTCAAGGGCCATTGAGCCATCATTGTTCTACGACAGTTTACGCCAACCTATGGCTAGCATGATATCATGGAGCAATGTTACCTTCTCGCCGAAGGGATACCTATTTATCTATTTACAATTGTTCCTTCAAATTGCTAGGGCAGTTTGGTGGGAGCTAGGACAAGAACAGGACCTCACCCCATCGTTCAATGAGCTGTCGGCTTTCCGGTCGATAAGCCCAGCTTCTTAACTGCTGAGCCATCGTGTCCCCCTTTATATTCAAAAGTGAGAGGAAAATGATCACAAGACGTATCAATTTATGGTAGCCTGGATGGGGTTCAGGATCATTGCACTTAAAGGAATCATATGCGTTCAGTCATCACTTACCTAAGGAATGCGCCTACAATATGTGAGATGCCCATTCCTGGCCATTGAGAAAAAAACTAAGGAAATCGCCCTTTCCCCACCCCCCACTAATGAGTTGTGAATAGGAAAATATCTATATCTTTATATTTTTTTAGGAAACTGTATTCTACCTAAGAAGTCATGTCTGAGGAGAAGAGGTTAGGAATGTGAATTGAGGACCAAAGGCAATGCCCTTTCTTTTACTGGATGTGTTCAAAGAGAAGTAGAGTCAACATTGCCTGAGATGCTGAAGTTTGTAATCCTGCACTAAGCACAGGCTGGATTCGTTGGCTTAAATGTACATTTTTCAAGCTATGATTCTTCCATCCCACGAAAGTACATACTGTATGTCTCACAAAAACTAGGGTCAAAATAACATCCTTCTTGGTCCTCTTTATTCAGCCCCTGAAAAGCAACTTGGTTTGAGTACAGGCAGTCTTCTATTTACAACAATTCATTTAGTGACCATTTGAAGTTACAACAGCACTGAAAAAAGTGACTATTAAGCATTTTTCACACTTACCACCGTTGCAGCATCCCCATGGTCACGTGATCGAAATTCAGATGCTTGGCAACCGACTCATATTTATGATGGTTGCAGTGTCCCAGGGGCATGTGGTCACTTTTTGTGACTTTTTGACAAGAAAAGTTAATGGGGAAGTCAGAATGGCTTAACAACCATGTTACATGTTAACAATTGCTATCAACCTGCCTTCCATTGAGGACCTGTATACTGCATGAATCAAAAAGAGGGCTGTGAAAATATTTACAGACCCCTTGCATTCTGGACATAAATTGTTTCAATTTCTACCCTCAAAACGAAGCTATAGGGCACTGCACACCAAGACAGCTAGATACAAGAACAATTTTTCCCCCAAATGCCATAATTCTGCTAAACAAATAATTCCTTCAACACTGTCAAACTATTCACATTAGACTGCATTACTATTGCTATTGGTCTTCTCATTGTTCCTGTCGCCCATCTCCTCCCACTTGTGACTACATGACTGTAAGTTTGTTGCTTGTATCCTTGCGATTTATGTTAATATTGATGGTTCCCTAGTATGATTTGATTGCTTATTGTACTGTATGACTGTCACTGGATTTTGTGCCTTATGATTCTTGAAGAGTGTATCTTGTCTTTTTATGTACACTGGGAGCATATGCACCAAGACAAATTCCTTGTGTGTCCAATCACACTTGGCCAATAAAGAATTCTATTCTATTCTACTCTACTCTCTTCTATTCTATTCTATTCTATTCTATTCTATTCTATTCTATTCTATTCTATTCTATATCTTAACAACTGCACTGAATCACTTAACAACTGCAGCAAGAATGATTGTAAAATGAAGCATAACTCACAACTGTCTTGCTTAGCAACAGAAATTTTGGATTCAATAGTGGTCATAAGTGGGGGACTACCTGTACTATGGGTGAGATATAAGGATAAAAAATGAAAGAACATGAAGATAGCCACTCCACAGAGAATACTGTAGCTATAGATAGGAGAGTGCTCATTCTGGCATGAAATTGTGTATAAGTGTAAGATAATAGAGAAAGCAACTTGGAAGAATCACCATGTATAATTCTTGATTTGGGGCTTGCCAGGCAGACAATTTCATGGACAGAAGTATAGTCTAGGAGATGCAGTTGAAATTTTGTTGAATCCCATTTAAAATTTTAGTACAAGCAAATAAATATTTCAATTGGTTAATCTTTTTGTAAACCCTTACATTTTCACCTAATGGCCACAGTCCAGAAGAATATTATTCATTAGAGCTTATAGAGCAATATTGGAACTACAGATATAGTGGTTTTTACATTACTCTACTTACAGACTTACCTGCCACAACACTTGATTGTGAAGCTGTTTCCTTCCTTTTTTCACTATTGTTGTTTCCCTAGATTTGGACATATATAGAGATTGTAAAGCATGTGCCACAGCATAGACCGCATTGTAAATATTGTAACTCTGTCCACTCATGTGTGTTTCAAACACAGATGTGGGAAGGGTCTCAAGCCTCTCCAGTCCAGTACATTTTTTCTCAGATGTCTCAGTTTTTGAGCTTGAAAAGAAGCAATTGAAGGCCTGTTCCCAGAAATCGTTCCGAAAATGATCTTGAGGGTTGTTGTTTAGATTTAGGTTTTGAAGAAATTTCTGGAAGTCTTGGACCTCCTTTGTGTGAACTGCAAAGGATAAAGCACCATGTAGGAAATGGATATTCCAAGATTTATGAATGGCAACTGAGGTGTAATCTGTCTGAGCAGTTATAAGCCAAATTTTTTTCTTCCTTGGTATATCCTCCACTTCTGAAAACTGGAGGAAAGTTCTCAGATCTGCTAAGGACTGACTTTCACCATATAAGATTATCACATTGGCTGTGCTGTTCATGAGAACATGATACATATGTAGTCCTTCATCTATGGTATCAGTAAAATCACTGTAAAATGCTACATTTGGTAACTCTGCTATGAATTCAATGCAAATGCCATGCTTGGAAAATGTGGGGAGCACCTCCTGGACAAATTTCTCTCCTTTCTCATCCTTCATTACAAGAATTCCAATCCAGATCCATCTAAAGTATAGCAATAGCTGGAGGAGGCCCTTATGTTGGTGGGATTCATTGGGAAACATTTGTTGGAAGAAAATTGCTTGAATCTCTTTATCCATGACTGGAGAAGAGCCATAGGTCAACTACAGAAAGATAAACATGCAATTGCAAAGATCTATGTGAGTCTCTGAAGCTATGTACATTCGAGTCTTTCGGTGCCCTTGTTCTTACCAAGCAAAACATTGTGCAATTAAATTGTATGTATTTAGGAATATCAACCAAGATGTCACAAAGATATTTTTCTGGGAATAAATCTCATTATGAATAATTCAAATTTGAAACTTAATTCTGTGTTTGAAATTGGGGTTTGTTGTTCTGTGCCAAACATCTCCATTATCTGTTCAGAGTACAATTATTCATGCTGCTATGCTGATCCTAGCAAGTGTGGGAAGCCACACACACACACGCTCCAGAAGAATGAAATATTTTGGGAAATATTACAAAAAAAGGCAGGAGAAATGGGGGAAAAAAATCTTAAGGGAGGTAGAAACCAGAACCAGTCTCCCTGCCCCCAAGCAGAAACTGAGGAAGCTAGCTTTTAGAAATGCAGAATTGGTCATTGGTTTAGAAAGACTTGGTCAGTCAGGAAACAAATAAGTAATTAGGAAGCAAGAAGGGTTGAGAGGATTAGCTCAGAGAAGCACCTAGGATTTGCATTTCCCCTTTGCCTATAGAATCAGCCATGACCCCATAGGAATCTGAAAACAGCCAATAGAATATTAAAGGACATGTTCTTGCACAGGAACAGGAAGCTCAAATACAAAGCCCAAAGAAGGTATAAAAGCCATCCATTCTCGACTCCATTTTGTCAGCTGTCCCTGAATCACATGTGGTTGGTGATTCCGCTTCATCAATAAAGGGAACCTTTCGGACTTCCTGTTTTGCTGGCTCCCGGTGAAGACGGATCCTTTCTAAGGTCCGCCAGCCCAGCAGTTTGTAGAGCCGCTTCAATTGTGAGAAGCGGCTTGGAAACTCCAGAATCTGTAGGATTTGAAGGAGAGAGTAAGCAAGGTGCAGGTCGAGCCCCTGTGAGCCCCCAGAAGTTTGCTATTGGGGAGGAAACAGGCGCGGCTCCCTCCCAACTTGTGAAGACTCCGGACGGCGTGGGACGACTCTGCTTTTTGCAGAGCAAGCCGGCAGCAGCAAACATAAAAATGATTCAAATCAACATTATTATCTAGCGGAGGAAAAAACCTGAACCCTGAAACCAAGAAATTGCAAGTATTTTCTTTCTTTTGTGACTTCCCGATCTGAGAAAAAATTAGAGTGAGCGGAAGCGGCTTGAAAAGATGGCGCCGTTCCAGCATTAACAAGCTGAAAGGGAGAGTGATCTTTTAAAGCTACTCTAACAAGTTATATTGTTGCGCTGCTTGTAGCAAGCAAACAGGAGAAGAGCGGGGAAAAATCTTTTTTAAAGCAAGCTGAGCTCGTATTAGCCTAATTCCACTTCCAATCTGACTAAAACTGGGGGACTTTTTTAGAAGACATTGGGAAGTATTAATTTGAACTCACAAATGGCGCCCAGCAGCTGAGCTAACGAGCTAACGAGCTAAATGATTCTAAGAAGTTACTTTGATTAGTTACAAAGTTACTCTGCCTGTAATACAGAGGAATAAGAGAAGAAGAAAAAAATCTGCTTCTTTAAATTCTGAGTTTGTTTATTCTAGCTTCTATCTGACTAAACCTGGGGGATTTTTTTAGAAGCCTTTGTGGAGGAGGAAAGGGAAAGAGAATCTCCCTCTTTAGAAAAACTAACCTACGTGGGAGGATGGCCTCAAAGAAGCAGGAAGGAAAGGGAGCAGGGGGGGGATCCCCCACATGCAAACATGAATCACAGCCTCCTTCTGTTCAACAAACTCAGAAAAATTTTGACTTTGAAAATTTAAAAGAATTTATATCCCAGGTTCTGGATGATAAATTTCAAAAATCTCAACAGGAAATAGATGATAAACTTCAAAAATCTCAACATGAAATTATGCAGGAAATTAATGAAATTAAAGACATGGTGCAACAGGATTATGGCAAGGTGACTAAAAAAATAACAGATGTGGCGTCTGGCCTTGCAGAATTTATTATTAAAGTGGATTCTAAAGTGGAAGAATTTAAATCAGAAGTCAATGTTAAAATGAAAGATAATGATTATAAAATTTCTGATGTTGATGATAAAATGCAGAGAGTCGAAAACGAAATTGTTATGATGCAATTCAGGGCAATGGAATTTGCTATAAGGCTTCGAGGAATCAGAGAGAATGACCGACAGGATTTGAGACAGATTTGTGCTGAGGCTTTGGCAGTCATATTAAAAATTAATCCTGATGTGGTTTTTTACAAAATAGACAAAATTTACAGAGTGAACTCCTGGGTGGCCAGACAAAGACAATTGCCTAGAGATGTGGTGATATATTTTACAGATAGAGCGATAAGAAATGATATCCTGCAAAAATCTTTTCTTACCTCTGTGCAAGTGGGGGGCGCACAAATTGGAGTTTATAAAGAACTACCACCCAAAATGCTGAAAGCTAGAAAAGATTTTGGCTTTCTAGTAAACAAATTGAAGAAACAAGAGATACCATTCCGGTGGGATGCCCCAACTGGCATAATTTTGAAGTACAAGGGAGAAAGATATCGTTTGAATACTGTGGAGAAGGCGGATCATTTTTATAATACTATCTTTAAAGAAAGAACACCATCTCCACATACATCTACAGTGCTGGAGATTAAGAAGAGTGACAAGAAGCAATCTCAACAAGAATTGCAAGAACAGGTTAAGCAGGTGGAGTTAGAGGAAACGCAGGGTGCTGTAGGAGGTTTCTTGGAGGAGCCCCTGTTAGAATCTTCTCCAATCTTAGACCCGGTTCAGATGGTTGAAGTCAAGGATCAGCTTATAACTCGTGCAAAATCCAAGCAACTTAAAGAAATGCAACAACAGGAAAGACAATATAAAAAGGGAGCTAAGAGTACCACACAAGAGACTGAAGTCATGGGGGGAGCAAGACCGAAGATTCCGGAAGATATTCGGTTATTCTGCTCGTTGCTTCAGAAAGATAAAGATGATGTTTAAGTGTCTATCCTGGAATATGAATGGGTTGAACTCGGTACAGAAAAGGAAGAAGTTATTTGCATACTTGAGACAATTTAATAATGATATAATTTGTTTACAAGAAACTCATATCACAACTCAAGATCAAAGATATTTGATAAACTCTAAATTAGGAACACATTTTATATCTTCAACTCCGCAAAAAAAGAATGGTGTGGTTATTTATGTAAACAAAAGACTAACAGCTAAAATTATAGAAGCAGATGAAGATGGTAGGTTTATAGCAATTGAATTGCATACAGTAAATGGCCAAATTCTTTTGATTGGAATTTATGCCCCCAACCAACAACAGGATCATTTCTAAAAAATGTTACATACTAAAATACTGCAATGGGACTATAGATCTATTTTAATTATGGGAGATTGGAATGGAGTAATTGATTCTAAATTAGACAAAAAGGGTTTGGCGAAATCCAGGATCAGACTGCCACAGACTTTCTTTGACATGAAAGAAGATTTGGAATTAAAAGATATTTGGAGAATACATAATCCAAAAGAATTGGACTATACTTTTTTTCCCGATAGACATAGATCCTTCTCTAGGATTGACTTTATTTTGTTGTCAGATGATTTACTTGTTAAGACAAAAAGAACAAAGATTTTCCCAAGAACTTTGACCAACCATAGCCCAGTATGGATAGAAATCGAGATGGGTAAGACTGAGCGACGCTCCTGGAGAATAAATGAAAACTTGTTCAGATATGAAAAAAATATAATAGAACTTAAAAAGCACTTGAAAGAATTTTTTGAAATAAACTTGAATAAAGGTACCCCAATCGAAATTGTGTGAGATGCGAGCAAAGCTTATATGAGAGGGGTGCTCATTTATATGAACTCTAAACATAGATTGATTCGACAAAAGAAAAGATCTGAATTGGAAGCAGAAATAAAGAATAAAGAACAGCTACTTATTAAAAACCCAACAGATGACAGAATACGTGGTGTTATAAAACTTTTGAAAGACCAATTTCAAATGCTTATGGCGGAACAAGTTGCAACAAACTTACAATATGCGAAGCATAGTACATTTTGTAATGCCAATAAGCCGGGCAGATGGTTGGCCTATACATTAAGGAAAAAGCAGAGTGTACGGACTATTTATAGTATTGACATTGGAGGGAAAGAAATCTTTCAACAAAAATTAATTAAAGAAGTTTTTGTGGACTATTATACTAAATTATATGCTAAAGATGATGTGCAGAATGGACTTATAGAAAAATACTTAGATAATAAAAGAATTATAAAAATCACTGACCAACAAAAGGAAAGAATGGATTATCCTATAACAGACGAGGAGATAATAGCAGCAATTAAACAATTAAAAACAGCTAAAGCTCCTGGAACGGATGGTTTGACCGCAGTGTACTATAAAGCCTTGTAAGCAGAAATGGTGGAACAACTTAGAGATTTATTTTGTAATATTCAACAAGGGGGTAAAATACCCCCATCATGGACAACAGTTTATATTTCTTTGATACCAAAAGAGCAAGTAGGTCCTAAAAAACCAGAGAATTATAGACCAATATCCCTTTTGAATACTGATTATAAAATTTATGCTAAAGTACTAGCCAACAGGTTGATGCCAGTAATACAAAAGGTGATTCATGATGATCAAGCGGGATTTATCAAGGGTAGATATATGAAGGACAATGTAAGGCAAGTAATAGATTTATTGGAATATCTTGAGAAGAATAAACAGATCCCTGCAGTGCTGGTCTTCTTGGATGCAGAGAAGGCCTTTGATAGAGTGGACTGGAACTTTCTACTAAAGACTTTAAAAAAGATGGACTTTGGGGATCAATTTATACAGGCGGTTTCAGCAATTTACCAAGAGCAAAAGGCACAGATTATTATTAATGGAAGTTTGACAACAGAGTTTAAAATTGAAAAAGGAACAAGACAGGGATGTCCGTTATCCCCACTGTTGTTTATTTTAACACTAGAAGTCTTGTTAAATACAATACGGGACTCTAATATCTTGAAAGGTATAACGATAAGGCAAGAGGATTACAGAATAAAGGCATTTGCAGATGATCTGGTTGTTACCCTAACACAGCCAATGGAATCATTAATCCAGATGAAGGACATTATACAAGACTATAGTAAAGTTTCAGGTTTTAGACTGAACCAGAAAAAAACCAAGATGATAGCCAAAAATATGACACAAGATCGTAAACACGAGCTTGAAAGGAGGGCAGGTTTTGAGATTGTACCAAAGGTAAAATATCTAGGAGTTCAAATTGCAGAATCAAATATGAAATTGTTTCAAAATAATTATGAGGTGTTGTGGCGAGAGGTGCAGAAAGATATGGAGATTTGGAAAAAACTGCAGCTGTCTTTACTTGGAAGAATAGCAGCAGTTAAGATGAACATTTTGCCAAGATTTCTTTTTTTGTTTCAAATGATTCCGGTGCTTAAAAGTGATAAACAACTAAAAGTGTGGCAAACTGGAGTGAATAAGTTGTCTGGAACGAGAAAAAACCGAGAGTGAAATTCAAAATTATGCAAGATGTTCCAGAAAGGGGAGGCCTTAAACTTCCAAACCTACAACTATATTATGAAGCAGCAGCTTTGACTCTAGCAAGTGATTGGTTTGGAAGGAAAAAGACTGGAATAATGAATATAGAAAGTTTTGATCTTGAATTTGGATGGCATGCGTACTTATTTTATGACAATAAAGTGGATAAAGTATTTAAAAGCCATA
The DNA here is from genome assembly GCA_022577455.1 of Arizona elegans. NCBI lineage: Eukaryota > Metazoa > Chordata > Lepidosauria > Squamata > Colubridae > Arizona > Arizona elegans. The sequence goes on along the minus strand of JAKOOJ010000021.1, from coordinate 2,992,542 downwards.
TACTTAGGGACTCTTTGATGAGAGTTTGGAAGAAGCACCGATACAAATGGGATTATAAAATACCGCTATGGCTGGATCTTGGTCATATTATGTGGAATACAAATATAATGTCACTCGGGGGGGGGGGGGTTATACAAAGAGGTTCTTTTTACAGATGCGGGCAGATGGCAGTTGAAGACACTACAGACACTGTTGGATGAAGGGATTAATTTAACTTGGTTACAATACAATCAACTACAATTGAGATGGAAAGAGGACCAAAAATCTGATATTATGTTGCATGAGGAAGAATTGGTTAGACACATTAAGGAGAAAGGTCCAATGCATATTAAAAGGCTTTATAATGTTTTGTTAGAAAGGGATTCAGAAACTGAACTGGTTAAAGATTGTATGATTAAGTGGGCACAAAACTTTGGGGAACCAGTGATGTTGGAAACATGGGAAAAAATTTGGGTTCAGAATGTTAAATTTACATAGTTGTAGAATTTGAGGGAAAATTTTTATAAAATGTTTTATAGATGGCGTTTAGACCCCAAAAAATTGTCGTGTATATACCCTAATGTTCAGCCAAAATGTTGGAGATGTGATTGTTTAGATGCTACATATTATCATGTTTGGTGGACCTGTGGAAAAGTTAAGGCTTTTTGGATAAAAATTTGGTGGGTCATGCAGAATGTTTTGAAGAAAAAAATTCAATTTTCTCCACAATTGTTTTTATTGGGTATAGTTAAGGGTTTTACATTGGGTGAAACAAAATTGACATTGTACATGATAACAGCAGCAAGATTGTTCATAGGTAAATACTGGAAAAATGAAGCTTTGCCCATGATCGAGGAATGGACTTTGAAGATGGCCAGTTTTGCAGAGATGGCCAAGATTTCAGGATATTTAAAAGATTGTTCACAAGAGACTTATGAATGGGAATGGAAAAAGTGGATAGATTATGTTCAGAACAAATATCAAACTAGGAAGTATCAAATAGCTTTTATTTGAAAATGTTATATTATATTATATTAAGATAGAAATATTTTAATGTAATGAAGATGAAAATTTATAAGCGGGAGGGAGGGGTTCAAGTTTTATATAAGTTTTATATAAAGGAGGATTTTTTTTCTTTTTTTAAATTGATATGAGTATGCGGAAGTCCGGGGGGTGGGGGGGTTAGGGTGGGTTAGGGAGGTTGGGAAGTTTGGGGTGGGTGGAGGGGCGGGGAAAAGGGGTGAAAATGTAATTGTAAAACTCTTGCAATTAAAAAATAAAATAAAATAAAGGGAACCTTTCTTTCCAATCAGCCTCCAGCCTCCATTTTATTTCAAGTACCTTTCTTCCGGATTGGAACTGAACCAGATGGATTTTTCTGCCAACACAAGCAAAAAATAATAGCTAGGAATCTGAAAGGTCTATCCATTTTAGAAAGAGAAAATACAAACATCTGTGAAGGTACAGCAAAATAATAAGGTATGTCTTCAGCTCATCTTTACCTGAGGAAGTTTGTAATTCCTCATGGAGGAATTTTTCTCCTTTTTCATCCTTTACAACAAGAATTCCAATCCACTTCCATCTAAAATACAGCAGTAGCTGCAAGAGACCCTTATGTTGATGGGATTCATCTGGAAACATTTGTTGGAGGAAAACTGCTTGAGTTTCTTTATCCATGACTGGAGCAGAGCCATAGGTCAACTACCGAAAAATAAACATATGCAATTCCAAAGGTCTATGTGAGCCTCTGAAAACATGAATATTCATTTCTTTGACTGCCCTTGAGTCTATGTAATGAAATACTAGTTGTTTTTATTTTGAAATATCAACCAAGATGACACTCCTAAGTTATCACTAAATACCTTTTCCTGGAACAAGTCTCATTGTGAATATTTCAGATTTGAACCTTAGTTCAATGTTTGGAATTGGAGAATGGTTTGCTATGCCAAATATATCCACTATCTGTTCAGTAACAATTATTCATGTTGCTATGGTGATCCTACCCAGCAAAAAAATAACTGGGAATCTGAAAGTTCTCTCCTTTTTGCAAACAAAAGCATTAAGATGTCTGGGGAGTTATGGGAGAATGGTAATGTATATCTTCAGTACATCTTACCTGAGGAACTTTGTAGATGCACAATACAGTTGCCATGTGAAGAGCGATGTCAGGTGTACCAATGACTGCAGCCAAAGTTTTTGGGACCCCACACTTGTAGTTAGGGATGAATTTTCCCTGAGTGAAAGGCAGCAACATTGAGGCAAAGTAAGTCCAGCCTGGACTAAAATGGCTGTTAAAAATGTGGAAGCCCAGCGTGACGTTGGGTAGAATCTGGGGATTTTCATTGATTTGTTTTATAGTAAACACTAAAGCCAAGATATGCTGGTAATTCTGAAAAAATATTCTGTAAAACCAAAAGAATCAAAATGAAAAATGCAGTAAAAGTTGTTTGCTTCTTATTTTGACACTTGCAATCTTTCAGTGCAACACATTTTATGGAATATGTGTCCTGCCCCTCTCTCCAAAAAACCATTGTGGTAGTTATATCAGACCATGGTGGCACAGTGATTGGAAGGCAGTTTTGCAGGCTAACTCTGCCCACTGACAGGAGTTTGATTCTGACCAGCACAAGGTTGATTCATTCTTCCATCCTTCCACCATCAATTAAATGAGGACCTAAATTGATTTGGAAAATATGCTGATGTTGTAAACTGCTCAGAGAGTGCTGTACATAAATCTTAGTTCTATTATCATTACTTACTTCATAAATTATGTCCCTCTATATTTATATACTCTCTATATAGATGGTTCTTTTTATATAAATGTAGATTTGGATCTTTTTCAACTTACATGGAAACTAAAGTAAAATATAACTTCATAAATCTAGCATTTTGTTTAAGATGCTTTTTTTTAATTTTTGTCATTAAAGGAAAAAAACTTGAAGCATCATGTGATTTAACAGCAATGTCCAGAACTTGACAATGAAACGATGTTGTACGTACATAAGTCCATCATGAAACCCCTGTGAAGGATGTTGACTGAAATCAATGGGTTTAGAAAATGTAAAGAATACAGAAATAATGCCAGCAATGTTAATCTCTCCAAGCTGATGATGTGTGTGATGAATAGGAGGGAGCTCACGAAAATCACACTGAAGGCTAGGAGCCTTGCACACTACTTGAGGCAGTACTATTAAAAATAACTGCATGAATGCTAACATCTTCCATGAGTGTCTTCTTTTTGTGTACAAATGCCTCTGTCTGCCACAAGATCTATGAAGTAGATAAGACTGACCTGTCTTCTTGAGATGTTTTTCAAAGGGAAATAGAGAGTGTAACATACTATCATTCCTCAACTCACAAAGCTTTGGGGCTTCCATACATAGGATGGAATATCATGAGAACAATAAATAACATCCTTCAGGGTCAGCTCCTCCTTTTTCCATGGAGACCCATAGGATTTGGAAGAGACAAACAAGCTAAATCCATTACGATAGAGACACTGTCACCTATGTAAACATCTTCAAAACATCTGAGGCCTCTTAAGGCAAGAAGGAATGAGCCACAAGACAAAAATAATATCTTGAGATCTATAAACCAAATATAGATATACTTATAGCTATGGCCATATGTATAGGCATTGATTGTAGCTAGTGTAGATCTATTCTGTCCTGTTCTGTTCTGGTCCATTCAAGTCCACTCAACTCTCAACTCCACTTTTTTTGTTAAATTTATATTTACTGGGTAGTCCAGGTTGCCAGGTTTCCACAAACAACAACAACAACAACAACAACAACAACAACAATCCATAAATGATGCTTGTATGACTGTGAGATGCTGCACCTATAAATGTGGGCCAACTGCTGACCATTCAAAATTGATCATGTGACCATGGGATGGGTGAGTTAAGTAGCTCTGAAGATGTCTATAATATCTTTGAACTGACACTAAGGAACTGTAATTTGAGAAATAGTTGCAGGTGGCAGTGGTCAATGAAGGAAGTAGATAGTTTTTGCCACAATCTTTCAATCCAGTACCCCTTTCAGATTTATGAAAATCTGAAAATCTTATTGATTTGATACATTTATAAAAAATAAAAAACTTGAAAAACAGATTAACAAAAACAGCACAGAAAACCTACAGGACGTTTAATGTACTTTGCAGAGAGTTGGTACATTTGGATGTCCGATGGAATTTGAATTTACTATAATTATTTTTGTCCAAAGAGATTTCATTAAAGGAGCCTTGGTGGAGCAGTGGACTAAAGCACTGTTAAGTAGCACTTAAGTAGCACTTAGCTGCCAGCTGCCTGCAATTACTGTGAGTTCAAATCTCACCAGGCTCAAGGTTGACTCAGCCTTCCATCCTTCTGAGGTAGGTAAAATGAGGACCCAGATTGTGGGGCAATAAGCTGACTTTGTATAAAAAAGAACACCGCTTTTTTTTTTTGGGGGGGGGGGGGGCGAAAGCCCTACTAAGCAGGTATAAACAAAAGTATGAAGGCTATTGCTTAACACATTGTAAGCCACCCTGAATATAAATATAAATTGAACCAATAAAATAAATTGGTCTTTGCTACTAAAGAGAAAACCTCTTTGCCAGCTGGAAAATCTTTTAAATTGACCCCATGCTTTAACAGAATAACAAAAAAATAGAGTTGTGGGCGGGGGGGACCTTCAAGGTTTTCTACCAATCAAAAAGGAAAGCCAATAGCATTCCTTTGGCATTTTCTAGTCCAACCTCCTGCTAAAGAAGGAAACCCAACAGCATTTTGTAGGTGACCACTACACAGGATGTGCACCAAAGAATTCCTTCTGTCCAATTGCTTCAGAAACAATCCATAGACCTTCTGTCAGGGTTCCAATGGATGCCCTAACTAAACCATGAGTTTTGAACCAAGCTGTCGAGCCGTTCCCTGCTCGCCACACCGGGGAAAACCTCAAGGCAACGAACTCACCAAGCAAAACCAGACGCACTCTGGAATATGTGATTGCGGCTGCATGAGGGAGGGAAAACGACACATTCATGGTAAAGGGGGGTGCTAGCGGTTCAGTAGGCGGGCGGTCACCCTGCAGCCAGGCTAGGGGCCATTCGGATCATCTTACATTCAGGCATTCGGGTGGCGAAACTGTCTGCGCAAGTGCGAGTCTGTAACCCCGGAAGCATAGCAGATTGGCTAGCTAAGTGGTGCTGCTATTTAAACGGCGTTGGATTGCGATAGATCCCAACGCCGACTTTGTGTTATCGTCATTTGAACTCAGTGTTGTCTGCGGCAAGCCTGGTGAATGAATAAACCTTAATCCTGTTTGAAGCCAATCCTTTGCAGCATGGTTTGTGAAGTTCCCAGGTTTTGCTTAGCGGTCTGAGAGAAAGTCGGTGTTTTTCCCTTTTCGGCATTTTTGCCATCCTGAGTGGCCACGGAGTGGAGGAGGGGGATGGTGGAGGGCACGACAGCTGAAGTACCGGTCCCTGCGGAAGAGGGGGAAGATACCACCGCTATCCTGGAGACTCTTGGTGTACAGAGCAGTAGCGAGCCGCCTGTGGTTCGACCGAAGGAAACGAAGCCTCTGCCAGCAGTGAGCACTGGCAAGGAGCAGGACCTGGTTTTGCCCAGCGGGACGAAGAGCGCATCTGGGGACTGGTGGCAAAGTTCGGTTATTGCCGGCCTGGGTACACATAGTACGCAACCCCCTTCCAAGACCCCAACCCCCTTCCAGGGTTGGAGGGAACGGAAATGGGTAGACGATGACAACGGCGAGTGGAGCTACTCCACTGGCCTCGGAGCCTCCACTTTGGACATATTGAGGGAAGTGCTGTGCCCAGACCTGAAACCCGACTGGAATGGATCTAGATAGGATGTTTCCTCCAGGAATTGCGGAAACTGTTGCACGACCACACTCTCAACAACCTTCGTAATGAAGCGAAGGTTGGAGACAGGACGATAGTTAGCCAATATTGCCAGATCCAGGGACGGCTTCTTGAGGAGAGGCCTCACCACCGCCTCTTTCAGGGCAGCGGGGAAGTGACACTGTCACCTCAGCAAACATCTTCAAAAGATCTGAGGGCCTTCTGAGGCAAGAAGGAATGAGCCACAAGACAAAAATATTATCTTGAGATCTGTAAACCAAAATAGAGATATAATATAGGCATATTTATAGGCATTGATTAGAGATACTGTAGATCTGTCCTGTCCTGTCCTGTCCTGTCCTGTCCTGTCCTGTCCTGTCCTGTCCTGTCCTGCCCTGTCCTATCCTATCCTATCCTATTCTAGAATCTTCCAGTCCAATCCCCTGCTTGTGCAGGAGACCCTATACCATTTCAGATAAATGATTGTCCAGTTTCTTTTTTGAAAGCCTCTAGTAATAGAGCATCCACAACTTCTGAAGGCAATCTATTCCATTCATTCATTGATTGCTCTCTCTGTTAGAAAATTTCTCCATAGTTCTAGATTGCTTCTCTCTTTGGTTAGTTTCCATCCATTGTTTCTTATCTTGCCATTTGGTGCTTTGAAAATAGGTTGACCCCCTCATCATTATAGGAGCCTCTCAAATATTGGAACACTGGTATCATATCTCTACTAGTCCTTCTTTTCATTAGATTAGACGTACAATTCCTGAGTGCCACTAAAGAAGACTCATCACAGTCTTCCCTAGTAGGACACTAAAAAAAAGGAAGTGCTGGCAAAACAATACAGGTTAGTGGGAGACATTGTAGTCTCTACCTATTTAAATCTCATTTCTATCAGTGAAACACAACAAAGAGTACTTCCAAAGATACTACAAATATGATCCAGTGCTCACCCAGAGACCAGAATGATTTCATCACGTGGCATATAGAATTATAGCCTGCCTTTCAGACAAGTGCTGCAACAACTCTATGTACTCAACAGACCTATGATCATTTATGTTATTCTATACAATATTCTATATTGTGCATATGAGTTAACACCAGTAAAGACAATTTAATGATTCACAAAAAATCTATATATTTAGTGGAAGATTTGTTCATGGCAAAATTGTAACCAATCAAATAAGGAGGAAGAATTCCCATTTTTCTGTAAAAGAAGTAATATTTTTTTCACTCCTTAACCCCTCTATATACTTCCATACTAATATATATCAATAAATACATTTATGCTATTGTTGGTTTATTTATACAATTTGTTCTGAGATATCCAAATCTCAGAGGCAAGCAACATGGAATACCAATAAAAGTGAACATTGCATCTTGGGTTAAATGTCCACATTTTTCAATATGTAACTATAAACAATATCAAGTAAACAAAAAGATTTCTTAAAACTTTCTTTTCATGAGCTGATGTTTGTTGTTCAGTTCAGGTCTCATCACAATGATAAAACACTTGGGAAGAAAGATGCACAGCAATAAGCCAGCACTGGAGGAGATCATGGAGAAGATCTCCACAGCCAACATATATTTTCCCCTAGTGCTTAGGTAGGTTGGAATAAAGCACAGCCAAACACTGCAGAAGAGCAACATGCTGAAGGTGATGAATTTGGCTTCATTGAAACTGTCAGGTAACTTCCTAGCTAGAAAAGCAGCAGAGAAGCTAAGCAGAGCAAGAAAACCCATAAAGCCCAAAACACAGTAGTACATGGTGACTGATCCTTCATTGCATTCCATAATGATTTCTTCAGACATTGACTTCATATCAAAATCTGTGTATGGTGGGGATGTTATCAGCCACACAGCACAAAAACCTATTTGGACAAGGGAACAAACGAGAAGAATGAAACTTACCATTCTTCCCCCCACCCATTTCCTCAATCTGGAACCAGGTTTGGTGGCCATGAATGCTAGAACCACAACAAAGGTTTTGGCCAGGACACAAGAAACTGCCACAGAAAAGACGAGGCCAAAAGCCGGTTGTCGAAGGAGGCACACAACCTTATTGGGTCTTCCAATAAATAGAAAGACACAAAGGAAAGAGAGGAGAAGAGAAACTAGAAGTGTATAAGTGAGATTTCGGTTGTTGGCTTTGACAATGGGAGTGTCCTTGTGTTTCATGAAGATGGTGATGACGAAAGATGTCATTAAAAAAAAGCAAAGAGAAAGAACAGTCAGACTGATGCCCAAAGGTTCTCCATAGGACAAAAATGTGATCTGCTTTGGAATACAAGTATTTTTGTCAGGGTTTGGATAATGGTCTTCTGGACACCGAAAGCAGTCATCCCTGTCTGAAAAAAAGCACAATAGAGTGGGCATAGTGGATTATAGACCATGTTCTACTTGGACCATGTTCCAAGCCACTCTCATGGCTTAGTCTGATTACATTTAGAAATTCCCTACCTTTCTCCTTTGATATTTCCCCCTCTGGACATGGAAGGCAATTATAGCAGCAAAATGATTCCCCTTCTCTCTTGGCCTTGCTGTATCCTGCCTCACAGGGATCATTGCACCAAGAAAAAGGTGATCCCTATTCATGAATGAAGAAGTTTTTAAGGTACAGAAGGGAAAGGAAGTGCTTGAAGAGATATTATTACTAGGTAATCAACAGATTAAGGAAGGAATGATAAACTAAGAGCCTTCCCAAATATACCAGATAGGAAATATGATCAAATGAGCTAATTTTACCTTACCATAGGACTATTAACAGGTCATTGAAAGCATTATTTCCTGCCATCGCTTTTACAACCTCAGAATGCTGAGTGGTTCCTTTCTGCGGTTTTTTCTCTGCCCATTATGCATTTTCTTAAAATATTGTTACTAGGCAGCAACACTTCACCTACTCTGAACCTACCCCAAGGTCTTCCAAGATCATTCTCTCAAACCACTCCATTAAGAATTATGTTCTTTGATGAAGCATACTTTAAAGTATGAAGACTTTGAGACCAATTATTCTACAACTAATTTGTTAAATATCCAAGGTCCTCTGAAGCTGTCATGGAGCCACCTTTTCCACAACATTCCTCTAAAAGGATGTTCGATACTTAACAAAAATTGCCCAATTTTTGTAAAAAATAACCTTTTTAATAGGAGGCAGATCAGGGCTTCGTTAAGAGGTAAAGGAATACTACACTCAAAGGTGAATTAACTATTACTAAACCACTCATACAAGATTTCTAAGCCACTTTAAAAGAGGTAAGGTGTCAGGGTTCCAAGTAACACCCCCAAGGAAAGAAGACTCTGAGGCTAGAATTTCCTCAAATTTCCATTTTATTAGAGATGTCATATGGGCACATCTGGGAAAACACAAATCTGAAAGCTTCCATGTTTTCTCCACTCATAGAAAAAATCCAAGTCCCTGCCCAGCACCCACATGTCCATCACATGGCCCAATCAATGCAGCATTCCAAATGGAGAGGCCTCTGAGTCACACCCCTCCAGGTACAGAAATGTCAACATTCCTATAGATAGCCCCTACCGCTAACTTCTGTAGGTTAGCACAGGAACAAAACTATGGGATTTCCATCAATAAAGATAATATTTTATCTTCATAGATGTAGGCAGACAAATCTAGATTCATATATCTAACCTGATTAAAGCCTACTGGCCATGTGATAAAATCCACGGTGACGTTGAAGAACTTGTCTGGAGACGCTGTAGGATCTACTGCTCCAACTTTGACCCTAAGAAAGGACTGGTTGGGGAAAGTGATCCAGTTGATAATATCAAATCCACCAATGATTTTTCCATTTTCATCAAAGGAAATCTTTTCACTAACACTGTTGTTGAATATGGCATTTCTCAGAAAATAATGAAGCTAAAGAAGTTGAGAGAAGGAGAGAGGGAGGAAGGAATTTTTTTTGTTTTATTCTAGTTTTTAGACCAGCATCAAACAAATATCATAGCAATTACTCCAAAATATACAAATAAAATACCATACGTCTAATATTCTAATATAATATTTCATAGTTGTTAACATAGAAATACAGAATATAAATTGTAAAAACAGTGAAAAATCTATATAGCAATAGCACTTAGACATATACCGCTTCACAGTGCTTTACAGCCCTCTCTAAGCTGTTTAAAGGCTCAGAATTTTGCCCCCCAAAATCTGGGTCCTCATTTTACTGACCTCGGAAGGATGGAAGGCTGGGTCAACCTTGAGCCAGAGAGAATCGAACTGTAGTAGTCAGCAGAATTAGACTGCAATACTGCATTCTAACCACTGTGCCACCACGGTTCTTGAACCTAGTATGCTATAAGTGTTTAACCTGGATGTTTAAGTTACATTGGCATAGACCAATGTAAAATGTAGAAGTAATAATAGCATTTCAAAAGGGCAAAAATGAGGGTATTACAGAGGACCAACCTTTTTAAGGGAGATATTCTATCTGTAATATTCATAAAGCATGGATGGGTCAGTTCATAGCAATCATTGCTAACAAGTCACTATTCACATTTCAGGATGAAAAATGGTCAACTCCATAGTGAATGATTTCTTCTTTGAAATAAACAGGCTTCAAAAAGGGAAATTATAATAACCTGTGTCTTTCTTAAGTAAGAATCTCACTATTATAACAATAGCACTTATATATCGCTTTACAGTGCTTTACAGCCCTTTCTAAGGGATTTACAGAGTCAGCCTATTGCCCCCAACAATTTGGGTCCTCATTTTACCCACCTCGGAAGGATGGAAGGCTGAGTCAACCTTGAGCCTGGTGGGATTCGAACTGCCAAATTGCAGGCAGCCGGCAATAAGCAGAAGTAGCCTGCAGTACTGCAATCTAACAACAGTGCACCATCCAGGCTCTTATCAGTCCTTTTTCTTCCATTCAAGGTTTGGTTGAGAATGACTTAATCTAAAAGTTGAAAAGTAGGCATCAAGGTACTTTGAACGATCAAAATTGGTGTTCATTTTTTTAAAAAAAAAAACCTGACACTGAATCTATTGGAAACTTATGGAATGTTAAATTTCTAAGAATATATTGAATATTTTGGTTCAAACTCAGTGTAAATATTCCAAGCAAAGCATCTAGAATAAAAGGCTGTTAAGCTGTGTTTCAGCACATAATTCAAAAGTAATGCATTTTTATAATTTTAATATGAGCAAATAAATATTTTAGCTGGTCAAGGCATTGCTATATTTCACATTTAGACAAAATACCAATACCCTTGCAAAATATATTAGTTAGATTTTATGGACATAAGTTGCAAATACAGATATGGTGAGATTTTGGTATTTCTGTGCTTAAAATCTTACCTGCCACCAGAAATTGTGATTGTGAAACTGTTGCCTTCCTTCTTTTCCTATTATTCTTCCCCTGGATTTGGATAAATACAATAACTGCAAAGCATGTGCCACAGCATAGACTGCATTATAAATATTGTAGCTTTGGCCTCTCATGTGTGTTTCGAACACAGATGTAGGAAGGGTCACAAGGTTTTCCTGTCCAGTACATTTTTTCTCAGATTTCTCCATTTTTGAGTTTGAGAAGACACAATCAAATGCCTGTTCCCAAAAATCTTTTTGAAAATGATCTTGTTGATTTTTAGTTGGATTTAGGTTTTGAAGAAATCTCTGGAAGTCTTGGACTTCTTTTGTGTGAACTGCAAAGGATAAAGCCCCATGTAGGAAATGGATGTCCCAAGATTTATGAAATGAACTGGAAGTGAAATCTGTTTGAGCGGTTGTAACCCAGATTTTTGTCTTCTTTGGTATATCCACTACTTCTGATAATTGGAGGTATGTTCTCAGAAGTGATATAGATTCAATTTCACCATAGAAGACTATGACATTGGCTGTACTGTTCATGATAACTTGGAATATATGGACACCTTTGCCTATTAGATCATTAAAATCAATGTAAAAATCTACCCTTGGGAACTCTTGTATAAAATCAAAGCAGATGCCATGTTGGGAAAATATGGGGAGCACCTCCTGTACAAATTTATCTCCCTTGTCATCCTTCACAACAAGAACCCCGATCCAGATCCATCTAAAATACAGCAATAATTGGAGGAGGCCCCTACTTTGGTGGAATTCATCTGGAAACATTTGTTGGAAGAAAACTGCTTGAGTCTCTTTATCCATAAAGGGAGCGGAGCCATAGGTCAACTATAGAAAGATAAATATTTGCAATTGCAAAGTTGTATGGGAGCCTCTGAGAACGCATTCAATTTTAGGGTGCTCTTGAATTTGTGTATTGAAACATTGTCTAAATAATTTTATTCATTTCATGACTACCTTGGCTTCAATCTTAGTACTCAAGAAATGTTTTTCTTCCTCAAAAACTCTTATTGTTGTGTTGTTGTTGTTTTTGAGGAAACATAAAAATGACCATTCTGGAAAAGGAAAGAATAAGTTTCAACTTTACTTCAGTGTGGGAAGGAGAGTATTTGTGGCTTGGGACTGAAATGAGACGTCTGTAGCTTGATTGTTGTTTTTGCTGCTGTTCTTGTTGTTTTGCAGATGTTTCATTTTTTTCATACTGAGGATGTTACCTTGTTTGGATAATGAAACATCTGCATGAATACAACCAAGCTCATAGAGCACCAAGGACCTCTCATATTTACCTCTTCCCAAAATTCCCATTGTCTGATCAGGTTTATCATTATTTGTGTTCCTCTGCTAATCCAATCAAGTATAAATGAATGCTAAACATTATGAGGCTCTCTTCTTTCTACCCCCTTTAATGGATAAATGATTTCCTAGAGAGGGAAACATCTCTAGGATACCCAAAATGCCACAGGTGTTCATTTTTTTCCTCCAGAAAACTAAAACTTGGGATATACATTAATACCAAGTCTACCTTACAGTCCAAATAAATACTTTGGACATTTAGGAAGTCTGATCATTTCAAATCTCTGTTTGCTTTTCAAGAAACATTTCTGTCTCCATGCTCTCCGCTTCATCAATGCATATTTATTCTTTTTCTCTTTCTATTAACTTTTACCTTTATTTGGAGTTTGAAATTCATTTGATTACTTCAACCAAGTTAGATCATTAGAACATCTTGTACTTTTGCTATTAATCCAAGATAAAGTTGACATCTTGGATGCCATGTCTTCATCTGTGGTCATAAATGCTCACTGAATAACAAGGAATAGATGATTGTGTGCCAGCTGGATCCAATTAATCAATATTGATTATCAGCCATTTTAAACTTTCCTTTCTGAGTATGTATCAAAGAGTTATATACAGCCTGAGCTCTTTATCATAAAAGCAAAACAATCCATGTTTGTTCAGAAATTGCTGTAGAACCTCAACACATCTTACCTGAGGAACTTTGTAGATGCACAGAATGGTCGCCATGTAGAGACAGATGTCTGATCCTCCCATGACTGCAGCTAAAGTGATTGGTGCCCCACAGATGTAGTTAGGGACGAATCTGCCTTGGTTGAAGAGAAGCACCATTGAGGCAAGGTATGTCCAACTTGGACTGGAATTGCTATTATAAAGCTGGAAACCCAGTGTGACATTGGGTAGGATCTGGGCATTTTCATTGATCTCTTTAAGAGCAAACGTTAGAGCAAGTATATGCTGGTAATTCTGAAAGGATACTCTGCAACAAGCATTACATAATATATTAAGAAAGGTATTATTTAGAATATGCAATGTTTCAGTAGAATATTCAGTGGGACATACTTTTGTACTATATTTAGTGCAATATGTTTATCCTTCTATTAGGATCCTGGAAAATGCTTAGCACAAATATAGCGCATATGTACTACTCAAGAACTTGTGGGTTTTTTAAAAAATAATATAATACCAGCAAACACTGGCTTGAGGTTGGAAGAGTTATTTTGTAATACATGAGAAATGCCTAATAGCAAACCATAGATTCCTAGAAATTCATTTTATTCAGAAGAATGTAACTCTATTTTGTTACGAATAAAATCAACTGAGAAGGGGTAATCACTGGTCTTACATGCCATACATATTTTAGTGGTAGTTACACCTTCATAATTTTATCTGTTTCCACAGTCTATACTTAGAAATAAGTATGATTAAATGAGCTTTGATCTGTTTATTGACTGATTAATCAAACAATCTCAGGGGGATTCTGGGCAGCTTTCAAATAAAAAGTTTTTATCCACTTCATGTGGAAAGTGCAATGGAGGTTGACCATAGATTGATACATCTTTTATTAAGAGGGATGTTTCAGACACTTTTTCAATGAAAACTTTCAGGGAAATATTTTGAGCACTGTTGTGGTTGAACAGCAGGTTATAGAGGTTGATTATAAATGAAAGATGTGCTTACATAACTCCATCTTGAAGTGCCTGAGAAGGGTGTTGACTAAAATCAATAGCATCAGAAAATGTTGAGAATACAGAAATAATGCCAGCAATGTTAACATCTCCAAGCTGGTGATATGTGTGACGAATAGGAAGAGGCTCGTCCACCTTACACTTGCAGACCACTTGAGGCATTATTGTTAACAGTAGCTTCATGAATACTAACATCTTCCATGAGTGTCTTCTTTCTGTATATAAATGCCCCTGTTGGCAACAGCATCCTTGAAGTAAATCAGACTGACCTGCCTTTGTGAGATGTTTTTCAGAGAAAAATAGAGAATGCAACATGCTACCAACTTAAATCACAGAGCTTTGTGGCATCCAGCCATGGTTTGGAATATCTTGGGGAACATTAATAGCATTCTTCAGGGTCAGTTCTTCCATTTTGCCTGAAATCCCATGAGTTTGGAACAGGCATGCAGGTAATGTTTAATTATAGTTGAGATAATAATCTATTCAGAATTCTGAGCTCTTGAACTATGTCACAACTGAAAAGAAAATATGCTTGGTTCCCTTGAGACAATAAGCAGTGATATCTCAAGAACTTTGGATTAAAATTTGAAAAATCTCCCCAAATAGAAACACAAGATTAAAAAAAAACCCATGAGTAATGATGTTCATAAAGTATAATTAAAATTCCTGTACAGACAAACTTTGCTTCTTATGGACACATCTGTATCATTTTCTTTGCAAATATTTTAAGTGGGCTCCAATTGGTATTGTTGGACTGCTCAATCTAGGCTACACTTCTGGAATTTCAGGTTGTCTTTTATCTAAATACTGACCAAATCCAAATGTGCTGAGCTTTCCAAGATATAATCTTTCTTATTTTGTAATTTTGGTAAAATAGACAAAACTAGACTAGACTAGACTAGACAAAAAATTAAAATAAAATAAAATAAAAGGAAAGGAAATAAAATAAAATAAAATAAAATAAAATAAAATAAAATAAAATAAAATAAAACAAAACAAAATAAAATAAAATAAAATAAAATAAAATAAAATAAAATAATAAAAATAACGTAATGTAACAGAACCTAATGCAACGCAACGCAATGCATCTCTGTGCAGCTCAATGCAACTGAACAGAATGCAAAGCAAAGCAAAAGCAAAAGCAAAAGCAAAGCAAAACAAGGTTACATGACTTCAGGATGCTCTAAAAAGCCATAAGTGCAGATCAAAATGTGATCTGTTTGACCATCAGAACTTTGAATCTAGGTTATGGCTATGGCGATGTCCCTGTTAACTTTCACCTGTAACTTAGCAATTGATTGTAACTCAAGAACTTGCAGGAACCAGTGATAATAAAGGAATTGTTTTTTTCACAATCTTGTTGTGGCCTGCCAGCTGACAGTGGAGCTGGTGGCAGACTCGGATGATGAGGAGGTTGGGGAGGAATTTGGGCCAGTTCTGGAGTCTAGGGAAGACTCTGATGGATGCTCTGTGTTGGAAGCAGAAATAGAGCCAGGGCTTTCTGACATTTCCCAGCTACCAGAGAGGCAGCTGCCTATGGAAGCTGAGATAAATGGGGAGGAAGAACAGCTGGGACCTGTTCCATTTGCGTGTATGCACAGAACTGTTAGGAGAGGAGAACAACTGAGGAGAAGGAGTCGACTTGGGATAAAGGCACATGTGGATCAGGGGTGAAATGTAAAATTTGTTACTACCGGTTCTGTGGGTGTGGCTTCGTGTGGGGGGAATAATGTGACAGGGTGGGTGTGGCCAACTTTTTTTTTTTTAACTTTTCAAAGCATTTTTTCTAATGCTTTGAAAAGCCTCTGCCGATCAGGCAACTCAGCTGGGATTGTCAGAGAGGCTTTTTAAAAAATGCTTTGAAAAGCCTCTCTGCCAATCAGGCAACTCAGCTGGAATCGTCAGAGACTTTTCAAAGCATTTTTTTTACCACCTCTTCGGCCAAGAGGTTGCAAGAAAAAATGCTTTGAAAAGCCTCTGATGATCCCAGCTGAGCCGTGCAATCATCAGAGGCTTTTTTTTTTTTTTTTACTTTTAAAAGCATTTTTTCGTCGGAAGAGGTTGTAGAAAAAATACTTTTTAAAGTAAAAAAAAAAAAAGCCTCTGATGATTGTGCGGCTCAGCTGGGCATTGGGGGGGAGGCAGGGATTTTTGCTACCAGTTCTCTGAACCACCAGCCACCATCACTACCGGATCGGGTGATCCGGTCCGAACCGGGAGCATTTCACCCCTGATGTGGATGCTGAATGGCCCCTCCCTGGCTGGGGAATAAATAGAAGGAAAGAGGAGTGGTGGTTGTGGGAGACAACCGTTCATAATTCGGAAGATTTGGCTCATCATGTTCGTGTCTCAGAGAGTGCTTGCCAGACCTTTATTTACAGCTTTGTGGTGGGAAGCTCCCTGCCTGGCAATTATCTCAAAGAACTGATAAGATCTGTTACTGCAGTTAACTCTTTGAAGGATTATTGCCTGGACTTTTCAGTGTGTGAATGCTATTAATTCACAGGAGATAAATAAAGAGGGGTTTCTCGGGACGAGGAGTCTGTTTCTTGTTTCTGTTAAGGTTGGGTTGGAACAAATCTTTTGACAAATGCCACTTTCAGATCTATGGAAACAGAACTCAGATCACCTTCTGGAGGGTTTATACACTTTGCAGAGAGTTCTGCAGAGTAATGCATTGATCCGCAATAGAAAAACCTGGCCTTAACCAGGATTGCTCCATTTGATAATTATGCATGCTCAGCTGCTTAGGACCATTGTAGTTGAATTTGTCTTGTCTTTTGTGGCTTTATAATACTATTTGTCATTTTGGGGGATTTGAACTGAGCTTTTTTTTTTTAATCAAGGTTTATTGGTTTATTTTTTCCCCCACATTCACCTACATCTTTTTTGAACAGAGTATTGGCCATATCTTATCTTATACAATTTATCAAATTCAAATACATTTTACTCAATTACAATTTTTGCACAGTTTTTTTCCCTTTTTTTAATCATATTTCAATATTTCTAAGCTTACTTATATAAACAACATCTTCATTCGCCCTCAAATTCTAATTTTCCTGCTTATTCATATTTATTCTCTTTTATTTTTTAACTATTCATTCTTTATCTTAGTATATATGTTCGGGTTTGCCTTTCTTCCATTTCATCCTTTTTGTTGTACAGCAATCTTTCTTCTCAATCCTGCCATCTCCCTTTCTTCTTTCCTTCTTACTTTCTTTTTTCCTCCTCTCCTGCTCCTCTCTACTTCCTCTTCCTTTCTCCTTCTCCTCCTTTCTTCCTCCCTGTCTAGCCCACTCTCCTACTCTGATTTCCCCTCTCTTCCTTCCTCCCCTCTCTTCCATCCCTCTCTCTTCTCCCCCCTCTTCCATCTCGCTACTCTCTACTCCTTTTTCATCTCTCTCTATTGCTGTATTCATTTTCAATTTAATATTTTCTACTATGGTGTTCATGCAACCCCGATCTTTCTCATTTATTAAAAATATTACTCGAAATTCCCCTCCTCTTTGTAATTTTTAACAAATATTTCAACTTATTGCATTTTTTCCTTGAAACCTTTGTTAAAATAATCTTTCAATCCTTGCTTTTTTCCCTTTAACCATGTATTTCTTCTGTTTTACTTCTTACAAGTCTGTCATTTACATCATTTGCTAACATTTCATTTTCATTCAATTTTTCATTTCAATTTCAATTCCCATCTTAATTTCAATTAATTCTTTTGTTGCTTTTATTTCTCTCCACTTAGTGATTCCTCCAACATCAAAAACATAGTTCATTTTTTTTCACATTTCATCTACTGATCTGTTTTACATTAAACAGTATTTTCACATATAATTTGTACATCCTTCTCTTTATTAACATATTAATATTTTCACTGACTCCTAACCATTTTCTTTTAAACTCTCCACAATCCATTTCTTGATGCTTTCCCCCCTTTCTTCCATTCCCTTACCTTATTCCTCTTCCTTTTCTTATATCTCCCTTTCTGCCTCTTTTCTTTAATTTTCACTCTGTTAATTTTCCCTCTCAATATTTTCCCATTTATTTCTCTTCTTTTCAGTTTTGAGATGTATTCTCTCTTATCCATTTTTATTCTATCACTGTAAATCCCAGTGTAATTATCTTTATCTTTATTTTCATTTATTTCCTTTTCAATATTTCCTCCTTGTTTCTCTTGCTTCTCATTCATCTTTTCTCTTCCTTTTTTCTTGCATTCTAACCAATCCTCTGCTTTCTTATTTCCCTTAAATGCTTCTCTTATTTTTCAAACATCTCCCTTAATATCTCACATTCATCCTCCCAATTCTCCATATTGTCACTTTAGAAGGCTAGAATTTTCCAATTTATTATTTTCATTTACTTATACTTCTAGTTTCAAAGTCCATGCAATATCTCCTTTTCTTTCCAGATAGTGTCCAGTTCAAATGCTCACTTGAGCCATCACAATCTCAGTCCTCGTCCTCTCTGCTTCTCTTAATCTTTTCAGCTGTATACTCCTATGGCTCTTTCCCACAATCTCTCCTCCAGCAGATGTCTCTCTTCAATTCACAACTCTTTCGGCAACAAAGTATCCATTTTATAACTCCAAGGGAATGCCCGTTTCCTCTCTTCTGAGTTAAATCTTTTTATTGTTTAAAAAATGTTCCTCTGTCTCTTTTTCCCTTGTCTTGTTTTTATTTCTTTGAAAATCCAATTTTAAATCCAGGTGGAAGATTCCTTTTAGGGCTTTTGTTTTCACTTTAAAGTTCCTTTTTTTCCCCCTCCGCTTAAATTCCCAAGTGCAAATTAGCCGCTAATTGCTCGTTGGGACTTCTTTCGAGCTTTTAAAAGTTTTTTTCTTTTTACCTGTGAGTTGGCCAATCACTCATCCGGTAACAATACTCTGTTCAATCACCACTCCTACACTTTCTCTTTTTGATTGTGGCTGCTCCGGCTTTTGACAGCTCCATGGCTGCCTTCCTTCGCCGATGGGTCAACGACTAATGTTGGCACTTCAGGGAACTCTTTCCCTATCCGTGCCAGCCTGTGTCTTCTTTCTTCGCTGTCCCTATTTCTAGATTGCTTCTCTCCTTGGTTAGCTTCCATCCATTGTTTCTTATCTTGCCTTTTGGTGCTTTGGAAAATAGGTTGACCCCATCATTATTGTAGGACCCCCTCAAATATTGGAACACTGGTATCATATCTCTCCTAGTCATTCTTTTCATTACACTGGACATAAAATTCCTGAGTGCCACTAAAGAAGACTCATCACAGTCTTCCCTAGTAGGACACTTAAAAAAAGGAAGTGCTGGCAAAACAATACAGGTTAGTGGGAGACATTGTAGCCTCTACCTATTTAAATCTCATTTCTATCAGTGAAACACAACAAAGGGTAGTTCCAAAGACTCTGCAAATGTGATCCAGTGCTCACCCAGCGAAACCAGAATGATTTCATTATGTGGCATATAGAATTATAGCCTGCCTTTCAGACAAGTGCTGCAACAACTCTATGTACTCAACAGACCTATGATCATGGAACATGTTATTCTAGACAATATTCTATACCTTGCATATGAGTTAAAATGACCAGTAAAGACAATTTAATGATTCACATGAAATCTATATATTTAGTGGAAGACTTTGTTCATGGCAAAATTGTGAGTAATCAAATAAGGAGGAACATTTCCCATTTTTCTGTAAAAAGTAAGAATTTTTTCACTCCTTAACCCCTCTATACACTTCCATACTAGGATATATTAGATATTTCACGAGAAGAGGCCTTCACTCCTCTGCTTGCAACAGAATACCTTATGCCCAGGCTTGAAATTTTGGACTTAGACAAGTTAGAACTACGTTGCCTTCAGTCTGACCTAAGCATAGTACATAAAGTTATCTGCTACAATATCCTACCTGTCAATGACTACTTCGACCACAACAATACATGAGCACACAATAGATACAAACTTAAGGTAAACCGCTCCAAACTTGATTGCAGAAAATACGACTTCAGCAACAGAGTGGTCAATGCCTGGAATGCACTTCCTGACTCTGTGGTTCCATCCCCAAGCCTCCAACAATGTTAACCTTAGACTGTTCACCCCATTCCTTTTTTAAAAAAAAATATTTAATAAATATTTTTATTAATAATAATAAAAAAACCCAACATAAATACATTAAAACAGCATACAAAACGGACAAACATCAATTCAGTCCAATGATTGACTCTTAGAAGTTACTACAACGGTGGGTTATTTTCATATTTCTATTTGTATCTATATCTACATTCACATGTTTACATGGTTATATATGTATATATATAATTGACTCCGTGTTTACTTCTATGCATTTCTATTGAATAGTCGAAAATTATCTTTATATTCCTATTTTTGCCTCCAGCCAGCTGTACCATCTTTGCCATACTAAATAGTAATCAGTATCGTCTTTCTCTTGTATTTCTTTTGTGAGCTTATCCAATTCTGCACATTCTGTAATTTTGGCTATTATTTTGTCTTCTGTGGGTAACTGTTCAGATTTCCAACGTTGGGCAAAGAGTATACGTGCTGCTGTGAGGATATGGATGATCAGATATTTTATTTCTTTGGTATATTGTGCTGTGATTATTCCCAATAAAAAGATTTCCGGCCTCATTTCCAGTTTTTGTTTCGTGATTTCTTCAATCATTGTTTTAATTTGTTGCCAGTATTGTTTTGCCCTTCGGCATGACCACCAGAGATGATAATATGTCCCTTTCTGTGATTTACATTTCCAGCACATTGGAGACGTATTTGGGAACATCTTGGCTAGGCGCGCCGGTGGGAGGTGCCATCGGTAGAACATTTTGTAAAGGTTTTCCTTATAGGGTATAGACAATGTCATCTTATAATTTATCTTCCACAAATTTTCCCACTTATCCAATTCAATAGTATATCCTATATTTTTGGCCCATGTTATCATATTCTCTTTGACAACCTCCTCTTCTAATTTGTATTTTAGTAGGTACTTATAAATTTTGGTAATCATTTTCTCATCTGTACTTTGTAATGTTTTATCCAGTTCATTTGGTTCATTTTGGAATCTGAATTGTGCCCGATCAGTTTTATATCTTGATTCTATTTGCATGTATGGCCACCAATCAATGTCTATACCCTGATTTTGTAATTCTTGTCTTGTTTGTAATTCTCCTTCACTGTTCAGTAGTTCTTTATAACTCCTCATTTTCTCTATATCCATGGCGTTGGGATATATTAGTGCTTCCATTGTCGATAACCATCGTGGAATCTTGGTATAGTGTTTTCTAATCTCTTGCCATGTTTTGTACAATGAATCTCTGATAATATGTTGCTGGAAATATCCATAGTGCTTGTCCTTTCCCTCCCACAAAAAGGCGTGCCATCCGCGTTGTAATTCAAAGCCCTCTAGTAATAGCATTTTTTTATTCTTGAGGTCTATCCAATCCCTTATCCAGTTTAGCGATGCTGCTTTGTAATATAACTCCCAGTCCGGTAGGCCTAAACCTCCTTTTTCCCGAGTATCTTGCATACACTTTATTTTGATTCTGGCCCTTTTCCCATTCCAAATAAATTTTGTTATTATTTTATTAAGGTCCTTAAAAAAGTTCTCTCCTGGCCAGATTGGGGTTACTTGAAAGAGGTAGAGTAATCTAGGCAGTATATTCATTTTTATGGATGCGATTTGTAATTTGTTCCACGTTTCCAGATCTTTTCTAATTTGTTTCATTAATTTGTTATAATTGTCTTCTCTAATTGTTATTGCTTTAGCAGTAAGCCAGATTCCTAGATACTTTATTCTCTTTACAATTTGTATTCCTAATTTGTCTTCTAGTTTTGTCTCCTGTACCTTTGTCAAATTCTTTGTTAATGCTTTAGTTTTTTGTTTGTTAATTTTAAGCCCTGCGACTCTTCCATATTCCTCTATCTTCATTAAAAGTTTGGTTCCTGTTATTTCCGGTTGCTCCATTATAAATACCACATCGTCAGCGAAGGCTTGCAATTTGTACTCTTCTTTCCTTTTATTTCCGCATCTTTCCTAACTTCATTTAGTAATATTTCCAATGAAATTATGAACAGTAGTGGAGATAAAGGGCAACCCTCTCTCACACCCTTTTGTATATCCAGATTTTCAGTCATAACTCCATTAATCATAATTTTGGCCGTTTGGAGGGAGTATACTTTTCTAATCATATGTAAAAATTTGACACCGAAATCCATGGCTTCTAGTTGCAATATGAGGAAATTCCAATTTAGATTGTCAAATGCCTTTTGTGCGACTAAAAAGATTAAGGCTACTTGTTTGTCAACTCTTTTCTCGTAATATTCCAGGACATTGATAATTGTTCTTATGTTGTTTTTGATCTGTCTTCTTGGGACAAAACCATTCTGATCTGTATGTATGTATTTATAAATAATTATTTTCAGTCTTTGTGTTATAACCAACATGAAGAGTTTGTAGTCTACATTGAGCAATGAGATCGGCCTATAATTTTTAACTTGTGTGGGGTCCGTATCTTCTTTGGGGATGAGTGTAATAATGGTTTCGGTCCAGGATTTGGGAATTTCTGCTTCTAATAATGCATCATTGAGGACTTGGAGTAACAGTTCATCCATTGCATTTTGACAGTTTTTGTAAAACTCCGTTGGTATTCCGTCCGGGCCTGGAACCTTGTTATTTTTTTGCTTTTTCCTTGCTTCCACCAGCTCGGAAATCGTAATTGGTCTATTTAATGCTTCTCTATGGGACTCCTCTAATTTTGTAATGTTTGTTTTACATAAGTATTCCTTAATGTCTTCATCCCGAATCTCTTCTTTCTTGTAGAGACTTTGAAAAAAATCTTTGACTATACGTTTTTTGTCTAGATTGGTATAGTATATTTGTCCTGTTTCGTCCTGCAATTGAAATATTGTTCTCCTTTCTTTTTCTTTTTTCAATTTATATGCTAACCAGCGCCCCATTTTGTTTGCATGCTCAAAATGTTTCTGTTTTGCTAGCTTGATTTTTTGTGCAATTTCTGTCTGGGTAATCAGATTGATTTTATGTTTAGTAAGATTTAATTTTTCTTTTATTGTTTTGTTGTGGGGTTCCTTCTGCAATTCTAATTCGTATATTCTAAGTTGTTCTAACAGCTTATTCCTTGACTGTTGTTTCTCTTTATTTTTTTTGCCATATACGCAATTGTAAGACCTCTTATGTATGCTTTAATTGTGTCCCAAAGGTTTTGAAGTGATGTCTGTTCTTTAGTGTTTATTTGTAGGAACATTTTAACCTCTTTCTCAATCATCAGTATGTATTCCTTATCTTTTATTATTCCCGTGTCCATCATCCACCTCCTTTGCTTTCGATGTCCTTTCCATACTATTTTAATGGGGTTATGGTCTGCCCAGGTGTTCACTGCTATTTCGATATCTTTTACTTCCTCTCTGAGGTCTGAAGTCATCCAGGCCATGTCGATCCTAGACCATGACTGGTGTGGGTTCGAGTAATATGTATACTGTTTTGTTTGTGTGTTTGCCTCTCTCCATACGTCGTGTAGGTGTAGTTCGTTGATCATGTCTTTGAAAGGTTCCGGTAGAATTTTCTTTCTGGTTTTACTTTGTTTGTTACTCCGATAGTCTTTTTCTATGTCCATGATTGCATTGAAGTCTCCTACCATGCAGAAAGTTTCGTATTCCAGGTCTTTGATTATATTATGTAGCTTTTTTAAAAAGTCATTTTGGTTTCCGTTGGGTGCATATATAGATATTAATAATATTGTTTTGGATCCTGTTTGTATTTCTATTATTAAGATACGTCCTTCTGTGTCTGCATATATTTGTTTTGTTTTTAGGTGTTTCTTTACATATATTACCACTCCTCTCTTTTTTTGGTCTCCTAGAGATGCATATAGTCTTCCTAATCTTTGATTGTCCAATAGTTTTTGATGCTGTCTTTTGATATGTACTTCTTGGAGTGTTATGATAACTATTTCTAGCTTTTGAAGTTTTGTAAATGTCTGTTTTCTTTTGGCTGGTGAATTAAGTCCGTTTATATTGATTGAAATAAGTTTTAGCTCTCTTTCCATCTCTCTTTATTTATCTATTCGTTGTTTTCAGTCTTTTTGTGTTTCTAGTAATTCTTTGCGTCTTTTCCCTCGCTCCCTCTCTCTCCATTCTTTCTCTTTCCAATCTTCTCCCCTCTTTTTGGTCTCTTTCTTCTTTCTCTGTCCGCTGATCCTCTTGCCTCTTAAGTTCCTCTTCTTCTCTGCTCTCCTGCTCCTCCTCCAGTACGAAGTGTTGGTCGAAAAAGTCCTGTGCTTTTCCTAAGTTATCAATTCTATATTTTTTGTCTTCCCAGGAGATTAGTAGACCCTCCGGTATTAGCCAGCGGAACTTTATTTTAAATTTATTCAACTGTGCTGTTAGAAAGTTGTAGTTCCTTCTTTGGTCCCTTGTCCTTTTTGGTATCTGTTTGAGGGTTAAAATTTCTTTTCCCCTATACATAGTTGTATCCTCTCTTATCCTCCTGTAGATCTCTTCTTTTAAAGATTTTTTTGTAAATCTAATGTGTATTTCTTTTGGTAACTTATTTCTCCGGGCGTAGTTCGTGTGAACTCTATAGATTTCATCTATTCCACTTCGTATCTCTTCCTTGTCCCTCTGGGTCACTTCTGAGAGTATCTCAGTCATGATTTCTCCTAAGTCCTCCTCCTTTTGCTCTTCTACATTCTGAAACCTTAAATAGAAGGATGCCTTCTCCATCTCAAGATATGATAACAAGTCCTCTAGATCTTTATTTGTGGCTGCTTGGTTATATTCCATCTTCTCCATTCTCTTATCCGTATGTTCTATTCTCTCCTCCACCTTATGAATCCTCTGTTCGTTTTCCTCTATTTTCTGTTGTATCTTTCCTATCTTCTCATCCATGTTCCTTATATTATCCTTTATCTCTCCCACATCCGTCCTAAGTTCCTCGTGATTTTTCCTGGTCTCCTCATGGTTGTGGGCCATGGTCTCTTGCATTCTATTCATTCCTTCCTGGATCATCGTTAATACGGAATGAATGTTTTGCATACTAAGAGTGGGGGTTGCTTTATCTTTTTCCGTAGTTTCAACTGATTTTTGTTGTGCTGGAGAGGCCGTGAGTATCATCTGGTTTGATGGTATTTTCTTACTTGACTTAGTAATTGTTGCTGAGCCTGTAGTTGCCATTAGTATTTCTTTTGTTATCTTCTCCCAGAATTTCATATACTGATTACTATTTGGGCTGTTATATTTCTTTTGGTATTTATATTCGATTTATGGCTTTCAGTAATCCCAGGGAGATAAACAACTAGGATAAGTTTCCTTGTCACACAATCACTATCTATATATAAATTTATCTATAAGTTCTATCTTTCACTTTTCAATGTTTTACAGAGTTCTTCAATTCTTGATGGCTATTTAGCCTATATTACTCTCTAAACATGGGGGTGAAATATAGAGGGAGGGAGGGAGGGAAAAGTCTAATACTTCAGCAATTCATCAGTTAACTGTCCTTATAATTAATTACTTACTATCTTATTTAAATTTATTATTAATTACTATTTATCAATATCAATTACCCTTAATTACAATCCTAGATTCACTTAGTCTGTCTAATATAATTTTTCAAAACTAAACATACAAAACAATATGATATTTAACTACCAAGATAAAATATAGAACTAAGATAAGTATAAATATATATTTAAAGTATATATATATATATATATATATATATATATATATATATATATATATATATATATATATATATATATTTAAAGTAAATATAAAACTAAGTTAACAGTTATATATGTGGTATATAAGGTTATATATGAGATTTCAAAAACAGTACATTTAATATTAATACTTTTTATGCTTATTAATCACTAATTTTTATCAGCTTTTAATACAATTAATTATACTTTACAATTGATTCTTCTTCTTCTAGATCACTCTCTTCTTCTTTTTTTCAAATTTGTATCCTTCTTATTTATTGTCTATTTACTTCCAAGGTCTAATGTCCCAATACTTTTAAGTTGAGTGTCCAGTGTCCACCAAAACTCCAAAGCGTCCTCCTTTCAAAAAAAAAAAAAAGTCCAAGTCCAAGTGTCTAAATGCTGTCCAAATTTCGTCCAAATCTCCAAATATCCAAAAGTCCAAAGGAAAATATTCCACTTAGGTTGGTTTGATTTAGCTCCAAAAGCCCCTAGCTTCCACTTTAAATGGAGTTTTTCTGCCAACCCCCCCTCTTCTGGTGTCGGCTGCTTGTTGATTGCCTCGTTGTCACCTCCACAAAGGGCAAAGTCTGTCAAATTTATCCCTTTCTCTCCTTAAATTTCGTCTCTCCTCTGTAGCAAAATATCCAAAGTCCAAGTTTCTCTGGGATCACTTTCTCCTCTTGGGTTTCCTCTGGATTTCCTCTGATTTCACTGGTTGTTAATTTGTGCGCTGTCACTGTCAAGATGGAATCCGTCTCCGCTTATTTCTCAGTCGCTGCTTGTTTAGCTATAGTTCGCTTCTTAGTTGGAGTTTTATCTTCTCCTGCCTTCGATCCTCATGTTATGGATTGTAAATATACCTTTTGAGCTCTTTTTCTTCCCGATCCTTCCACTGAAGTCTTCTTTATTTGATTTTCGCTTCCCTCTTAGTCAGCTGTCAACGTTTCTGGCCAGCCGGGGTGGCTGGTTTTTCCCCGATCAGGATTAAGGGGGATTTCCTGAACCTTCGGGGGGATTGCTGTCCTCCCCGAGGTCCTCGGAGTTTTCCCTTTTTTTCTATTGACTTTTCCGAGGTCAATAGTGCCTAAATCGGCTCCTAAATCGAAGATATTAGGGACTTGGAGAACAGAGACCGCTCCTTTCGTCCCTAACACGCTGACATCACTGCCGGAAGTCCCCTCTATATTTATATATTGTATATATAGATGGTTCTTTTTATATAAAAGTAGAGAAGGATGTTGACTGAAATCAATGGGTTTAGAAAATGTAAAGAATACAGAAATAATGCTAGCAATGTTAATCTCTCCAAGCTGATGATGTGTGTGATGAATAGGAGGGAGCTCATCAAAATCACAGTGAAAGCTGGGATCCTTGCACACTACTTGAAGCAGTACTATTAAGAGTAACTGCACGTACACTAACATCTTCCATGCGTGTCTTCTTTTTGTGTACAAATATCTCTGTCTGCAATATGATCTTTGAAGTAGATCAGACTGACCTGTCTTCTTGAGATGTTTTTCAAAAAGAAATAGAGAATGTAACATACTATTAAATCAACTCACAAAGCTTTGGGGCTTCCATCCATGGGATGGAATATCATGAGAACAATAAATAGGGTCAGCCCCTCCTTTTTCCATGGAGACCCATAGGATTTGGAAGAGACAAACAAACTAAATCCATTACAATAGAGACACTGTTACCTATGTAAACATCTACAAAACATCTGAGGCCCCCTTGAGGCAAGAAGGAATGAGCCACAAGAAAAATATAATATCTTGAGATCTATAAACCAAAACAGAGATATAGTTATAGTTATGGCCATATGTATAGGCATTGATTGTAGCTACTGTAGATTTATTCTGTCCTGTCCTGTCCTGTTCCATTCTGGTCCACTCCAGTCCACTCAACTCTCTTTTTTTGTTAAATTTATATTTACTGGGTAGTCCAGGTTGTCCTGATAAAAAACACTTCTCGACTCCATTCCATTCTTCCACTACACTAAACCACACTACTCTCCATTCTCTACCCTCCATTGCATTCCATTGCAATTATTTTCAGGTATTTCTCCAGAAATTGAGACGTGTATTGCAATATTTGATTGTCATATGGTTGAATTCTACTATTGGCATATAATCCAGTAGAATACTGATTTACAAAGATTGCATTGGGAAGCAGTCAAATGACAGTGTGCTAAGCATACAACAGAATGAAGATTGGTTTACTGGCTGCATAACAGAGGGAAAGAAATCAACTTTGGTAAGGGCTCAAACCATTAGTTTTATACAGGAAGTGCTCAACCTATGACTGCAAATGAGTGCAGATTCTTGGTCATAAGTCATGATGCTCATGGTAAAGGTATGATGCTCATGGTAACAACAACCCATAAATAATGCTTGCATGACCGTAAGATGCTGCAAACACCTATAAATGTGGGTTAATTGCTGAGCATTCAAAATGATCATGTGACTGTGGGGTGGGTGAGTTGACCATCAGGAGTTAAGTAGCTCTGAAGATGTCTATAATATCTTTGAACTGACTTTGAAGTAAAAAACTGAAACTTGAGAGTAGTTGCAGGTGGCAGTGGTCAATGAAGGAAGTAGGTAGTTTTTGCCACAATCTTTCTTTTTTCTTTTTTTTTAGTTTTTAAAAAACAAACTTTATTAGATTTTTAAAAAATAAAATTGTATAAAACATTCACAAATATAATCAACAGTATCAACAAACAACAAACAAAGTATATATAATGTATATAAGTACACATATATACAAAAACTTATTTTCCTTTTTTTCCTTAGTGTATAATTATTACTTTTAATTTCTTACTAAATTTTGACTTTACTTTCTTTTCCATTGGTTTATCCACTCATACCAACTGTCCCATATCTTAAAATACTGTGAGTCTTCCTTATCTTTCAATTTCAACATTAGTCTATCCATTTCTGCACATGTGTAAATTTTTTGAATTATTTGCTGCTCTGTTGGCAATTGATCTGTTTTCCAGACTTGTGCTAGGACTAACCTAGCTACCATAATTATATGTAATATTAGGTACTTTTTTTCCTTTCTAATGTTTTGTTTAAGCATTCCTAACAAAAAAATTTCTGGTTTTAACTCAATATCCTCGGCAATTATTTCTGATATCCAAATTTTTATTTTTATCCAATATTTCTTAATTTTTGGGCAAAGCCACCAGAGATGAAAGAAGATTCCCTGTGCTTGCTTACATTTCCAACACATTGGATTAAGATTTGCATACATCCTCGCCAATTTCACAGGGGCTAGATACCATCTGTACCACATCTTGTAGTGGTTCTCCTTATATGCTTGTTATTCTATAATTGGTTTCCCATACCCTTTCCCATTCTTCCAATTGTATGTTTTTGCCAATATTCCTTGCCCAAGCTATCATTTGCCCTTTGACTAGATTTTCTGCTAGGTTGAATTCTAATAAGTATTTGTAAATCTTTGAAATCAAATTTCCATCTTTAGCTCCTAATAATTTGTCTAGTCGGTTGGGATTTATTTCTATTCCTCCTTCCTCATTATCTTTATTGTATCTAGTTTGTATTTGTAGGTAGGGCCACCAATTTATTTCTATGCCTTGTTCCCTGAGTTCCTGCCATGTTTTTAATCTTCCTTGGGGATCCAGTAATTCTTTATATCTTATTAATTTATTGGGGGCTAGTGTGTTGGGTGCGTTGCTGCCTCCAATGCAGATATCCAGCCAGGAACCTTCATATAGTGTTTATTTTTAATTTCAAACCAAGTGCCAATCAGTGAATTTCTTATTATGTGGTTTTTAAAATGTTTATAGATTTTGTTCCCGGTGTTCCACAAGAAGGCATGCCACTCCTTTAATAGACCGTGGCCTTCCAATTTTAATAGTCTGTAATTATCCAAATTGAACCACTCCTTAATCCATGTAAAACTCGCTGCCTTATAGTATTTTTCCCATGCTGGTAGGCCAAAACCCCCTCTAGATCTATCTTCCTGTAATATGTTTAAATTTATTCCTGGTTTTTTTCCCTCCCACAATCTTTCAATCCAGTACCCTTTGCAGATTTATGAAATGATTTGATACATTTATAAAAAATAAAAAAAAAGATTTATAAAAACAGCAAAGAGAACCTACAGGAGGTTTAATGTACTTTGCAGAGAGTTGGTACATTTGGATGTCCGATGGAATTTGAATTTACTAGAATTATTTTTGTTCCAGAGATTTCATTGGTCTTTGCTACTAAAGAGAAAACTTCATTGCCAGCTGGAAAATCCTTTAAATTTACCCCATGCTTTAACAGACTAACAAAACAATAGAGTTTTTGGGGGGACCTTCAAGGTTTTCTACCTATCAAAAAGGAAAGCCAATAGCATTCCTTCAGCGTTTTCTAGTCCAACCTCCTGCTCAAGAAGGAAACCCAATAGAATTTTGTAGGTGACCACTACACAGGATGTGCACCAGAGAATTCCTTCTGTCCAATTACTTCAGAAACAATCCATAGATCTGTCAGGGTTCCGATGGATGCCCTAATTCAGTGGTTCTCAACCTTCCTAATGCCACAACCCTTTAATACAGTTCCTCATGTTGTGGTGACCCCCAACCAGGGGAGGGTTCTCAATTTTTTTACTACCAGTTCTGTGGGTGTGGCTTATTTTGTGGGCATGGCTTGGAGGTCATGTGACTGAGTGGGCATGGCTAGCTGGTCATGTGACCGGGTGGCCATGGCTATGTGCATAGGGACTACTCAGAGGGCTGAAAAAAGTCATTTCTGACAGGTCCTCGCACTTTTGACTGGTCCTCACACTTATGACCATCCTCACATTTATGCCTGTGCAGCATTCTTAACAACCATGTCACTCATTTCACAACTGCTTCTCTTCAACATGGTATAAGATAGGGCAAAAAACGTAAAATGTGAGGACAGTCATAAATTTGAGGACTGGTCAAAAGTGCGAGGACCAGTCAAAAATAACTTTTTCAGCCCTCTGAGTAGTCCCTGTACACAAAAGGACTACCCAGAGGGCTGAAAAATGTGATTTCTGACAGGTCCTCGCACTTTTGACCGGTCTTCGCAGTTATCATCATTTACGCCCATTGTAGCATTCTTAACAACTGTGTCACTCATTTCACAACTGCTTCTCTTCACCATGGTGACAAGATAGGGCAAAAACGTAAATTGTGAGGACAGTCGTAAGTTTGAGTACTGGTCAAAAGTGCGAGGACCAGTCAAAAATAACTTTTTCAGCCCTCTGAGTAGTCCATATGCATAAAAGGATACAGCAATAGAGAGGGATGAAGGAAGGGAAGGGAAATTAGAGTAGGAGTGAAGGTAAGAGAGGGAGGAAGAGAGGAGGAGAAGGAGAAAGAAAGAGGAAGTAGGAAGAAGAAGAAGGGGGGAAGAGAAAGAAAGAAAGAAAGAAAAGAGAGAAGTGGTAGGTTTGAGGAGAAAGATTGCTGTACAATAAAAAAGATGAAAGGGAAGAAAGCCAACCCCAAATAAATATTAAGATATTAAGATAAAGAATGAATTGTTAAACTTTAAAGAATAAAAGAGAACAAATAGGAATAAATAGCAATAATTAGAAACACACATACAAACATACAACGTATTTTCTTTGAACAGAGTAATTTGGCCGGTACACAAATTTAAACAGTTGTAGGAGGTTAGCACCCACCCCTTTACTAGAAGAATGAAATATTTTGGGAAATATTAAAAAGGCAGAATATTATATTTCCCTGGATGAGAAATGGAGGAGCATATTTTACAGACAAAGCAGCTCCCACCTTCCTGCCCCCCACCCTTTGTTAATGGGCCAGAGGCAGAAACTCAATCCTTTGTCAAAGGACATTTGCAACACAATAGCAACAGAAACTAACACAATGGGCCCTATCAAGCCATGTGATCCTGTCCACCATTAAACCATCTTTCCAAGCAGTCTCCATGTTTCCAGTGTCTTTTTCCCCACTTGGAGCAGAACCCAGAAGGATATTTCTTCCAACACAGTATTTAGACATTTCAATTAAATTTACAATTTTTATATTTCCTTTTTACCATATTTATTCCTCATCTATTTTTTTTTAAAAAAACAATATTACCCTTCATCCTCATCTCTAATCTTAATCAAATTCATTTTTTCCCTTCTATTCTATATTATATCCCTTCCCATTGTCATCTATTTTTATATCCATCCTCACATTGGTTAATTATGTAATACAGTTGTTTAATACAAATTCAACATTTTAATATAAATCAATTAGTTATATAACTACCTTTTTTGTATATTAATCAATATGAACATGAATATTCCAATTATTTCCATTCAATCCAATTTCTTACAAATCAATTAATTATATTTACCAATAATAATAAACCAAATAATTTCCCCCATATATTCCTCCAAACCACAATTTAACCATTTCTGCTTTCAACACAATATGCAATTAATAGTATCTCAATTATTACAATTCCCTAGTTAAATAGAGCTTTTTTTCTTCTGTGTTTTAAAATCTTGAACCTTCTCTTGCCCTAAATTTCCCATTGTTTGCAGTTTGCACCTACCTTTTTTGGTGAGGAAAAAGAAAAAGAAATCTCTCTGCCTCATTTTGTCACGTTGCAGCCAAGACCCTGCTTACTTTCAATTTTGCTTTTTCAGCATAGCTAGGGGGAAAAAAATCTGCTCCAGGAATTTACCTCTTTGCAGCTAGCTAGCAAGAAAGCCATCCGCAAAACAGCTGAGAGTAGGGCGGCTCTTTGAAGCCCAGTGGCAAGAATTTAAAGTTTTTTTCCCTTCTAGCCAATCAGCTGGGACTCCGGAGGCAGCAATAGATTGGGAGTGGGCGGGGTAAGCGAACGGCGACCGGGCGATCCAGCAGAGGCAGAGGGTGAGGGTGAGTGAAGGCGTGGGGTGTGTGTGAGAGAGAGAGGGCTTTGGTGACCCCCGTGAAATAGCCGTTCGACCCCCAAAGGGGTCGCGACCCCCAGGTTGAGAACCGCTGCCCTAATTAAATCATGAATCTCGAGCCAAGCTTCAAAAGAAATCTATTAGGAGCTTCATGTTGTCACATTCCTAAGTAAAGCCAGCTCTGACCCTATGTAATTTATGTTCCAATTATGACTCTGTTTCCCCCCTCCCCCACCCCCCCAGGGTGTAATATCAATCACATTCACCAATGGAGCAATTTTGCGGGTTGTAGAGGTCACTCCCCTTTGGCATCTGCAGGTAACCCTGGGATACAGCCTTGGGAGAGATAAGTGTGGAATGTGCATCTGTCTTTGGCTACTGTGCCATTTCGCAGGTTTCCCATTCCCCCTGGCCTATAGCAACTCGAGAGTAGGTCAGGGATGATTTGCGAATTGATATCTTCCCTATTTAAACAAAAGCTTTATTTATATTTAATCCCATTTCTTTTTCTTTATGAACATTTTAGTGTTCATATGAATTAAGACACAGACAAATTATAATTCACATTTAACTTATATAAGTAGTCAGAGCTTACCATCACATATGTCAATAAATCAATTTGTTCTATTATTTATTTTTTAAATATATGTATGTTAAAGTACCTATGTATAATTGACTTCGGAAGGAAAAACAGTTCTGCCCTATCCAAATGTAAGGGACAGGGTAAATATTGCAACATAGCAAGTCAAATATAGCTGCACATTGTTCTCTAACTTAATTGTGCAAGTGGAAAACTTCTCCAAACTCTACATATAAAGGATATGAAGCAAATGGAAAGAGTTGTCAAAATTTCCTTTTCATGAGCTGATGTTTATTGTTCAGTTCAGGTCTCATCACGATGATAAAACACTTGGGAAGAAAGATGCACACCAATAATCCAGCACTGGAGGAGATCATGGAGAAGATCTCCACGGCCAGCATGTATTTTCCCCTTGTGCTTAGATACGTTGGAATAAAGCACAGCCAAACACTGCAGAAGAGCAACATGCTGAAGGTGATGAATTTGGCTTCATTGAAGCTGTCAGGTAACTTCCTAGCTAGAAAAGCAGCAGAGAAGCTAACCAGAGCAAGAAAACCCATAAAGCCCAAAACACAGTAGTACATGGCCGAGTCTTCATTGCACTCCATGATCACTTCTTCAGACATTGACTTCGTATCAAAATCTGGATATGGTGGAGATGTTATCAGCCAGGCAGCACAAAAACCTATTTGGACAAGGGAGCAGGCTACAAGAATGAAACTGATCATTCTTCCCCCAACCCATTTCCTCAATTTGGAACCAGGTTTGGTGGCCATGAATGCTAGAACCACAACAAAGGTTTTGGCCAGGACACAAGAAACTGCCACAGAAAAAATCAGTCCAAAAGCTGGTTGTCGAAGGAGACACACAATCTTATCAGGTCTCCCAACAAATAAAAAGACACAAAGAAAAGAGAAGAGGAGAGAGACTAAGAGAGTGTAGGTGAGATTCCGGTTGTTGGCTTTGACGATGGCAGTGTCTTTATGTTTCATGAAGATTATTATTACCAAAATTGTTAACAAAGAAAAGCAAAGAGAAAGAACAGTCAGACTGATCCCTAAGGGTTCTTCGTAAGACAAAAAAGTGATCCGCTTTGGAATGCACATATTTTTTTTAGGATTTGGATATTGATCTTCTGGACATGGAGAGCAGTCATCCTTGTCTGAAAAAGAACAGAGTGGAACTGATATAGTTGATTATAGATAGTGTTGTATCCTTGTTGCTTAGTCCCATTAAATTTTGAAATTTCCTACCCTTCTCCTTTGATATTTTCCCCTCTGGACACAGATGGCAATCATAGCAGCAAAATGACTCTCCTTCTTTTTTGGCCTTGCTGTATCCTGTCTCACAAGGATCATTACACAAAGATAGAGGTAATGCCTATCAATGAATGAAGAAGAATATTTTAAGATATAGAGGGGAAAGGAAGTGCTTGGAGAGATACTGTTAGTATCTGGAGAGATAGCTTGGAGAGATACTGTTAGTGTGGAATCAACAGAACAAAAATGGATTAATAAGCAGAAGTAGGGTATTGACATCATTTTGATATGGAATTGGTTTGAAATTGGCTTTGCGAGTTGACAAATAATTCATTAAACATCTATCTTTATTGGTGTCTATGGGCTTTCATAACTATCATCCCTATTATCCAAAGCCAAGTTCTGTGCTGGTTAATTTTGAAATCTCCAGACTGATGAAATCTGGTATACTGGCAGAATATTTTGAGATACAGAGGAGACAAGAAGTACTTAATAATCAGAAGTAATGTGATGACATCATTTTGAGATGTACCAGTAGTTGGTCTCAAATAATAATTCATTAAATATCCATCTTTATTGGCATCTATGGCCTTTCATAATTATCATCCCTATTATCCAAAGACAATTTCTGTGATGTTAGTTAACGATGGTTTTCTCAGCCTCTGAATTTTGAAATCTCCAGACTGATGAAATCTCGTACACTGGCTTGCAGTTTTTACTTCAAAAACCATGAAAAACATTGTCCATAATTAACAGAGGGCCAATGTAAATATTCTACACCAACTGCAGATTTCTTTTCTTTTCTTCCTGAGGACATTTGTACTTAGTCTATTCAGAGATGATGTTCTGGGAACTGTCATCATTTTGACATGGACTCAGTCTTAAATAATAATTCATTAAATATCTATCTTTATTGGCATCTATCGCCTTTCATAACTATCAACCTCACTCTCCAAAGACAATTTCTGCGCTGGTTAGTTAAAGAAGTCAACAGACTGGTGTAATGTAGTACACTGGACTTCAGCTCCTATTTCTAAACCATGGAAACATGGTCCATAACTAACAGGGCCAAAATAAAGGGTATAATGTTTTATACCAACTATTAGAAAAGTAAACATTCTTACAGATAATGTTTTCCTTCTCCAGGACATTTCTACTTAGTACAAACTTTATTCAGAGACATTTATTTTCATTAGTAATCATATTTTTATTGTATACAAACGAAGACAGACGAATCTAAATTGAAACAGCTAACCTGATTAAAGCCCACTGGCCATGTGATGGAATCTACAGAAATATTGAAGAACTTGTCCTCTGGAGCTGTGGGATCTACCATTCCAACTTTGACCCTAAGAAAAGATTGGTTTGGGAATGTGATCCAGTTGATAATATCATATCCACCAATGAATTCTCCATTTTTATCAAAGGAGATCATTTCCCCAACACTGTTGTTGAATCTGATGCTTTTCAGAAAAGAATGAACCTGACATACAGCAACACAGAAAAAGGGACAAAGAGAGAACAGGATAAAGGGAGGGATAATAATTCATATGTTCAAAAAGTGGATGCCACTTTAAAGAAAAAAAATATAAAACCATGTTTTTGGTTGTAGGCCAATACCAATCAAATAACATAACATTTATTCCAAAATAGCAGTAGAGGTAAATATCAATTACTGAAATAAAATTAGCACAGAATCTCAATATAAAAAGGCAAAAAAAACAAACCCCAAAACCCAACACTTAGTAGATTAATTGTTAAAACTACTTAAACTAGATGAATTCTGATAAATATATAAGAAATACAATGATGCATAAGGCTACAAAAGTTTAATCCTATTTTTACTTCTAAAGAGCTATGTACTTGCTCTAGCCATGCTAAAGTTTGATTTGAATTATTGCCGTTATAATCCAACAGACTAGAAGCAAGATAAATAATAAGATAAAAGAAAATGTAGCTGAAAAGGTACATGTGTATTTATGCATATATGTATGTATACACACTACACATACATACAGCAAGAATTACTTTTTCAGTAAGGGTATTTTTTAATCTTGTTCTTGTCTTCCATTTTTAAATATGTAATCTTATATTGAAAAGAGAGAGAGAAATGAGCATACGGGAAATTAAGTTATGTTGATCTACATGGGCTCAGGATCATTTCACTTAAAGAAGTCATATGAATTCAATGAATTCATGGCTCTCATAAGAAATACAGCTACAATGTCTGATATCCCCATTCCTGGCCAGCTAACAAGAGACTAAGGAAATCAACCTCCCTCCATCTCTAGAGCTAATAGAAATGGTCTTGAAAGACAGGATGGAGAGCCATTATGAAGGCAACAGTCAAATAAGAACTTGAGCCTGGACCAAGAAATATAACTTGAGAAAATATTTCAGTTACACCCACATCAAACAAAGAATATGAGGGACATATATAAGCACTCTCAGAGTTGTAGGAATCTAGTACTATAAAATTAGTCCTGAGCTAAATGTTATTGGTTTCTTAGTCAACATTTTTGGGTCTCAGTAAATGAGGCAGCAGAACAACACATAAATGCAAGTTTGTGTAATGACTTCTTGTTCAACAATCATTTGAAATTGAAATGTTGCAGAATGAATGGCACGTATGACTTTCTTGAAATTCTCACTGTCATAGCACTCCTGTCATATGATCACAATCCTAGATCTTGGCAACTGGCCTGCATTTGTGAGTATTGCATCCTCCTAGATTTAAATGGTTGTGATTTGCAATCTTCCTTGCTAGCTTTCCATAAGCAAAGTCAATGGGAAAGCTAGAAAGAAGTTGGAAGTTGTTCTGTTTGGAATTTTATCGCCCAAATTTCAACATTGATCTTACCAGAGCATAATACATTTTCCCACATTGCTTTTGTCAGAGCTAATGTAAGTTTATTGCAAAATGTAGCCAGGCTTGGATGTTTTTTCTTTCTAAGAAAAACCTTCCATCTTGCCACCCTAACCCACAACCCAGACATATGAAGAATATAGGAGATTGTTGTCACATATAGGACACAATCAGTACTTGCCAGAAATTCCTGCAGTTCCTATAATGGCAGCCTATTTTCTAATAGTTTTCATTAATCTTGGAGGGACATCTAATTCTTGGTAATGTAACTGTTGTGCCATATTTTCTCCGCTTGTTGATGACTGCCTTCACTGTGTTCTATGATATATCCAGTATGTCAGAAATTATTTTGTAATCCATTCTTCTGACTGATACCTTCCTACAATGAGATCTCTTTGATGTTTTTTTATGCTCTTTATAGACCACAGGTTTTCCTGTAAGAGGCAACTGAGTAAGTGTCAGAAACCTCCTACTAGAACAGCTGCACTTTACACAAGCTATATTAGAGACATTTGAATTGATGCTGGTGTGTACTGACTACTAGTTTCCATTGAATGTGATTAATTATGAATTAATTATCCACACTTACAGGAAGATGTGTACACTTATGCAACCAATATATTTTATATGTTTATTTAATATGTTTATTTTTATTTTTCCCCATAAAGGTTTCAGTTATTTTCCAATTGAATTGTACAGCTTTCAGACTTAGTGTCAATACCTCTAAAGAATATTATTTGCTGAAGTTTACTGACAGATGTTGCAAGTACTGATATGGTGGTTTCTGCACTATTCTAATTACAAACCTACCTCCCACCACACTTGATTGCGAAGCTGTTTTCTTCCTTCTTTCACTATTGTTTTTTCCCTGGATTTGGATAAATACAAAGATTGCAAAGCATGTGCCACAACATGGACTGCATTGTAAATATTGTAACTCTGTCCACTCATGTGTGTTTCAAACACAGATGTGGGAAGGCTCTCAAGCCTCTCCTGTCCAATACATTTCTTCTCATAGTTCTCCATTTTTGAGTTTGCAAAGAAACAATCAAATGCCTGTTCCCAAAAATCTTTCCGAAAATGATCGTGTTGGTTGTTGTTTGGACTTAAGTTCTGAAGAAATTCCTGGAATTCTGGTACTTTCTTTGTGTGAACTGCAAAGGATAAAGCACCATGTAGGAAACTGATATTGCATGATTTATGAACAGACATTGATGTGTAATCTGTCTGAGCAGTTATGAGCCAAATCTTATTCTTCCTTGGTATATCCTCCACTTCTGAAAACTGGAGGAAAGTTCTCAGAACTGATAAGGACTGAATTTCACCATATAATATTATCACATTGGCTGTGCTATTCATGAGAACATGGTATATATGTAATCCTTCCTCCATAGTATCAGTAAAGTCACTGTAAAAAGCTACATTTGGTAACTCTGCTATGAATTCAACACAGATGCCATTCTCAGAAAATGTGGGAATCACCTCCTGGACAAATTTCTCTCCTTTCTCATCTTTTACAACAAGAATTCCAATCCAGATCCATCTAAAACACAGCAGTAGCTGCAAGAGGCCCTTACGTTGGTGGGATTCATCTGGAAACATTTGTTGGAAGAAAATTGATTGAGTCTCTTTATCCATGACTGGAGCAGAGCCATATATCAACTACAGAAAAATAAACATATGCAATTGCAAAGAATTGCAAAGTTGTATCGAGCCTCTGAGAACACATTCAATTTTAGGGTGCTCTTGAATTTGCGCATTGAAACATTGTCTAAATAATTTTGTTCATTTCATGACTACCTTGGCTTCAATCTTAGTACTCAAGAAATGTTTTTCTTCCCCAAAAACTCTTATTGTTGTATTGTTGTTGTTTTTGAGGAAACATAAAAATGACCATTCTGGAAAAGGAAAAAATAAGTTTCAACTTTACTTCAGTGTAGGAATATTTACCTGGGAAGGAGAGTATTTGTGGCTTGGGACTGAAATGAGAGGTCTGTAGCTTTTCAAGAAACATTTCTGTCTCCATCCTCTCCACATCATCAATGCATATTTATTCTTTTTCTCTTTCTATTAACTTTTACCTTTATTTGGAGTTTGAAATTCAGTTGATTACTTCAACCAAGTTAGATCATTAGAACATCTTGTACTTTTGCTATTAACCCAAGATAAAGTTGACATCTTGGATGCCATGTCTTCATCTGTGGTCATAAATGCTCACTGAATAACAAGGAATAGATGATTCTATGCCAGCTGGATTCAAGTAATCAATATTGACAATCAGCCATTTTAAAGTTTCCTTTCTGAGTACTTATCAAAGAGTTATATACAGCCTGAGCTCTTTATCATAAAAGCAAAACAATCCATGTTTGTTCAGAAAGTGCAGTAGAACTTCAACACATCTTACCTGAGGAACTTTGTAGATGCACAGAATGGTCGCCATGTAGAGACAGATGTCTGATCCCCCCATGACCGCAGCTAAAGTGATTGGTGCCCCACAGATGTAGTTAGGGACGAATCTGCCCTGGTTGAAGAGAAGCACCATTGAGGCAAGGTATGTCCAACTTGGACTGAAATTACTATTATAAAGGTGGAAACCCAGTGTGACATTGGGTAGGATCTGGGCATTTTCATTGATCTCTTTAAGAGCAAACGTTAGGGCAAGTATATGCTGGTAATTCTGAAAGGATACTCTGCAACAAACATTACATAATATATTAAGAAAGGTATTATTTAGAATATGCAATGTTTCAGTAGAATATTCAGTGGGACATACTCTTGTACTATATTTAGTGCAATATATTTATCCTTCTACTAGGATCCTGGAAAATGCTTAGCACAAATATAGCGCATATGTACTACTCCAGAACTTGTGATTTTTTAATATATATATATATATAATACCAGCAAACACTGGCTTGAGGTTGGAAGAGTTATTTTGTAATACATGAGAAATGCCTAGTAGCAAATCATAGATTCCTAGAAATTCATTTTATTCAAAAGAATATAATTATAT
This sequence comes from Arizona elegans, assembly GCA_022577455.1. Taxonomy (NCBI): domain Eukaryota; kingdom Metazoa; phylum Chordata; class Lepidosauria; order Squamata; family Colubridae; genus Arizona; species Arizona elegans. The sequence goes on along the minus strand of JAKOOJ010000021.1, from coordinate 2,952,060 downwards.
TTTGTTACGAATAAAATCAACTGAGAAGGGGTAATCACTGGTCTTACATGCCATACATATTTTAGTGGTAGTTACACCTTCATAATTTTATCTGTTTCCACAGTCTATACTTAGAAATAATTCAGTACGATTAAATGAGCTTTGGTCTTTTTATTGACTGATTAATCAAACAATCTCAGGGTGATTCTGGGCAGCTTTCAAATAAAACGTTTTTATCCACTTCATGTGGAAAGTGAAATGGAGGTTGACCATGGATTGATACATCTTTTATTAAGAGGGATGTTTCAGACACTTTTTCAATGACAAACTTTCAGGGAAATATTTTGATCACTGTTGTGGCTGAACAGCAAGTTATAGAGGTTGATTATAAATGAAAGATGTGCTTACATAACTCCATCTTGAAGTGCTTGAGAAGGGTGTTGACTAAAATCAATAGCATCAGAAAATGTTGAGAATACAGAAATAATGCCAGCAATATTAACATCTCCAAGCTGGTGATATGTGTGACGAATAGGAAGAGGCTCGTCCAAGTTACACTTGCAGACCACTTGAGGCATTATTGTTAACAGTAGCTTCATGAATACTAACATCTTCCATGAGTGTCTTCTTTCTGTATATAAATGCCCCTGTTGGCAACAGCATCCTTGAAGTAAATCAGACTGACCTGCCTTTGTGAGATGTTTTTCAGAGAAAAATAGAGAATGCAACATGCTACCAACTTAAATCACAGAGCTTTGTGGCATCCAGCCATGGTTTGGAATATCTTGGGGAACATTAATAGCATTCTTCAGGGTCAGTTCTTCCATTTTGCTTGAAATCCCATGAGTTTGGAACAGGCATGCAGGTAATGTTTAATTATAGTTGAGATAATAACTCATTCAGAATTCTGAGCTCTTGAACTATGTCACAATTGAAAAGAAAATATGCCTGGTTCCCTTGAGTTAATAAGCATGTGATATCTCAAGAACATTGGATTAAAATTTGAAAAATCTCCCCAAATAGAAACACAAGATTCAAAAAAAACCCCATGAGTATTAATGTTCATAAAGTATAATTAACATTCCTGTACAGACAAACTTTGGCTCTTATGGACATGTCTGTATCATTTTCTTTGCAAATATTTTAAGCGGGCTTCAATTGGTATTGTTGGACAACTCAATTTAGGCTACACTTCTGGCATTTCAGGTTGTCTTTTATCTAAAAGTGGCGGAGAAGAGGCCAAGAGAGCTGTTGGAGGTCCAGTCGTTCCAAATCTGATCACACTCCGTTAAGATCCTTTACACGGTCTTATCTAGTGGAGATGGAGGCAGCGAAGCGTTCTTACTTCTCCGCCCTCATCGCGTCCGCAGATAATTACCTGGCCGCCCTGTTTAGGGTGTCATGCTCCCTTTTGAATCGGGGAGCGGGGGATGACCCTCTACGGAGAAGTGCCGAGGAGTATAGTCAGCATCTGCTGGACAAGATCGCTCAGATTCGGGATGGTCTGGACTCTGACTGGGCAGGGTCAGATGAGGGAGAGACGACAGATCTTGTCATCTGGGAGGAGTTCGATCTTGTTACCCCTGAGGAAGTGGACAGGATCATGGGGAAACTGAGTGCTACCACATGTTTGTTGGACCCGTTGTCACTCCTGGCTTGTTTACGCAGCTCGGGAGGTTACATGTGACTGGATCCGGGCAGTGATTACTGCATCCCTGGGTAAGGGTACCTTCCCCTTGAAGGAGGTGGTGGTGAGGCCCCTCCTCAAGAAACCTGCCCTGGATTCAGCCATTTTGAACAACTTTTGTCCTGTCTCCAACCTTTGCTTTATTGCAAAGGTTGTTGAGAGCGTGGTGGCATGGCAGCTCCTGTTGGCCCTGGAGGAAGCAGATTACCTAGATCCGTACCAATCAGGTTTCAGGCCCAGGTACAGCACAGAGACAGCATTGGTCGCACTGGTGGATGATCTCTGGAGGGCCCGGGACAAAGGATTTTCCTCTGCCTTGGTCCTATTGGATCTCTTGGTGGCCTTTGATACCATCGATCATGGTATCTTGCTGTGACACCTTGAGGGATTGGGGGTGGGGGGCATTGTTTTACGGTGGTTCTCTTCCTAGCTCTCAGGGCATTCGCAAGTGGTGTTGGATGGGGGCAGAGGTCGGCCCTGAGACCCCTCATTTGTGGGGTGCCCCAGGGGTCAGTCCTTTCTCCCCTTCTGTTCAACATCTATATGATGCCTCTGGGGGAGATCATCCGTGGTTTTGGGGTGAGGTATCATCTGTATGCTGATGATACCCAGCTTTTTATATCCACCCCGAACCAGTCCAGTGATGCCCTCGACATGATGTCCCAGTGCCTGGAAGCGGTGCGGACCTGGATGGGGAGAAATAGGCTTTGGCTCAACCCTGCCAAGACCGAGTGGCTGTGGGTACCGGCATCTCAGTTCGAACAAGATATTCCATGTTTGGTTATAGGGGTGTGAGGTGTTGCTCCCTGTAGATAGGGCACAAAACTTTTTTTTTTTATTTATATGCCGCCCTTCTCTGGAGACTCAGGGCGGCTTACAATGCATTAAGCAATAGCCTTCATACTTTTGTATATTTTTACAAAGTCAGCTTATTGCCCCCACAAACTGGGTCCTCAATTTACCTACCTTAGAAAGGATGGAAGGTTGAGTCAACCTTGAGCCTGGCAAGATTCAAACTTACTAATTGCAGACAGTTGGAGTTAAATTACAATGCATTAGTCTGCTGAGTTATCCAGCTCAGCAGACTAATGATCTGGGCGTCCTCCTGGATTCACTGTTAAATTTGGAAGATCATGTAACGACCATGACCGGGGGGGGGGCATTTGCCCAGATTCGCCTGGTGCACCAGTTGTGCCCCTACTTGGACCGAGATGCCCTACACACTCGTCACCTCTCATGCACTCATGCACTTGTCACCTCTCGTATTAACTACTGCAATGCTCTCTACATGGGACTGCCCCTGAATACCACTCAGAGGCTTCAGCTGGTGCAGAATGCGGCTGTGCAGGTAGTGATGGCAGTGTCCCGACACTCCCATGTTACACCTCTTCTGCGTGACTTGCATTGGCTGCCGGTTGCCCTCCAGATAAGATTCAAGGTGCTGGTGATTACCTATAAAGCCCTACATGGCCTAGGCCCGGGATATTTGGAGGACCATCTGCAGCCAGCAATAGCTTCCCATCGCCCGGTGCGCTCCCACAGAGAAGGCCTACTCAGGGTGCCATCGGCTAGACAGTGTCGGCTGGCGACCCCCAGGGAGAGAACTTTCTCTGTGGATGCACCCGCCCCTTGGAGTCAACTCCCTCTGGAGCTCTGGGTGGCCTCCAACCTTCACTCTTTCAGCCGTGGGCTGAAAACTTTTAATCTGGGTTTTATTGAATTTCTTAATTTTAACTTGGACTTCTGTTTAAATGGTTTGTCTGTTTTGCTTTAATTGTTGTGAGCTGCCCTGAGTCCTGTGGAGATAGGGCGGCATACAAGTCCCAACAAATAAATAAATAAATAAATGAATAAATACTGACCAAATCCAAATGTGCTGAGCTTTCCAAGATGTAATCTTGCTTATTTGTAATTTTGGCAAAATAGACTAGACTAGACTAGACAAAAAATAAAATGAAGTGAAATAAAATTAAATAAAATTAAATTAAAAATTAAAAATTAAATTAAATTAAATTAGTAACGTAACCTAATGCAATGCAGCACAAGGCAAGGCAAGGCAAGGCAAGGCAAGGCAAGGCAAGGCAAGGCAAGGCAAGGCAAGGCAAGGCAAGGCAAGGCAAGGCAAGGCAAGGCAGGGCAGGGCAGGGCAAGGCAGGGCAGGGCAGGGCAGGGCAGGGCAGGGCAGGGCAGGGCAGGGCAGGGCAGGGCAGGGCAGGGCAAGGCAAGGCAAGGCAAGGCAAGGCAAGGCAATCAAGGTTACATGACTCTAAAAAGCCATAAGTGCAGATCAAAGTGTGATCTGTTTGACCATCAGAATTTTGAATCCAGGTTATGGCTATGGCGATGTCCCTGTTAACTCTCACCCAGCGAAACCAGAATGATTTCATCACGTGGCATACAGAATTATAGCCTGCCTTTCAGTCAAGTGCTGCAACAACTCTATGTACACAACAGACCTATGATCATGGAACATGTTATTCTAGACAATATTCTATACCGTGCATATGAGTTAAAATGACCAGTAAAGACAATTTAATGATTCACATGAAATCTATATATTTAGTGGAAGAATTTGTTCATGGCAAAATTGTGAGTAATCAAATAAGGAGGAACATTTCACATTTTTCTGTAAAAAGTAAGAATTTTTTCACTCCTTAACCCCTCTATACACTTCCATACTAGGATATATTAGATATTTCACGAGAAGAGGCCTTCACTCCTCTGCTTGCAACAGAATACCTTATGCCCAGGCTTGAAATTTTGGATTTAGACAACTTAGAACTACATCACCTTCAGTCTGACCTAAGTGTAGTGCATAGAGTTATCTGCTGCAATGTCCTACCTCTCAGTGACTACTTCAACCACAAGAATACACGAGCACACAATAGATACAAACTTAAGGTAAACCGCTTCAAACTTGATTGCAGAAAATACGACTTCAGCAACAGACTGGTCAATGCCTGGAATGCACTACCTGACTCTGTGGTTCCATCCCCAAGCCTCCAACAATGTTAACCTTAGACTGTTCACCCCATTCCTAAGAGGTCTGTAAGGGGGTGCATAAGCACACAATCGTGCCTACCCTCCCTGTTCTATCGTCCCCATTTATTTGTATCCATTTCATAATCATGCTTATACTTATACCTGTGATCTTATATATAAAAACCAAATAAATAAATAAAAATAAATATCAATAAATACATTTGTGCTATTGTTGATTTATTTATACAATTTGTTCTGAGATATCCACACCTCGGAGGCAAGCAACATGGAATACCAATAAAAGTGTACATTGCATCTTGGGTTAAACATCCACATATTTCAATATGTAACTATAAAGAATATCAAGTAAACAAAAAGATTTCTTAAAACTTTCTTTTCATGAGCTGATGTTTGTTGTTCAGTTCAGGTCTCATCACAATGATAAAACACTTGGGAAGAAAGATGCACACCAATAAGCCAGCACTGGAGGAGATCATGGAGAAGATCTCCACAGCCAACATATATTTTCCCCTAGAGCTTAGGTAGGTTGGAATAAAGCACAGCCAAACACTGCAGAAGACCAACATGCTGAAGGTGATGAATTTGGCTTCATTGAAGCTGTCAGGTAACTTCCTAGCTAGAAAAGCAGCAGAGAAGCTAACCAGAGCAAGAAAACCCATAAAGCCCAAAACACAGTAGTACATGACCGAGTCTTCATTGCATTCCATAATGATTTCTTCAGACATTGACTTCATATCAAAATCTGGGTATGGTGGGGATGTTATCAGCCACACAGCACAAAAACCTATTTGGACAAGGGAACAAGCGAGAAGAATGAAATTTACCATTCTTCCCCCCACCCATTTCCTCAATCTGGAACCAGGTTTGGTGGCCATGAATGCTAGAACCACAACAAAGGTTTTGGCCAGGACACAAGAAACTGCCACAGAAAAGACGAGGCCAAAAGCCGGTTGTCGAAGGAGGCACACAACCTTATTGGGTCTTCCAATAAATAGAAAGACACAAAGGAAAGAGAGGAGAAGAGAAACTAGAAGTGTATAAGTGAGATTTCGGTTGTTGGCTTTGACAATGGGAGTGTCCTTGTGTTTCATGAAGATGGTGATGACCAAAGATGTCAATAAAAAAAAGCAAAGAGAAAGAACAGTCAGACTGATGCCCAAGGGTTCTCCATAGGACAAAAATGTGATCTGTTTTGGAATACAGGTATTTTTGTCAGAGTTCGGATAATGGTCTTCTGGACACTGAAAGCAGTCATCCATGTCTGAAAAAGAGCACAATAGAGTGGACATAGTGGATTAGAGACCATGTTGCACTCTCATGGCTTAGTTTCATTATGTTTGGAAATTCCCTACCTTTCTCCTTGGATATTTCCCGCTCTGGACATGGAAGGCAATTATAGCAGCAAAATGATTCCCCTTCTCTCTTGGCCTTGCTGTATCCTGCCTCACAGGGATCATTGCACCTAGAAAAAGGTGATCCCTATTCATGAATGAAGAAGAAGTTTTTAAGGTATAGAAGGGAAAGGAAGTGCTTGAAGAGATATTATTACTGGGTAATCAACAGATTAAGGAGGGAATGATAAACTAAGAACCTTCCCAGATATACCATATAGGAAACATGATCAAATGAGCTAATTTTACCTTACTGTAGGGCTATTAACAGGTCATTGAAAGTATTATATCCCTGCCATCATTTTGCAACCACAGATTGTCGAGTGCTTTTTTCTCTGCCCATTATGCACTTTCTTAAAATATTGTTAGCTAGGCAGCATCTCTTCACCATATCTCAACCTACTCCAAGGTCTTCCAAGATCATTCTCTCAGTGATCACTCCATTAAGAATCATGAAGTAGTATGAAGACTTTGAGACCAATTGTTCTACAACTAATTTGTTAAATAGCCAAGGTCCTCTGAAGCTGTCATGGAACCACCTTTTCCACAACATTCCTCTAAAAGGAAGGTTCGATACTTAACAAAAATTGTCCAGTATGTAGGTTCTAGCACTAAGCTTTTTAACAGGAGGCAGATCAGGGCTTCGTTAAGAGGTAAAGGAATACTTCACTCAAAGATGAATTAACTATTACTAGAATCCACTCATATAAGATTTCCAAGCCACTTTAAAAGAGGTAAGGTGTCAGGGTTCCAAGTAACACCCCCAAGGAAAGAAGACTCTGAGGCTAGAAGTTCCTCAAAGTTCCATTTTATTAGAGATGTCATATTGGCACATCTGGGAAAACACAAATCTGAAAGCTTCCAGGTTTTCCCCACTCATAGAAAAAATCCAAGTCCCTGCCCAGCACCCACATGTCCATCACACGGCCCAATCGATGCAGTGTTCCAAATGGAGAGGCCTCCAAGTCACACCCTTCCAGGTGCAGAAATGTCAACATTCCTATAGATATCTCCCACCCCAACTTCTGTAGGTTAGCACAGGAACAAAACTATGGGACTTCCGTCAATAAAGATAATGTTTTATCTACATAGATGTAGGCAGACAAATCTAGATTCATATATCTAACCTGATTAAAGCCTACTGCCCATGTGATAAAATCCATAGAGACGTTGAAGAACTTGTCTGGAGACACTGTAGGATCTACTGCTCCAACTTTGACCCTAAGAAAGGACTGGTTGGGGAATGTGATCCAGTTGATAATATCAAATCCACCAATGATTTTTCCATTTTCATCAAAGGAAATCTTTTCACTAACACTGTTGTTGAATCTGGCATTTCTCAGAAAATAATGAAGCTAAAAAAGATGAGGGAGGGAGGGAGGAAGCAATTTTTGTTTTATTCTAGTTTTTAGACCAGCATCAACAAATATCATAGCAATTACTCCTAAATATACAAATAAAATACCATATTTTGAATATTCTGATATAGTATTTCATAGTTATTAATATAGAATTACAGAATATAAAATGTAAAACAGTGAAAAATCTATATAGCAATAGCACTTAGACATGTATCGCTTCACAGTGCTTTACAGCCCTCTCTAAGCTGTTTAAAGACTCAGCATTTTGCCCCCAACAATCTGGGTCCTCATTTTACTGAGCTCAGAAGGATGGAAGGGCAAAACTGTGGGCATTATAGAAGACCAACCTTTTTAGGGGAGATATTCTATTTGTAATATCCATAAAGCATGATGGATGGATCCTTTTCCTTCCACTCAAGGTTTGGTTGAGAATGACTTAATCTAAAAATTGAAAAGTAGGCATGAAGGTATTTTGAACAATCAAAATTCATTGTTCATTTTTTTAAAAAAATATGATGGTGAATCTATTGGAAACTTATAGAATGTTAAATTTCTAAGAGTATATTGAGCATTTTGGATCAAACTCAGTGCAAATATTCCAAACAAAGCATCCAGAATAAAAGACTGCTAAACTGTGTTTCAACACATAATTCAAAAGTAATGCACTTTTGTAATTTTAATATGAGCATATAAATATTTTAGCTGGTCAAGACATATTTCACATTTAGACAAAATGTCAATAGCCTTACCGAATATGGCTTGTTAGATTTTATGGACATAAATTGCAACTACAGATATGATGAGATTTTGGCATTTTTGCGCTTAAGATTTTACCTGCCACCAGAATTTGTGATTGTGAAACTGTTGCCTTCCTTCTTTTCCTATTATTCTTCCCCTGGATTTGGATAAATACAATAACTGCAAAGCATGTGCCACAGCATAAACTGAATTGTAAATATTGTAGCTTTGGCCTCTCATGTGTGTTTCGAACACAGATGTAGGAAGGGTCACAAGCTTTTCCTGTCCGGTACATTTTTTCTCAGATTTCTCCATTTTTGAGTTTGAGAAGACACAATCAAATGCCTGTTCCCAAAAATCTTTTTGAAAATGATCTTGTTGATTTTTAGTTGGATTTAGGTTTTGAAGAAATCCCTGGAAGTCTGGGACTTCTTTTGTGTGAACTGCAAAGGATAAAGCCCCATGTAGGAAATGGATGTCCCAAGATTTATGAAATGAACTGGAAGTGCAATCTGTTTGAGCGGTTGTAACCCAGATTTTTGTCTTCTTTGGTATATCCACTACTTCTGATAATTGGAGGTATGTTCTCAGATGTGATATAGATTCAATTTCACCATAGAAGACTATGACATTGGCTGTACTGTTCATGAGAACTTGGTATATGTGGATTCCTTCACCTATTAGATCATTAAAATCAATGTAAAAATCTACCCTTGGGAACTCTTGTATGAAATCAAAGCAGATGCCATGTTGGGAAAATGTGGGGAGCACCTCCTGTACAAATTTATCTCCCTTGTCATCCTTCACAACAAGAACCCCGATCCAGATCCATTTAAAATACAGCAATAATTGGAGGAGGCCCCTACTTTGGTGGGATTCATCTGGAAACATTTGTTGGAAGAAAGCTGCTTGAGTCTCTTTATCCATAAGGGGAGCAGCGCCATAGGTCAACTATAGAAAAGATAAATGTTTGCAATTGCAAAGTTGTATGGGAGCCTCTGTGAATGCACTCAGTTTTAGGGTGCTCCTTAGTTTGCATATTGAAACTTTGTCTAAATAATTTTGTTCATTTCATGACTATCTTGGCTTCAATCTTAGTACTCAAAAAATGTTTTTTCTTTCTTGTCAAAGAACTCTTATTGTTTATTTCTTTGTTTTTGAAGAAATATAAAATGACCATTCTAGAAAAGGAAAGAGTAAGTTTGAACTTTAATTCAGTGTAAGAATATTTACCTGTAAAGGAGAGTATTTGTGTCTCAGGACTGAAATGAGAGGTCTGTGAGCTTGGTTTGTTTGTTTGTTTGTTTGTTTGTTTTTGCATACTGAGGATATTACCTAGTTTGGGTAATGAAACATCTGCATGAATACAACCAAGCTCACAGAGCACCAAGGACCTCTCATATTTACCTCTTTCCAATATTCCCATTGTCTGATCAGGTTTATCATTATTTGTGTTCCTCTGCTAACCCAATCAAGTATAAATGAATGCTAAACATTATAAGGCCCTCTTCTGTCTACCCCCTTTAATGGATAAACAATTTCCTTGGGAGGGAAACATCTATGGAATCCAGGACACCAAAATGCCACAGGTGTTCTTTTTTTCCTCCAGAAAGCTAAAACTTGGGATATACAAATGAAACTCGAAAAATTAGAATATCGTGCAAAAGTTATGTTGCATTATTTCAGTAATGCAACTTAAAAGATGAAACTAATATATGAGATAGATTCATGACATGCAAAGCGAGATAGTTCAAGCCTTGATTTGTCATACTTTTGATGATTATGGCTTACAGCTCATGAAAACCCCAAATTCACAATCTCAGAAAATTAGAATATTGTGAAAGGATTCAATATTCTAGGCTCAAAGTATCCCACTCTAATCAGCTAATTAAGCCATAACACCTGCAAAGGGTTCCTGAGCCTTTAAATGGTCTCTCAATCTGGTTCAGTAGGAATCACAATCATGGGAAAGACTGCTGACATGACAGTTGTGCAGAAAACCATCATTGACACCCTCCATAAGGAGGGAAAGCCTCAAAAGGTAATTGCAAAAGAAGTTGGATGTTCCCAAAGTGCTGTATCAAAGTACATTAATAGAAAGTTATGAAGAAGGGAAAAGTGTGGAAGAAAAAGGTGCACAAGCAGCAGGGATGACTGCAGCCTAGAGAGGATGGTTAAGAAAAGGCCATTCAAAAGTGTTGGGAACTTTCACAAGGAGTGGACAGAGGCTGGAGTCAGTGCATCAAGAACCACCACACACAGACGGATCCTGGACATGGGCTTCAAATGTCGTATTCCTCTTGACAAACCGCTCCTGAACAACAAACAACGTCAGAAGCGTCTTACCTGGGCTAAAGAAAAAAAGAACTGGTTTGTTGCTTAGTAGTCCAAAGTCCTCTTTTCTGATGAGAGCAACTTTTGCATCTCATTTGGAAACCAAGGACCCAGAGTCTGGAGGAAGAATGGAGAGGCACATACTGCAAGATGCTTGAAGTCCAGTGTGAAGTTTCCACAGTCTGTGTTGATTTGGGGAGCCATGTCATCTCCTGGTGTTGGTCCACTGTGCTTCATTAATTCCAGGGTCAACGCAGCCGTCTACCAGGAGATTTTGGAGCACTTCATGCTTCCTTCTGCAGACGAGCTTTATGGGGATGCTGACTTCATTTTCCAGCAGGACTTGGCACCTGCCCACACTGCCAAAAGTACCAAAACCTGGTTCAATGACCATGGGATTACTGTGCTTGATTGGTCAGCAGACTCACTTGACCTGAACCCCATAGAGAATCTATGGGGCGTTGCCAAGAGAAAGATGAGAGACATGAGACCGAACAATGCAGAAGAGCTGAAGGCCGCTATTGAAGCCTCCTGGTCTTCCATAACACCTCAGCAGTGCCACAGGCTGATAGCATCCATGCCACGTCGCATTGAGGCAGTAATTGATGCAAAAGGGGCCCAAACCAAGTACTGAGTACATATGCATGCTTATACTTTTCAGAGGTCCGATATTGTTCTATATACAATCCCTGTTTTATTGATTTCATGTAATATTCTAATTTTCTGAGATTGTGAATTTGGGGTTTTCATGAGCTGTAAGCCATAATCATCAAAAGTATGACAAATCAAGGCTTGAACTATCTCGCTTTGCATGTAATGAGTCTATCTCATATACTGTATTAGTTTCACCTTTTAAGTTGCATTACTGAAATAAGTGAACTTTTGCATGATATTCTAATTTTTCGAGTTTCACCTGTACATTAATGACAAGTCTTCCTTACAGTTCAAATAAATACTTTGGACCTTTAGGATATCTGATCATTTCAAATCTCTGTTTGCTCTTCAAGAAACATTTCTGTCTCCATCCTCTCCACATCGTCAAAGCATATTTATTCTTTTTCTATTTTTTTATTAACCTTTACCTTTATTTGGAGTTTGAAATTCAGTGAATTACTTCAACCAAGTTAGATCATTAGAGCATCTTGTACTTTTGCTATTAACCCGAGAAAAAGTTGACTTCTTGGATGCCATGTCTTCATCTGTGGTCATAAATGCTCACTGAATAACAAGGAATAGATAATGTGTGCCATCTGGATCCAATTAATCAATACTGACTATCAGCCATTTTAAAGTTTTCTTTCTGAGTTATATACACAGCCTGAGCTCTTTATCATAAAAGCAAAACAACCCAGGCTTGTTCAGAAATTGCTGTAGAACTTCAACACATCTTACCTGAGGAACTTTGTAGATGCACAGAATGGTCGCCATGTAGAGACAGATGTCTGATCCCCCCATGACTGCAGCTAAAGTGATTGGCGCCCCACAGATGTAGTTAGGGACGAATCTGCCCTGGTTGAAGAGAATCACCATTGAGGCAAGATATGTCCAACTTGGACTGAAATTACTATTATAAAGGTGGAAACCCAGTGTGACATTGGGTAGGATCTGAGCATTTTCATTGATCTCTTTAAGAGCAAAGATTAGGGCAAGTATAAGCTGGTAATTCTGAAAGGATACTCTGCAACAAACATTACATAATATGTTAAGAAGGATGTGATTTAGAATATGGAATTTTTCAATAGAATATTCAGTGGAACATATTTTAGTACAATATGTTTATCTTTCTGCTAGAAACCTAAGAAATACTTAGGAAAATTGAAGTACATATATACTACTCCAGAATTTACATCATCATCATCATCATCATCATCATCATCATCATCATCATCATAAAAAAAAAGCAAACACTGGCTTGAGGTTGGAAGAGTTATTTTGTAATACATGAGAAATGCCTAAAGCAAATCATAGATTCCTAGACATTCATTATATTTAGAAGAATGTAACTCTATTTTGTTACGAATAAAATCAACTGAGAAAGGGTAATCACTGCTCTTATATACCATACATATTTTAGTGGTAGTAATTTTATCTGTTTCCACAGTCTATACTTAGAAATAAGTATGATTAAATGAGCTTTGGTCTTTTTATTTGTTTATCCAAACAATCTCAGGGTGATTCTGGGCAGCTTTCAAATAAAAAGTTTTTATCCACTTCATGTGGAAACTGAAACGGAGGTTGACCATAGATGGATACATCTTTTATTAAGAGGGATGTTTCAGACATTTTTTCACTGACAAACTTTCAGGGAAATATTTCGAGCACCATTGTGGCTGAAGAGGACGTTACAGAGGTTGATTATAAATGAAAGTTGTACTTACATAACTCCATCTTGAAGTGCCTGAGAAGGGTGTTGACTAAAATCAATAACATCAGAAAATGTTGCGAATACAGAAATAATGCCAGCAATATTTACATCTCCAAGTTGGTGATATGTGTGACGAATAGGAAGAGGCTCATCCAAGTTACACTTGCACATCGCTTGAGGCATTATTGTTAACAGAAACTTCATGAATACTAGAATAGAATAGAATAGAATAGAATAGAATAGAATAGAATAGAATAGAATAGAATAGAATAACAGAGTTGGAAGGGACCTTGGAGGTCTTCTAGTCCAACCCCCTGCTTAGGCAGGAAACCCTACACCACTTCAGACAAATCATTATCCAACATCTTCTTAAAAACTTCCAGTGTTGGAGCATTCACAACTTCTGGAGGCAAGGTGTTCCACTGATTAATTGTACTAACTGTCAGGAAATTTCTCCTTAGTTCTAAGTTGCTTCTCTCCTTGATTAGTTTCCACCCATTACTTCTTGTTCTACCCTCAAATGCTTTGGAAAATAGTTTGACTCCCTCTTCTTTGTGGCAACCCCTGAGATATTGGAACACTGCTATCCTATTCTATCAGTTCTATTCTAGAACTGTGTTGGCTTTTTTGACAGCTGCTGCACAGTGCTGGCTCATATCTAAATGATTGTCCACTAGGACCCTAAGATCCCTCTCACAGTTACTACTATTGAGCAAGGTACCACATATACGGTACCTGTGCATTTTGTTTTTCTTGCCTAAATGTAAAACCTTACTTTTTTCACTGTTGAATTTCATTTTGTTAGATAGCACCCAATGTTCAAGTCTGTCAAGATCCTTCTAACTAACTAGCATCTTCCATACGCCTCTTCTTTCTGTGTATAAATGCCCCTGTTGGCAACAGCATCCTTGAAGTAGATCAGACTGACCTGCCTTCGTGCAATGTTTTTCAGACAAAAATAGAGAATGCAACATGCTACCAACTTAAATCTCAGAGCTTTGTGGCATCCAGCCATGGTTTGGAATATCTTGGGGAACATTAATAGCGTTCTTCAGGGTCAGTTCTTCCATTTTGCCTGAAATCCCATGAGTTTGGAACAGGCATGCAGGTAATGTTTAATTATAGTTGAGATAATAACCTATTCAGAATTCTGAACTCTTGAATTGTGAAAATGTATGTCACAAATCAAAAGAAAATATGCCTGGTTCCCTTGAGACAATAAGCAGTGATCTATCTCAAGAACATTGGATTAAAATTGGAAAAATCTTCCCAAATAGGTACAGACACAAGATAAAAGAAAACATGAGTTTTTTTTATGTAGTTAACTACACATAAAGTATAATTAAAATTCTTTACAGTCAAACTTTGCTTCTTATCGACACATCTGTATCATTTTCTTTGCAACAATTTTAAGTGGGCTTTCATTGGTATTGTTGGACTGCTCAATCTAGGCTACACTTCTGGAATTTCAGGTTGTCTTTTATCTAAATACTGACCGAATCCAAATGTGCTGAGCTTTGCTAGATGTAATCTTGGTTATTTTGGCAATTTTAAATGTCATTTTAAAATTTTAAATGTCATTTTAAAAGACAAATGTAAAGGCAAACTTACCTCCTAGTTGGCATGCATTAAAATGTTATTTCTTCTCCATGCCTGAAACTAGAGAAGGAGAAATTGTTACACAAGTGTGCTTTGAGGTTCAGCTTATGGTCATTCACTCACACACTCACAGGCCTGGAAAATTGCCATACTCAAATCACTTTCAACTGAACACTAACTGTTCTTTAAAATACATGGAGACCCAGTGAATATGAAATAACAGCAAACTTTTACTGATTACAAAGTGTAACTATTTGCCTTTACACACACTTTCTCAGCTAGGCTCCCAGGCACTAGCCAGAAGGATTGAAGCCTTCAATCTATCTATCTATCTATCTATCTATCTATCTATCTATCTATCTATCTATCTATCTATCTATCTATCTATCTTATCTATCTATCTATCCTAGATAGCTAGATAGCTAGATAGCTAGATAGCTAGATAGCTAGATAGCTAGATAGCTAGATAGCTAGATAGCTAGATAGCTAGATAGATGGATGGATGGATGGATGGATGAGTGGTGGGATTCAGCCAGTTCGGGCCAGTTAGCTTTCTTTAGCTGCTGGTCGCAACGCCTTGCTGTAATCCCATTGCAAATCCATTGCATCAGCAAGCAACTGAATCTTCCTGCCTGCAATCAAGCAGGCAGGGAGTTGTGGACTTCAACTCCCAGAATTCCTCAGCCAGCAAAGCAAAGCTGGCTGAGGAATTCTGGGAGTTGAAGTCTACAAGTTTTAAAGTTGCCAAGGTTGGAGACCCCTGTTCTATTGGGTAAGTTTTTCCCCCCTTTGGGAGCTTTAAAAAAATAGTTAATTGGGTTTTTTTTTAGTTGTTCTTTTTTTAGACCTACCCATTTAAAGTTTAGGAAGTTTTAAATTTAGCTGCTTTTATATAAAAATAAAAATAAAATAAAATAAAATAATATTTGTGCAGCTTTCTGAGATTTAGTGTGTTTCTGCAGTGTTTCACTCTAACTACACAAACACACAAAATCTCACAAAGCTATATGTGGAATTTTGTGTGTGTAAAGTGTGAAAGTTGGTTTTTTTGGGCTTTTTGTGGCTGTGTGAGGTTCCTGCTTGTTGCAGGGGCCATTTTGGGTCTAGCACAGCTTCTTTTACATTGTGGGTGAGCCAGTTGTGTTGTGTTGTGTTGTGTGTGTTTAAAGTGTGAAAGTTCATTTTTTTCGGCTTTTGGGGGCTGTGTGAGGTTCCTGTTTGTTGCAGGGGCCATTTTGGTCTAGCACAGCTGCTTTTATATTGTGGGTGAGCCAGTTGTGCTGTGTTGTGTTTTGTAGGTTAAAAAAGGGCAAAGAAGTGACATTGACTTGGCCATGCCCACCTGACCAACAAGCCATGCCCTCCCAGTCACCTTACCAACAAGCCACGCCCACTAATTAAGCCATGCCCACAGAACCGGTAGTGAAAATATTTAGATTTCACCCCTGCTTTATAGTATATGTTTATTGTTATTTTTCCCCATAAAAGATTTCAGTTATTTTTTTCAATTGAATTGTACAGCTTTCTGACTTAATGTCCATATTCCTAGTGCCGTGATGGTGAACAGTGGGCATGCCAGCTGAGCCCTGGCGCACATGCGTGCATTGGCCAGCTAATTTTTGGGCCTTTTGGGCCCACCAGAAGTAGGGAAACAGGCTGTTTCCTGCCTCCGGAGGTGCTGGGGGGTGGGGAAGGCCTGTTTTTCTTTCTTACCTGGCTCCAGATCCTCTCTATGCATCTGCGGACGGCAAAAACAGCCTTTCCCACTCCCTCAGAGGCCCTCCAAAGGCCTGAAACGGCCAATTTCCCAACTTCCGGTGGGACAGGAAGTGATGTTTTTTTGCGGTCTCCAGCATCCAGAGACTCCTAGAGAGGCTGGGGACAGCATAAAATGTGACTTCCTGTCCCACCGAGAATTTGGAAATGGGCCGTTTCAGGCCTTTAGAGGGCCTCCGAGGGAGTGAGAAAGGCTATTTTCATCCTTCCCAGATAAATAGAGAGGATCTGGAACCAGGTAAGAAAGAAAAATGGGCCTACCGGGCCATCTCGTGCCAGGAGCAGGGTGGGGGAGAGGGGGGGTTGCGCGCACATGTGCAGGGCAGGGTGCATAGAATTATCGGTGTGGGCAACCACACGTGCCACCCTCCCTCGCCCCCCTCTCCTGGCATGCAATGGCAAAAAGGTTAGCCATCATTGCCCTGTTGAGTATTGTTGGCTGGCGTTTACTGACAAATGTTGCAATTATTGATGTTGCGGGTTCTTCACTACTTTAATTACAAATTTACCTGCCACCACACTTGACTGAAACTGTTTCCTTCCTTCTTTCTTTATTGTTTTTCCCCTGGATTTGGATAAATACAAAGATTGCAAAGCATGTGCCACAACATGGGCTGCATTGTAAATATTGTAACAATGTCCACTCATGTCTATTTCAAACACAGATTTGGGAACGGTCTCAAGCCTCTCCTGTCCAGTACATTTCTTCTCAAACTCCATTTTTGAGTTTGCAAAGAAAAAATCAAATGCCAGTTCCCAAAAATCTTTCCGAAAATGATCATGTTGGTTGTTGTTTGGACTTAAGTTCTGAAGAAATTCCTGCAAATCTGGGACTGTCTTTGTATGAACTGCAAAGGATAAAGCACCATGTAGGAAATTGATATTGCATGATTTATGAATAGACGTTGAAGGGTAATCTGTCTGAGCTGTTATAAGCCAAATCTTTTTCTTCCTTGGTACATCCTCCACTTCAGAAAAGTGGAGGAATGTTCTCAGAAATGATATGGACTGAATATCACCATATAAGATTATCACATTAGCTGTGCTATTCATGAGAACATGGTATATGTTGTGGAGGTTAATAAAATCAATGAACCATGAACCTTTGTCTCTATGAATTTCTACTTTAACAAATGAGCCTTTAAATCATTTAACAGTAAATGTTTTTATTTACATAATAAAAACATAACAATATACAATTAATAAACAACACTTAGTTACTATGATGAATTATCCTGTCAGCTATATATCTATATCTATATCTATTCTCTCTAAGCTATGTTATCTATTATTATTCTTCCTCAGAAGAAATATTATTATAAACCACAAGAACTGCTCTTCTAACAGACTTCCAAACTGCTCACAGTTGTTGTTGTTTTTTTATAAAAGTAGTTTTTATTGAATATAAATATTAAAAAAGACATACGTAACATATACACAACAAACATTTATACAACATATACACAAAAAGAGTATAATTTCTTCTTAAGCATTTTTTCAGAGTGACATTCTACAATTCTACTTATGATATATTCCTTCACCTCTCCTTAATCTAATAACATTTTTTATTATATATATATATATTTAAATTGGTAATATTTCCCCCTATATTTTTTGTATATTTCTGATTTTTAACCAATTATACCAATTATTCCATATTTTATAATAGTCTGATTCTTCTCTTTCTTGTAATTCTTTGGATAACCTATCCATTTCAGCGCATTCAAAAAATTTTTCCTATTACTTCTGTTTCACTTGGTGTTTTTTCTTGCTTCCAATTTTTTGCGTAGGTTATTCTTGCAGCAGTTAATATGTGAATTGTGAGATATTTGATATCCTTAGGGTATGATTTGTTAAAGATTCCTAATAGAAATGTTTCTGGTTCTTTTTCAAACTGTGTTTTTGTTATTTGTTCCAACCATTTTTTTATGTTAGACCAAAATTTTTCTGCTGCTGGGCACGTCCACCATAAATGATAGAAAGTCCCTTGTGCCTTTTTGCACTTCCAACAAATCGGGCTATTTTTAGATTGTATTTTTGCCAATCTGGTTGGAGACATATGCCACCGATAAAACATTTTCAGTTGGTTTTCCTTGTACGCCGTTGCTTTCCTTAAATTTAGGTTTACCTGCCAGAACTTTTCTCATTTTTCCAAAGGTATTGTGTGTTTGATGTTTTGAGCACACTGAATCATCGTTTCTTTGACTGTCTCTTCTTCCAATTTATAGCGTAGAAGAAATTTATAAATTCTACTAATTAATTTATTTTCTGAATCTAATATAATTTTATCTATTTCTTGTTTCTGATTATAAATTTCATATGTTTTTATATGTTCTCTGTATTTGGATTCTATTTGAGTATAGGTCCACCAGTCTATTTCTTTGTGTAAATCTGTCTCCAATTGTTGTTTTGTCTTTAATTTGCCTTGATAGTCAATTATATCTTTATATCTAATTATTTTTGTCTTATCTGTTAAATTTGGGTGCCTAATTGATTCTGCCGGTGCTAGCCAATTTGGTATCTTCATATAATGTTGTTTTTTTTAATTTTAAGCCAAATTTGTAGTAATGAGTTTCTTATTGTGTGTCTTTTAAAATATGAATGTGTTTTGTATTTCTCATCCCACATAAAGGAGTGCCAGCCAGTTTGGAGTTCGTGTCCCTCAATTGTTAAAATTCTAGAGTCCTTTAATTCTACCCAATCTTTGACCCACAATAGTACTGCTGCTTGGTAATATACCTCCCAGTCACGGAGTGCAGCTCCTCCTCTATCTTTTGTATCCTGAAGCAGCTTAAATTTTATTCGTGGCCTTTTCCCTTGCCATATAAATTTAGATGTTATTTTATTCAGCTTTTCAAAAAACGGTTTATCTATTTTAATTGGGGTGACCTGAAACAAATATAAAAATTTAGGTAATATAGTCATTTTGATGGCCGAAATTCTTCCTAGGAATGAGATGTGTAAATTTTCCTATTTTTCTAAGTCTTTCTTTGTTTGTTCTAGTAATTTATCATAATTGTTTTCTATAATTGCTGATGTTCTTGTAGATAACTAGATATTTTATTTTTTGTTGTTGTTTGGATTTGTATGTTATCTGTCAATTCTTTTGTTTGGATTTCCGTAAGGTTTTTTACAATTAGCTTCGATTTATTTTTATTGATTTTTAGTCCGGCCACTTCTCCAAATTCTTCTATTTTTTGGAACAAATTAGGTATAAAGTCCATAGGATTTTCTATCAAAAACACTAGGTCATCAGCAAAGGCCTGAGCTTTGTATTCTTCTCTATTGATCCTTAAACCTTCAATTCCTTGGTCTTCTCTAATTTTTTTCAATAGGATTTCCAATGATAGAATATATAATAAGGGGGAAAGTGGACAGTCTTGTCTGACTCCTTTTGTTATATTAAATTTGTCTGTTATATCATCATTCATAATTATCCTTGCCGATTGCTTGGTATAGATTTCTGCTATAATTTTCCCAAATTTTTCCCCAATTTCCATATTTGTAATTGTTCAATCATAAATTTCCAATTTTGATTATCGAAAGCCTTTTGGGCGTCAAGAAAAAACAACGCTGCCTGCTTCTCCGGGTGTGATTCATAATATTCTAGAGCATTAAGTACTATTCTCATGTTGTTCTTTATTTGGCGTCCCGGCAGAAATCCGTTTTGGTCTGGATGTATATATGTATTTAATACTGATTTAATCCTTTCGGCCAAGATTGCTGCAAATATTTTGTAACCGGCATTCAATAATGAAATAGGTCTATAGTTTTGTATTAACTGGAGATCTGTATCTTCTTTTGGAATGATTGTTATTATGGCTTCTGTCCATGAATTTGGTATTTTGGCTTTCTCCATAGCTTCATTATATAATCGCAACATATTCTCTCCCAATACTTTTTGCATTGTTTTGTATATTTCTACCGGTAGCCCGTCGGGTCCCGGTGTTTTATTATTTTTTTGCTTTTTCAGTACTTCATCTAATTCTAATTTGGTTATTGGCCTATTAAGAGTTATTCTTTGATCTTCTGTGATTTTTGGCATTATTGATTTCCCTATGTACTGTTTTATTTTGTCTTCCTCTATTTTCCCCTGATTATATAAATTCACATAAAATTTCTTAATAATTTCTTTTTTGGCCTCTTGACTATGTTGAATTTCTCCTTTATCATCTTTCAATTGGTATATCATTCTTTTTTTTTTTCTGTTCTTTTTTCAGTTTATAGGCTAGCCATCTGCCCGTTTTATTTCGTGTTCGAAATAATTTTGTTTCGCCATTTTTATTTTTTGGGCTAGTTCTATTTGGTTTATCAAATTCAATTTATGCTTAATCATTTCCCATTCTTCTCTTATTGTTTTGTTCTGGGGCTTTTCCTGGAGTTTTTGTTCTATTTGTTTTAGGTCTTTCTCTAAATTATCTAATTGTTTTTCTTCTCTTTATTCTTTTTCCTCGTATATGCTATTACTACGCCCCTTATATATGCTTTTAAAGTATCCCATGTGTTTTGTAAAGAGGCTTCCTCTATTTTATTTATCTGAAAAAATATTTTTACTTCCTTTTCTAACATCGAATTAAATTCTTTTTCTTTACATAATCTTTGGTTCATTGTCCATCTCTTACGTCTTCTTTCCCCTTTCCAGTTTATGAATAGTGGATTGTGGTCTGCCCATTGATTTGTGCCTATCTCAATTTTTTCTACTTCTATTTTGATATTTGGGGTCATCCATGCCATGTCCAGTCTTGACCAGGAGTTATGCGGATGGGAGTAAAAGGTGTATTGGGCCTCTTCTTCATGTGTTTCCCTCCATATGTCTGCCAAGTTTAGTTCTTCAGCCATAGTAAAGAATTCTTTTGGAAGTATTTCTTTTTTCTTTTGTTTTTTTCCCCAGATTTGTAGTCCTTCTTTGCATTTACTATTGCATTATAATCCCCTATTACACAAATATCGTCATATTCTAATTTATGTGTAGATCTTTAAAAAAAAAACTGTAGTTTTGGGTTAGGTGCATAAATCACTACAATTAACATTTTCCTCTTTCCTATTTCTAGTTCAACAATCACCACTCTCGGTATAAACTAGTTTAGATTGTACTTTTTCTTTTACATAAATCACTACTCCTTTTTTCTTTTTTAGGGCCAGAGATGAATATAGTTTTCCTAATTTGGGGTTTTCTAGGATTTTTTGATAGTCTTTTTGAATGTGTACTTCTTGCAGACATATCACATCTGCTTTTAATTTTTGTAATTTTGTGAAAATTTGATTCCTTTTCTTTGGGGCATTTAAGCCATTAATGTTTACCAAAAAGAGTTTGATCTATTCATCCATTGCTTATCATATCTGTTTTTTTGTGTTTCTTGTTTCCATCCGTGCCTTAGCTTTTGCACCTTCTCTCTGTTCTCTCTCTTTTTCTTGCCTCTGTCTTATTTCTTTTTCTTGATTTGTTTCTATTGGTTCTTCTTCTTGACTTTTACTATCTGTTTCCTCCTTGCTTTCCTGTTCTTCTTCTAGTCTAAAGTGTGTGTTATGGAATTCTCTTGCCTTTTCTAGAGTGTCTATTTTATATTTTTTGTCTTCCCACGTAATTAAGATCCCCTCTATTGGCAGCCATCTGTACATTATCTTGTATTTGATCAATAGTTGTGTTAAAAACTGATATTGTTGTCGTAGATTTCTTACTCTTTGGGGTATCTGTTTTAAGATTATAATTTCTTTATCATTATAGATCACCATTTCTTCTCTAGATTTCTTATAGGCTTCATCTCGGATTGATTTTTTAAAAAATTTAACATGGACTTCTCTCGCCAGTCTGTGTTTTCTTATATAATTTGTTTGTACGCGGTAAGTTTCTTCCAATTGTCCTTTTATTTCTTCTGGCTCTTTTTGTATCATTCCTGCGATAATTTCCACCATCTTCCCTTCTAAATCCTCATTTTTTTCTTCTGGAATATTTTGAAAACACAAGAAGTATGAGGCCTTTTTCATTTCGAGCATGGCCAAGGAATCTGACATTTCTTTATTTAGTTGTAGGGTTTTTTGTTCCATTGCTTCTACTTTTAATTCCACATGATCTATTTTTGTTTCCGTTTTCCTAATTCTCTGTTCATTTTCTGCTATGGAATTTTGAATGCCCCCAATTTTATCCTTCATGGTCTTGATATCCTCCTTGACTTCTCCTAATTCATTTCTAATCTCTGCATGGAACGTTCTCATTTCTTCCTGATTTTCAGCTATTTTTTCTTGTGTTTGGAGCAGTGTTTCCTGGATCTTTTGAAACATATCTTGTATTACATTTGGTGCCATTTCCAGTTTTTCTTTTTCTTTTTCTTTCCCCATCATGCTATCTATTGTTTTTTGTTGTGAAGGGGTAGGAGTCATTACTAACGTATTGGTTGTAGGTTTTTTCCCTGTCTTTGTTATGGTGGATAGTTTAGACATTTTCAATATTCGTGTAAAGCTTTCCAACCTTAACATCAATTATTAAGTTATTCCTTAGTATCTCTTTTCCCCTCCAAACACTGCTTATACACTGCACAGCTTGTATATAGTTATATTATATTATATTGCCAATTATCCCAATTAAGCAATTAATTCTTATTCACAGTATAAATCAATTTACTTATCAATCAAGATTTTAGTTTAATTTTCTTACTTTTCTAATTAGTAATCTTTTCAATTACCCCCTTTTTCAATCAGTCTATCTCAGACATACAGTCAACACATCTGTTATTTTGTATAAAAATCAATCTTTCACTTTAACAATAATTCCTTATCTAACCACAATTTCACAATATAATTTATAGCTATAAAAATATTATCAACTTATATATTTCTTTTAAATATTAAACTTATTAATTAATTAAACAGTTCAAAATTAATAATTCACTTCCCTCTTGTCTTAATTTTTATATTTCTTTAGT
This sequence comes from Arizona elegans, assembly GCA_022577455.1. NCBI lineage: Eukaryota > Metazoa > Chordata > Lepidosauria > Squamata > Colubridae > Arizona > Arizona elegans. Next base: position 2,928,907 of record JAKOOJ010000021.1, on the reverse strand, counting down.
CTTTATTGTCTTCTTGCTTTACCTCTCTCAATCAGTTCTTTCACAGTCATAAAAAAACGCGATCTGTGTCTGTCTCAGTCTTTTTTTTTTTTTTTTTTACTTCTCCCAGTAATCGGATCTCTGCATTCAGTTTTCAAATCTTTTTTTTAACTTAAGTTCTTATTGTCCAAAGTTATTTGTAAATCCAAGGTCCGAAATCCAGACAGGTCTTCTGTATCCGTGAATTTCACCACTTAGTCCGGTATTTCAGTCTCCGCACTCAGTTTTCCGATATTTTGGGGTTTGAATCAGTTATAATTCCCAGGTTCAAACGGCTTGTCTATATCCACAGAGTCCACAGGCTGCTCCCTTTGCTCAACTGTAAAAGTCCGCACTCACACTGCTTCGAGCACTATTTCTCATTTTCTTATGTTTGCTTAGTCATTCTATGGGTTCCTCTCTTCCACGCTGTAGTTGTTTCCTCTTTTTTCCTTCTCCTCTTGTATCGCCGCTGTTGTAACTCACTTGTCTTCCACTGATTTGATCACGCGTCCCCTGTTTACCATCTCTATTGTAGGTGATCTATCTGACAGTCACTCGGATTCGCTTCCACTTTTTTGCTTCGATCTAGGCGGGCGCCATCACTCCTGTTCGCCAATAAGGCCGACTTCTTCTCCACCAATTTAAGAGGTTGATCACTCGACTTCCCTGATGACAGCACAACACCAGGGGGCTTCGCGAGTTCCTCTTTCTTTTCCCAAGTTTGGGAATGCCCTTAAAGAGCAATTAATGAGGAAATTTGGGTATCAGAGATGGAGCTTTCGTTTCCTCACCCGTTCGTGATGACATCACTGCCAGAAGTCCCCTGCTCACAGTTGTTTAATGGAAGATCCTAGAAGAGTTAAGAGTTAAGACCATATAGCTAATACGAGTGAAGATCAAAGAGCAAAGAGTTTCTGACAAGAATCTCCTTTTATACTGCTAAGTATGACAGTTAGGGTAGGACCCTGGAGATTCAAACATATTAGCTGCCCTCTGATTGGCTTATGTATCTGTCCATTCCAAAAGCCATTAATAGGCACAGCTATAGAGAAATAAATTTTCTCTATCAGTATATATATGTCTTTTTCTTTTTCGTAGGCTTTTATATGCATATTCTTTCTAGCCAGGTTTTACCTATGTAAACTAAGTTGTTCTGCAGCCCTGGTTCTGTGAAATCTCATTCACAAGCTTCTGGGCCTTTTTTTTCTGTTGACAAACTGCAACTCTGTGTTGCTCTCTGGGAGACTCAGATAGCTATTTCTGCCTTTTAAGGCGTCGTCAGTGAGCCACACCCACTTCTCAGATATCCTCCCTGTAAAGGTACAATGTGTCTTTTTCTTTTTCGTAGGCTTTTATGTGCATATTCTTTCTAGCCAGGTTTTACCTACGTAAACTAAGTTGTTCTGCAGCCCTGGTTCTGTGAAATCTCATTCACAAGCTTCTGGGCCTTTTTTTTTCTGTTGACAAACTGCAACTCTGTGTTGCTCTCTGGGAGACTCAGATAACTATTTCTGCCTTTTAAGACGTCGTCAGTGAGCCATAAAAAGCTACATTTGGTAATTCTACTATGAATTCAGTGCAGATTCCATGCTCGGAAAATGTGGGGAGCACCTCATGGAGGAATTTCTCTCCTTTTTCATCCTTTACTACAAGAATTCCAATCCACATCCATCTAAAATACAGCAGTAGCTGCAACAGGCACTTATGTTGATGGGATTCATTTGGAAACATTTGTTGGAAGAAAACGGCTTGAGTCTCTTTATCCATGACTGGAGCAGAGCCATAGGTCAACTACAGAAAGATAAACATATGCAATTCCAAAGGTCTATGTGAACCTCTGAAAATGTGAATATTCATTTCAGTGTTTAACCTTGAGTTTATATAATGAAATACTAGTTGTTTTTATTTTGAAATATCAACCAAGATGACACTCCTAAGTTATCACCAGATACCTTTTCCTGGAACAAGTCTTATTGTGAATATTTCAGATTTGAACCTTAGTTCAATGTTTAGAATTGGAGAATGGTTTGCTATGCCAAATATATCCACTATCTGTTCAGTTACAATTATTCATGTTGCTATGGTGATCTTACCAAGCAAAATAATAATAATAATAATTGGGAATCTGAAAGTTCTCTCCTTTTTGCAAACAAAAGCATACAGATGTCTGGGGAGGTAGGCAGAATGATAATGTATATCTTCAGTACATCTTACATTTGTAGATGCACAATACAGTTGCCATGTGAAGAGAGATGTCAGGTGTACCAATGACTGCAGCCAAAGTTTTTGGGACCCCACACTTGTAGTTAGGGATGAATTTTCCCTGAGTGAAAGGCAGCAACATTGAGGCAAAGTAAGTCCAGCCTAGACTAAAATGGCTGTTAAAAATGTGGAAGCCCAGTGTGACGTTGGGTAGAATCTGGGGATTTTCATTGATTTGTTTTACAGTAAACATTAAGGCCAGGATATGCTGGTAATTCTGAAAAAATATTCTGTAAAATCAAAAGAATCAAAATGAAATATGTAGCAAAAGTTGTTTGCTTCTTATTATGACACTTGTAATCTTTCAGTGAAACACATTTTGTGGAATTTGTTTTAGTACAGTATTATTATTATTCATTTAAGATCCTGGAAAATGCAAAGCAAAATACTAGCACATATAAATCCTCCCAGGAACTGGAGTTATTTTTAACACAAAACAAATACTGGCTTAAAATTGGAAGCGTTATTTCTTAATGTATGGGAAAGTCCCTGTATCCAAGCTCCATTTTCAAATATGGATGAAATTGCTAAATTTATGTACCAAAAAATCAAATGAGAAGATTTACGATAGAGAATATGTGTCCTACTCCTCCCCCCAAAAAATCATAGTGGTAGTTATATCGGACCATGGTGGCAAAGTGATTGGAAGGCAGTTTTGCAGGCTAACTCTGCCCACTGACAGGAATTTGATTCTGACCAACACAAGGTTGAGACTCATTCTTGGACTTCCGGTTTGGCTCCGTGGCAATCCAGTCGGGGAAATAGCAGGGCTCTGATGAGCGCCGCAAAAACCCTGACTGTTGAGCCGCCGCCGACAGGTCTGTGGACTGATCCTGTCCTGTAGGGACAGGGGAAAGAGAGGGACACCTTGGATGGCCAAGAGGAACAGGCAAGTTCTTCGGGGCCGGAGGATACCCTCTGAGTCAGCAGCAGGGATGCGGCAACAACCTATAAATGATGCTTGCATGACTGTAAAATGCTGCAAGCACCTATAAATGTGGGTTAATTGCTGAGCAGTCAAAATGATCATGTGACTGTGGGATGGGTGAGTTGACCATCAGGACTTAAGTAGCTCTGAAGATGTCTATAATATCTTTGAACTGACACTAAGAAACTGAAACTTGAGAGTAGTTGCAGGTGGCAGTGGTCAATTAAGGAAGTAGGTAGTTTTTGCCACAATCTTTCTTTTTTCTTTTTTTTTAGTTTTTAAAAAACAAACTTTATTAGATTTTAAAAAAATAAAATTGTATAAAACATTCACAACCTTAAAATACAATCAACAGTATCAACAAACAACAAAGTATATATAATGTATATAAGTACACATATATACAAAAACTTATTTTCCTTTTTTTTCTTAACACTGCTCCTGCGCGAGCTGCACTGGCTCCCGGTGGTCTTCCGGGTGCGCTTCAAGGTGTTGGTTATCACCTTTAAAGCGCTCCATGGCATAGGGCCTAGCTATCTCCGAGACCGCCTGCTGCTACCAACGACCTCCCATCGACCCGTGCGCTCCCACAGAGAGGGCCTCCTCAGGGTGCCATCAGCCAAACAATGTAGGCTGGTGGCCCCCAGGGGGAGGGCCTTCTCTGTGGGGGCTCCCACTCTCTGGAATCAGTTGCCCCCGGAGATAAGGAGAATCCATGACCTCAATGCCTTCCGTCGTTCCCTGAAAACCCATCTTTTCCAGCAAGCCGGGTTGGCTTAGAAGAAATTTTTAAATTTTAAATTTTTTAATTAGTTTGTTATTCTTAACTTTCGGCCCAAATCTATATATATTTTTAAATGTTTTAATATTTGTATTCTATGTTTTTTATCTTGGCTGTACACCGCCCTGAGTCCTCAGGGAGAAGGGCGGTATATAAATTGGAAATTAAATTAAATTAAATTAAATTAAATTAATTTATTTTTATTTATTTATTTATTAAATTTTTATACCGCCCCCCCTCTCCTGAAGGACTTGGGACGATGAACAGCCAAAATTAAAAACACACAATACAAATATTAAAATACATTAAAACGAAATTAAATTATCTTTGGCTTCTCCAATTTAAAACCCCTTACCCATAAAATTCCCCAATTAAAAGATTTTTAACCCAGCTCAGCTTGCTGAAATAAAAAAGTCTTTAGGGCCCGGCGGAAGGTCCAGAGGTCCAGGATTAGTCGTATCCCTGGGGGTAGCTCATTCCAGAGGGCGGATGCCCCTACAGAGAAGGCTCTTCCCCGGGGGTCACCAGCCAATATTGCCTGACAGACGGCACCCTGAGGAGGCCCTCTCTGTGGGAGCGTGTTGGCCGGTGGGAGGTTATCGGAGGCAGAAGGTGGTCTAGTAAGTAACCGGGTCCTAAGCCATGGAGTGCTTTGAAGATGAGAACCAACACCTTGAAGTGCACTCGGAAGACCACTGGAAGCCAATGCAGCTTGCACAGGAGAGGTGTCACATGGGAGCGCCATGTCACCCCCATAAGTACCCGCGTGGCCGCATTCTGCACCAGTTGGAGCCTCCAAGTGCTCCTCAAGGGGAGCCCCATGTAGAGAGTGTTGCAGTAGTTGAGGCGGGAAGTGACGAGGGCATGAGTGACTGTGCATAGGGAGTCCTGATCTAGAAAGGGGCACAACTGATGTATCAGGCGAACCTGATAGAAAGCCCCCTGGCCACGGCCATCATATGCTCTTCTAAAGACAGCCGTGCATCCAGGAGGACACCCAAGTTACGAGCCCTCTCCATGGGGGCCAATGTCTCGCCCCCAATAGTCAGCGATGGCACCAGCTGACTATATTGGGACGCCAGCAGCCACAGCCACTCAGTCTTGGAGGGATTGAGTCAGAGCCTGTTCCTCCCCATCCAGTCCCGCACGGCCTCCAGGCACCAGGACATCACTTCAAGGGCATCGTTGGGGTGGTCTGGGGTGCAGATGTACAGCTGGGTGTCATCAGCGTACAGATGGCACTGCACCCCAAAACCACGGATGATCTTGCCCAGGGGCTTCACATAAATGTTGAACAGGAGAGGCAAGAGGACTGACCCTTGTGGCACCCCACAAACCAAGTGCCTTGAGGTCGACCTCTGCCCTCCAGCCAACACAGACTGCGACGGGTCAGAGAGATAGGAGGAGAACCACCGTAAGACAGTGCCTTCCATTCCCAACCCTTCCAACCAGCGCAGCATGATACCATGGTCGATGGTATCAAAAGCCACTGAGAGGTCTAATAGGACCAGAACAGAGGAGCAAACTGTGTCCCGAGCCATCCAGAGATCATCAACCAACGCGACCAATGCCATTTCCATGCTGTACCTGGGCCTGAAGCCGGACTGGAATGGATCTAGATAGATGGTTTCATCCAGGTACTCCGGGAGCTGTCGTGCAACCACACTCTCAACAACCTTCGCCAAGAAGCGAAGGTTGGAAACTGAATGATAGTTTGCCAAAACAGCTGGGTCCAGAGAGGGCTTCTTGAGGAGGGGCCTCACCACCACCTCTTTCAAGGCGGGAGGCAAGAACCCCTCACTCAAGGAAGCGTTTATAATCATCTGGAGCCAGCCTCATGTAACCTCCCAGGTAGCCAGGACCAACCAGGAGGGACACGGGTCCAATAAACATGTGGTTGCGTTCAACCTCCCCAGCATCCTGTCCACGTCCTCGGGAGTCACAGGGTCAAACTCATCCCAGATAACAGTCTCAAGACACACCTCGGACAACCCGCCTGTACCTACCCAGTCAGAGTCGAAGCCTTCCCGAATTTGAGCGACTTTATTGTGCGCAAAATCTTCAGCACGACCTTGCAAGGGGTCTTCCCACGCTCCCAGATGGAGAAGGGAGCGGGTCACCCTAAACAAGGCAGCTGGGCGATTTTCTGCCGACACGATAAGAGCGGAAAAGTAATTACACTTCGCCGCCTTTATCGCCACTAAGTAGGTCTTGATATAAGACCTCACTAGTGTACGGTCAGATTCAGAGCGACTGGCCCTCCAACTACTCTCTAGGCATCTTTTCCGGTGTTTCATCCCCCTCAGCTCCTCGGAGAACCAAGGAGCTGGGCAGATTCGGCGCTGGGTCAGAGGCCGCAAAGGCATGACCCGATCTAAAGCACCAGCAGCCGCCCTATCCCAGGTGGCCACCAGGTCTTCCATCGAGTCGCGCGCCAGAGTCTCAGGAAATGGCCCGAGCTCCATTCGGAACCTATCAGGATCCATCAGGCGCTTGGGGCGAAACCACCTGATCGGTTCCGCCTCCCTGCGGTGGGGCGTAGCAGTCAGGAAGTCAAGTCTGAGGAGAGAATGGTCTGACCATGACAAGGGTTCAATAACTATATCCCCTGTATCTAAGCCATTCAACCTCTGACCAGAGACGAAAACCAAGTCCAGCGTGTTTCCTCCTGTGTGAGTGAGGCCCTGAATTAACTGGGTCAGGTCCATGGCCATCATGGAAGCCATGAACTCCCGAGCCACCTCAGATGCTTCACCGATGGACGGCAGGTTGAAATCCCCCATGACTAAAAGCCTGGGGGTATCAACCGCCACCCTGGCTATAACATTGAGGAGTTCGGGCAGGGTCGCTGCCACGCAGCAAGGAGCCAGGTACACAACCAGCAGGCCCATCTGCTTCCCATGGCCCCACTTCACAAGGAGAGACTCACAGCCGGCTATCTGAGGTACAGTGGCCTCCCTAGGATCAAGACCTTCCTTTACAATAACCGCCACCCCCCCCACCCTACCCTGGGCCCTTGGCTGATGAAATGCACGGAAACCCGGTGGGCACATTTCTATGAGGGGAACCCCACCTCCAGGCCCAACCAGGTCTCTGTAATACCCGCCAGGTCCGCTCCCCCCTCCTGAATCAGCTCACAAATGAGGGGGGCTTTATTAACCACGGACCTGGCGTTGCACAACATCAGCCTAAGACCCAGGCTCTGAGACTCCGGACAACCCAGGGAACGAGAAGAGCATTGGGAGCCGGAGCACATCACCGCTTGGAGACAGCGGGTGCATGCCCCCATAACATGATATGGCCCCCTGCTCCCACCATACCTGCCCCTCCCACCCACGGTCCTGATGACATCGCCCTCTTCTCTACCAACACCAACCCCCTCCGATCCCCACTCTGCACCTCCCCTAACGTGACCCTGTGCCGGGCCTGGTCCTCTCCCCAGCAAATCACCCTCCCTATCCTTTGCCAAACAACCCTCCCCCCTTCCACAACCCCTTAAAAGATTGGCAAATGACAATTTTAAAAAACCCCTCAACCCCCTCTTCGTCGCATGCCAGTGTATAATTGTATAATTATACACCATATAATGACAGTGTATAATTATTACTTTTAATTTCTTACTAAATTTTGACTTTACCTTCTTTTCCATTGATTTATCCACTCATACCAACTGTCCCATATCTTAAAATACTGTGAGTCTTCCTTATCTTTCAATTTCAACGTTAGTCTATCCATTTCTGCACATATGTAAATTTTTTGAATTATTTGCTGCTCCGTTGGCAATTGATCTGTTTTCCAGACTTGTGCTAGGGCTAACCTAGCTACCATAATTATATGTAATATTAGGTACTTTTTTTCCTTTCTAATGTTTTGTTTAAGCATTCCTAACAAAAAAATTTCTGGTTCTAACTCAATATCCTCAGCAATTATTTCTGATATCCAAATTTTTATTTTTATCCAATATTTCTTAATTTTTGGGCAAAGCCACCAGAGATGAAAGAAGATTCCCTGTGCTTGCTTACATTTCCAACACATTGGATTAAGATTTGCATACATCCTCGCCAATTTCACAGGGGCTAGATACCATCTGTACCACATCTTGTAGTGGTTCTCCTTATATGCTTGTTATTCTATAATTGGTTTCCCATACCCTTTCCCATTCTTCCAATTGTATGTTTTTGCCAATATTCCTTGCCCAAGCTATCATTTGCCCTTTGACTAGATTTTCTGCTAGGTTGAATTCTAATAAGTATTTGTAAATCTTTGAAATCAAATTTCCATCTTTAGCTCCTAATAATTTGTCTAGTCGGTTGGGATTTATTTCGATTCCTCCTTCCTCATTATCTTTATTGTATCTAGTTTGCATTTGTAGGTAGGGCCACCAATTTATTTCTATGCCTTGTTCCCTGAGTTCCTGTTTTAAATCTTCCTTGGGGATCCAGTAATTCTTTATATCTTATTAATTTATGGGGGCTAGTGTGTTGGGTGCATTGCCGCCTCCAATGCAGATATCCAGCCAGGAACCTTCATATAGTGTTTATTTTTAATTTCGAACCAAGTGCCAATCAGTGAATTTCTTATTATGTGGTTTTAAAATGTTTATAGATTTTGTTCACGGTGTTCCACAAGAAGGCATGTCACTCCTTTAATAGATCGTGGCCTTCCAATTTTAATAGTCTGTAATTATCCAAATTGAACCACTCCTTAATCCATGTAAAACTCGCTGCCTTATAGTATTTTTCCCATGCTGGTAGGCCAAAACCCCCTCTAGATCTATCTTCCTGTAATATGTTTAAATTTATTCTTGGTTTTTTTCCCACAATCTTTCAATCCAGTACCCTTTGCAGATTTATGAAATGATTTGATACATTTATAAAAAATAAAAAAAGATTTACAAAATCAGCACAGAGAGCACTTACAGGAGGTTTAATGTACTTTGCAGAGAGTTGGTACATTTGGATATCTGATGGAATTTGAATTTACTAGAATTATTTTTGTTCCAGAGATTTCATTGGTCTTTGCTACTAAAGAGAAAACTTAATTGCCAGCTGGAAAATCCTTTAAATTTACCCCATGCTTTAACAGACTAACAAAACAATAGAGTTTTGGGGGGGACCTTCAAGGTTTTCTACCTATCAAAAAGGAAAGCCAATAGCATTCCTTCAGCGTTTTCTAGTCCAACCTCCTGCTCAAGAAGGAAACCCAATAGAATTTTGTAGGTGACCACTACACAGGATGTGCACCAGAGAATTCCTTCTGTCCAATTACTTCTGAAACAATCCATAGATCTGTCAGGGTTCCGATGGATGCCCTAATTAAATCATGAATCTCGAGCCAAGCTTCAAAAGAAATCTAGTTATTTATTAGGAGCTTCATGTTGGCACATTCCTAAGTAAAGCCAGCTCTGACCCTATGTAATATATGTTCCAATTATGACTCTGTTTCCCCCCTCCGCCACCCCCCCAGGGTGTAATATCAATCACATTCACCAGTGGAGCAATTTTGCAGGTTGTAGAGGTCACTCCCCTTTGGCATCTGCAGGTAACCCTGGGATACAGCCTTGGGAGAGATAAGTGTGGAATGTGCATCTGTCTTTGGCTGCTGTGCCATTTCACAGGTTTCCCATTCCCCCTGGCCTATAGCAACTCGAGAGTAGGCCAGGGATGATTTGCGAATTGATACCTTCCCTATTTAAACAAAAGCTTTATTTGTATTTAATCCCATTTCTTTTTCTTTATGAACATTCTAGTGTTCATATGAATTAAGATACAGAAAATTATAATTCACATTTAACCTATATAAGTAGTCAGAGCTTACCATCACATATGTCAATAAATCAAGTTGTACTATGATTTATTTATTTATTTAAATATATGTATCTTAAGGTACCCATGTATACTTGACTTGGGAAGGAAAAACAATTCTGCCCTATCCAAATATAAGGGACAGGGTAAATATTGCAACATAGCAAATCAAATATAGCTGCACATTGTTCTCTAACTTAATTGTGCAAGTGGAAAACTTTTCCAAAATCTACATATAACGTATATGAAGCAAATGGAAAGAATTGTCAAAATTTCCTTTTCATGAGCTGATGTTTATTGTTCAGTTCAGGTCTCATCACGATGATAAAACACTTGGGAAGAAAGATGCACACCAATAAGCCAGCACTGGAGGAGATCATGGAGAAGACCTCCACAGCCAGCATATATTTTCCCCTTGTGCTTAGATACGTTGGAATAAAGCACAGCCAAACACTGCAGAAGACCAACATGCTGAAAGTGATGAATTTGGCTTCATTGAAGCTGTCAGGTAACTTCCTAGCTAGAAAAGCAGCAGAGAAGCTAAGCAGAGCAAGAAAACCTATAAAGCCCAAAACACAGTAGAACATGATTGATTCCTCATTGCACTCCATGATCACTTCTTCAGATATTGACTTCATATCAAAATCTGGATATGGTGGAGATGTTATCAGCCATGCAGCACAAAAACCTATTTGAACAAGGGAGCAGGACAGAAGAATGAAACTGATCATTCTTCCCCCAACCCATTTCCTCAATTTGGAACCAGGTTTGGTGGCCATGAATGCTAGAACCACAACAAAGGTTTTGGCCAGGACACAAGAAACTGCCACAGAAAAAATCAGTCCAAAAGCTGGTTGTCGAAGGAGACACACAATCTTATCAGGTCTCCCAACAAATAGAAAGACACAAAGGAAAGAGAAGAGGAGAGAGACTAAGAGAGTGTAGGTGAGATTCCGGTTGTTGGCTTTGACAATGGCAGTGTCTTTATGTTTCATGAAGATTATTATTACCAAAATTGTTAACAAAGAAAAGCAAAGAGAAAGAACAGTCAGACTGATCCCTAAGGGTTCTTCATAAGACAAAAACGTGATCCGCTTTGGAATGCACATATTCTTTTTAGGATTTGGATATTGATCTTCTGGACATGGAGAGCAGTCATCCTTGTCTGAAAAAGAACAGAGTGGAACTGATATAGTTGATTATAGATAGTGTTGTATCCTTGTTGCTTAGTCCCATTAAATTTGGAAATTTCCTACCCTTCTCCTTTGATATTTTCCCCTCTGGACACAGATGGCAATCATAGCAGCAAAATGACTCTCCTTCTTTTTTGGCCTTGCTGTATCCTCTCTCACAAGGATCATTACACAAAGATAGAGGTAATGCCTATCAATGAATGAAGAAGAATATTTTAAGATATAGAGGGGAAAGGAAGTGCTTGGAGAGATACTGTTAGTATCTGGAGAGATAGCTTGGAGAGATACTGTTAGTGTGGAATCAACAGAACAAAAATGGATTAATAAGCAGAAGTAGTGTATTGACATCATTTTGATATGGAATTGGTTTGAAATTGGCTTTGCGAGTTGACAAATAATTCATTAAATATCTATCTTTATTGGTGTCTATGGGCTTTCATAACTATCATCCCTATTATCCAAAGCCAATTTCTGTGCTGGTTAATTTTGAAATCTCCAGACTGATGAAATCTAGTACAGTGGCTTGCAGCTTTTACTTCAAAAACCATGAAAAACATTGTCCATAATTAACAGAGGGCCAACATAAATATTCTATACCAACTGCAGATTTCTTTTCTTTTCTTCCTGAGGACATTTGTACTTAGTCTATTCAGAGATGATGTTCTGGGAACTTTCATCATTTTGACATGGACTCAGTCTTAAATAATAATTCATTAAATATCTATCTTTATTGGCATCTATGGCCTTTCCTAACTATCAACCTCACTCTCCAAAGACAATTTCTGCGCTGGTTAGTTAAAGAAGTCAACAGACTGGTGTAATGTAGTACACTGGACTTCAGCTCCTATTTCTAAACCATGGAAACATGGTCCATAACTAACAGGGCCAAGATAAAGGGTACAATGTTTTATACCGACTATTAGAAAAGTAAACATTCTTACAGATAATGTTTTCCTTCTCCAGGACATTTCTACTTAGTACAAACTTTATTCAGAGACATTTATTTTCATTAGTAATCATATTTTTATTGTATACAAATGAAGACAGACAAATCTAGATTGAAACAGCTAACCTGATTAAAGCCTACTGGCCATGTGATGGAATCTACAGAAATATTGAAGAACTTGTCCGCTGGAGCTGTGGGATCTATTATTCCAACTTTGACCCTAAGAAAAGACTGGTTTGGGAATGTGATCCAGTTGATAATATCATATCCACCAATGAATTCTCCATTTTTATCAAAGGAGATCTTTTCCCCAACACTGTTGTTGAATCTGATGCTTTTCAGAAAAGAATGAACCTGAAATACAGCAACACAGAAAAAGGGACAAAGAGAGAACAGGATAAAGGGAGGGAAAATAATTCACATGTTCAAAAAGTGGATGCCACTTTAAAGAAAAAAAATATAAAACCATGTTTTTGGTTGTAGGCCAATACCAATCAAATAACATAACATTTATTCCAAAATAGCAGTAGAGGTAAATATCAATTACTGAAATAAAATTAGCACAGAATCTCAATATAAAAAGGCAAAAAAAAACCCAAAACCCAACACTTAGTAGATTGTTAAAACTACTTAAACTAGATGAATTCTGATAAATATATAAGAAATACAATGATGCATAAGGCTACAAAAGTTTAATCCTATTTTTACTTCTAAAGAGCTATGTACTTGCTCTAGCCATGCTAAAGTTTGATTTGAATTATTGCCGTTATAATCCAACAGACTAGAAGCAAGATAAATAATAAGATAAAAGAAAATGTAGCTGAAAAGATACATGTGTATTTATGCATATATGTATGTATACACACTACACATACATACAGCAAGAATTACTTTTTCAGTAAGGGTATTTTTTAATCTTGTTCTTGTCTTCCATTTTTAAATATGTAATCTTATATTGAAAAGAGAGAGAGAAATGAGCATACGGGAAATTGAGTTATGTTGATCTAGATGGGCTCAGGATCATTTCACTTAAAGGAGTCATATGAATTCAATGAATTCATGGCTCTCATAAGAAATACAGCTACAATGTCTGATATCCCCATTCCTGGCCAGCTAACAAGAGACTAAGGAAATCAACCTCCCTCCATCTCTAGAGCTAATAGAAATGGTCTTGAAGGACAGGATGGAGAGCCACTATCAAGGCAACAGTCAAATAAGAACTTGAGCCTGGACCAAGAAATATAACTTGAGAAAATATTTCAGTTACACCCACATCAAACAAAGAATATGAGGGACATATATAAGCACTCTCAGAGTTGTAGGAGTCTAGTACTATAAAATTAGTCCTAAGCTAAATGTTATTGGTTTCTTAGTCAACATTTTTGGGTCTCAATAAATGAGGCAGCAGAACAACACATAAATGCAAGTTTGTGTAATGACTTCTTGTTCAACAATCATTTGAAATTGAAATGTTGCAGAATGAATGGCACGTATGATTTTCTTGAAATTCTCACTGTCATAGCACCCCTGTCATATGATCACAATCCTAGATCTTGGCAACTGGCCTGCATTTGTGAGTATTGCATCCTCCTAGATTTAAATGGTTGTGATTTGCAATCTTCCTTGCTAGCTTTCCATAAGCAAAGTCAATGGGAAAGCTAGAAAGAAGTTGGAAGTTGTTCTGTTTGGAATTTTATCGCCCAAATTTCAACATTGATCTTACCAGAGCATAATACATTTTCCCACATTGCTTTTGTCAGAGCTAATGTAAGTTTATTGCAAAATGTAGCCAGGCTTGGATGTTTTTTCTTTCTAAGAACAACCTTCCATCTTGCCACCCTAACCCACAACCCAGACATATGAGGAATACAGAAGATTGTTGTCACATATAGGACACAATCAGTACTTGCCAGAAATTCCTGCTGTTCCTATAATGCTGTTATAAGCCTCTTGGCAGCCTATTTTCTAATGGTTTTCATTAATCTTGGAGGGACATTTAATTCTTGGTAATGTAACTGTTGTGCCATATTTTCTCCGCTTGTTGATGACTGCCTTCACTGTGTTCTATGATATATCCAGTATGTCAGAAATTATTTTGTAATCCGTTCTTCTGACTGATACCTTCCTACAATGAGATCTCTTTGATGTTTTTTTATGCTCTTTATAGACCATAGGTTTTCCTGTAAGAGGCAACTGAGTAAGTGTCAGAAAACTCCTACTAGAACAGCTGCACTTTACACAAGCTATATTAGAGACATTTGAATTCATGTAGGTGTGTACTGACTACTAGTTTCCATCAGTTTGAATGTGATTAATTATGAATTAATTATCCACACTTACAGGAAGATGTGTACACTTATGCAATCAATGTATTTTATATGTTTATTGAATATGTTTATTTTTATTTTTCCCCATAAAAGTTTCAGTTATTTTCCAATTGAATTGTACAGCTTTCAAACTTAATGTCAATACCTCTAAAAAGTATTATTTGCTAAAGTTTACTGACAGATGTTGCAAGTACTGATATGGTGGTTTCTGCACTATTCTAATTACAAACCTACCTTCCACCACACTTGATTGCGAAGCTGTTTTCTTCCTTCTTTCACTATTGTTTTTTCCCTCGATTTGGATAAATACAAAGATTGCAAAGCATGTGCCACAACATGGACTGCATTGTAAATATTGTAACTCTGTCCACTCATGTGTGTTTCAAACACAGATGTGGGAAGGGTCTCAAGCCTTTCCTGCCCAGTACATTTCTTCTCAAAGTTCTCCATTTTTGAGTTTGCAAAGAAACAATCAAATGCCTGTTCCCAAAAATCTTTCCGAAAATGATCGTGTTGGTTGTTGTTTGGACTTAAGTTCTGAAGAAATTCCTGGAATTTTGGGATTGTCTTTGTGTGAACTGCAAAGGATAAAGCACCATGTAGGAAACTGATATTGCATGATTTATGAACAGACATTGAAGTGTAATCTGTCTGAGCAGTTATAAGCCAAATCTTATTCTTCCTTGGTATATCCTCCACTTCTGAAAACTGGAGGAAAGTTCTCAGAACTGATAAGGACTGAATTTCACCATATAAGATTATCACATTGGCCGTGCTGTTCATGAGAACATGGTATATATGTAATCCTTCCTCCATAGTATCAGTAAAGTCACTGTAAAAAGCGACATTTGGTAACTCTGCTATGAATTCAACACAGATGCCATTCTCAGAAAATGTGGGAATCACCTCCTGGACAAATTTCTCTCCTTTCTCATCTTTTACAACAAGAATTCCAATCCAGATCCATCTAAAACACAGCAGTAGCTGCAAGAGGCCTTTACGTTGGTGGGATTCATCTGGAAACATTTGTTGGAAGAAAATTGATTGCGTCTCTTTATCCATGACTGGAGCAGAGCCATATATCAACTACAGAAAAATAAACATATGCAATTGCAAAGAATTGCAAAGTTGTATCGAGCCTCTGAGAACACATTCAATTTTAGGGTGCTCTTGAATTTGCGCATTGAAACATTGTCTAAATAATTTTGTTCATTTCATGACTACCTTGGCTTCAATCTTAGTACTCAAGAAATGTTTTTCTTCCTCAAAAACTCTTATTGTTGTATTGTTGTTGTTTTTGAGGAAACATAAAAATGACCATTCTGGAAAAGGAAAAAATAAGTTTCAACTTTACTTCAGTGTAGGAATATTTACCTGGGAAGGAGAGTATTTGTGGCTTGGGACTGAAATGAGAGGTCTGTAGCTTTTCAAGAAACATTTCTGTCTCCATCCTCTCCACATCATCAATGCATATTTATTCTTTTTCTCTTTCTATTAACTTTTACCTTTATTTGGAGTTTGAAATTCAGTTGATTACTTCAACCAAGTTAGATCATTAGAACATCTTGTACTTTTGCTATTAACCCAAGATAAAGTTGACATCTTGGATGCCATGTCTTCATCTGTGGTCATAAATGCTCACTGAATAACAAGGAATAGATGATTCTATGCCAGCTGGATTCAAGTAATCAATATTGACAATCAGCCATTTTAAAGTTTCCTTTCTGAGTACTTATCAAATAGTTATATACAGCCTGAGCTCTTTATCATAAAAGCAAAACAATCCATGTTTGTTCAGAAAGTGCAGTAGAACTTCAACACATCTTACCTGAGGAACTTTGTAGATGCACAGAATGGTCGCCATGTAGAGACAGATGTCTGATCCCCCCATGACCGCAGCTAAAGTGATTGGTGCCCCACAGATGTAGTTAGGGACGAATCTGCCCTGGTTGAAGAGAAGCACCATTGAGGCAAGGTATGTCCAACTTGGACTGAAATTACTATTATAAAGGTGGAAACCCAGTGTGACATTGGGTAGGATCTGGGCATTTTCATTGATCTCTTTAAGAGCATACGTTAGGGCAAGTATATGCTGGTAATTCTGAAAGGATACTCTGCAACAAACATTACATAATATATTAAGAAAGGTATTATTTAGAATATGCAATGTTTCAGTAGAATATTCAGTGGGACATACTCTTGTACTATATTTAGTGCAATATATTTATCCTTCTACTAGGATCCTGGAAAATGCTTAGCACAAATATAGTGCATATGTACTACTCCACAACTTGTGATTTTTTAATATATATATATATATAATACCAGCAAACACTGGCTTGAGGTTGGAAGAGTTATTTTGTAATACATGAGAAATGCCTAGTAGCAAATCATAGATTCCTAGAAATTCATTTTATTCAAAAGAATATAATTATATTTTGTTACGAATAAAATCAACTGAGAAGGGGTAATCACTGGTCTTACATGCCATACATATTTTAGTGGTAGTTACACCTTCATAATTTTATCTGTTTCCACAGTCTATACTTAGAAATAATTCAGTACGATTAAATGAGCTTTGGTCTTTTTATTGACTGATTAATCAAACAATCTCAGGGTGATTCTGGGCAGCTTTCAAATAAAACGTTTTTATCCACTTCATGTGGAAAGTGAAATGGAGGTTGACCATGGATTGATACATCTTTTATTAAGAGGGATGTTTCAGACACTTTTTCAATGACAAACTTTCAGGGAAATATTTTGATCACTGTTGTGGCTGAACAGCAAGTTATAGAGGTTGATTATAAATGAAAGATGTGCTTACATAACTCCATCTTGAAGTGCTTGAGAAGGGTGTTGACTAAAATCAATAGCATCAGAAAATGTTGAGAATACAGAAATAATGCCAGCAATATTAACATCTCCAAGCTGGTGATATGTGTGACGAATAGGAAGAGGCTCGTCCAAGTTACACTTGCAGACCACTTGAGGCATTATTGTTAACAGTAGCTTCATGAATACTAACATCTTCCATGAGTGTCTTCTTTCTGTATATAAATGCCCCTGTTGGCAACAGCATCCTTGAAGTAAATCAGACTGACCTGCCTTTGTGAGATGTTTTTCAGAGAAAAATAGAGAATGCAACATGCTACCAACTTAAATCACAGAGCTTTGTGGCATCCAGCCATGGTTTGGAATATCTTGGGGAACATTAATAGCATTCTTCAGGGTCAGTTCTTCCATTTTGCCTGAAATCCCATGAGTTTGGAACAGGCATGCAGGTAATGTTTAATTATAGTTGAGATAATAACTCATTCAGAATTCTGAGCTCTTGAACTATGTCACAATTGAAAAGAAAATATGCCTGGTTCCCTTGAGTTAATAAGCATGTGATATCTCAAGAACATTGGATTAAAATTTGAAAAATCTCCCCAAATAGAAACACAAGATTCAAAAAAACCCCCATGAGTATTAATGTTCATAAAGTATAATTAACATTCCTGTACAGACAAACTTTGGCTCTTATGGACATGTCTGTATCATTTTCTTTGCAAATATTTTAAGCGGGCTTCAATTGGTATTGTTGGACAACTCAATTTAGGCTACACTTCTGGCATTTCAGGTTGTCTTTTATCTAAAAGTGGCGGAGAAGAGGCCAAGAGAGCTGTTGGAGGTCCAGTCGTTCCAAATCTGATCACACTCCGTTAAGATCCTTTACACGGTCTTATCTAGTGGAGATGGAGGCAGCGAAGCGTTCTTACTTCTCCGCCCTCATCGCGTCCGCAGATAATTACCTGGCCGCCCTGTTTAGGGTGTCATGCTCCCTTTTGAATTGGGGAGCGGGGGATGACCCTCTACGGAGAAGTGCCGAGGAGTATAGTCAGCATCTGCTGGACAAGATCGCTCAGATTCGGGATGGTCTGGACTCTGACTGGGCAGGGTCAGATGAGGGAGAGACGACAGATCTTGTCATCTGGGAGGAGTTCGATCTTGTTACCCCTGAGGAAGTGGACAGGACCATGGGGAAACTGAGTGCTACTGAAGGGGAGCCCCCTCAACCCAATGGTATATAATCACATTTATATTGCTTATTGCATTTTTATATAAAGGATAGAATCATAGAGCCCTTTCCCCTACTTCTGTATGCCTAAAAGGGAACTGGGCATTTGTACCCTTCTGCTGTAATCAGTGTAACCACAATATGTACCAAGTTGTATTACTGGAATGTATTGGCAAGTTGTATTACTGGAATATATTGGGTAAGATGTATGATATACCCATATATGGAATATGTATCACAAAACTATAATCTTCTGCTTTTGTACTTTTCCAGTGAATCTGTCTTAGATTTATCTATCTGTATACACAATGTAATATCTATAAGCGGAACTGAATATGCTATGTCACTTTCAAATCTCAGGAAACTATAAAGTCTGTCTTAGGCCGTAGTTCGGGGCTCAGTCCTCAGCAGGTGACTGCACTGGGCCTATTGCTAGCAATACTCAATAAACCTGTTTTCTCTGGATCTCCGTGGTCTTGTCTCCTGACTTATTTACAGGTACTGATTGGGATTAGTAAATCCCGCTTCATTTCTGGCGAGCCAGGCAGGAGGCAACGGAATTTTTAAAATTCCTCTGGACCGTCACCACGCTGTGGGAGGGTCTCGGAGGCTCGGGGAACCATCCCAGGCGCCATCGGACATCTTTTAGTCTGAGGGACTTCCCTGTGGAGCCGGCCCCTTCGCAGCCTCGGTTGACGCCTCCAAGAACCACTTAAGGGAGACCAAGAGACCAGGAACACTTCAATCCAGCTGGGAGGAAAAGAAAAGAAGCCTGCAGGCAAGTATCTGGGTCCCTGGAAAGAGGTAATAACTATTAGCCTGTAGATAGGGGAAGGCCTGATCACCCTCCCCTCAAGGCTAAAGGTGGGAGGTTTGTCTGTTGTGACTGGTGTGAGTGTTCCCCGCGGTTCTGTTCAGTGGCCGTTGAGAGTCCGGGACTGGCAGCCGGGGAAGTGTGATTGAGACCCCTTGGTGTTTCTCTGGGAAGGAAGGACCCCTTACCTCCTTCTCAAACCCCTTTTCCTACTTGTCTTGTCTGGTGCCCTGGGTGGAAGATGGGTGGAGGAGGAAGTACGCCACTTACCCCTTTGGAATGTATGTTAAAACATTTTAAGGATGCCTACATTAGCCAGGACTACGGCATAGGGTGGAGCAGGCAAAAGCTAAGGGTTTTCTGTGAGGTGGACTGGCCAGACTTTAAAGTTGATTGGCCAGCGACAGGGTCCTTGGACCCAGGGGTTGTACTGCGAGTACACCAGAGGGTTTTCCACCCCACGTTAGGACACCCGGACCAAGCCCCCTATATCGATGTCTGGCTTAATCTGGTACAACACCCCCCCCCCATGGCTACAAAAATGCAAAGCCACAAGGTGCAGGCTGTTAGTCTCCCGCACTTTGCCACACAAGAAGGGAGAAGCCAAGGCCCCGATTCTCCCCAGCTCCCCTGAGGAATTACCCAGTCCACCACCATATGTCCCACGCGGGGATGATCAAATAAGCCCTAGGGCCAGTTCCTCAGCGTCCAGTAGCACAGGAGTAGGAGCTGGTACCTTTTTGTGAGCCTTGGATGACTTGGGCATCCCTGACTCCCCTGGGGTACCGACCCCAGTTGACCGCTCCGCTCAAACCAGTTTGGATGGGGTGGAGTTGGGGGCTCGCCCAAAGGAACAAGAAGCCCGGAAAAGCGAACGGGTAACCCCCCCCCCAGGGATGAATTAGAAGAAGCAGTGGGGGGAGAACCATTGCCTCTTGAAGTTAAGGAAGGCCCCATAGCTGAGCGAACTCGTTCAAAGCACACCGAACGGGGTGAGGAAGATGATCTGGCTGAGGGTGGTGTGGCCTTCCTGAATCCTCTCAGAAGGGTAGACCAATCTGTGGTTGAACCAAACAGAGCGCCTGTGATAGTCTCTGTGTTTCAACACGTCCCTTTCACTTCTTCGGACCTTTTAAATTGGAAAATGCATTATGGTCCGTTTAGTGACAAACCATCAGAGGTCACAGATTTGGTCAAAACTATTGTAGATACCCACAATCCAACATGGCGGGATTTACGGCAACTGATGGCTACCATCTTTAATCCTGAAGAGAGGGAAAAGATTCGGAATGCAGCTCTTAAAATTTTAAAAGGTACTGTCCCAGCCCAAGACACATTTGACCGGTGGGTGGCTAAGAATTTCCCCTCCGAGGATCCAAGATGGGACCCCTATAAGATAGAGGACCTAAGGTCCCTTCAAGATTACCAGCGCCTTGTTGTGCAGGCAATCCAGGCGGCGGGGAAACCCACTACCAACATGTCAAAGCCTTCTTTGGTGATCCAAGGTGCCGACGAAGCCCCAGAAGCCTTCTATGCCCGGCTGTTAGATGCATACCGCATGTACACTCCCATTGACCCCACACAACCTGAAAATGCTCGCATGCTGGCAATGGCCTTCATCTCTCAATCTGCCCCTGACATACGGCGAAAGTTACAAAAATTGGAGGGAGCTCTTGGGAAATCAATGAGTGAGCTGATGGAGGTTGCTAGAAAGGTTTTCGCAAATAGAGATAGGATTGAGGAAAAGAAACAGGAGCAGAAAATGCATAAGAAAGCAGAACTGCTCGCTGCTGCCCTAATGGCCAGGCCTGCGGCCCGGGATGGGACACGGATGGGCGGAGGCTCAAGGGGCCAGGGGTCAGCGGGACCCCTGGGGCGGAATCAGGGCCAGGGGTCAAGGGGACCCCTGGCGCCTAACCAGTGTGCCATATGTAAACGGACTGGCCACTGGAAGGGAGAATGTCCCGACTGGGAGAAGGAACGTGTCAATGGAGGAAACCGGGGAGGCTTTGCTGGAAAAGACCGAGGTGGACGAGGCAGACCCTTTCGAGGGAGGGGACGTGGGACGTTTAACACCCCCCTCATCGGTCTAGCTGAAGTCGAAGAATGGGAGTGAAACAGACCGGGTTCAGCCCGCCTCCCAGAACCTATGGTCAGATTAACTGTTGGAGGCAAGCCTATATCCTTCCTAGTTGACACAGGGGCCACCCGATCCGTCATAACCAAACCCTTGGCAAAGCCCTCCCCACACACCATCACCGTCCAGGGGGCCACGGGACAACCAATTCAACGCCCCTTCCTCAACCCCCTAATTTGTCACACTGGGGGTAAAACAATAACCCATCAATTCGTGTACATGCCTGAGTGCCCCCTTCCTCTTATGGGACGAGACCTGCTATGCAAATTACGGGCTCAGATTTCTTTTGACCATGATGGCTCAGCAACCATGACATATGGCCAGGTCTCTATGGAAGTCCCACAGGAGGAAGCATGGCGTCTAATGGCTCTGCAGGAAGTTGAAGGAAATACCGGATGGGAGGACTTTAATGTCCCTTTGCTGTGGGCAGAGGACAACCCCCCCGGTTTTGCTAGCCATCAGACTCCCATCATTGTCGAGGAGCTCCCTGCCAAAACTCCAGTTCACCTTCGTCAGCAGGCTTACCCGAGGCACATTATGCAAGCTATTCAAAAGGTTATTAATCTTTATCTGGCTCATGATATTCTGGTCCCTACTGAATCGGCCTGGAACACCCCTATTTTGCCCATTCCAAAAGGGGATGGCCGCTTCCGCCCGGTTCAGAATCTAAAGCCTGTTAATAGTGCAACAGTAACCATACATCCTCTGGTCCCAAACCCTTACGTGATTCTGGGATTAATCCCCCAGACTGCGTCATGGTTTTCGGTCATCGACCTTAAGGATGCCTTTTTTACCATCCCTGTCCATAAAAAGAGCCAGCACCTTTTCGCTTTCGAGTGGGAAGATCCGGCTACTGGTCGTAAGCAACAGTATACTTGGACCAGGTTGCCTCAAGGTTTCAAGAACTCCCCCACTCTGTTTGGTAATGCCCTTGCAGCTGATTTGGATGCCCTACACCTCCCGGAACCAGATGTCCTTTTACAGTACGTGGATGACCTGTTGGTCACCGGCCAGTCAAAGGACATCTGCTGGCAAAACACTTATGACCTATTGCACCTTTTACAACGCCTGGGCTACAAGGCTTCTCGGAAAAAGGCACAATTGGTTTTGCAAAAAGTCAGATATTTAGGCTATGATATTGAGCCTGGGAAACGTACCTTGGGTCATGAAAGAAAAGAAGCCATATGCCGCCTCCCCACTCCTCGGACCAAGAAGGATCTCCGGGGGTTTCTGGGGGCTGCTGGGTTTTGCCGCATTTGGATTCCCAACTTTAGCCTCCTTGCAAAACCCCTATATGAGGCAACCAGAGGCAGTGACCGTGAGCCGCTCCTCTGGCAAAAAGAGGAACAGAAAAGTTTCTCAAGTTTAAAACATGCTCTTATGCAAGCCCCTAGTTTAGGCTTGCCAGACTTAGAAAAACCTTTTCAGTTATTTGTAGATACTAAACAGAATGTTGCTGTTGGGGTTCTAACCCAAAGGTTGGGCACCTGGCATCGCCCCGTGGCCTATCTTTCCAAACAGTTGGATCCTGTCGCAAGGGGTTGGCCTGCTTGTCTGAAGGCTGTTGCTGGCACTGCTCTTCTTACTCAGGAGGCTAGCAAACTAACCTTTGGACAAGAACTTGAAATCCAAACCCCTCATGCCCTCAAGGCTGTCTTGGAAACAAAAGGCCATTTGTGGTTAACCAATCCCCGAATGCTTAAATACCAAGGCTTGATAACACACAACCCCATGATTGTTTTAAAGCAATCCACTTCCTTGAATCCTGCTACTCTCCTCCCTGAGCCCGATCTTGACACCACCCATGATTGCATTCAAACTATTGAGGAAACATATGCTAGCCGCCCTGATATGTCAGATGTTCCACTTTCTCATCCTGACCATACGCTTTTCACTGATGGCACTAGTTTTCTCCAGGATGGTGTTCGCAAGGCTGGATATGCTGTCGTCACCTTGACAGATGTCTGGGAAGCCGAGCCCCTCCCTCCTGGGACTAGTGCACAGTTGGCAGAACTCCATGCTTTGACCAGGGCCCTTGAACTTTCTAAGGATCTAAAGGTTAATATTTACACTGACTCGAAGTATGCTTTTTTGACTGTCCAAGTACACGGGGCATTGTATAAAGAAAGAGGACTTATTACAGCAGGGGGAAAGGACATCAAGTATGGTCCTCAGATTCTCCGCCTGCTGGACAGTGTCTGGGCCCCTCATAAGGTGGCTGTCATGCACTGTAGAGGACACCAGAAATCACCGTCTGACACACAAATGGGTAACCACAGGGCTGACCAGGAGGCCCGCCTTGCCGCTTCTAAACCTTACACACTACAGGCTCATTGTCTAACCCTGTGGAACCCCCCCGACTCCATTCAGCCACACTACAGCACACTTGAAATTGCCCAAGCCCATGAACTGGACGCTTCCCTACAGGGGGGCTGGTGGGTCCTACCGGATTCTCGCGTTTTCCTCCCGGGCAACCTTGCCTGGGATGTGGTCACTCAAGTTCACCAGCAATTGCACCTGGGCAAGACTGCTTTGGCACACGCTCTGCTACGTGAACTGTATATCAACAAGGTCCACAGCATTGCTGCCAACGTCTGCTCCAGGTGCCACACGTGTGCCGCGAACAACCCTAGAACTGGACCCCAGCCTCCGCAGGGGCATCAGCCTAGAGGAGATTTTCCTTTTGACTCACTTATGATTGATTTTACGGATATGCCCCGCTCTGGTTCATATTCTGCTTTGCTTGTCATTATCTGCACTTACTCGGGTTGGCCAGAATGCATTCCCACTCGCACCAAGAGAGCCTCTGAGGTTACTAAGGCCCTCTTGCAGCTGATCATTCCTCGTTACGGACTACCCTCTAAAATTTCGTCCGATAATGGCCCTGAGTTTATTCACAAGGCTACACAAAAGATTTCTTCTATGTTAGGCATCCACTGGCGCCTTCATTGTGCCTTCCACGCTAGCAGCGGTTCTTTTGTAGAAAGGGTTAATAGGTCTATCAAGGATAAACTGGCCAAAATTTGTCAGGAAACGCACCTAAAGTGGCCGGATGCTCTGCCTCTGGCTCTGTTTGCTGTACGTTGTACTCCTCGCAAAGATTTGCTTGTTTCCCCTTTTGAATTACTTTATGGCCGAATCCCCAACTTAGTTCGGCCCAATGTGTCTTCCGAGGCCCAGGTGGGGGACGCTATTAAGTTTAGACAGTTCCAATCGCTGAATCAAATGGTTCATAAGCTCCAGGATTATGTCTTGTCTTCCCGTCCTTACTTATTAGTAACCCCTACCCATAACATCTCACCGGGTCAGGAGGTGTGGGTTAAGGAGTGGAAACGGGAACCCCTTTGTCCTAAATGGAGGGGTCCCTTCTCTGTAATCATGACTTCTCCGCTTGCTATTAAAGTTGCTGAAATTAAGCCTTGGATCCATTGGTCACGAGTCAAGGTTGCCGCGCCGTCTTCCTGGTGGGTCGAACCCAACCCAGCGCAGCCTTTACGCATCACCTTTCGTCGTGGGCGGTCCTCACCACTGGCTTCCCCTTCTGGTGACACCCCGGAAGCTGTCCCTCTACGAACGGGAGCTGAAGTTGGAACCCCTGCAGGTGTTACTCCGGAAGCTGACACCCATCGCACGGGCAACGACGTTCACTACACCCTTCGCTCTGGGCGGCAGGTCCCCTTGTAAAATATTTTACATCTCTCATGTGTTGGTTTTGTAATTGTGGATGTGAATGCTGTTGCTGCGCTCACTGTATTGACTGTGTTTTATGTACCGGGTGTTTGCTTGAGTGTGACGTGAAAATCATTGAAGACGTTCTAGCACACTACTTGGTAATAGGACTAAAGTCTTTTCGCTATACACTTAAGGTTACCCCTACCGTGGAGAGAGCTTTGCGGGACCGGACCAGACGGCATCGGGAGGATGGATGCTGCCCAGCATATGCGTGAGACCGCTTGTATTCGCCGCGGCCTAATGCCTTCCATTTGGGTTGTTGTTGTTGTTTTTTTGTTTGTTAGTATTGTCATTAACGCCCTTTATCTCTATCGCGTTCTGCTCGGAACAGGGGGGAAGGGGAGCTTGGACTTGGAGGGTCCTCTTAATCCCATTGAAGAAGGAGATCTCATACCTACAGATGATGACGTCTGGACCTGGTTGGAGGAAAAACCGACACCGGCCCCGACACTAGCTCTGACGCTGGGTCCATTCTACGACCCGGTGTTATACGATCTGGTGTTGAGCCCTAGACAGAAACCCCGTTCCCTAGCTACTGCCATGGAACTTCCCCTATGTATTGATTGTTTCTTGCCTCTTTCGGAAGGAAGGCGTTTTGCTTTTACACTCCTTAATACTCCAAATTGCTCTACAGGTTATCTTCCTCCCTGCAGATACAGGGATCAACAATTCCTTCGCTGTAACGATGTCCCTTTATTTAAATGCCACCTCATACGCCCTTTCCGTCTTATTGAATATGGTAAGCAGAGACCGCCACGAGATGTGCCATTAGGGAAAGGCCCTTGCAATTGTCAGGAAAAGGACAAACAGACCCTTAGGATCGAGTTTGGGAAACCTTCCTCGTGCACCCAGTTCGACCTAACTACCTGTATGAATAATCAACAAACTTTCAAACGATGTAATGGGACAAAGGGGATATACTGCTACTTAGAAGGAAACACACAAAACTGTGCCCCTTGTATGAGAGACGCTTCCTTCCTTTACACCCCACTGAATTCCTCAATGTGCCCCAATGGGCCGACATGTGTCCGGGAAAATCGCCAATATAAAATTTGTGTTCTTAACGGCCTCCCTTACTGTTATCTTTTAGGTTCCATTCCTAAACCCAAGCCGCCGGTGGCCAAACCAAGGCCGCCGCCGCGTGACCCGACGCCACCCTCGTGCGCAGAATGCATTGTCACTACCCGATCAGATCAGGTAATTAGCAAGACGTTAATTTACCACACTGCTAAACCTGATGATTGCCTCTCTGAGCTGTCATCATGCACCCTGAATAGCACGGTCTATAGGAGGTGCAGGGACAAGAAGGCAACAGTGCACTGCTATGACCCTTCACAGGTCACCAAGTGGACTGAACATGCAGTCCACCTTTATCACATGGGTGGCTCCGGCTTGGAATTAGTTGCTTCAAATTCCACTCCTATCAGACAGCAGTCCCTGACCCTGACTTTTGATGCTTGCAACCTTATTAATAGAGGAGGCTATTACCAAACCCGATGTGGAGGTTTGGATTGGGAAAGGGAGTATATGTTCAATAGTAAGTATATGTGTCTTAAAACCAAGTCAAAGCCTGACTGTCACCTCGCTGACACCTATAATTGGTGCCCTTATTGGAGTTGCATCACCAACATGGACGGTAATCAGGCTATCTCCCTTCGTAATGGAGTGGCTGCCAGTAACTGTCCTTTGGGTAAATGTAATCCTGTAATCCTTACCTTCCATCATTCCCTTTGGTCTATGAATAGGGATGGAGCTTATGCTGACTATGGTTTTCAAATTAATGGTAGAGGTAGGGATCCAGGAGCTAAAATCAGGATTAAGTTTTCCAAACGGGCCCGATCTCGAGGTGACACCAAACATTTATTCTGGTCTTTCTATGAAGAAATTGCTAAGCTTAACATTCCTGATTTCCCTGCCCAGGTACATAACACTTTTGTCCGCCTGGCGGAGGACATTGCTCATACCCTTAATGTTTCTAATTGTTTTGTGTGTGGAGGAACCAACATGGGTGATAAATGGCCATGGGAAGCCCAGGAGCTTAATTATTCCACTGTCTTGGAGATGGAACAACGCAATAATCTCACTGCTACTCCGGGTAAGGATGGTACGTGGGCTCTCACTTCCAATCTCGTGGGATCTGTTTGCTACACTACAAATCGAACCAAAGGCTGTTTCTATGTTGGATCTATTCGCTGCCGTTTCACCTGGAACAATGGTACCTGGTGGTCTGGTATCAATAGAACCTACACCACCGAGGACACGGCCTTGGAGAGGGTACAACTTATGCAGAGATATATCTTGGACCTTCTGAACAAGACTCTTGCTTGGTTGGCTCCTGACGGTATGTATTGGTTGTGTGGTGCTTTTGCTTATGCTGAACTCCCTGCCGGTTGGTGTGGCTCTTGTGTACTTGGTATCATCCGCCCTGGATTCTTCTTGCTTCCCCTTCGTCAACGACAGGTCCTTGGAGTACCTGTCTATGATGAAATTGGGAACCTCATTAGGAACCGCCGACATGTCGACACTTCTCTTATTGAGAAGGTCAATGTTGGAGGCCCGCAGAAATTCCAGGAAGAAGAATGGCCACCTGAGAGGATAATACAATACTATAGACCGGCCACATGGGCGGAAGATGGCATGTGGGGCTACCGTACCCCTATATATCTTCTCAATCGCCTCATTCGTTTACAGGCTGTGGTTGAAATCATAACTAATGAAACAGTTAAGGGTCTTACTAAGCTTGCAAAAGAAAGTGTTAAGTCCCGTACCTATATTATGCAGAATCGCCTTGCTTTAGATTATTTGTTAGCCAAAGAGGGAGGTGTGTGTGGTAAGTTCAATCTCTCTAACTGCTGCATTGAAATTGATGATAGTGGTCATGTTATTAAGGAAATTACTGATAAAATGGTCAAAATCGCACATGTCCCTGTTCAAACATGGAGAGGCTTCAACCTGGCAGATGCCTTCTCGGGATGGTTCCCGAAACTGCCAGGTTTGCAAGCTATAGTTGCTCTCATTGGCCTTATTGCAGCTGGTTGTGTTATTTTGCCTTGCATTCTCCCTATCTTTATTCGCACAATCACGAGCACTCTTTCTTTATTGGTTGAGAAAAAGGCTACCGCCCAAGCTATGGCCTGGTGGGAATATCAGAAACTTATCGATATGGAAGAAGGTAACCCCATATGTGAAACTTCGCAGTAATTGCATTACTTGGCTAAGTCTCAACAGGGGGGAATGAAGGGGAGCCCCCTCAACCCAATGGTATATAATCACATTTATATTGCTTATTGCATTTTTATATAAAGGATAGAATCATAGAGCCCTTTCCCCTACTTCTGTATGCCTAAAAGGGAACTGGGCATTTGTACCCTTCTGCTGTAAATCAGTGTAACCACAATATGTACCAAGTTGTATTACTGGAATGTATTGGCAAGTTGTATTACTGGAATATATTGGGTAAGATGTATGATATACCCATATATGGAATATGTATCACAAAACTATAATCTTCTCCTTTTGTACTTTTCCAGTGAATCTGTCTTAGATTTATCTATCTGTATACACAATGTAATATCTATAAGCGGAACTGAATATGCTATGTCACTTTCAAATCTCAGGAAACTATAAAGTCTGTCTTAGGGCGTAGTTCGGGGCTCAGTCCTCAGCAGGTGACTGCACTGGGCCTATTGCTAGCAATACTCAATAAACCTGTTTTCTCTGGATCTCCGTGGTCTTGTCTCCTGACTTATTTACAGGTACTGATTGGGATTAGTAAATCCCGCTTCACTACCACATGTTTGTTGGACCCGTTGTCACTCTTGGCTTGTTTACGCAGCTCGGGAGGTTACATGTAACTGGATCCGGGCAGTGATTACTGCATCCCTGGGTAAGGGTACCTTCCCCTTGAAGGAGGTGGTGGTGAGGCCCCTCCTCAAGAAACCTGCCCTGGATTCAGCCATTTTGAACAACTTTTGTCCTGTCTCCAACCTTTGCTTTATTGCAAAGGTTGTTGAGAGCGTGGTGGCATGGCAGCTCCTGTTGGCCCTGGAGGAAGCAGATTACCTAGATCCGTACCAATCAGGTTTCAGGCCCAGGTACAGCACAGAGACAGCATTGGTCGCACTGGTGCATGATCTCTGGAGGGCCCGGGACAAAGGATTTTCCTCTGCCTTGGTCCTATTGGATCTCTTGGTGGCCTTTGATACCATCGATCATGGTATCTTGCTGTGACACCTTGAGGGATTGGGGGTGGGGGGCATTGTTTTATGGTGGTTCTCTTCCTAGCTCTCAGGGCATTCGCAAGTGGTATTGGATGGGGGCAGAGGTCGGCCCTGAGACCCCTCATTTGCGGGGTGCCCCAGGGGTCAGTCCTTTCTCCCCTTCTGTTCAACATCTATATGATGCCTCTGGGGGAGATCATCCGTGGTTTTGGGGTGAGGTATCATCTGTATGCTGATGATACCCAGCTTTTTATATCCACCCCGAACCAGTCCAGTGATGCCCTCGACATGATGTCCCAGTGCCTGGAAGCGGTGCGGACCTGGATGGGGAGAAATAGGCTTTGGCTCAACCCTGCCAAGACCGAGTGGCTGTGGGTACCGGCATCTCAGTTCGAACAAGATATTCCATGTTTGGTTATAGGGGTGTGAGGTGTTGCTCCCTGTAGATAGGGCACACAACTTTTTTTTTTTATTTATATGCCGCCCTTCTCTGGAGACTCAGGGCGGCTTACAATGCATTAAGCAATAGCCTTCATACTTTTGTATATTTTTACAAAGTCAGCTTATTGCCCCCACAAACTGGGTCCTCAATTTACCTACCTTAGAAAGGATGGAAGGTTGAGTCAACCTTGAGCCTGGCAAGATTCAAACTTACTAATTGCAGACAGTTGGAGTTAAATTACAATGCATTAGTCTGCTGAGTTATCCAGCTCAGCAGACTAATGATCTGGGCGTCCTCCTGGATTCACTGTTAAATTTGGAAGATCATGTAACGACCATGACCGGGGGGGGGGCATTTGCCCAGATTCGCCTGGTGCACCAGTTGTGCCCCTACTTGGACCGAGATGCCCTACACACTCGTCACCTCTCATGCACTCATGCACTTGTCACCTCTCGTATTAACTACTGCAATGCTCTCTACATGGGACTGCCCCTGAATACCACTCAGAGGCTTCAGCTGGTGCAGAATGCGGCTGTGCAGGTAGTGATGGCAGTGTCCCGACACTCCCATGTTACACCTCTTCTGCGTGACTTGCATTGGCTGCCGGTTGCCCTCCAGATAAGATTCAAGGTGCTGGTGATTACCTATAAAGCCCTACATGGCCTAGGCCCGGGATATTTGGAGGACCATCTGCAGCCAGCAATAGCTTCCCATCGCCCGGTGCGCTCCCACAGGGAAGGCCTACTCAGGGTGCCATCGGCTAGACAGTGTCGGCTGGCGACCCCCAGGGAGAGAACTTTCTCTGTGGATGCACCCGCCCCTTGGAGTCAACTCCCTCTGGAGCTCTGGGTGGCCTCCAACCTTCACTCTTTCAGCCGTGGGCTGAAAACTTTTAATCTGGGTTTTATTGAATTTCTTAATTTTAACTTGGACTTCTGTTTAAATGGTTTGTCTGTTTTGCTTTAATTGTTGTGAGCTGCCCTGAGTCCTGTGGAGATAGGGCGGCATACAAGTCCCAACAAATAAATAAATAAATAAATAAATAAATAAATAAATAAATAAATAAATAAATAAATAAATACTGACCAAATCCAAATGTGCTGAGCTTTCCAAGATGTAATCTTGCTTATTTGTAATTTTGGCAAAATAGACTAGACTAGACTAGACAAAAAATAAAATGAAGTGAAATAAAATTAAATTAAATTAAATTAAAAATTAAAAATTAAATTAAATTAAATTAGTAACGTAACCTAATGCAATGCAGCACAAGGCAAGGCAAGGCAAGGCAAGGCAAGGCAAGGCAGGGCAGGGCAGGGCAGGGCAGGGCAGGGCAGGGCAGGGCAGGGCAGGGCAGGGCAGGGCAGGGCAGGGCAAGGCAAGGCAAGGCAAGGCAAGGCAAGGCAAGGCAATCAAGGTTACATGACTCTAAAAAGCCATAAGTGCAGATCAAAGTGTGATCTGTTTGACCATCAGAATTTTGAATCCAGGTTATGGCTATGGCGATGTCCCTGTTAACTCTCACCCAGCGAAACCAGAATGATTTCATCACGTGGCATACAGAATTATAGCCTGCCTTTCAGTCAAGTGCTGCAACAACTCTATGTACACAACAGACCTATGATCATGGAACATGTTATTCTAGACAATATTCTATACCGTGCATATGAGTTAAAATGACCAGTAAAGACAATTTAATGATTCACATGAAATCTATATATTTAGTGGAAGAATTTGTTCATGGCAAAATTGTGAGTAATCAAATAAGGAGGAACATTTCACATTTTTCTGTAAAAAGTAAGAATTTTTTCACTCCTTAACCCCTCTATACACTTCCATACTAGGATATATTAGATATTTCACGAGAAGAGGCCTTCACTCCTCTGCTTGCAACAGAATACCTTATGCCCAGGCTTGAAATTTTGGATTTAGACAACTTAGAACTACATCACCTTCAGTCTAACCTAAATGTAGTGCATAGAGTTATCTGCTGCAATGTCCTACCTCTCAGTGACTACTTCAACCACAAGAATACACGAGCACACAATAGATACAAACTTAAGGTAAACCGCTTCAAACTTGATTGCAGAAAATACGACTTCAGCAACAGACTGGTCAATGCCTGGAATGCACTACCTGACTCTGTGGTTCCATCCCCAAGCCTCCAACAATGTTAACCTTAGACTGTTCACCCCATTCCTAAGAGGTCTGTAAGGGGGTGCATAAGCACACAATCGTGCCTACCCTCCCTGTCCTATCGTCCCCATTTATTTGTATCCATTTCATAATCATGCTTATACTTATACCTGTGATCTTATATATAAAAACCAAATAAATAAATAAAAATAAATATCAATAAATACATTTGTGCTATTGTTGATTTATTTATACAATTTGTTCTGAGATATCCACACCTCGGAGGCAAGCAACATGGAATACCAATAAAAGTGTACATTGCATCTTGGGTTAAACATCCACATATTTCAATATGTAACTATAAAGAATATCAAGTAAACAAAAAGATTTCTTAAAACTTTCTTTTCATGAGCTGATGTTTGTTGTTCAGTTCAGGTCTCATCACAATGATAAAACACTTGGGAAGAAAGATGCACACCAATAAGCCAGCACTGGAGGAGATCATGGAGAAGATCTCCACAGCCAACATATATTTTCCCCTAGTGCTTAGGTAGGTTGGAATAAAGCACAGCCAAACACTGCAGAAGACCAACATGCTGAAGGTGATGAATTTGGCTTCATTGAAGCTGTCAGGTAACTTCCTAGCTAGAAAAGCAGCAGAGAAGCTAACCAGAGCAAGAAAACCCATAAAGCTCAAAACACAGTAGTACATGACCGAGTCTTCATTGCATTCCATAATGATTTCTTCAGACATTGACTTCATATCAAAATCTGGGTATGGTGGGGATGTTATCAGCCACACAGCACAAAAACCTATTTGGACAAGGGAACAAGCGAGAAGAATGAAATTTACCATT
This sequence comes from Arizona elegans, assembly GCA_022577455.1. NCBI lineage: Eukaryota > Metazoa > Chordata > Lepidosauria > Squamata > Colubridae > Arizona > Arizona elegans. The sequence continues at coordinate 2,896,250 of JAKOOJ010000021.1, read as the reverse complement.
CTTCCCCCCACCCATTTCCTCAATCTGGAACCAGGTTTGGTGGCCATGAATGCTAGAACCACAACAAAGGTTTTGGCCAGGACACAAGAAACTGCCACAGAAAAGACGAGGCCAAAAGCCGGTTGTCGAAGGAGGCACACAACCTTATTGGGTCTTCCAATAAATAGAAAGACACAAAGGAAAGAGAGGAGAAGAGAAACTAGAAGTGTATAAGTGAGATTTCGGTTGTTGGCTTTGACAATGGGAGTGTCCTTGTGTTTCATGAAGATGGTGATGACCAAAGATGTCAATAAAAAAAAGCAAAGAGAAAGAACAGTCAGACTGATGCCCAAGGGTTCTCCATAGGACAAAAATGTGATCTGTTTTGGAATACAGGTATTTTTGTCAGAGTTCGGATAATGGTCTTCTGGACACTGAAAGCAGTCATCCATGTCTGAAAAAGAGCACAATAGAGTGGACATAGTGGATTAGAGACCATGTTGCACTCTCATGGCTTAGTTTCATTATGTTTGGAAATTCCCTACCTTTCTCCTTGGATATTTCCCGCTCTGGACATGGAAGGCAATTATAGCAGCAAAATGATTCCCCTTCTCTCTTGGCCTTGCTGTATCCTGCCTCACAGGGATCATTGCACCTAGAAAAAGGTGATCCCTATTCATGAATGAAGAAGAAGTTTTTAAGGTATAGAAGGGAAAGGAAGTGCTTGAAGAGATATTATTACTGGGTAATCAACAGATTAAGGAGGGAATGATAAACTAAGAACCTTCCCAGATATACCATATAGGAAACATGATCAAATGAGCTAATTTTACCTTACTGTAGGGCTATTAACAGGTCATTGAAAGTATTATATCCCTGCCATCATTTTGCAACCACAGATTGTCGAGTGCTTTTTTCTCTGCCCATTATGCACTTTCTTAAAATATTGTTAGCTAGGCAGCATCTCTTCACCATATCTCAACCTACTCCAAGGTCTTCCAAGATCATTCTCTCAGTGATCACTCCATTAAGAATCATGAAGTAGTATGAAGACTTTGAGACCAATTGTTCTACAACTAATTTGTTAAATAGCCAAGGTCCTCTGAAGCTGTCATGGAACCACCTTTTCCACAACATTCCTCTAAAAGGGAAGTTCGATACTTAACAAAAATTGTCCAGTATGTAGGTTCTAGCAATAAGCTTTTTAATAGGAGGCAGATCAGGGCTTCGTTAAGAGGTAAAGGAATACTTCACTCAAAGATGAATTAACTATTACTAGAATCCACTCATATAAGATTTCCAAGCCACTTTAAAAGAGGTAAGGTGTCAGGGTTCCAAGTAACACCCCCAAGGAAAGAAGACTCTGAGGCTAGAAGTTCCTCAAAGTTCCATTTTATTAGAGATGTCATATTGGCACATCTGGGAGAACACAAATCTGAAAGCTTCCAGGTTTTCCCCACTCATAGAAAAAATCCAAGTCCCTGCCCAGCACCCACATGTCCATCACACGGCCCAATCGATGCAGTGTTCCAAATGGAGAGGCCTCCAAGTCACACCCTTCCAGGTGCAGAAATGTCAACATTCCTATAGATATCTCCCACCCCTAGCTTCTGTAGGTTAGCACAGGAACAAAACTATGGGACTTCCGTCAATAAAGATAATGTTTTATCTACATAGATGTAGGCAGACAAATCTAGATTCATATATCTAACCTGATTAAAGCCTACTGGCCATGTGATAAAATCCATAGAGACGTTGAAGAACTTGTCTGGAGACGCTGTAGGATCTACTGCTCCAACTTTGACCCTAAGAAAGGACTGGTTGGGGAATGTGATCCAGTTGATAATATCAAATCCACCAATGATTTTTCCATTTTCATCAAAGGAAATCTTTTCACTAACACTGTTGTTGAATCTGGCATTTCTCAGAAAATAATGAAGCTAACAAAGATGAGGGAGGGAGGGAGGGAGGAAGCAATTTTTTTTGTTTTATTCTAGTTTTTAGACCAGCATCAAACAAATATCATAGCAATTACTCCTAAATATACAAATAAAATACCATATTTTGAATATTCTAATATAGTATTTTATAGTTATTAATATAGAATTACAGAATATAAAATGTAAAACAGTGAAAAATCTATATAGCAATAGCACTTAGACATGTATCGCTTCACAGTGCTTTACAGCCCTCTCTAAGCTGTTGAAAGACTCAGCATTTTGCCCCCAACAATCTGGGTCCTCATTTTACTGAGCTCAGAAGGATGGAAGGGCAAACTGTGGGCATTATAGAAGACCAACCTTTTTAGGGGAGATATTCTATTTGTAATATCCATAAAGCATGATGGATGGGTCCATTAATAACAATCATTGCTAACAAGTCACTATTCACATTTCAGGGTGAAAAATGGTCAGCTCTATAGTGAATGATTTCTTCTTTGAAATAAACAGGTTTGGAAAAGGGAAATTATAATAACCTGTGTCTTTCTTAAGTAAGAATCTCACTATTATAGCAATAGCACTGAGACTTATATACCGCTTTACAGTGCTTGACAGCCTTCTCTAAGCGTTTTACAGAGTATTGCTCCCAACAATTTGGGTCCTCATTTTACCCATCTTAGAAGGATGGAAGGCTGAGTCAACCATGAGCCTGATGGGCTTTGAACTACTAAATTGCAGGCAGCAGAATTAGCCTGCAGTACTGCACTCTAACCAGTGCACCATCGAGGATCTTATCAGTCCTTTTCCTTCCATTCAAGGTTTGGTTGAGAATGACTTAATCTAAAAGTTGAAAAGTAGGCATGAAGGTATTTTGAACAATCAAAATTCATTGTTCATTTTTTAAAAAAAATAAGATGGTGAATCTATTGGAAACTTATAGAATGTTAAATTTCTAAGAGTATATTGAGCATTTTGGATCAAACTCAGTGCAAATATTCCAAACAAAGCATCTAGAATAAAAGACTGCTAAACTGTGTTTCAACACATAATTCAAAAGTAATACACTTTTGTAATTTTAATATGAGCATATAAATATTTTAGCTGGTCAAGACATATTTCACATTTAGACAAAATGTCAATAGCCTTACAGAATATGGCTTGTTAGATTTTATGGACATAAATTGCAACTACAGATATGGTGAGATTTTGGCATTTTTGCGCTTAAGATCTTACCTGCCACCAGAACTTGTGAAACTGTTGCCTTCCTTCTTTTCCTATTATTCTTCCCCTGGATTTGGATAAATACAATGATTGCAAAGCATGTGCCACAGCATAGACTGCATTATAAATATTGTAGCTTTGGCCTCTCATGTGTGTTTCGAACACAGATGTAGGAAGGGTCACAAGCTTTTCCTGTCCGGTACATTTTTTCTCAGATTTCTCCATTTTTGAGTTTGAGAAGACACAATCAAATGCCTGTTCCCAAAAATCTTTTTGAAAATGATCTTGTTGATTTTTAGTTGGATTTAGGTTTTGAAGAAATCCCTGGAAGTCTGGGACTTCTTTTGTGTGAACTGCAAAGGATAAAGCCCCATGTAGGAAATGGATGTCCCAAGATTTATGAAATGAACTGGAAGTGCAATCTGTTTGAGCGGTTGTAACCCAGATTTTTGTCTTCTTTGGTATATCCACTACTTCTGATAATTGGAGGTATGTTCTCAGATGTGATATAGATTCAATTTCACCATAGAAGACTATGACATTGGCTGTACTGTTCATGAGAACTTGGTATATGTGGATTCCTTCACCTATTAGATCATTAAAATCAATGTAAAAATCTACCCTTGGGAACTCTTGTATGAAATCAAAGCAGATGCCATGTTGGGAAAATGTGGGGAGCACCTCCTGTACAAATTTATCTCCCTTGTCATCCTTCACAACAAGAACCCCGATCCAGATCCATTTAAAATACAGCAATAATTGGAGGAGGCCCCTACTTTGATGGGATTCATCTGGAAACATTTGTTGGAAGAAAGCTGCTTGAGTCTCTTTATCCATAAGGGGAGCAGCGCCATAGGTCAACTATAGAAAAGATAAATGATTGCAATTGCAAAGTTGTATGGGAGCCTCTGTGAATGCACTCAATTTTAGGGTGCTCCTGAGTTTGCATATTGAAACTTTGTCTAAATAATTTTGTTCATTTCATGACTATCTTGGCTTCAATCTTAGTACTCAAAAAATGTTTTTTCTTTCTTGTCAAAGAACTCTTATTGTTTATTTCTTTGTTTTTGAAGAAATATAAAATGACCATTCTAGAAAAGGAAAGAGTAAGTTTGAACTTTAATTCAGTGTAAGAATATTTACCTGTAAAGGAGAGTATTTGTGTCTCAGGACTGAAATGAGAGGTCTGTGAGCTTGGTTTGTTTGTTTGTTTGTTTGCTTGTTTGTTTTTGCATACTGAGGATATTACCTAGTTTGGGTAATGAAACATCTGCATGAATACAACCAAGCTCACAGAGCACCAAGGACCGCTCATATTTACCTCTTTCCAATATTCCCATTGTCTGATCAGGTTTATCATTATTTGTGTTCCTCTGCTAACCCAATCAAGTATAAATGAATGCTAAACATTATAAGGCCCTCTTCTGTCTACCCCCTTTAATGGATAAACAATTTCCTTGGGAGGGAAACATCTATGGAATCCAGGACACCAAAATGCCACAGGTGTTCTTTTTTTCCTCCAGAAAGCTAAAACTTGGGATATACAAGTGAAACTCGAAAAATTAGAAAATCGTGCAAAAGTTATGTTGCATTATTTCAGTAATGCAACTTAAAAGGTGAAACTAATATATGAGATAGACTCATTACATGCAAAGCGAGATAGTTCAAGCCTTGATTTGTCATACTTTTGATGATTATGGCTTACAGCTCATGAAAACCCCAAATTCACAATCTCAGAAAATTAGAATATTGTGAAAAGATTCAATATTCTAGGCTCAAAGTATCCCACTCTAATCAGCTAATTAAGCCATAACACCTGCAAAGGGTTCCTGAGCCTTTAAATGGTCTCTCAATCTGGTTCAGTAGGAATCACAATCATGGGAAAGACTGCTGACATGACAGTTGTGCAGAAAACCATCATTGACACCCTCCATAAGGAGGGAAAGCCTCAAAAGATAATTGCAAAAGAAGTTGGATGTTCCCAAAGTGCTGTATCAAAGTACATTAATAGAAAGTTATGAAGAAGGGAAAAGTGTGGAAGAAAAAGGTGCACAAGCAGCAGGGATGACCGCAGCCTAGAGAGGATGGTTAGGAAAAGGCCATTCAAAAGTGTTGGGGACTTTCACAAGGAGTGGACAGAAGCTGGAGTCAGTGCATCAAGAACCACCACACACAGACGGATCCTGGACATGGCCTTCGAATGTCGTATTCCTCTTGACAAACTGCTCCTGAACAACAAACAACGTCAGAAGCGTCTTACCTGGGCTAAAGAAAAAAAGAACTGGTTTGTTGCTTAGTAGTCCAAAGTCCTCTTTTCTGATGAGAGCAACTTTTGCATCTCATTTGGAAACCAAGGACCCAGAGTCTGGAGGAAGAATGGAGAGGCACATACTGCAAGATGCTTGAAGTCCAGTGTGAAGTTTCCACAGTCTGTGTTGATTTGGGGAGCCATGTCATCTCCTGGTGTTGGTCCACTGTGCTTCATTAATTCCAGGGTCAACACAGCCGTCTACCAGGAGATTTTGGAGCACTTCATGCTTCCTTCTGCAGACGAGCTTTATGGGGATGCTGACTTCATTTTCCAGCAGGACTTGGCACCTGCCCACACTGCCAAAAGTACCAAAACCTGGTTCAATGACCACGGGATTACTGTGCTTGATTGGCCAGCAAACTCACTTGACCTGAACCCCAAAGAGAATCTATGGGGCATTGCCAAGAGAAAGATGAGAGACATGAGACCGAACAATGCAGAAGAGCTGAAGGCCGCTATTGAAGCCTCCTGGTCTTCCATAACACCTCAGCAGTGCCACAGGCTGATAGCATCCATGCCACGTCGCATTGAGGCAGTAATTGATGCAAAAGGGGCCCAAACCAAGTACTGAGTACATATGCATGCTTATACTTTTCAGAGGTCCGATATTGTTCTATATACAATCCCTGTTTTATTGATTTCATGTAATATTCTAATTTTCTGAGATTGTGAATTTGGGGTTTTCATGAGCTGTAAGCCATAATCATCAAAAGTATGACAAATCAAGGCTTGAACTATCTCGCTTTGCATGTAATGAGTCTATCTCATATACTGTATTAGTTTCACCTTTTAAGTTGCATTACTGAAATAAGTGAACTTTTGCATGATATTCTAATTTTTCGAGTTTCACCTGTACATTAATGACAAGTCTTCCTTACAGTTCAAATAAATACTTTGGACCTTTAGGATATCTGATCATTTCAAATCTCTGTTTGCTCTTCAAGAAACATTTCTGTCTCCATCCTCTCCACATTGTCAAAGCATATTTATTCTTTTTCTATTTTTTTATTAACCTTTACCTTTATTTGGAATTTGAAATTCAGTGAATTACTTCAACCAAGTTAGATCATTAGAGCATCTTGTACTTTTGCTATTAACCCGAGAAAAAGTTGACTTCTTGGATGCCATGTCTTCATCTGTGGTCATAAATGCTCACTGAATAACAAGGAATAGATAATGTGTGCCATCTGGATCCAATTAATCAATACTGACTATCAGCCATTTTAAAGTTTTCTTTCTGAGTTATATACACAGCCTGAGCTCTTTATCATAAAAGCAAAACAACCCAGGCTTGTTCAGAAAGTGCTGTAGAACTTCAACACATCTTACCTGAGGAACTTTGTAGAGGCACAGAATGGTCGCCATGTAGAGACAGATGTCTGATCCTCCCATGACTGCAGCTAAAGTGATTGGCGCCCCACAGATGTAGTTAGGGACGAATCTGCCCTGGTTGAAGAGAATCACCATTGAGGCAAGATATGTCCAACTTGGACTGAAATTACTATTATAAAGGTGGAAACCCAGTGTGACATTGGGTAGGATCTGAGCATTTTCATTGATCTCTTTAAGAGCAAAGATTAGGGCAAGTATAAGCTGGTAATTCTGAAAGGATACTCTGCAACAAACATTACATAATATGTTAAGAAGGATGTGATTTAGAATATGGAATTTTTCAATAGAATATTCAGTGGAACATATTTTAGTACAATATGTTTATCTTTCTGCTAGAAACCTAAGAAATACTTAGGAAAATTGAAGTACATATATACTACTCCAGAATTTACATCATCATCATCATCATCATCATCATCATCATCATCATCATCATCATCAAAAAAAAGCAAACACTGGCTTGAGGTTGGAAGAGTTATTTTGTAATACATGAGAAATGCCTAAAGCAAATCATAGATTCCTAGACATTCATTATATTTAGAAGAATGTAACTCTATTTTGTTACGAATAAAATCAACTGAGAAAGGGTAATCACTGCTCTTATATACCATACATATTTTAGTGGTAGTAATTTTATCTGTTTCCACAGTCTATACTTAGAAATAAGTATGATTAAATGAGCTTTGGTCTTTTTATTGATTGTTAACTTAGAAGTACGATTAAATGAGCTTTGGTCTATTTATTTGTTTATCCAAACAATCTCAGGGTGATTCTGGGCAGCTTTCAAATAAAAAGTTTTTATCCACTTCATGTGGAAACTGAAACGGAGGTTGACCATAGATGGATACATCTTTTATTAAGAGGGATGTTTCAGATATTTTTTCACTGACAAACTTTCAGGGAAATATTTCGAGCACCATTGTGGCTGAAGAGGACGTTACAGAGGTTGATTATAAATGAAAGTTGTACTTACATAACTCCATCTTGAAGTGCCTGAGAAGGGTGTTGACTAAAATCAATAAGATCAGAAAATGTTGCGAATACAGAAATAATGCCAGCAATATTTACATCTCCAAGTTGGTGATATGTGTGACGAATAGGAAGAGGCTCATCCAAGTTACACTTGCACATCGCTTGAGGCATTATTGTTAACAGAAACTTCATGAATACTAGAATAGAATAGAATAGAATAGAATAGAATAGAATAGAATAGAATAGAATAGAATAGAATAGAATAGAATAGAATAGAATAGAATAACAGAGTTGGAAGGGACCTTGGAGGTCTTCTAGTCCAACCCCCTGCTTAGGCAGGAAACCCTACACCACTTCAGACAAATCATTATCCAACATCTTCTTAAAAACTTCCAGTGTTGGAGCATTCACAACTTCTGGAGGCAAGGTGTTCCACTGATTAATTGTACTAACTGTCAGGAAATTTCTCCTTAGTTCTAAGTTGCTTCTCTCCTTGATTAGTTTCCACCCATTACTTCTTGTTCTACCCTCAAATGCTTTGGAAAATAGTTTGACTCCCTCTTCTTTGTGGCAACCCCTGAGATATTGGAACACTGCTATCCTATTCTATCAGTTCTATTCTAGAACTGTGTTGGCTTTTTTGACAGCTGCTGCACAGTGCTGGCTCATATCTAAATGATTGTCCACTAGGACCCTAAGATCCCTCTCACAGTTACTACTATTGAGCAAGGTACCACACATACGGTACCTGTGCATTTTGTTTTTCTTGCCTAAATGTAAAACCTTACTTTTTTCACTGTTGAATTTCATTTTGTTAGATAGCACCCAATGTTCAAGTCTGTCAAGATCCTTCTAACTAACTAGCATCTTCCATACGCCTCTTCTTTCTGTGTATAAATGCCCCTGTTGGCAACAGCATCCTTGAAGTAGATCAGACTGACCTGCCTTCGTGCAATGTTTTTCAGACAAAAATAGAGAATGCAACATGCTACCAACTTAAATCTCAGAGCTTTGTGGCATCCAGCCATGGTTTGGAATATCTTGGGGAACATTAATAGCGTTCTTCAGGGTCAGTTCTTCCATTTTGCCTGAAATCCCATGAGTTTGGAACAGGCATGCAGGTAATGTTTAATTATAGTTGAGATAATAACCTATTCAGAATTCTGAACTCTTGAATTGTGAAAATGTATGTCACAAATCAAAAGAAAATATGCCTGGTTCCCTTGAGACAATAAGCAGTGATCTATCTCAAGAACATTGGATTAAAATTGGAAAAATCTTCCCAAATAGGTACAGACACAAGATAAAAGAAAACATGAGTTTTTTTTATGTAGTTAACTACACATAAAGTATAATTAAAATTCTTTACAGTCAAACTTTGCTTCTTATCGACACATCTGTATCATTTTCTTTGCAACAATTTTAAGTGGGCTTTCATTGGTATTGTTGGACTGCTCAATCTAGGCTACACTTCTGGAATTTCAGGTTGTCTTTTATCTAAATACTGACCGAATCCAAATGTGCTGAGCTTTGCTAGATGTAATCTTGGTTATTTTGGCAATTTTAAATGTCATTTTAAAATTTTAAATGTCATTTTAAAAGACAAATGTAAAGGCAAACTTACCTCCTAGTTGGCATGCATTAAAATGTTATTTCTTCTCCATGCCTGAAACTAGAGAAGGAGAAATTGTTACACAAGTGTGCTTTGAGGTTCAGCTTATGGTCATTCACTCACACACTCACAGGCCTGGAAAATTGCCATACTCAAATCACTTTCAACTGAACACTAACTGTTCTTTAAAATACATGGAGACCCAGTGAATATGAAATAACAGCAAACTTTTACTGATTACAAAGTGTAACTATTTGCCTTTACACACACTTTCTCAGCTAGGCTCCCAGGCACTAGCCAGAAGGATTGAAGCCTTCAATCTATCTATCTATCTATCTATCTATCTATCTATCTATCTATCTATCTATCTATCTATCTATCTATCTTATCTATCTATCTATCCTAGATAGCTAGATAGCTAGATAGCTAGATAGCTAGATAGCTAGATAGCTAGATAGCTAGATAGATGGATGGATGGATGGATGGATGAGTGGTGGGATTCAGCCAGTTCGGGCCAGTTAGCTTTCTTTAGCTGCTGGTCGCAACGCCTTGCTGTAATCCCATTGCAAATCCATTGCATCAGCAAGCAACTGAATCTTCCTGCCTGCAATCAAGCAGGCAGGGAGTTGTGGACTTCAACTCCCAGAATTCCTCAGCCAGCAAAGCAAAGCTGGCTGAGGAATTCTGGGAGTTGAAGTCTACAAGTTTTAAAGTTGCCAAGGTTGGAGACCCCTGTTCTATTGGGTAAGTTTTTCCCCCCTTTGGGAGCTTTAAAAAAATAGTTAATTGGGTTTTTTTTTAGTTGTTCTTTTTTTAGACCTACCCATTTAAAGTTTAGGAAGTTTTAAATTTAGCTGCTTTTATATAAAAATAAAAATAAAATAAAATAAAATAATATTTGTGCAGCTTTCTGAGATTTAGTGTGTTTCTGCAGTGTTTCACTCTAACTACACAAACACACAAAATCTCACAAAGCTATATGTGGAATTTTGTGTGTGTAAAGTGTGAAAGTTGGTTTTTTTGGGCTTTTTGTGGCTGTGTGAGGTTCCTGCTTGTTGCAGGGGCCATTTTGGGTCTAGCACAGCTTCTTTTACATTGTGGGTGAGCCAGTTGTGTTGTGTTGTGTTGTGTGTGTTTAAAGTGTGAAAGTTCATTTTTTTCGGCTTTTGGGGGCTGTGTGAGGTTCCTGTTTGTTGCAGGGGCCATTTTGGTCTAGCACAGCTGCTTTTATATTGTGGGTGAGCCAGTTGTGCTGTGTTGTGTTTTGTAGGTTAAAAAAGGGCAAAGAAGTGACATTGACTTGGCCATGCCCACCTGACCAACAAGCCATGCCCTCCCAGTCACCTTACCAACAAGCCACGCCCACTAATTAAGCCATGCCCACAGAACCGGTAGTGAAAATATTTAGATTTCACCCCTGCTTTATAGTATATGTTTATTGTTATTTTTCCCCATAAAAGATTTCAGTTATTTTTTTCAATTGAATTGTACAGCTTTCTGACTTAATGTCCATATTCCTAGTGCCGTGATGGTGAACAGTGGGCATGCCAGCTGAGCCCTGGCGCACATGCGTGCATTGGCCAGCTAATTTTTGGGCCTTTTGGGCCCACCAGAAGTAGGGAAACAGGCTGTTTCCTGCCTCCGGAGGTGCTGGGGGGTGGGGAAGGCCTGTTTTTCTTTCTTACCTGGCTCCAGATCCTCTCTATGCATCTGCGGACGGCAAAAACAGCCTTTCCCACTCCCTCAGAGGCCCTCCAAAGGCCTGAAACGGCCAATTTCCCAACTTCCGGTGGGACAGGAAGTGATGTTTTTTTGCGGTCTCCAGCATCCAGAGACTCCTAGAGAGGCTGGGGACAGCATAAAATGTGACTTCCTGTCCCACCGAGAATTTGGAAATGGGCCGTTTCAGGCCTTTAGAGGGCCTCCGAGGGAGTGAGAAAGGCTATTTTCATCCTTCCCAGATAAATAGAGAGGATCTGGAACCAGGTAAGAAAGAAAAATGGGCCTACCGGGCCATCTCGTGCCAGGAGCAGGGTGGGGGAGAGGGGGGGTTGCGCGCACATGTGCAGGGCAGGGTGCATAGAATTATCGGTATGGGCAACCACACGTGCCACCCTCCCTCGCCCCCCTCTCCTGGCATGCAATGGCAAAAAGGTTAGCCATCATTGCCCTGTTGAGTATTGTTGGCTGGCGTTTACTGACAAATGTTGCAATTATTGATGTTGCGGGTTCTTCACTACTTTAATTACAAATTTACCTGCCACCACACTTGACTGAAACTGTTTCCTTCCTTCTTTCTTTATTGTTTTTCCCCTGGATTTGGATAAATACAAAGATTGCAAAGCATGTGCCACAACATGGGCTGCATTGTAAATATTGTAACAATGTCCACTCATGTCTATTTCAAACACAGATTTGGGAACGGTCTCAAGCCTCTCCTGTCCAGTACATTTCTTCTCAAACTCCATTTTTGAGTTTGCAAAGAAAAAATCAAATGCCAGTTCCCAAAAATCTTTCCGAAAATGATCATGTTGGTTGTTGTTTGGACTTAAGTTCTGAAGAAATTCCTGCAAATCTGGGACTGTCTTTGTATGAACTGCAAAGGATAAAGCACCATGTAGGAAATTGATATTGCATGATTTATGAATAGACGTTGAAGGGTAATCTGTCTGAGCTGTTATAAGCCAAATCTTTTTCTTCCTTGGTACATCCTCCACTTCAGAAAAGTGGAGGAATGTTCTCAGAAATGATATGGACTGAATATCACCATATAAGATTATCACATTAGCTGTGCTATTCATGAGAACATGGTATATGTTGTGGAGGTTAATAAAATCAATGAACCATGAACCTTTGTCTCTATGAATTTCTACTTTAACAAATGAGCCTTTAAATCATTTAACAGTAAATGTTTTTATTTACATAATAAAAACATAACAATATACAATTAATAAACAACACTTAGTTACTATGATGAATTATCCTGTCAGCTATATATCTATATCTATATCTATTCTCTCTAAGCTATGTTATCTATTATTATTCTTCCTCAGAAGAAATATTATTATAAACCACAAGAACTGCTCTTCTAACAGACTTCCAAACTGCTCACAGTTGTTGTTGTTTTTTTATAAAAGTAGTTTTTATTGAATATAAATATTAAAAAAGACATACGTAACATATACACAACAAACATTTATACAACATATACACAAAAAGAGTATAATTTCTTCTTAAGCATTTTTTCAGAGTGACATTCTACAATTCTACTTATGATATATTCCTTCACCTCTCCTTAATCTAATAACATTTTTTATTATATATATATATATTTAAATTGGTAATATTTCCCCCTATATTTTTTGTATATTTCTGATTTTTAACCAATTATACCAATTATTCCATATTTTATAATAGTCTGATTCTTCTCTTTCTTGTAATTCTTTGGATAACCTATCCATTTCAGCGCATTCAAAAAATTTTTCCTATTACTTCTGTTTCACTTGGTGTTTTTTCTTGCTTCCAATTTTTTGCGTAGGTTATTCTTGCAGCAGTTAATATGTGAATTGTGAGATATTTGATATCCTTAGGGTATGATTTGTTAAAGATTCCTAATAGAAATGTTTCTGGTTCTTTTTCAAACTGTGTTTTTGTTATTTGTTCCAACCATTTTTTTATGTTAGACCAAAATTTTTCTGCTGCTGGGCACGTCCACCATAAATGATAGAAAGTCCCTTGTGCCTTTTTGCACTTCCAACAAATCGGGCTATTTTTAGATTGTATTTTTGCCAATCTGGTTGGAGACATATGCCACCGATAAAACATTTTCAGTTGGTTTTCCTTGTACGCCGTTGCTTTCCTTAAATTTAGGTTTACCTGCCAGAACTTTTCTCATTTTTCCAAAGGTATTGTGTGTTTGATGTTTTGAGCACACTGAATCATCGTTTCTTTGACTGTCTCTTCTTCCAATTTATAGCGTAGAAGAAATTTATAAATTCTACTAATTAATTTATTTTCTGAATCTAATATAATTTTATCTATTTCTTGTTTCTGATTATAAATTTCATATGTTTTTATATGTTCTCTGTATTTGGATTCTATTTGAGTATAGGTCCACCAGTCTATTTCTTTGTGTAAATCTGTCTCCAATTGTTGTTTTGTCTTTAATTTGCCTTGATAGTCAATTATATCTTTATATCTAATTATTTTTGTCTTATCTGTTAAATTTGGGTGCCTAATTGATTCTGCCGGTGCTAGCCAATTTGGTATCTTCATATAATGTTGTTTTTTTTAATTTTAAGCCAAATTTGTAGTAATGAGTTTCTTATTGTGTGTCTTTTAAAATATGAATGTGTTTTGTATTTCTCATCCCACATAAAGGAGTGCCAGCCAGTTTGGAGTTCGTGTCCCTCAATTGTTAAAATTCTAGAGTCCTTTAATTCTACCCAATCTTTGACCCACAATAGTACTGCTGCTTGGTAATATACCTCCCAGTCACGGAGTGCAGCTCCTCCTCTATCTTTTGTATCCTGAAGCAGCTTAAATTTTATTCGTGGCCTTTTCCCTTGCCATATAAATTTAGATGTTATTTTATTCAGCTTTTCAAAAAACGGTTTATCTATTTTAATTGGGGTGACCTGAAACAAATATAAAAATTTAGGTAATATAGTCATTTTGATGGCCGAAATTCTTCCTAGGAATGAGATGTGTAAATTTTCCTATTTTTCTAAGTCTTTCTTTGTTTGTTCTAGTAATTTATCATAATTGTTTTCTATAATTGCTGATGTTCTTGTAGATAACTAGATATTTTATTTTTTTTGTTGTTTGGATTTGTATGTTATCTGTCAATTCTTTTGTTTGGATTTCCGTAAGGTTTTTTACAATTAGCTTCGATTTATTTTTATTGATTTTTAGTCCGGCCACTTCTCCAAATTCTTCTATTTTTTGGAACAAATTAGGTATAAAGTCCATAGGATTTTCTATCAAAAACACTAGGTCATCAGCAAAGGCCTGAGCTTTGTATTCTTCTCTATTGATCCTTAAACCTTCAATTCCTTGGTCTTCTCTAATTTTTTTCAATAGGATTTCCAATGATAGAATATATAATAAGGGGGAAAGTGGACAGTCTTGTCTGACTCCTTTTGTTATATTAAATTTGTCTGTTATATCATCATTCATAATTATCCTTGCCGATTGCTTGGTATAGATTTCTGCTATAATTTTCCCAAATTTTTCCCCAATTTCCATATTTGTAATTGTTCAATCATAAATTTCCAATTTTGATTATCGAAAGCCTTTTGGGCGTCAAGAAAAAACAACGCTGCCTGCTTCTCCGGGTGTGATTCATAATATTCTAGAGCATTAAGTACTATTCTCATGTTGTTCTTTATTTGGCGTCCCGGCAGAAATCCGTTTTGGTCTGGATGTATATATGTATTTAATACTGATTTAATCCTTTCGGCCAAGATTGCTGCAAATATTTTGTAACCGGCATTCAATAATGAAATAGGTCTATAGTTTTGTATTAACTGGAGATCTGTATCTTCTTTTGGAATGATTGTTATTATGGCTTCTGTCCATGAATTTGGTATTTTGGCTTTCTCCATAGCTTCATTATATAATCGCAACATATTCTCTCCCAATACTTTTTGCATTGTTTTGTATATTTCTACCGGTAGCCCGTCGGGTCCCGGTGTTTTATTATTTTTTTGCTTTTTCAGTACTTCATCTAATTCTAATTTGGTTATTGGCCTATTAAGAGTTATTCTTTGATCTTCTGTGATTTTTGGCATTATTGATTTCCCTATGTACTGTTTTATTTTGTCTTCCTCTATTTTCCCCTGATTATATAAATTCACATAAAATTTCTTAATAATTTCTTTTTTGGCCTCTTGACTATGTTGAATTTCTCCTTTATCATCTTTCAATTGGTATATCATTCTTTTTTTTTTCTGTTCTTTTTTCAGTTTATAGGCTAGCCATCTGCCCGTTTTATTTCGTGTTCGAAATAATTTTGTTTCGCCATTTTTATTTTTTGGGCTAGTTCTATTTGGTTTATCAAATTCAATTTATGCTTAATCATTTCCCATTCTTCTCTTATTGTTTTGTTCTGGGGCTTTTCCTGGAGTTTTTGTTCTATTTGTTTTAGGTCTTTCTCTAAATTATCTAATTGTTTTTCTTCTCTTTATTCTTTTTCCTCGTATATGCTATTACTACGCCCCTTATATATGCTTTTAAAGTATCCCATGTGTTTTGTAAAGAGGCTTCCTCTATTTTATTTATCTGAAAAAATATTTTTACTTCCTTTTCTAACATCGAATTAAATTCTTTTTCTTTACATAATCTTTGGTTCATTGTCCATCTCTTACGTCTTCTTTCCCCTTTCCAGTTTATGAATAGTGGATTGTGGTCTGCCCATTGATTTGTGCCTATCTCAATTTTTTCTACTTCTATTTTGATATTTGGGGTCATCCATGCCATGTCCAGTCTTGACCAGGAGTTATGCGGATGGGAGTAAAAGGTGTATTGGGCCTCTTCTTCATGTGTTTCCCTCCATATGTCTGCCAAGTTTAGTTCTTCAGCCATAGTAAAGAATTCTTTTGGAAGTATTTCTTTTTTCTTTTGTTTTTTTCCCCAGATTTGTAGTCCTTCTTTGCATTTACTATTGCATTATAATCCCCTATTACACAAATATCGTCATATTCTAATTTATGTGTAGATCTTTAAAAAAAAAACTGTAGTTTTGGGTTAGGTGCATAAATCACTACAATTAACATTTTCCTCTTTCCTATTTCTAGTTCAACAATCACCACTCTCGGTATAAACTAGTTTAGATTGTACTTTTTCTTTTACATAAATCACTACTCCTTTTTTCTTTTTTAGGGCCAGAGATGAATATAGTTTTCCTAATTTGGGGTTTTCTAGGATTTTTTGATAGTCTTTTTGAATGTGTACTTCTTGCAGACATATCACATCTGCTTTTAATTTTCGTAATTTTGTGAAAATTTGATTCCTTTTCTTTGGGGCATTTAAGCCATTAATGTTTACCAAAAAGAGTTTGATCTGTTCATCCATTGCTTATCATATCTGTTTTTTTGTGTTTCTTGTTTCCATCCGTGCCTTAGCTTTTGCACCTTCTCTCTGTTCTCTCTCTTTTTCTTGCCTCTGTCTTATTTCTTTTTCTTGATTTGTTTCTATTGGTTCTTCTTCTTGACTTTTACTATCTGTTTCCTCCTTGCTTTCCTGTTCTTCTTCTAGTCTAAAGTGTGTGTTATGGAATTCTCTTGCCTTTTCTAGAGTGTCTATTTTATATTTTTTGTCTTCCCACGTAATTAAGATCCCCTCTATTGGCAGCCATCTGTACATTATCTTGTATTTGATCAATAGTTGTGTTAAAAACTGATATTGTTGTCGTAGATTTCTTACTCTTTGGGGTATCTGTTTTAAGATTATAATTTCTTTATCATTATAGATCACCATTTCTTCTCTAGATTTCTTATAGGCTTCATCTCGGATTGATTTTTTAAAAAATTTAACATGGACTTCTCTCGCCAGTCTGTGTTTTCTTATATAATTTGTTTGTACGCGGTAAGTTTCTTCCAATTGTCCTTTTATTTCTTCTGGCTCTTTTTGTATCATTCCTGCAATAATTTCCACCATCTTCCCTTCTAAATCCTCATTTTTTTCTTCTGGAATATTTTGAAAACACAAGAAGTATGAGGCCTTTTTCATTTCGAGCATGGCCAAGGAATCTGACATTTCTTTATTTAGTTGTAGGGTTTTTTGTTCCATTGCTTCTACTTTTAATTCCACATGATCTATTTTTGTTTCCGTTTTCCTAATTCTCTGTTCATTTTCTGCTATGGAATTTTGAATGCCCCCAATTTTATCCTTCATGGTCTTGATATCCTCCTTGACTTCTCCTAATTCATTTCTAATCTCTGCATGGAACGTTCTCATTTCTTCCTGATTTTCAGCTATTTTTTCTTGTGTTTGGAGCAGTGTTTCCTGGATCTTTTGAAACATATCTTGTATTACATTTGGTGCCATTTCCAGTTTTTCTTTTTCTTTTTCTTTCCCCATCATGCTATCTATTGTTTTTTGTTGTGAAGGGGTAGGAGTCATTACTAACGTATTGGTTGTAGGTTTTTTCCCTGTCTTTGTTATGGTGGATAGTTTAGACATTTTCAATATTCGTGTAAAGCTTTCCAACCTTAACATCAATTATTAAGTTATTCCTTAGTATCTCTTTTCCCCTCCAAACACTGCTTATACACTGCACAGCTTGTATATAGTTATATTATATTATATTGCCAATTATCCCAATTAAGCAATTAATTCTTATTCACAGTATAAATCAATTTACTTATCAATCAAGATTTTAGTTTAATTTTCTTACTTTTCTAATTAGTAATCTTTTCAATTACCCCCTTTTTCAATCAGTCTATCTCAGACATACAGTCAACACATCTGTTATTTTGTATAAAAATCAATCTTTCACTTTAACAATAATTCCTTATCTAACCACAATTTCACAATATAATTTATAGCTATAAAAATATTATCAACTTATATATTTCTTTTAAATATTAAACTTATTAATTAATTAAACAGTTCAAAATTAATAATTCACTTCCCTCTTGTCTTAATTTTTATATTTCTTTAGTCTTTATTGTCTTCTTGCTTTACCTCTCTCAATCAGTTCTTTCACAGTCATAAAAAAACGCGATCTGTGTCTGTCTCAGTCTTTTTTTTTTTTTTTACTTCTCCCAGTAATCGGATCTCTGCATTCAGTTTTCAAATCTTTTTTTAACTTAAGTTCTTATTGTCCAAAGTTATTTGTAAATCCAAGGTCCGAAATCCAGACAGGTCTTCTGTATCCGTGAATTTCACCACTTAGTCCGGTATTTCAGTCTCCGCACTCAGTTTTCCGATATTTTGGGGTTTGAATCAGTTATAATTCCCAGGTTCAAACGGCTTGTCTATATCCACAGAGTCCACAGGCTGCTCCCTTTGCTCAACTGTAAAAGTCCGCACTCACACCGCTTCGAGCACTATTTCTCATTTTCTTATGTTTGCTTAGTCATTCTATGGGTTCCTCTCTTCCACGCTGTAGTTGTTTCCTCTTTTTTCCTTCTCCTCTTGTATCGCCGCTGTTGTAACTCACTTGTCTTCCACTGATTTGATCACGCGTCCCCTGTTTACCATCTCTATTGTAGGTGATCTATCTGACAGTCACTCGGATTCGCTTCCACTTTTTTGCTTCGATCTAGGCGGGCGCCATCACTCCTGTTCGCCAATAAGGCCGACTTCTTCTCCACCAATTTAAGAGGTTGATCACTCGACTTCCCTGATGACAGCACAACACCAGGGGGCTTCGCGAGTTCCTCTTTCTTTTCCCAAGTTTGGGAATGCCCTTAAAGAGCAATTAATGAGGAAATTTGGGTATCAGAGATGGAGCTTTCGTTTCCTCACCCGTTCGTGATGACATCACTGCCAGAAGTCCCCTGCTCACAGTTGTTTAATGGAAGATCCTAGAAGAGTTAAGAGTTAAGACCATATAGCTAATACGAGTGAAGATCGAAGAGCAAAGAGTTTCTGACAAGAATCTCCTTTTATACTGCTAAGTATGACAGTTAGGGTAGGACCCTGGAGATTCAAACATATTAGCTGCCCTCTGATTGGCTTATGTATCTGTCCATTCCAAAAGCCATTAATAGGCACAGCTATAGAGAAATAAATTTTCTCTATCAGTATATATATGTCTTTTTCTTTTTCGTAGGCTTTTATATACATATTCTTTCTAGCCAGGTTTTACCTATGTAAACTAAGTTGTTCTGCAGCCCTGGTTCTGTGAAATCTCATTCACAAGCTTCTGGGCCTTTTTTTTCTGTTGACAAACTGCAACTCTGTGTTGCTCTCTGGGAGACTCAGATAGCTATTTCTGCCTTTTAAGGCGTCGTCAGTGAGCCACACCCACTTCTCAGATATCCTCCCTGTAAAGGTACAATGTGTCTTTTTCTTTTTCGTAGGCTTTTATGTGCATATTCTTTCTAGCCAGGTTTTACCTACGTAAACTAAGTTGTTCTGCAGCCCTGGTTCTGTGAAATCTCATTCACAAGCTTCTGGGCCTTTTTTTTTCTGTTGACAAACTGCAACTCTGTGTTGCTCTCTGGGAGACTCAGATAACTATTTCTGCCTTTTAAGACGTCGTCAGTGAGCCATAAAAAGCTACATTTGGTAATTCTACTATGAATTCAGTGCAGATTCCATGCTCGGAAAATGTGGGGAGCACCTCATGGAGGAATTTCTCTCCTTTTTCATCCTTTACTACAAGAATTCCAATCCACATCCATCTAAAATACAGCAGTAGCTGCAACAGGCACTTATGTTGATGGGATTCATTTGGAAACATTTGTTGGAAGAAAACGGCTTGAGTCTCTTTATCCATGACTGGAGCAGAGCCATAGGTCAACTACAGAAAGATAAACATATGCAATTCCAAAGGTCTATGTGAACCTCTGAAAATGTGAATATTCATTTCAGTGTTTAACCTTGAGTTTATATAATGAAATACTAGTTGTTTTTATTTTGAAATATCAACCAAGATGACACTCCTAAGTTATCACCAGATACCTTTTCCTGGAACAAGTCTTATTGTGAATATTTCAGATTTGAACCTTAGTTCAATGTTTAGAATTGGAGAATGGTTTGCTATGCCAAATATATCCACTATCTGTTCAGTTACAATTATTCATGTTGCTATGGTGATCTTACCAAGCAAAATAATAATAATAATAATTGGGAATCTGAAAGTTCTCTCCTTTTTGCAAACAAAAGCATACAGATGTCTGGGGAGGTAGGCAGAATGATAATGTATATCTTCAGTACATCTTACATTTGTAGATGCACAATACAGTTGCCATGTGAAGAGAGATGTCAGGTGTACCAATGACTGCAGCCAAAGTTTTTGGGACCCCACACTTGTAGTTAGGGATGAATTTTCCCTGAGTGAAAGGCAGCAACATTGAGGCAAAGTAAGTCCAGCCTAGACTAAAATGGCTGTTAAAAATGTGGAAGCCCAGTGTGACGTTGGGTAGAATCTGGGGATTTTCATTGATTTGTTTTACAGTAAACATTAAGGCCAGGATATGCTGGTAATTCTGAAAAAGACTCATTCTTGGACTTCCGGTTTGGCTCCGTGGCAATCCAGTCGGGGAAATAGCAGGGCTCTGATGAGCGCCGCAAAAACCCTGACTGTTGAGCCGCCGCCGACAGGTCTGTGGACTGATCCTGTCCTGTAGGGACAGGGGAAAGAGAGGGACACCTTGGATGGCCAAGAGGAACAGGCAAGTTCTTCGGGGCCGGAGGATACCCTCTGAGTCAGCAGCAGGGATGCGGCAACAACCCATAAATGATGCTTGCATGACTGTAAAATGCTGCAAGCACCTATAAATGTGGGTTAATTGCTGAGCAGTCAAAATGATCATGTGACTGTGGGATGGGTGAGTTGACCATCAGGACTTAAGTAGCTCTGAAGATGTCTATAATATCTTTGAACTGACACTAAGAAACTGAAACTTGAGAGTAGTTGCAGGTGGCAGTGGTCAATTAAGGAAGTAGGTAGTTTTTGCCACAATCTTTCTTTTTTCTTTTTTTTTACTTTTTAAAAAACAAACTTTATTAGATTTAAAAAAAATAAAATTGTATAAAACATTCACAACCTTAAAATACAATCAACAGTATCAACAAACAACAAAGTATATATAATGTATATAAGTACACATATATACAAAAACTTATTTTCCTTTTTTTTCTTAATTTATTTTTATTTATTTATTTATTAAATTTTTATACCGCCCCCCCTCTCCTGAAGGACTTGGGACGATGAACAGCCAAAATTAAAAACACACAATACAAATATTAAAATACATTAAAACGAAATTAAATTATCTTTGGCTTCTCCAATATAAAACCCCTTACCCATAAAATTCCCCAATTAAAAGATTTTTAACCCAGCTCAGCTTGCTGAAATAAAAAAGTCTTCAGGGCCCGGCGGAAGGTCCAGAGGTCCAGGATTAGTCGTATCCCTGGGGATAGCTCATTCCAGAGGGCGGATGCCCCTACAGAGAAGGCTCTTCCCTGGGGGTCACCAGCCAATATTGCCTGACAGACGGCACCCTGAGGAGGCCCTCTCTGTGGGAGCGTGTTGGCCGGTGGGAGGTTATCGGAGGCAGAAGGTGGTCTAGTAAGTAACCGGGTCCTAAGCCATGGAGTGCTTTGAAGATGAGAACCAACACCTTGAAGTGCACTCGGAAGACCACTGGAAGCCAATGCAGCTTGCGCAGGAGAGGTGTCACGTGGGAGCGCCATGTCACCCCCATAAGTACCCGTGTGGCCGCATTCTGCACCAGTTGGAGCCTCCAAGTGCTCCTCAAGGGGAGCCCCATGTAGAGAGTGTTGCAGTAGTTGAGGCGGGAAGTGACGAGGGCATGAGTGACTGTGCATAGGGAGTCCTGATCTAGAAAGGGGCACAACTGATGTATCAGGCGAACCTGATAGAAAGCCCCCTGGCCACGGCCATCATATGCTCTTCTAAAGACAGCCGTGCATCCAGGAGGACACCCAAGTTACGAGCCCTCTCCATGGGGGCCAATGTCTCGCCCCCAATAGTCAGCGATAGCACCAGCTGACTATATTGGGACGCCAGCAGCCACAGCCACTCAGTCTTGGAGGGATTGAGTCGGAGCCTGTTCCTCCCCATCCAGTCCCGCACGGCCTCCAGGCACCAGGACATCACTTCAAGGGCATCGTTGGGGTGGTCTGGGGTGCAGATGTACAGCTGGGTGTCATCAGCGTACAGATGGCACTGCACCCCAAAACCACGGATGATCTTGCCCAGGGGCTTCACATAAATGTTGAACAGGAGAGGCAAGAGGACTGACCCTTGTGGCACCCCACAAACCAAGTGCCTTGAGGTCGACCTCTGCCCTCCAGCCAACACAGACTGCGACGGGTCAGAGAGATAGGAGGAGAACCACCGTAAGACAGTGCCTTCCATTCCCATCCCTTCCAACCAGCGCAGCATGATACCATGGTCGATGGTATCAAAAGCCACTGAGAGGTCTAATAGGACCAGAACAGAGGAGCAAACTGTGTCCCGAGCCATCCAGAGATCATCAACCAATGCGACCAATGCCATTTCCGTGCTGTACCTGGGCCTGAAGCCAGACTGGAATGGATCTAGATAGATGGTTTCATCCAGGTACTCCGGGAGCTGTCGTGCAACCACACTCTCAACAACCTTCGCCAAGAAGCGAAGGTTGGAAACTGAATGATAGTTTGCCAAAACAGCTGGGTCCAGAGAGGGCTTCTTGAGGAGGGGCCTCACCACCACCTCTTTCAAGGCGGGAGGCAAGAACCCCTCACTCAAGGAAGCGTTTATAATCATCTGGAGCCAGCCTCATGTAACCTCCCAGGTAGCCAGGACCAACCAGGAGGGACACGGGTCCAATAAACATGTGGTTGCGTTCAACCTCCCCAGCATCCTGTCCACGTCCTCGGGAGTCACAGGGTCAAACTCATCCCAGATAACAGTCTCAAGACACACCTCGGACAACCCGCCTGTACCTACCCAGTCAGAGTCGAAGCCTTCCCGAATTTGAGCGACTTTATTGTGCGCAAAATCTTCAGCACGACCTTGCAAGGGGTCTTCCCACGCTCCCAGATGGAGAAGGGAGCAGGTCACCCTAAACAAGGCAGCTGGGCGATTTTCTGCCGACGCGATAAGAGCAGAAAAGTAATTACACTTCGCCGCCTTTATCGCCACTAAGTAGGTCTTGATATAAGACCTCACTAGTGTACGGTCAGATTCAGAGCGACTGGCCCTCCAACTACTCTCTAGGCATCTTTTCCGGTGTTTCATCCCTCTCAGCTCCTCGGAGAACCAAGGAGCTGGGCAGATTCGGCGCTGGGTCAGAGGCCGCAAAGGCATGACCCGATCTAAAGCACCAGCAGCCGCCCTATCCCAGGTGGCCACCAGGTCTTCCATCGAGTCGCGCGCCAGAGTCTCAGGAAATGGCCCGAGCTCCATTCGGAACCTATCAGGATCCATCAGGCGCTTGGGGCGAAACCACCTGATCGGTTCCGCCTCCCTGCGGTGGGGCGTAGCAGTCAGGAAGTCAAGTCTGAGGAGAGAATGGTCTGACCATGACAAGGGTTCAATAACTATATCCCCTGTATCTAAGCCATTCAACCTCTGACCAGAGACGAAAACCAAGTCCAGCGTGTTTCCTCCTGTGTGAGTGAGGCCCTGAATTAACTGGGTCAGGTCCATGGCCATCATGGAAGCCATGAACTCCCGAGCCACCTCAGATGCTTCACCGATGGACGGCAGGTTGAAATCCCCCATGACTAAAAGCCTGGGGGTATCAACCGCCACCCTGGCTATAACATTGAGGAGTTCGGGCAGGGTCGCTGCCACGCAGCAAGGAGCCAGGTACACAACCAGCAGGCCCATCTGCTTCCCATGGCCCCACTTCACAAGGAGAGACTCACAGCCGGCTATCTGAGGTACAGTGGCCTCCCTAGGATCAAGACCTTCCTTTACAATAACCGCCACCCCCCCACCCTACCCTGGGCCCTTGGCTGATGAAATGCACGGAAACCCGGTGGGCACATTTCTATGAGGGGGACCCCACCTCCAGGCCCAACCAGGTCTCTGTAATACCCGCCAGGTCCGCTCCCCCCTCCTGAATCAGCTCACAAATGAGGGGGGCTTTATTAACCACGGACCTGGCGTTGCACAACATCAGCCTAAGACCCAGGCTCTGAGACTCCGGACAACCCAGGGAACGAGAAGAGCATTGGGAGCCGGAGCACGTCACCGCTTGGAGACAGCGGGTGCATGCCCCCATAACATGATATGGCCCCCTGCTCCCACCATACCTGCCCCTCCCACCCACGGTCCTGATGACATCACCCTCTTCTCTACCAACACCAACCCCCTCCGATCCCCACTCTGCACCTCCCCTAACGTGACCCTGTGCCGGGCCTGGTCCTCTCCCCAGCAAATCACCCTCCCTATCCTTTGCCAAACAACCCTCCCCCCTTCCACAACCCCTTAAAAGATTGGCAAATGACAATTTTAAAAAACCCCTCAACCCCCTCTTCGTCGCATGCCAATGTATAATTGTATAATTATACACCATATAATGACAGTGTATAATTATTACTTTTAATTTCTTACTAAATTTTGACTTTACTTTCTTTTCCATTGATTTATCCACTCATACCAACTGTCCCATATCTTAAAATACTGTGAGTCTTCCTTATCTTTCAATTTCAACGTTAGTCTATCCATTTCTGCACATATGTAAATTTTTTGAATTATTTGCTGCTCCGTTGGCAATTGATCTGTTTTCCAGACTTGTGCTAGGGCTAACCTAGCTACCATAATTATATGTAATATTAGGTACTTTTTTTCCTTTCTAATGTTTTGTTTAAGCATTCCTAACAAAAAAATTTCTGGTTCTAACTCAATATCCTCAGCAATTATTTCTGATATCCAAATTTTTATTTTTATCCAATATTTCTTAATTTTTGGGCAAAGCCACCAGAGATGAAAGAAGATTCCCTGTGCTTGCTTACATTTCCAACACATTGGATTAAGATTTGCATACATCCTCGCCAATTTCACAGGGGCTAGATACCATCTGTACCACATCTTGTAGTGGTTCTCCTTATATGCTTGTTATTCTATAATTGGTTTCCCATACCCTTTCCCATTCTTCCAATTGTATGTTTTTGCCAATATTCCTTGCCCAAGCTATCATTTGCCCTTTGACTAGATTTTCTGCTAGGTTGAATTCTAATAAGTATTTGTAAATCTTTGAAATCAAATTTCCATCTTTAGCTCCTAATAATTTGTCTAGTCGGTTGGGATTTATTTCGATTCCTCCTTCCTCATTATCTTTATTGTATCTAGTTTGCATTTGTAGGTAGGGCCACCAATTTATTTCTATGCCTTGTTCCCTGAGTTCCTGTTTTAAATCTTCCTTGGGGATCCAGTAATTCTTTATATCTTATTAATTTATGGGGGCTAGTGTGTTGGGTGCATTGCCGCCTCCAATGCAGATATCCAGCCAGGAACCTTCATATAGTGTTTATTTTTAATTTCGAACCAAGTGCCAATCAGTGAATTTCTTATTATGTGGTTTTAAAATGTTTATAGATTTTGTTCACGGTGTTCCACAAGAAGGCATGTCACTCCTTTAATAGATCGTGGCCTCCCAATTTTAATAGTCTGTAATTATCCAAATTGAACCACTCCTTAATCCATGTAAAACTCGCTGCCTTATAGTATTTTTCCCATGCTGGTAGGCCAAAACCCCCTCTAGATCTATCTTCCTGTAATATGTTTAAATTTATTCTTGGTTTTTTTCCCACAATCTTTCAATCCAGTACCCTTTGCAGATTTATGAAATAATTTGATACATTTATAAAAAATAAAAAAAGATTTACAAAATCAGCACAGAGAGCACTTACAGGAGGTTTAATGTACTTTGCAGAGAGTTGGTACATTTGGATATCTGATGGAATTTGAATTTACTAGAATTATTTTTGTTCCAGAGATTTCATTGGTCTTTGCTACTAAAGAGAAAACTTAATTGCCAGCTGGAAAATCCTTTAAATTTACCCCATGCTTTAACAGACTAACAAAACAATAGAGTTTTGGGGGGGACCTTCAAGGTTTTCTACCTATCAAAAAGGAAAGCCAATAGCATTCCTTCAGCATTTTCTAGTCCAACCTCCTGCTCAAGAAGGAAACCCAATAGAATTTTGTAGGTGACCACTACACAGGATGTGCACCAGAGAATTCCTTCTGTCCAATTACTTCTGAAACAATCCATAGATCTGTCAGGGTTCCGATGGATGCCCTAATTAAATCATGAATCTCGAGCCAAGCTTCAAAAGAAATCTAGTTATTTATTAGGAGCTTCATGTTGGCACATTCCTAAGTAAAGCCAGCTCTGACCCTATGTAATATATGTTCCAATTATGACTCTGTTTCCCCCCTCCGCCACCCCCCCCAGGGTGTAATATCAATCACATTCACCAGTGGAGCAATTTTGCAGGTTGTAGAGGTCACTCCCCTTTGGCATCTGCAGGTAACCCTGGGATACAGCCTTGGGAGAGATAAGTGTGGAATGTGCATCTGTCTTTGGCTGCTGTGCCATTTCACAGGTTTCCCATTCCCCCTGGCCTATAGCAACTCGAGAGTAGGCCAGGGATGATTTGCGAATTGATACCTTCCCTATTTAAACAAAAGCTTTATTTGTATTTAATCCCATTTCTTTTTCTTTATGAACATTCTAGTGTTCATATGAATTAAGATACAGAAAATTATAATTCACATTTAACCTATATAAGTAGTCAGAGCTTACCATCACATATGTCAATAAATCAAGTTGTACTATGATTTATTTATTTATTTAAATATATGTATCTTAAGGTACCCATGTATACTTGACTTGGGAAGGAAAAACAGTTCTGCCCTATCCAAATATAAGGGACAGGGTAAATATTGCAACATAGCAAATCAAATATAGCTGCACATTGTTCTCTAACTTAATTGTGCAAGTGGAAAACTTTTCCAAAATCTACATATAACGTATATGAAGCAAATGGAAAGAATTGTCAAAATTTCCTTTTCATGAGCTGATGTTTATTGTTCAGTTCAGGTCTCATCACGATGATAAAACACTTGGGAAGAAAGATGCACACCAATAAGCCAGCACTGGAGGAGATCATGGAGAAGACCTCCACAGCCAGCATATATTTTCCCCTTGTGCTTAGATACGTTGGAATAAAGCACAGCCAAACACTGCAGAAGACCAACATGCTGAAGGTGATGAATTTGGCTTCATTGAAGCTGTCAGGTAACTTCCTAGCTAGAAAAGCAGCAGAGAAGCTAAGCAGAGCAAGAAAACCCATAAAGCCCAAAACACAGTAGAACATGATTGATTCCTCATTGCACTCCATGATCACTTCTTCAGATATTGACTTCATATCAAAATCTGGATATGGTGGAGATGTTATCAGCCATGCAGCACAAAAACCTATTTGAACAAGGGAGCAGGACAGAAGAATGAAACTGATCATTCTTCCCCCAACCCATTTCCTCAATTTGGAACCAGGTTTGGTGGCCATGAATGCTAGAACCACAACAAAGGTTTTGGCCAGGACACAAGAAACTGCCACAGAAAAAATCAGTCCAAAAGCTGGTTGTCGAAGGAGACACACAATCTTATCAGGTCTCCCAACAAATAGAAAGACACAAAGGAAAGAGAAGAGGAGAGAGACTAAGAGAATGTAGGTGAGATTCCGGTTGTTGGCTTTGACGATGGCAGTGTCTTTATGTTTCATGAAGATTATTATTACCAAAATTGTTAACAAAGAAAAGCAAAGAGAAAGAACAGTCAGACTGATCCCTAAGGGTTCTTCGTAAGACAAAAAAGTGATCCGCTTTGGAATGCACATATTTTTTTTAGGATTTGGATATTGATCTTCTGGACATGGAGAGCAGTCATCCTTGTCTGAAAAAGAACAGAGTGGAACTGATATAGTTGATTATAGATAGTGTTGTATCCTTGTTGCTTAGTCCCATTAAATTTGGAAATTTCCTACCCTTCTCCTTTGATATTTTCCCCTCTGGACACAGATGGCAATCATAGCAGCAAAATGACTCTCCTTCTTTTTTGGCCTTGCTGTATCCTCTCTCACAAGGATCATTACACAAAGATAGAGGTAATGCCTATCAATGAATGAAGAAGAATATTTTAAGATATAGAGGGGAAAGGAAGTGCTTGGAGAGATACTGTTAGTATCTGGAGAGATAGCTTGGAGAGATACTGTTAGTGTGGAATCAACAGAACAAAAATGGATTAATAAGCAGAAGTAGGGTATTGACATCATTTTGATATGGAATTGGTTTGAAATTGGCTTTGCGAGTTGACAAATAATTCATTAAATATCTATCTTTATTGGTGTCTATGGGCTTTCATAACTATCATCCCTATTATCCAAAGCCAATTTCTGTGCTGGTTAATTTTGAAATCTCCAGACTGATGAAATCTAGTACAGTGGCTTGCAGCTTTTACTTCAAAAACCATGAAAAACATTGTCCATAATTAACAGAGGGCCAACGTAAATATTCTATACCAACTGCAGATTTCTTTTCTTTTCTTCCTGAGGACATTTGTACTTAGTCTATTCAGAGATGATGTTCTGGGAACTTTCATCATTTTGACATGGACTCAGTCTTAAATAATAATTCATTAAATATCTATCTTTATTGGCATCTATGGCCTTTCCTAACTATCAACCTCACTCTCCAAAGACAATTTCTGCGCTGGTTAGTTAAAGAAGTCAACAGACTGGTGTAATGTAGTACACTGGACTTCAGCTCCTATTTCTAAACCATGGAAACATGGTCCATAACTAACAGGGCCAAGATAAAGGGTACAATGTTTTATACCGACTATTAGAAAAGTAAACATTCTTACAGATAATGTTTTCCTTCTCCAGGACATTTCTACTTAGTACAAACTTTATTCAGAGACATTTATTTTCATTAGTAATCATATTTTTATTGTATACAAATGAAGATAGACAAATCTAGATTGAAACAGCTAACCTGATTAAAGCCTACTGGCCATGTGATGGAATCTACAGAAATATTGAAGAACTTGTCCGCTGGAGCTGTGGGATCTATTATTCCAACTTTGACCCTAAGAAAAGACTGGTTTGGGAATGTGATCCAGTTGATAATATCATATCCACCAATGAATTCTCCATTTTTATCAAAGGAGATCTTTTCCCCAACACTGTTGTTGAATCTGATGCTTTTCAGAAAAGAATGAACCTGAAATACAGCAACACAGAAAAAGGGACAAAGAGAGAACAGGATAAAGGGAGGGAAAATAATTCACATGTTCAAAAAGTGGATGCCACTTTAAAGAAAAAAAATATAAAACCATGTTTTTGGTTGTAGGCCAATACCAATCAAATAACATAACATTTATTCCAAAATAGCAGTAGAGGTAAATATCAATTACTGAAATAAAATTAGCACAGAATCTCAATATAAAAAGGCAAAAAAAACCCCCAAAACCCAACACTTAGTAGATTGTTAAAACTACTTAAACTAGATGAATTCTGATAAATATATAAGAAATACAATGATGCATAAGGCTACAAAAGTTTAATCCTATTTTTACTTCTAAAGAGCTATGTACTTGCTCTAGCCATGCTAAAGTTTGATTTGAATTATTGCCGTTATAATCCAACAGACTAGAAGCAAGATAAATAATAAGATAAAAGAAAATGTAGCTGAAAAGATACATGTGTATTTATGCATATATGTATGTATACACACTACACATACATACAGCAAGAATTACTTTTTCAGTAAGGGTATTTTTTAATCTTGTTCTTGTCTTCCATTTTTAAATATGTAATCTTATATTGAAAAGAGAGAGAGAAATGAGCATACGGGAAATTGAGTTATGTTGATCTAGATGGGCTCAGGATCATTTCACTTAAAGGAGTCATATGAATTCAATGAATTCATGGCTCTCATAAGAAATACAGCTACAATGTCTGATATCCCCATTCCTGGCCAGCTAACAAGAGACTAAGGAAATCAACCTCCCTCCATCTCTAGAGCTAATAGAAATGGTCTTGAAGGACAGGATGGAGAGCCACTATCAAGGCAACAGTCAAATAAGAACTTGAGCCTGGACCAAGAAATATAACTTGAGAAAATATTTCAGTTACACCCACATCAAACAAAGAATATGAGGGACATATATAAGCACTCTCAGAGTTGTAGGAATCTAGTACTATAAAATTAGTCCTAAGCTAAATGTTATTGGTTTCTTAGTCAACATTTTTGGGTCTCAATAAATGAGGCAGCAGAACAACACATAAATGCAAGTTTGTGTAATGACTTCTTGTTCAACAATCATTTGAAATTGAAATGTTGCAGAATGAATGGCACGTATGACTTTCTTGAAATTCTCACTGTCATAGCACCCCTGTCATATGATCACAATCCTAGATCTTGGCAACTGGCCTGCATTTGTGAGTATTGCATCCTCCTAGATTTAAATGGTTGTGATTTGCAATCTTCCTTGCTAGCTTTCCATAAGCAAAGTCAATGGGAAAGCTAGAAAGAAGTTGGAAGTTGTTCTGTTTGGAATTTTATCGCCCAAATTTCAACATTGATCTTACCAGAGCATAATACATTTTCCCACATTGCTTTTGTCAGAGCTAATGTAAGTTTATTGCAAAATGTAGCCAGGCTTGGATGTTTTTTCTTTCTAAGAACAACCTTCCATCTTGCCACCCTAACCCACAACCCAGACATATGAGGAATATAGAAGATTGTTGTCACATATAGGACACAATCAGTACTTGCCAGAAATTCCTGCTGTTCCTATAATGCTGTTATAAGCCTCTTGGCAGCCTATTTTCTAATGGTTTTCATTAATCTTGGAGGGACATTTAATTCTTGGTAATGTAACTGTTGTGCCATATTTTCTCCGCTTGTTGATGACTGCCTTCACTGTGTTCTATGATATATCCAGTATGTCAGAAATTATTTTGTAATCCGTTCTTCTGACTGATACCTTCCTACAATGAGATCTCTTTGATGTTTTTTTATGCTCTTTATAGACCA
The DNA here is from genome assembly GCA_022577455.1 of Arizona elegans. Lineage (NCBI taxonomy): Eukaryota > Metazoa > Chordata > Lepidosauria > Squamata > Colubridae > Arizona > Arizona elegans. Next base: position 2,865,081 of record JAKOOJ010000021.1, on the reverse strand, counting down.
TAGGTTTTCCTGTAAGAGGCAACTGAGTAAGTGTCAGAAAACTCCTACTAGAACAGCTGCACTTTACACAAGCTATATTAGAGACATTTGAATTCATGTAGGTGTGTACTGACTACTAGTTTCCATCAGTTTGAATGTGATTAATTATGAATTAATTATCCACACTTACAGGAAGATGTGTACACTTATGCAATCAATGTATTTTATATGTTTATTGAATATGTTTATTTTTATTTTTCCCCATAAAAGTTTCAGTTATTTTCCAATTGAATTGTACAGCTTTCAAACTTAATGTCAATACCTCTAAAAAGTATTATTTGCTAAAGTTTACTGACAGATGTTGCAAGTACTGATATGGTGGTTTCTGCACTATTCTAATTACAAACCTACCTTCCACCACACTTGGTTGCGAAGCTGTTTTCTTCCTTCTTTCACTATTGTTTTTTCTTTGGATTTGGATAAATACAAAGATTGCAAAGCATGTGCCACAACATGGACTGCATTGTAAATATTGTAACTCTGTCCACTCATGTGTGTTTCAAACACAGATGTGGGAAGGGTCTCAAGCCTCTCCTGTCCAGTACATTTCTTCTCAAAGTTCTCCATTTTTGAGTTTGCAAAGAAACAATCAAATGCCTGTTCCCAAAAATCTTTCCGAAAATGATCATGTTGGTTGTTGTTTGGACTTAAGTTCTGAAGAAATTCCTGGAATTTTGGGACTGTCTTTGTGTGAACTGCAAAGGATAAAGCACCATGTAGGAAATGGATATTCCAAGATTTATGAACAGACATTGAAGTGTAATCTGTCTGAGCAGTTATAAGCCAAATCTTATTCTTCCTTGGTATATCCTCCACTTCTGAAAACTGGAGGAAAGTTCTCAGAACTGACATGGACTGAATTTCACCATATAATATTATCACATTGGCTGTGCTGTTCATGAGAACATGGTATATATGTAATCCTTCATCTATGGTATCAGTAAAATCACTGTAAAAAGCTACATTTGGTAACTCTGCTATGAATTCAAAACAGATGCCATTCTCAGAAAATGTGGGAATCACCTCCTGGACAAATTTCTCTCCTTTCTCATCTTTTACAACAAGAATTCCAATCCAGATCCATCTAAAACACAGCAGTAGCTGCAAGAGGCCCTTACGTTGGTGGGATTCATCTGGAAACATTTGTTGGAAGAAAATTGATTGAGTCTCTTTATCCATGACTGGAGCAGAGCCATATATCAACTACAGAAAAATAAACATATGCAACTGCAAAGAATTGCAAAGTTGTATGGGAGCCTCTGAGAACACATTCAATTTTAGGGTGCTCTTGAATTTGTGTATTGAAACATTGTCTAAATAATTTTATTCATTTCATGACTACCTTGGCTTCAATCTTAGTACTCAAGAAATGTTTTTCTTCCTCAAAAACTCTTATTGTTGTATTGTTGTTGTTTTTGAGGAAACATAAAAATAACCATTCTGGAAAAGGAAAGAATAAGTTTCAACTTTACTTCAGTGTAGGAATATTTACCTGGGAGGGAGAGTATTTGTGGCTTGGGACTGAAATGAGAGGTCTGTAGCTTGGTTATTATTCTTGCTGATATTCTTGTTGTTTTGCAGATGTTTCATTTTTTTCATACTGAGGATGTTACCTTGTTTGGATAATGAAACATCTGCATGAATACATTCAATCTCACAGAGAACCAAGGACCTCTCATATTTACCTCTTCCCAAAATTCCCATTGTCTGATCAGGTTTATCATTATTTGTATTCCTCTGCTAATCCAATCAAGTATAAATGAATGCTAAACATTATGAGGCTCTCTTCTTTCTAACCCCTTTAATGGATAAATGATTTCCTAGAGAGGGAAACATCTCTATGGAAACCCAGGACACCAAAAATGCCACAGGTGTTTTTGTTTTTTTTCCTCAAGAAAGCTAAAACCAGGGATATACATTAATACCAAGTCTTCCTTACAGTCCAAATAAATACTTTGGACCTTTAGGAAGTCTGATCATTTCAAATCTCTGTTTGCTTTTCAAGAAACTTTTCTGTCTCCATCCTCTCCACATCATCAATGCATATTTATTCTTTTTCTCTTTCTATTAACTTTTACCTTTATTTGGAGTTTGAAATTCAGTTGATTACTTCAACCAAGTTAGATCATTAGAACATCTTGTACTTTTGCTATTAACCCAAGATAAAGTTGACATCTTGTATGCCATGTCTTCATCTGTGGTCATAAATGCTCACTGAATAACAAGGAATAGATGATTCTATGCCAGCTGGATTCAAGTAATCAATATTGACAATCAGCCATTTTAAAGTTTCCTTTCTGAGTATGTATCAAAGAGTTATATACAGCCTGAGCTCTTTATCATAAAAGCAAAACAATCCATGTTTGTTCAGAAAGTGCTGTAGAACCTCAACACATCTTACCTGAGGAACTTTGTAGATGCACAGAATGGTCGCCATGTAGAGACAGATGTCTGATCCCCCCATGACTGCAGCTAAAGTGATTGGTGCCCCACAGATGTAGTTAGGGACGAATCTGCCTTGGTTGAAGAGAAGCACCATTGAGGCAAGGTATGTCCAACTTGGACTGGAATTGCTATTATAAAGGTGGAAACCCAGTGTGACATTGGGTAGGATCTGGGCATTTTCATTGATCTCTTTAAGAGCATACGTTAGGGCAAGTATATGCTGGTAATTCTGAAAGGATACTCTGCAACAAACATTACATAATATATTAAGAAAGGTATTATTTAGAATATGCAATGTTTCAGTAGAATATTCAGTGGGACATACTCTTGTACTATATTTAGTGCAATATATTTATCCTTCTACTAGGATCCTGGAAAATGCTTAGCACAAATATAGCGCATATGTACTACTCCAGAACTTGTGATTTTTTAATATATATATATATATATATATATATATATATATATATATATATATATATATATATAATACCAGCAAACACTGGCTTTTGAGGTTGGAAGAGTTATTTTGTAATACATGAGAAATGCCTAGTAGCAAATCATAGATTCCTAGAAATACATTTTATTCAAAAGAATGTAATTCTATTTTGTTACGAATAAAATCAACTGAGAAGGGGTAATCACTGGTTTTACATGCCATACATATTTTAGTGGTAGTTACATCTTCATAATTTTATCTGTTTCCACAGTCTATACTTAGAAATAATTCAGTACGATTAAATGAGCTTTGGTCTTTTTATTGACTGATTAATCAAACAATCTCAGGGTGATTCTGGGCAGCTTTCAAATAAAAAGTTTTTATCCACTTCATGTGGAAAGTGAAATGGAGGTTGACCATAGATTGATACATCTTTTATTACGAGGGATGTTTCAGTCACTTTTTTCAATGACAAACTTTCAGGGAAATATTTTGATCACTGTTGTGGCTGAACAGCAAGTTATAGAGGTTGATTATTAATGAAATATGTGCTTACATAACTCCATCTTGAAGTGCTTGAGAAGGGTGTTGACTAAAATCAATAGCATCAGAAAATGTTGAGAATACAGAAATAAGGCCAGCAATGTTAACATCTTCAAGCTGGTGATATGTGTGACGAATAGGAAGAGGCTCGTCCAAGTTACACTTGCAGACCACTTGAGGCATTATTGTTAACAGTAGCTTCATGAATACTAACATCTTCCATGAGTGTCTTCTTTCTGTATATAAATGCCCCTGTTGGCAACAGCATCCTTGAAGTAAATCAGACTGACCTGCCTTCGTGAGATGTTTTTCAGAGAAAAATAGAGAATGCAACATGCTACCAACTTAAATCACAGAGCTTTGTGGCATCCAGCCATGGTTTGGAATATCTTGGGGAACATTAATAGCGTTCTTCAGGGCCAGTTCTTCCATTTTGCCTGAAATCCCATGAGTTTGGAACAGGCATGCAGGTAATGTTTAATTATAGTTGAGATAATAACCTATTCAGAATTCTGAGCTCTTGAACTATGTCACAATTGAAAAGAAAATATGCCTGGTTCCCTTGAGACAATAAGCATGTGATATCTCAAGAACATTGGATTAAAATTTGAAAAATCTCCCCAAATAGAAACACAAGATTAAAAAAAAAACCATGAATATTAATGTTCATAAAGTATAATTAAAATTCCTGTACAGACAAACTTTGGCTCTTATGGACATGTCTGTATCATTTTCTTTGCAAATATTTTAAGTGGGCTTCAATTGGTATTGTTGGACAACTCAATTTAGGCTACACTTCTGACATTTCAGGTTGTCTTTTATCTAAAAGCGGCGGAGAAGAGGCCTTTAAATTTTTGGGGTTTTAATCCGGCCAAATTTATTTAATTATTTTAATTTTTAATCATTGTTGTGTCTTGCGTTTTTAAATTGGCTGTACACCGCCCTGAGTCCTTCGGGAGAAGGGCGGTATGGAAATAAAATTATTATTATTATTAATTATTATTAGAGAGCTGTTGGAGGTCCAGTCGTTCCAAATCTGATCACGCTCAGTTAAGATCCTTTACATGGTCTTATCTAGTGGAGATGGAGGCAGCAAAGCGTTCTTACTTCTCCACCCTCATCGCGTCCGCAGATAATCGCCTGGCTGCCCTGTTTAGGGTGTCACGCACGGCACCTCCTGTTGGCCCTGGAGGAAGCAGATTACCTAGATCCATACCAGTCGGGTTTCAGGCCCGGGTACAGCACAGAGACGGCATTGGTCGCACTGGTGAATGAACTCTGGAGGGCCCGGGACAAAGGATTTTCCTCTGCCTTTGTCCTATTGGATCTCTAGGCGGCCTTTGATACCATCAACCATGGTATCTTGCTGTGACAACTTGAGGGATTGGGGGTGGGGGGCATTGTTTTACTGTTGTTCTCCTAGCTCTCGGGACATTCGCTGGTGGTGTTGGCGGGGGGCAGAGGTCGGCCCTGAGGCCCCTCACTTGTGAGTTGCCCCAGGAGTCAGTCCTTTCTCCCCTTCTGTTCAACATCTTTATGAGGCCGCTGGGGGAGATCATCCGTGGTTTTGGGGTGAGGTATCATCAGTATGCTGATGATACCCAGCTTTTTATATCCACCCCGAACCAGCCCAGTGATGCCCTCGATGTGATGTCCCGGTGCCTGGAAGAGGTGCGGACCTGGATGGGGAGAAATAGGCTTTGGCTCAACCCTCCCAAGACCGAGTGGCTGTGGGTACCAGCATCTCGGTTCGAACAAGATATTCCATCTTTGGTTATAGGGAGTGAGGTGTTGCCCCCTGTAGATAGGGCACGCAACTTGGGCGTACTCCTGGATTCACTGTTAAATTTGGAAGATCATGTAACGACCATGACCAGGGGGGCACTTGCCCAGATTCACCTGGTGCGCCAGTTGCGCATCTACTTGGACTGAGATGCCCTAACACACGGTCACTCATGCGCTCGTCACCTCTCATATTGACTACTGCAATGCTCTCTACATGGGGCTGCCCCTGAAGACCACTCAGAGACTTCAGCTGGTGCAGAATGCGGCCGTGCGGGTAGTGATGGCAGTGTCCCAACACTCCCATGTTACACCTCTACTGCGCAACTTGCATTGGCTGCCAGTTGCCCTCCAGATGAGATTTAAGGTCCTGGTGATTACCTATAAAGCCCTACATGGCCTAGGCCCGGGATATTTGGCGGACCATCTGCAGCCAGCAACAGCTTCCCATCGCCTGGTGCGCTCCCATAGGGAGGGCCTACTCTGGGTGCCATTGGCCAGACAGTGTCGGCTGGCGACCCCCAGAGAGAGAACTTTCTCTGTGGGTGCACCCGCCCCTTGGAGTCAACTCCCTCTGGAGCTCCAGGTGGCCCCCGACCTTCGCTCTTTCCGCCGTGGGCTGAAAACTTGGCTATTTCACCTGGCCACCTTGGACTGATGGGGATTTTAATCTGGGTTTTATTGAATTTCTTAATTTTAACTTGGACTTCTGTTTTAATGGTTTGTCTGTTCTGTTTTAATTGTTGTGAGCCGCCCTGAGTCCTGTGGAGATAGGGCGGCATACAAGTCCCAACAAATAAATAAATAATAAATAAATAAATAAATAAATAAATAAATAAATAAATAAATAAATAAATAAATAATACTGACCAAATCCAAATGTGCTGAGCTTTCCAAGATGTAATCTTGCTTATTTTGTAATTTCGGCAAAATAGACAAAACTAGACTAGACTAGACTAGACTAGACTAGACAAGACAAAAAATAAAATGAAATGAAATAAAATGAAATAAAATAAAATAATTAAATTAAATTAAATTAAATTAGTAACGTAACATAACCTAACGCAATGCAGCACAGCGCAAGGCAAGGCAAAGCAAAGCAAAGCAAAGCAAAGCAAAGCAAAGCAAAGCAAAGCAAAGCAAAGCAAAGCAAAGCAAAGCAAAGCAAAGCAAAGCAAAGCAAAGCAATCAAGGTTACATGACTCTAAAGAGCCATAAGTGCAGATCAAAGTGTGATCTGTTTGACCATCAGAACTTTGAATCCAGGTTATGGCTATGGCGATGTCCCTGTTAACTTTCACCTGTAACTTAGCAACTGATTGTAACTCAAGAACTTGCAGGAACCAGTGATAATAAAGGAATTGTTTTTTTCACAATCTTGTTGTGGCCTGCCAGCTGACAGTGGAGTTGGTGGAAGACTCGGATGATGAGGAGGTTGGGGAGGAATTTGGGCCAGTTCTGGAGCCTGGGGAAGACTCTGATGGATGCTCTGTGTTGGAAGCAGAGATAGAGCCAGGGCTTTCTGACATTTCCCAGCTAACAGAGAGGCAGCTGCCTATGGAAGCTGAGATAAGTGGGGAGGAAGAACAGCTGGGACCTGTTCCATATGCTTGTATGCGCAGAGCTGTTAGGAGAGGAGAACAACTGAGGAGAAGGAGTCGACTCGGGGAAAAAGGCACATGTGGATGCTGAATGGCCCCTCCCTGGCTGGGGAATAAATAGAAGGAAAGAGGAGTGGTGGTTGTGAGAGACAACCGTTTGTAATTTGGAAGATTTGGCTCATCATGTTTCATGTCTCAGAGATTGCTTGCCTGACTTTTATTTACAGCTTTGTGGCTGGAAGCTCCCTGCCTGGCAATTATTTCAAAGAACTGATAAGATCTGTTACTGCAGTTAACTCTTTGAAGGATTATTTCCAGGACTTTTCAGTGTGTGAATGCTATTAATTCACAGGAGATAAATAAAGAGGGGTTTCTCGGGACAAGGAGTCTGTTTCTTGTTTCTGCTAAGGTTGGGTCGGAACAAAACTTTTGACAAATGCCACTTTCAGATCCATGGAAACAACACTCAGAGAACCTTCTGGAGGGTTTATACACTTTGCGGAGAGTTCTGCAGAGTAATGCACTGATCCACAATAGAAAAACCTGGCTTTAACCAGGATTGCTCCATTTGATAATTATGCATACTCAGCTGCTTAGGACCATTGTAGCTGAATTCGTCTTGTTGTCTTTTTTGGCTTTATAATACTATTTGTTATTTTGGGGGATATGATGTGAGCTTTGAATATTAGTGAATAAGAAAACAAATCAGATAGTCCTGGAACCCTGAACTCAAAGAACATAGAATAATAGAATTGGAAGGGACCTTGGAATCGAGTCCAATCTCCTCCGTGAGGAGGAGACCCTATAACATTTCAGATAAATGTTTGTCCAATTTCTTTTTGAAAGCCTCTAGTGATAGAGCACCCACAATTTCTGAAGGCAATCTATTCCATTGCTTGATTGCTCTCTCCATTAGGAAATTTCTCCATAGTTCTAGATTGCTTCTCACCTTGGTTAGCTTCAATCCATTGTTTCTTATCTTGCCTTTTGGTGCTTTGGAAAATAGGTTGACCCCCTCATCATTGTAGGACCCCCTCAAATATTGGAACACTGGTATCATATCTCTCCTAGTCATTCTTTTCATTACACTAGACATAAAATTCCTGAGTGCCACTAAAGAAGACTCATCACAGTCTTCCCTAGTAGGACACTTAAAAAAAGGAAGTGCTGGCAAAACAATACAGATTAGTGGGAGACATTGTAGCCTCTACCTATTTAAATCTCATTTCTATCAGTGAAACACAACAAAGGGTAGTTCCAAAGACTCTGCAAATGTGATCCAGTGCTCACCCAGCGAAACCAGAATGATTTCATCACGTGGCATATAGAATTATAGCCTGCCTTTCAGTCAAGTGCTGCAACAACTCTATGTACTCAACAGACCTATGATCATGGAACATGTTATTCTAGACAATATTCTATACTGTGCATATGAGTTAATATGACCAGTAAAGACAATTTAATGATTCACATGAAATCTATATATTTAGTGGAAGACTTTGTTCATGGCAAAATTGTGAGTAATCAAATAAGGAGGAACATTTCCCATTTTTCTGTAAAAAGTAAGAATTTTTTCACTCCTTAACCCCTCTATACACTTCCATACTAGGATATATTAGATATTTCACGAGAAGAGGCCTTCACTCTTCTGCTTGCATCAGAATACCTTATGCCACCAGGCTTGAAATTTTGGATTTAGACAACTTAGAACTACATCACCTTCAGTCTGACCTAAGTGTAGTACATAGAGTTATCTGCTACAATGTCCTACCTCTCAATGACTACTTCAACCACAAGAATACACGAGTACACAATAGATACAAACTTAAGGTAAACCGCTTCAAACTTGATTGCAGAAAATATGACTTCAGCAACAGAGTAGTCAATGCCTGGAATGCACTACCTGACTCTGTGGTTCCATCCCCAAGCCTCCAACAATGTTAACCTTAGACTGTTCACCCCATTCCTAAGAGGTCTGTAAGGGAGGTGCATAAGCACACAATCGTGCCTACCCTCCCTGTCCTATTGTCCCCATTTATTTGTATCCATTTCATAATCATGCTTATACTTATACCTATGATCTTATATATAAAAACCAAATAAATAAATAAAAATAAATATCAATAAATACATTTGTGCTATTGTTGATTTATTTATACAATTTGTTCTGAGATATCCAAACCTCAGAGGCAAGCAACATGGAATACCAATAAAAGTGTACATTGCATCTTGGGTTAAACGTCCACATATTTCAATATGTAACTATAAAGAATATCAAGTAAACAAAAAGATTTCTTAAAACTTTCTTTTCATGAGCTGATGTTTGTTGTTCAGTTCAGGTCTCATCACAATGATAAAACACTTGGGAAGAAAGATGCACACCAATAAGCCAGCACTGGAGGAGATCATGGAGAAGATCTCCACAGCCAACATATATTTTCCCCTTGTGCTTAGGTAGGTTGGAATAAAGCACAGCCAAACACTGCAGAAGACCAACATGCTGAAGGTGATGAATTTGGCTTCATTGAAGCTGTCAGGTAACTTCCTAGCTAGAAAAGCAGCAGAGAAGCTAAGCAGAGCAAGAAAACCCATAAAGCCCAAAACACAGTAGTACATGACCGAGTCTTCATTGCATTCCATAATGATTTCTTCAGACATTGACTTCATATCAAAATCTGGGTATGGTGGGGATGTTATCAGCCACACAGCACAAAAACCTATTTGGACAAGGGAACAAGCGAGAAGAATGAAACTTACCATTCTTCCCCCCCACCCATTTCCTCAATCTGGAACCAGGTTTGGTGGCCATGAATGCTAGAACCACAACAAAGGTTTTGGCCAGGACACAAGAAACTGCCACAGAAAAGACGAGGCCAAAAGCCGGTTGTCGAAGGAGGCACACAACCTTATTGGGTCTTCCAATAAATAAAAAGACACAAAGGAAAGAGAGGAGAAGAGAAACTAGAAGTGTATAAGTGAGATTTCGGTTGTTGGCTTTGACAATGGGAGTGTCCTTGTGTTTCATGAAGATGGTGATGACCAAAGATGTCAATAAAAAAAAGCAAAGAGAAAGAACAGTCAGACTGATGCCCAAGGGTTCTCCATAGGACAAAAATGTGATCTGTTTTGGAATACAGGTATTTTTGTCAGAGTTCGGATAATGGTCTTCTGGACACCGAAAGCAGTCATCCATGTCTGAAAAAGAGCACAATAGAGTGGACATAGTGGATTAGAGACCATGTTGCACTCTCATGGCTTAGTTTCATTATGTTTGGAAATTCCCTACCTTTCTCCTTGGATATTTCCCGCTCTGGACATGGAAGGCAATTATAGCAGCAAAATGATTCCCCTTCTCTCTTGGCCTTGCTGTATCCTGCCTCACAGGGATCATTGCACCTAGAAAAAGGTGATCCCTATTCATGAATGAAGAAGAAGTTTTTAAGGTATAGAAGGGAAAGGAAGTGCTTGAAGAGATATTATTACTGGGTAATCAACAGATTAAGGAGGGAATGATAAACTAAGAACCTTCCCATATATACCATATAGGAAACATGATCAAATGAGCTAATTTTACCTTACTGTAGGGCTATCAACAGGTCATTGAAAGTATTATATCCCTGCCATCATTTTGCAACCACAGATTGTCGAGTGCTTTTTTCTCTGCCCATTATGCACTTTCTTAAAATATTGTTAGCTAGGCAGCATCTCTTCACCATATCTCAACCTACTCCAAGGTCTTCCAAGATCATTCTCTCAGTGATCACTCCATTAAGAATCATGAAGTAGTATGAAGACTTTGAGACCAATTGTTCTACAACTAATTTGTTAAATAGCCAAGGTCCTCTGAAGCTGTCATGGAACCACCTTTTCCACAACATTCCTCTAAAAGGGAGGTTCGATACTTAACAAAAATTGTCCAATATGTAGGTTCTAGCAATAAGCTTTTTAATAGGAGGCAGATCAGGGCTTCGTTAAGAGGTAAAGGAATACTTCACTCAAAGATGAATTAACTATTACTAGAATCCACTCATATAAGATTTCCAAGCCACTTTAAAAGAGGTAAGGTGTCAGGGTTCCAAGTAACACCCCCAAGGAAAGAAGACTCTGAGGCTAGAAGTTCCTCAAAGTTCCATTTTATTAGAGATGTCATATTGGCACATCTGGGAAAACACAAATCTGAAAGCTTCCAGGTTTTCCCCACTCATAGAAAAAATCCAAGTCCCTGCCCAGCACCCACATGTCCATCACACGGCCCAATCGATGCAGTGTTCCAAATGGAGAGGCCTCCAAGTCACACCCTTCCAGGTGCAGAAATGTCAACATTCCTACAGATATCTCCCACCCCTAGCTTCTGTAGGTTAGCACAGGAACAAAACTATGGGACTTCCATCAATAAAGATAATATTTTATCTACATAGATGTAGGCAGACAAATCTAGATTCATATATCTAACCTGATTAAAGCCTACTGGCCATGTGATAAAATCCATAGAGACGTTGAAGAACTTGTCTGGAGACGCTGTAGGATCTACTGCTCCAACTTTGACCCTAAGAAAGGACTGGTTGGGGAATGTGATCCAGTTGATAATATCAAATCCACCAATGATTTTTCCATTTTCATCAAAGGAAATCTTTTCACTAACACTGTTGTTGAATCTGGCATTTCTCAGAAAATAATGAAGCTAACAAAGATGAGGGAGGGAGGGAGGGAGGAAGCAATTTTTTTTGTTTTATTCTAGTTTTTAGACCAGCATCAAACAAATATCATAGCAATTACTCCTAAATATACAAATAAAATACCATATTTTGAATATTCTGATATAGTATTTCATAGTTATTAATATAGAATTACAGAATATAAAATGTAAAACAGTGAAAAATCTATACAGCAATAGCACTTAGACATGTATCGCTTCACAGTGCTTTACAGCCCTCTCTAAGCTGTTTAAAGACTCAGCATTTTGCCCCCAACAATCTGGGTCCTCATTTTACTGAGCTCAGAAGGATGGAAGGGCAAACTGTGGGCATTATAGAAGACCAACCTTTTTAGGGGAGATATTCTATTTGTAATATCCATAAAGCATGATGGATGGGTCCATTAATAACAATCATTGCTAACAAGTCACTATTCACATTTCAGGGTGAAAAATGGTCAGCTCTATAGTGAATGATTTCTTCTTTGAAATAAACAGGTTTGGAAAAGGGAAATTATAATAACCTGTGTCTTTCTTAAGTAAGAATCTCACTATTATAGCAATAGCACTGAGACTTATATACCGCTTTACAGTGCTTGACAGCCTTCTCTAAGCGGTTTACAGAGTATTGCTCCCAACAATTTGGGTCCTCATTTTACCCATCTTAGAAGGATGGAAGGCTGAGTCAACCATGAGCCTGATGGGCTTTGAACTACTAAATTGCAGGCAGCAGAAGTAGCCTGCAGTACTGCACTCTAACCAGTGCACCATCGAGGATCTTATCAGTCCTTTTCCTTCCATTCAAGGTTTGGTTGAGAATGACTTAATCTAAAAATTGAAAAGTAGGCATGAAGGTATTTTGAACAATCAAAATTCATTGTTCATTTTTTAAAAAAAATATGATGGTGAATCTATTGGAAACTTATAGAATGTTAAATTTCTAAGAGTATATTGAGCATTTTGGATCAAACTCAGTGCAAATATTCCAAACAAAGCATCTAGAATAAAAGACTGCTAAACTGTGTTTCAACACATAATTCAAAAGTAATGCACTTTTGTAATTTTAATATGAGCATATAAATATTTTAGCTGGTCAAGACATATTTCACATTTAGACAAAATGTCAATAGCCTTACAGAATATGGCTTGTTAGATTTTATGGACATAAATTGCAACTACAGATATGGTGAGATTTTGGCATTTTTGCGCTTAAGGTCTTACCTGCCACCAAAACTTGTGATTGTGAAACTGTTGCCTTCCTTCTTTTCCTATTATTCTTCCCCTGGATTTGGATAAATACAATGCTTGCAAAGCATGTGCCACAGCATAAACTGCATTGTAAATATTGTAGCTTTGGCCTCTCATGTGTGTTTCGAACACAGATGTAGGAAGGGTCACAAGCTTTTCCTGTCCAGTACATTTTTTCTCAGATTTCTCCATTTTTGAGTTTGAGAAGACACAATCAAATGCCTGTTCCCAAAAATCTTTTTGAAAATGATCTTGATGATTTTTAGTTGGATTTAGGTTTTGAAGAAATCCCTGGAAGTCTGGGACTTCTTTTGTGTGAACTGCAAAGGATAAAGCCCCATGGAGGAAATGGATGTCGCAAGACTTATGAAATGAACCGGAAGTGTAATCTGTTTGAGCGGTTGTAACCCAGATTTTTGTCTTCTTTGGTATATCCACTACTTCTGATAATTGGAGATATGCTCTCAGATGTGATATAGATTCAATTTCACCATAGAAGACTATGACATTGGCTGTACTGTTCATGAGAACTTGGTATATGTGGATTCCTTCACCTATTAGATCATTAAAATCAATGTAAAAATCTACCCTTGGGAACTCTTGTATGAAATCAAAGCAGATGCCATGTTGGGAAAATGTGGGGAGCACCTCCTGTACAAATTTATCTCCCTTGTCATCCTTCACAACAAGAACCCCGATCCAGATCCATTTAAAATACAGCAATAATTGGAGGAGGCCCCTACTTTGGTGGGATTCATCTGGAAACATTTGTTGGAAGAAAGCTGCTTGAGTCTCTTTATCCATAGGGGAAGCAGCGCCATAGGTCAACTATAGAAAAGATAAATGTTTGCAATTGCAAAGTTGTATGGGAGCCTCTGTGAATGCACTCAGTTTTAGGGTGCTCCTGAGTTTGCATATTGAAACTTTGTCTAAATAATTTTGTTCATTTCATGACTATCTTGGCTTCAATCTTAGTACTCAAGAAATGTTTTTTCTTTCTTGTCAAAGAACTCTTATTGTTTATTTCTTTGTTTTTGAAGAAATATAAAATGACCAGAGTAAGTTTGAACTTTAATTCAGTGTAAGAATATTTACCTGTAAAGGAGAGTATTTGTGTCTCAGGACTGAAATGAGAGGTCTGTGAGCTTGGTTTGTTTGTTTGTTTGTTTGTTTGTTTGTTTTTGCATACTGAGGATATTACCTAGTTTGGGTAATGAAACATCTGCATGAATACAACCAAGCTCACAGAGCACCAAGGACCTCTCATATTTACCTCTTTCCAATATTCCCATTGTCTGATCAGGTTTATCATTATTTGTGTTCCTCTGCTAACCCAATCAAGTATAAATGAATGCTAAACATTATAAGGCCCTCTTCTGTCTACCCCCTTTAATGGATAAACAATTTCCTTGGGAGGGAAACATCTATGGAATCCAGGACACCAAAATGCCACAGGTGTTCTTTTTTTCCTCCAGAAAGCTAAAACTTGGGATATACAAATGAAACTCGAAAAATTAGAGTATCATGCAAAAGTTATGTTGCATTATTTCAGTAATGCAACTTAAAAGATGAAACTAATATATGAGATAGACTCATTACATGCAAAGTGAGATAGTTCAAGCCTTGATTTGTCATACTTTTGATGATTATGGCTTACAGCTCATGAAATCCCCAAATTCACAATCTCAGAAAATTAGAATATTGTGAAAGGATTCAATATTCTAGGCTCAAAGTATCCCACTCTAATCAGCTAATTAAGCCATAACACCTGCAAAGGGTTCCTGAGCCTTTAAATGGTCTCTCAATCTGGTTCAGTAGGAATCACAATCATGGGAAAGACTGCTGACATGACAGTTGTGCAGAAAACCATCATTGACACCCTCCATAAGGAGGGAAAGCCTCAAAAGGTAATTGCAAAAGAAGTTGGATGTTCCCAAAGTGCTGTATCAAAGTACATTAATAGAAAGTTATGAAGAAGGGAAAAGTGTGGAAGAAAAAGGTGCACAAGCAGCAGGGATGACCGCAGCCTAGAGAGGATGGTTAGGTAAAGGCCATTCAAAAGTGTTGGGGACTTTCACAAGGAGTGGACAGAGGCTGGAGTCAGTGCATCAAGAACCACCACACACAGACGGAGCCTGGACATGGGCTTCAAATGTCGTATTCCTCTTGACAAACTGCTCCTGAACAACAAACAACGTCAGAAGCGTCTTACCTGGGCTAAAGAAAAAAAAGAACTGGTTTGTTGCTTAGTAGTCCAAAGTCCTCTTTTCTGATGAGAGCAACTTTTGCATCTCATTTGGAAACCAAGGACCCAGAGTCTGGAGGAAGAATGGAGAGGCACATACTGCAAGATGCTTGAAGTCCAGTGTGAAGTTTCCACAGTCTGTGTTGATTTGGGGAGCCATGTCATCTCCTGGTGTTGGTCCACTGTGCTTCATTAATTCCAGGGTCAACGCAGCCATCTACCAGGAGATTTTGGAGCACTTCATGCTTCCTTCTGCAGACGAGCTTTATGGGGATGCTGACTTCATTTTCCAGCAGGACTTGGCACCTGCCCACACTGCCAAAAGTACCAAAACCTGGTTCAATGACCATGGGATTACTGTGCTTGATTGGTCAGCAGACTCACTTGACCTGAACCCCATAGAGAATCTATGGGGCGTTGCCAAGAGAAAGATGAGAGACATGAGACCGAACAATGCAGAAGAGCTGAAGGCCGCTATTGAAGCCTCCTGGTCTTCCATAACACCTCAGCAGTGCCACAGGCTGATAGCATCCATGCCACGTCGCATTGAGGCAGTAATTGATGCAAAAGGGGCCCAAACCAAGTACTGAGTACATATGCATGCTTATACTTTTCAGAGGTCCAATATTGTTCTATGTACAATCCCTGTTTTATTGATTTCATGTAATATTCTAATTTTCTGAGATTGTGAATTTGGGGTTTTCATGAGCTATAAGCCATAATCATCAAAAGTATGACAAATCAAGGCTTGAACTATCTCACTTTGCATGTAATGAGTCTATCTCATATATTAGTTTCACCTTTTAAGTTGCATTACTGAAATAAGTGAACTTTTGCACGATATTCTAATTTTTCGAGTTTCACCTGTACATTTCTGTCTCCATCCTCTCCACATTGTCAAAGCATATTTATTCTTTTTCTATTTTTTTATTAACCTTTACCTTTATTTGGAATTTGAAATTCAGTGAATTACTTCAACCAAGTTAGATCATTAGAGCATCTTGTACTTTTGCTATTAACCCGAGAAAAAGTTGACTTCTTGGATGCCATGTCTTCATCTGTGGTCATAAATGCTCACTGAATAACAAGGAATAGATAATGTGTGCCATCTGGATCCAATTAATCAATACTGACTATCAGCCATTTTAAAGTTTTCTTTCTGAGTTATATACACAGCCTGAGCTCTTTATCATAAAAGCAAAACAACCCAGGCTTGTTCAGAAAGTGCTGTAGAACCTCAACACATCTTACCTGAGGAACTTTGTAGAGGCACAGAATGGTCGCCATGTAGAGACAGATGTCTGATCCCCCCATGACCGCAGCTAAAGTGATTGGTGCCCCACAGATGTAGTTAGGGACGAATCTGCCCTGGTTGAAGAGAAGCACCATTGAGGCAAGGTATGTCCAACTTGGACTGAAATTACTATTATAAAGGTGGAAACCCAGTGTGACATTGGGTAGGATCTGAGCATTTTCATTGATCTCTTTAAGAGCAAAGATTAGGGCAAGTATAAGCTGGTAATTCTGAAAGGATACTCTGCAACAAATATTACATAATATGTTAAGAAGGATGTGATTTAGAATATGGAATTTTTCAATAGAATATTCAGTGGAACATATTTTAGTACAATATGTTTATCTTTCTGCTAGAAACCTAAGAAATGCTTAGGAAAATTGAAGTACATATATACTACTCCAGAATTTACATCATCATCATCATCATCATCATCATCATCATCATCATCATCATAAAAAAAAAGCAAACACTGGCTTGAGGTTGGAAGAGTTATTTTGTAATACATGAGAAATGCCTAAAGCAAATCATAGATTCCTAGACATTCATTATATTTAGAAGAATGTAACTCTATTTTGTTACGAATAAAATCAACTGAGAAAGGGTAATCACTGCTCTTATATACCATACATATTTTAGTGGTAGTAATTTTATCTGTTTCCACAGTCTATACTTAGAAATAAGTATGATTAAATGAGCTTTGGTCTTTTTATTGATTGTTAACTTAGAAGTACGATTAAATGAGCTTTGGTCTATTTATTTGTTTATCCAAACAATCTCAGGGTGATTCTGGGCAGCTTTCAAATAAAAAGTTTTTATCCACTTCATGTGGAAACTGAAACGGAGGTTGACCATAGATGGATACATCTTTTATTAAGAGGGATGTTTCAGACATTTTTTCACTGACAAACTTTCAGGGAAATATTTCGAGCACCATTGTGGCTGAAGAGGACGTTACAGAGGTTGATTATAAAAGAAAGTTGTACTTACATAACTCCATCTTGAAGTGCCTGAGAAGGGTGTTGACTAAAATCAATAACATCAGAAAATGTTGCGAATACAGAAATAATGCCAGCAATGTTTACATCTCCAAGCTGGTGATATGTGTGACGAATAGGAAGAGGCTCATCCAAGTTACACTTGCACATCGTTTGAGGCATTATTGTTAACAGAAACTTCATGAATACTAGAATAGAATAGAATAGAATAGAATAGAATAGAATAGAATGGAATGGAATGGAATGGAATGGAATGGAATGGAATGGAATGGAATGGAATGGAATGGAATGGAATGGAATGGAATAGAACAGAACAGAACAGAACAGAACAGAACAGAACAGAACAGAATAGAATAAAATAAAATAACAGAGTTGGAAGGGACCTTGGAGGTCTTCTAGTCCAACCCCCTGCTTAGGCAGGAAACCCTACACCACTTCAGACAAATCATTATCCAACATCTTCTTAAAAACTTCCAGTGTTGGAGCATTCACAACTTCTGGAGGCAAGGTGTTCCACTGATTAATTGTACTAACTGTCAGGAAATTTCTCCTTAGTTCTAAGTTGCTTCTCTCCTTGATTAGTTTCCACCCATTACTTCTTGTTCTACCCTCAAATGCTTTGGAAAATAGTTTGACTCCCTCTTCTTTGTGGCAACCCCTGAGATATTGGAACACTGCTATCCTATTCTATCAGTTCTATGCTAGAACTGTGTTGGCTTTTTTGACAGCTGCTGCACAGTGCTGACTCATATCTAAATGATTGTCCACTAGGACCCTAAGATCCCTCTCACAGTTACTACTATTGAGCAAGGTACCACATATACGGTACCTGTGCATTTTGTTTTTCTTGCCTAAATGTAAAACCTTACTTTTTTCACTGTTGAATTTCATTTTGTTAGATAGCACCCAATGTTCAAGTCTGTCAAGATCCTTCTAACTAACTAGCATCTTCCATACGCCTATTCTTTCTGTGTATAAATGCCCCTGTTGGCAACAGCATCCTTGAAGTAGATCAGACTGACCTGCCTTCGTGCGATGTTTTTCAGACAAAAATAGAGAATGCAACATGCTACCAACTTAAATCTCAGAGCTTTGTGGCATCCAGCCATGGTTTGGAATATCTTGGGGAACATTAATAGCGTTCTTCAGGGTCAGTTCTTCCATTTTGCCTGATATCCCATGAGTTTGGAACAGGCATGCAGGTAATGTTTAATTATAGTTGAGATAATAACCTATTCAGAATTCTGAGCTCTTGAACTATGTCACAATTGAAAAGAAAATATGCCTGGTTCCCTTGAGACAATAAGCAGTGATCTATCTCAAGAACATTGAATTAAAATTGGAAAAATCTTCCCAAATAGGTACAGACACAAGATAAAAAAGAACATGAGTTTTTTTTATGTAGTTAACTATACATACAGTATAATTAACATTCTTTACAGTCAAACTTTGCTTCTTATAGACACATCTGTATCATTTTCTTTGCAACTATTTTAATTGGGCGTTCATTGGTATTGTTGGACTGCTCAATTTAGGCTACACTTCTGGAATTTCAGGTTGTCTTTTATCTAAATACTGACCAAATCCAAATATGCTGAACTTTGCAAGATGTAACCTTGGTTATTTTGGCAATTTTAAATGTCATTTAAATTTGTAAGACAAATGTAAAGGCAAATTTACCTCCTAGTTGGCATGAATTAAAATGTTATTTCTTCTCCATGCCTGAAACTAGAGAAGGAGAAATTGTTACACAAGTGTGCTTTTTTCTTTTTTTGTAAATATTTTTTTATTTTTTTCAAACATCAACATAAAATATAACTTTCAAGAACAGAGTTTCGATCCAGTCATAGATGGTTAACACACTTACATTCCTTTAACAAGCTCCATTCCCGATTTCCCATTAGATCTTTTAAAAGTAAAAATTCAAAATATAAAAGAACAAATTTTAATATAGATTCTAACATCTTCATCTAAACAAGACTATCAATACATTTACAGCTTCAATTTAAATTTAACTTATATTTATGTCTATGTATCAATCCTGGTTCCATCTGGTTCTTCTCCACATTGTCTTTGTTATATCTTTTACCATCAATGTCAAAATATTTTTTAACAATATTCTAATATCCTATTCTAATTATTTACCTTATAATTTTATCACCCCAATTCTTATATTCAAGTTCAATACAATTCCATTTTGTTACGGTTTATAAAACACAATTCTATCTGTATCTTAGTTCCTTGGCCCTTTTTATCAAATCTTAATATCTTGAACTTTATCAGTTTGTCTTTGGTTTTATCCTATTTATCATCTGTTACACATTTCATATTATACAGTTTTATCAGAGAAAAAAAAACATGCTTTATTTAAGCTAATTTCCAACATAATCTCCTCCATACCTCTCTCTATTTGTTTAGCTATTTTCTAGCATATTATGGTTAATAATAATAATAATAATAATAATAATAATAATAATAATAATAATAATAATTTTATTTCTATACCACCCTTCTCCTGAAGGACTCAGGGCAGTGTACAGCCTATTAAAAGCACAAAGACAGACATCAATTTAAAAATAATTAAAATTATTAAATAATTTCGGCCCAGATTTAAAACCCGCAAAATTTAAAACACCTAATTTAAAATCATTACATTGATAGCCCGGCCTGGTGGAACAGCAGGGTCTTGAGGGCACAGCGAAATACACGGAGGTCGGAGATCTTACGCATTTCCGGCTGATTCCTAGCATAACCTCCTCCAGAGCACCAACTATTTTGGACTGATTTCCAGCATATTCTCCTCCGAAACTCCCACCATTGTTTGGCTGATTTCCAGCATAATCTCCTCCAACTCTCCTCCTATTGTTTGGCTGATTTCCAGCATTTTATTGGCTGGTTTCCAGCATATTATGTTTGGCTGATTTCCAGCATAGTCTCCTCCATCTCTCCTACAATTGTTTGGCTGATTTCCAACATTTTAATTAATTTCCAACTCATTTTCTCCAAGTCTCAAACTCTTATCTAGTTGGCACCCATCATCTCTTATTTTAACTTTCCCTGCAATATAGTTATCTATTTCATGTCAGTTTCCCAACATACTCTTTCAAATTAATTCTCAATATATTTCATAATAATCCTCATTTCCAACATATGTTAAATTAAATCACAATTTATCGCTAAGATCTGTGTACCTTATAGTTTAATTCAATGAGATATTAATCAATCATATTCACCAGTCTAACATTTGTTAATAAATTAAAATTAAGACATATTACAACAAACAATAAATTTTCTTAAGGTTCTCTCATATTGGTATATAGTCTTCTTTATGCATACTCTTTCAAGTTGATTTTCAGTATATTTCCTAATGTTAATCATTTCTAGCTTACGTTGAATTAAATCACAATTTGTAAATGAAGTCTATGTGTTTTATAATTACATCCAATAAAACCTTAATCAATCACATTTACCAATCTAAATTTGTTTACAATTAAGGTTAATACATATTACAACCAAAAAGAATTACCTTGGGATTTGTTACTCCAGAGGCCCTCCTATTTTTATTCAAAAATCTTTTATATATTTAAGTTTTTAAACATTACATTTCAATTTTATCTGTTTTATTTCTTCCTTTTCCTGTCTGTCCATAAATATCCAACTTAAAAATCCATATATCCAAGTTGAAAACTCTGTATGTTACTTTAATGCTTTGTAACATCTGCTCCATATATATTACATCAACTTCCTGTCTTTTATTCTTACGCCACACCTTTTTCTTGCTAGGCCAGTTAGTTTTAATTCTAGTAAATCCAGAGTGTTTCTTATTTCTCCTTTTTAAAATCACCCAGCGATAGAACAGGAATCTCCAAAATCCTTAAGTCTAAAGTTAATTTCAAAATAATCCAAAGTAAAACTCCATTCAAGATGTTTCTTTTCCAAATAGGAGGGAAGTCTCTTTAATCCACATTCCGCTTAGTCATTGCAGACTCCATAGCTACAATGTAGCCGTTCATCTGCCTTTCTTCATTAACTTTCCAAAATTGTTGACTCCCAAGAAAAAAAAAGCAAAAAAAAGTTTCTCCAATCCATTCCAATTAGGAAAATAGGGAAAATAAAATCCAATTTTCTAATTCATTAAAAGCCAATTTTTCAAAATCAATTATACTAAAATTTTCTAACATGGGTCATTTATTTCCAATTAATTATTCCATGTCAAATTTTCAAGCCCCAAAGCTCTGTAGCTGCTTTTTAAATTTTGGGTTCTTTTCTTTAAAAAAAATACAATTCCATTGTTTCTTGCCTGGGTTGGTGACACTCACCCGGCTTCAAAAAACTCTTCCTTTCCTCTTCTCTCCTGCACATTCTTTTCACTGTCCGCCACGGCTTTGCAGCAGCCGCCATGGCTGCCTACCCCCACCACCGACTTTGAGGATTCCCTCTGGCTTCCGAGGAACTTGCCTGTTCCTCTAAGCCTTCTGAGATGCTCCTCGTCTCCCCCTATCCCTACGAGACAGGGTCGGTCCAAAGACTGATTGATCGGTGGTTTGTCAGTCGGGGTTTCCGCGGGCTCATTAGAGCCCGCCATAGCCCCGACTGTAGCGCCGCGGCGCCAGACTGGTGTTACACAAGTGTGCTTTGAGGTTCAGCTTATGGTCATTCACTCACACACTCCCAGGCCTGGAAAATTGCCATACTCAAATCACTTTCAACTGAACACTAACTGTTCTTTAAAATACATGGAGACCCAGTGAATATGAAATAACAGCAAACTTTTACTGATTACAAAGTGTATCTATTTGCCTTTACGCACACTTTCTCAGCTAGGCTTCCAGGCACTAGCCAGAAGGATTGAAGCCACGAAGTCTGGAATCCAAAAATAGGCAGGCTTCAGGGATTCTTGCGTTTTTTTTGTGGGGAGGGGCTTCTCATGTGCTCAGGCCCAATGTTTGTCCTTTTGTTTCCTTAACAACTTGGTTCCTTTCCATGAAAAGCAGGTATGGAGTTGGGGGTGGTGAAGAAATCTTCCTCCCCTCACAGTCACCCCCCAATGTGAGCAACATTAGTTGGCCGTGCCCACCGTCCCAACCACCAGTGAGGACACTCTTATCTAGAGATTATTTTGGGGGTAGGGCTTATATTGCAAGCAGCATTCAGCAGTTGATTCAGGAAAGTCCTTTTGTAATTTTGTTGGGTTTTTAAGGCCATTGCTTAAGAATGGATTTGTTATTTATATAGAATAGAATAGAATAGAATAGAATAGAATAGAATAGAATAGAATAGAATAGAATAGAATAGAATAGAATAGAATAGAATAGAATAACAAAGTAGGAAGGGATCTTGGAGGTCTTCTAATCCAACCCCCTGCCTAGGCAGAAAACCCTACATCACTCCAGACAAATGGTCATCCAACATCTTCTTAAAAATTTCCAGTGTCAGGACTTCCGGTTTGCTAGCCTTCGGCGACGATGGTGCCTTTTTAAGGACCGCCAGCCCCGCCGCCTGTAGAGCCGCTTCGCGATCGAGAAGCGGCTTGAAAACTCCGAAATCCAGAGGATTGAAGGAGGAGAGATAGCAGGGTACAGGTTGAGCCCCTGTAAGCCCCCAGGGAATTGCTTCTGGGGAGGAAACAGGCGCGGCTCCCTCCGAACCTGCTGAGACTCCGGGCGGTGTGGGACGATTCTGCCTTCAGCAGAACAAGCCGGCTGCAGCAAACATTTAAAGTGAATGGAACCAACCTTAATAAGCAGCGGAAATACTAACTTGAACCCTGCAACTCGGAAATCGCAAGTATTAGTGCTTTGTTGACTTTTTAATTCAAGAGAAAATATGAGCGAGTGAAAGTGATTTGGGAAATAAATATGGCGCCCAGCACTAGAGTTAATGAGCAAGTGAGAGTGGATTTGTGAAGTCGTCTTGCTTTGCTACAAAGTTACAAAGTTGCTACAAAGTTGCTTCGCTTGTAATAAAGAGAAACAAGAGAAGAGGGAAAAAAGAAAAACTCTTTTTTTAATATCTGACTCTGCTTTATTCCAGTTTTTATTTGATTAAACCTGGGGGACTTTTTTAGAAGTCTCTGTGGACGTGGAAAAGGAAAAGGGACTTTCCTCTTCAGAAAATCTAGCTTATGTGGCAGGATGGCCTCAAAGAAGCAGGAAGGAAAGATAGCAGGGGGGGGGATCCCCCACACACAAACATGAAACGCAGCTTCCCCCTGCTCAACAGATACAGACTCAGAAAAAAGATTTGGATTTTGAAAATTTAAAAGAATTTATTTCTAAAGCTTTGGATGATAAATTTCAAAAATCTCAACAGGAAATAGATGATAAACTTCAAAAATCTCAACAGGAAATTATGCAGGAAATTAATCAAATTAAAGATATGGTGAAACAGGATTATGGCAAGATGACTAAAAAAATATCAGATGTGGCATCTGGCCTTGCAGAATTTATTATTAAAGTTGATTCTAAAGTGGATGAACTTAAATCAGAAGTCAATGTTAAGATGAAAGATAATGACTATAAAATTTCTGATGTTGATGTGAAAATGCAAAGAGTTGAAAACGAAGTTGTTATGATGCAATTCAGGTCAATGGAATTTGCCATAAGGCTTCGAGGAATTAAAGAGGGTGACAGACAGGATTTGAGACAGATTTGTGCTGAGGCTCTGGCAGTGCTTTTAAAAATTAATCCTGACGTGGTTTTTTACAAAATAGATAAAATCTATAGAGTGAATTCTTGGGTGGCCAGACAAAGACAACTGCCTAGAGATGTGGTTATATACTTTACGGATAGAGCAATAAGAAATGATATCCTGCAAAAATCCTTTCTTACTTCTGTGCAGGTGGGGGGCGCACAAATAGGAGTGTACAAAGAACTACCACCTAAAATGTTGAAAGCCAGAAAAGATTTTGGCTTTCTTGTAAAAGAATTGCAAAAACAAGAGATACCATTTCGGTGGGATGTCCCAACTGGCATAATTTTGAAATACAAGGGAGAAAGACATTGTTTGAATACCGTGGAGAAGGCGGAGTATTTCTATACTACTATTTTTAAAGAAAGAACACCATCTCCACGTTCATCTACAGTCCTGGAGATTAAGGAGAGTGATAAGAAGCAACTTCAACAAGAACCGCAAGAACAGTCTAAGCAGGTGGAGCTAGAGGAAACGCAGGGTGCTGAAGGAGGTTTCTTGGATGAGCCCTTGTTGGAATCTTCTCCAATCTTGGACCTGGTTCGGATGGCCGAAGTGAAGGATCAGCGTATAACTCGTGCAAAATCTAAGCAACTTAAAGAACTTAAAGAAAAGCAACAACAGGAAAGACAAGAAAAGGGAGCTAAGAGTGCTATACAAGAGACTGGAGCCATGGGGGGAGCGAGACCGAAGATTCCGGAAGATATTCGGTTATTCTGCTCGATGCTTCAGAAAAATAAAGATGACAATTAAGTGCTTATCTTGGAATGTGAATGGGTTGAATTCAGCACAGAAAAGGAAGAAATTATTTGCATACTTGAGACAATTTAATAATGATATAATTTGCTTACAGGAAACGCATATCACAACTCAAGATCAAAAATATTTGATAAATTCTAAATTAGGAACACATTTTATATCTTCAACTTTGCAAAAGAAGAACGGTGTGGTTATTTATGTAAACAAAAGATTAACAGCTAAAATTATAGAAGCAGATGAAGATGGTAGGTTTATAGCAATTAAATTGCTTACAGTAAATGGCCAAATTCTTCTGATTGGAATTTATGCTCCCAATCAACAACAGGACCATTTCTATAAAATGTTACATACTAAAATACTGCAATGGGACTATAGATCTATTCTAATTATGGGAGATTGGAATGGAGTAATTGATTCTAAATTAGATAAAAAGAGTTTGGCGAAATCTAGGATCAGATTACCACAGACCTTTTTTGATATGAAAGAAGACTTGGAATTAAAAGACATTTGGAGAATACATAATCCAAAAGAATTGGATTACACTTTCTTTTCTGATAGACATAGATCCTTCTCTAGGATTGATTTCATTTTGTTGTCAGATGATTTACTTGTTAAGACAAAAAGAACGAAGATTCTCCCAAGAACCTTGACCGACCATAGCCCTGTATGGATAGAAATTGAGATGGGCAAGACTGAGCAACGTTCTTGGAGAATAAATGAAAATTTGTTTAGATATGATAAAAATATAATAGAACTTAAAAAGCACTTGAAAGAATTTTTTGAAATAAATTTGAATAAAGGTACCCCAATTGAAATTGTGTGGGATGCGAGCAAAGCTTATATGAGAGGGGTGCTCATTTATATGAACTCTAAACATAGATTGATTCGACAAAAGAAAAGATCTGAATTGGAAGTAGAAATAAAGAACAAAGAGCAGCTACTTATCAAAAACCCAACAGATGAAAGAATACTTGGTGTTATAAAACTTTTGAAAGACCAATTTCAAATGCTTATGGCGGAACAAGTTGCAACAAACTTACAATATGCGAAGCATAATACATTTTGTAATGCCAATAAACCGGGCAGATGGTTCGCCTACACATTAAGGAAAAAGCAGAGTATACGGACTATTGATAGTATTGATATTGGAGGGAAAGAAATCTTTCAACAGAAATTAATTAAAGAAGCTTTTGTGGACTATTATATTAAACTATATGCTAAAGATGATGTGCAGAATGGATTTATAGAAAAATACTTAGATAACAAAAGAGTTACCAAAATTACTGACCAACAAAAGGAAAGAATGAATTATCCTATAACAGAGGAGGAGATAATAGCAGCAATTAAACAATTAAAAACAGCTAAAGCTCCTGGAATGGATGGTTTGACTGCAGTGTATTATAAAACTTTGCAAGCAGAAATGGTGGAACAACTTAGAGATCTATTTTGTAATATTCAACAAGGGGGTAAAATACCCCCATCATGGACAACAGCTTATATTTCTTTGATACCAAAAGAGCAAGCAGGTCCTAAAAAACCGGAGAATTATAGACCAATATCTCTTTTGAATACTGATTATAAAATTTATGCAAAAGTACTAGCCAACAGGTTGATGCCAGTAATCCAAAAGGTGATTCATGATGATCAAGTGGGATTTATCGAGGGTAGATATATGAAGGACAATGTAAGGCAAGTAATAGATTTATTGGAATATCTTGAGAAGAATAAACCGATCCCTGCAGTGCTGGTTTTCCTGGATGCAGAGAAGGCCTTTGATAGAGTGGACTGGAATTTTCTACTAAAGACTTTAAAAAAGATGGACTTTGGGGATCAATTTATACAGGCGGTTTCAGCAATTTACCAAGAGCAAAAGGCACAGATTATTATTAATGGAAGTTTGACAACAGAGTTTAAAATTGAAAAAGGAACAAGACAGGGATGTCCGTTGTCCCCACTGCTATTTATTTTAACATTAGAAGTCTTGCTAAATACAATACGGGACTCTAATATCTTGAAAGGTATAATGATAAGGCAAGAGGATTACAGAATAAAGGCATTTGCAGATGATCTGGTCGTTACCCTAACACAGCCAATGGAATCAATAATCCAAATGAAGGACATTATACAAGATTATGGTAAAGTTTCAGGTTTTAGACTGAACCAGAAAAAAACTAAGATGATAGTTAAAAATATGACACAAGATCGTAAACACGAGCTTGAAAGGAGGGCAGGTTTTGAGATTGTACCAAAGGTAAAATATCTAGGAGTTCAGGTTGCAGAATCAAATATGAAATTGTTTCAAAATAATTATGAGGTGTTGTGGCGAGAGGTGCAGAAAGATATGGAGACTTGGAAAAAACTGCAGCTGTCTTTACTTGGAAGAATAGCAGCAGTTAAGATGAACATTTTGCCAAGATTTCTTTGTTTCAAATGATTCCGGTGCTTAAAAGTGATAAACAACTGAAAGTGTGGCAAAATGGAGTGAATAAGTTTGTCTGGAACGAGAAAAAACTGAGAGTGAAATTGAAAATTATGCAAGATGTTCCAGAAAGGGGAGGCCTTAAACTTCCAAACCTACAGTTGTATTATGAAGCAGCAGCTTTGACTCTAGCAAGTGATTGGTTTGGAAGGAAAAAAGACTGGAATATTGAATATAGAAAGTTTTGATCTTGAATTTGGATGGCATGCTTACTTATTTTATGACAACAAAGTGGATAAAGTATTTAAAAGCCATATACTTAGAGACTCTTTGATGAGAGTTTGGAAGAAGCACCGATTCAAATGGGATTATAAAATACCGCTATGGCTGGATCTTGGTCATATTATGTGGAATACAAATATAATGTCACTCGGGGGGGGGGGGGGGGTTATACAAAGAGGTTCTTTTTACAGATGCAGGCAGATGGCAGTTGAAGACATTACAGACACTGTTGGACAAAGGGATTAACTTAACTTGGTTACAATATAATCAATTACAATTGAGATGGAAAGAGGACCAAAAATTTGGTATTATGTTGCATGAGGAAGAATTGGTTAGACATATAAAAGAGAAAGGCCCAATGCATATTAAAAGGCTTTATAATGTTTTGTTAGAAAGGGATTCAGAAACTGAATTGGTTAAAGATTGTATGATTAAGTGGGCACAAAATTTTGGGAGCCAGTGATGTTGGAAACATGGGAAAAAAATTGGGTTCAGAATGTTAAATTCACACAGTCGCAGAATCTAAGGGAAAATTTCTATAAAATGTTTTATAGATGGCATTTAGACCCCAAAAAATTGTCGTGTATGTACCCTAATGTTCAGCCAAAATGTTGGAGATGTGATTGTTTAGATGCTACATATTATCATGTTTGGTGGACCTGTAGGAAAGTTAAGGCTTTTTGGATAAAAATTTGGTGGGTCATGCAGAATGTTTTGAAGAAAAAAATTCAATTTTCTCCACAATTGTTTTTATTGGGTATAGTTAAGGGTTTTACTTCGGGTGAAACAAAGTTGATATTGTACATGATAACAGCTGCGAGACTATTGATAGGTAAATACTGGAAGAATGAAGTTTTGCCCACGATCGAGGAATGGACTTTGAAGATGGCCAGTTTTGCAGAGATGGCGAAGATTTCAGGATATTTAAAAGACTGTTCACAAGAGACTTATGAATGGGAATGGAAAAAGTGGATAGATTATGTTCAGAACAAATATCAAACTAGGAAGTATCAAATAGATTTTATTTGAAAATGATATATCAAGATAGAAATATTTCAATGTAATGAAGATAAAAAAAAATATAAGGGGGAGGGAGGGGTTCAAGTTCTATATAAGTTTTATACTAAGGGGTTTTTTTTACCTGATATGAGTATATTGTGTGGAAGTCCGGGGGGAGGGGAGGGTTAGGGAGGGTTAAGGAGGTTGGGAAGTTTGGGGTGGGTTGAGGGGGGGGGAAAGGGGTGAAAATGTAATTGTAAAACTTTTGCAATAAAAAAAAATTTCCAGTGTTGCAGCATCCACAACATCTAGAGGCAAGTTGTTCCACTGATCGTTCTAACTGTCAGAAAATTTCTCCTTAGTTCTAAGTTGCTTCTCTCCTTGATTAGTTTCCACCCATTGCTTCTTGTCCTACAGGTGCTTTGGAGAATAGCTTGACTCCCTCTTCTTTGGGGCAGCCCCTGAGATATTAGAACACTGCTATCATGTCTCTCCTAGTCCTACTTTTCATTAAACTAGACATACCCAGTTCCTGCAACCATTCAACGTATGTTTTAGCCTTCAGTCCTGTAATCAACTTTGTTGCTCTTCTCTGCACTCTTTCTAGAGTCTCAACATCCTGTTTACATTGTGGCAACCAAAACTGAATGCAGTATTCCAAGTGTGGCCTGACCAAGGCATTATAAAGCAGTATTAATACTTCACATGATCTTGATTCATTCCCTCTGTTTATGCAGCCTAGAATTGTTTTGGCTTTTTTTGCAGCTGCTGCACACTGTTGGTTCATATTTAAATGGTTGTCCACTAGGACTCCAAGATCCCTCTCATTGTTACTGCTATTGAGCAAGGTACTGCATATACTGTATCTGTGCATTTTGTTTTTCTTGCCTAGTTAGCCTCTAGGACTTCAATAGACTCTTGATTTCATTCCCTCTTACAATTTTTCTTCACAACAACCATGTAAGGTACGTCAGCTTAAGAAGTGTGGCTGGTCACTCAGCTTCTTGTCTATGGATGGATTTGAACTTGAGTTTTCTGAGTTTTAGCCCAGCACCTTAACTACTAAGACAATTGATTTAATAAAGATTTGCCTTTCCATTGTGGTAAACAATGTGGATTAACGTGGCCATTTAAAAGATCAAGAATTACAAATTAAAAATTTAAATATTTTATTTTAAAATACAATTGTTAAAATTCCAAAGCATCAAAGTCAACTGACTGACTGAATTAACAAAATCTGTAATCCATTTGTAGGTAAGAATTTTTGACACATGTCGAATGGGAGGGAGGGAAGCAGGAAATTGTAGGAGTAAATATATAAAAGAGATGGATCAAACAATCAAATGGGAACCATATGTGAGAAGGCTTCCCATTTCTTCAGTTCAGTCTAAAAACAGAATTTTGTGAAAGAACTGATTATAAAGTTCTTATGAGGTTGACATACAGGGAGTTGATTTTTAAAACTTTTTTTTCATTAGCTGATGTTTATTGTTCAGCTCAGGTCTCATCACAATGATAAAACACTTTGGGGAAAAGATACACACCAGTAATCCAGCACTGGAAGAGATCATGGAGAAGATCTCCACAGCCAATGTATATTTTCCCCTTGTGCTTAGATAGGTTGGAATAAAACACAGCCAAACGCTGCAGAAGACCAACATACTGAAGGTGATAAATTTGGCTTCATTGAAACTGTCAGGTAACCTCCTAGCTAGAAAAGCAGCAGAAAAGCTGATCACAGCCAGAAAACCCAGAAAACCCAAAACACTGTAGAACATAGTGACTGAGCCTTCATTGCACTCCATGATGACCTCTTGAGACATTGAGTGCATATCAAAATCTGGATATGGTGGAAAAATTCCCAGCCATATGATGCATATAATGGTTTGAATAAGGCAACAAAAGAGAACAATGAAACTGTCCATTCCTTTCCCCACCCATTTCCTCATTCTAGATCCAGGCTTGGTGGCCATGAAAGCTAGGACCACAACAAAGGTTTTGGCCAAGACACAAGAAACTGCCATGGAGAAGATGATTCCAAAAGCTGGTTGTCGAAGGAGACACACAACCTTATCAGGTTTCCCGATAAATAATAAAACACAAAGAAAAGAGAGGAGGAGAGAAACTAGAAGAGTGTAGGTGAGATTCCGGTTGTTGGCTTTGACAATAGGGGTGTATTTGTTTTTAATGAAGATCCCAAGCACCAGAGCTGTGATAAAAGAAAAAGAAAGAGCACAAATAGCTAAACTGATCCCCAAGGGTTCTTCATAGGATAAGAAAGTGATGTGTTTTGGAATGCATGCATTTTTATCCTGGTTTGAATAATGACCTTCTGGACAATGAGAACAGTCTTCCATATCTGAAAAAAATAAAACAACAATTCTGTGCATTGATTTTCATTCATCAAGTCTTTGAGTTGCATAACTCTGAGAGAGAAGCTAATTATCAACAGTGACATTAACTACTTATGTCAGAGTTTAGGCAGCGTGACTAGTATTATGAGATAAACCCAGGAGCAAAACACAGCACACAGAGTCTTTAGATAATTATCAGTGGTTTTGTCTACAGCTAAATATATACAGACTTATATGTGTTAAATACCTTATCATACAGATACTGACACAAGGAGAGCAATAAGATACACAACGAGAGAGAACATGAGGAGAAGAGGAACACCCTCTAATGGCTTCCCTTATATAGACAGCTTCTTATCCAGCTTCTTAAAGTGGCAATAACGCTGCTGCCTCATTCCCATTGCATCAGCTTTCAGTTGCTTCTACTTACAACCTTTCATCAGTTTACAGCTATTAAAACTACATACCCCGACAACTTAACCATTTTAATATGAAATCATATTCACTGAGGATCACTGAGAATTAGAGAAAATATGAGAGCCAGAAACATTGGCCCATACCCAAAGCCTTTAACTGCCATGCATTTCATTCTACCTCGGATATCACATACTATGTATTATCTGTATATTGTTCTTGGTTACAAATATGTATGTAATGTATTTACACAATCCTTTTCACTGTGAATCGCTTTAAATGCAAGGGAATTTCCATACATAGGGGACTTTATGTTTTAATCTTTGTACACTATCCAGAGTCACTTGTATGATATTGGTAGTCATATAAATAATCAAAATAAATAAATAATCAAAATAAAAAGCCCTATTAATAAGGTAGCTTATTCCATTACTTCTAAAAAAATGTTTACCTTCTTTGTTTGAAATTTTCCCTTCTGGACATGGATGGCAATCATAGCAACAAAATGGTCTTGATTCCTTCTTAGTCTTGCTATGCCCTGTTTGGCAAGGATCGTTACACAAAGAAAGGGGATGTGCCTATCCAAAAATTGAGAATATTGTTAAGATTTTTAAAAAGCTTTTGACTAATTTCTATCTTGCTGGAGAATTTAAAGCTTAGGCATGGAGTCATAACTTCCATTGAACTATTATAACAACTTTATTAGAAAAAAATACTTGATCTGCAATGATGCAATGGAATATCCACCCTTCTTCAAATGTGTACCCTAATGTTTCTTTAACTGGTTCCAGAAGCCAAAGTGTTCTTCATCCTTCAATCTCTATATCAGATCAATGCAGGTGATTTTTGCAGCTAAGGTCTTCTACTAGGGAGAACAATCTTAGCATCTATCTAACAAAATGAAATTCAATGTAGAGAAAAGTAAAGTCCTACATGTAGGTAAGAAAAACCAAAAGTACACATATAAACTGGGTGAAATCAGACTGTGAGAGGGATCTTGGAGTCTTAGTAGACAACCAACTAAATATGAGCCAGCAGTGTGCAGCGGCAGCCAAAAAAGCCAATACAATCCTAAATTGCATTAACAATCAAGATCAAGTGAGGTACTAATACCACTCTATAAAGCCATAGTAAGACCACACCTAGAGTACTGCACCCAGTTTTGGTCACCACACTATGAAAAAGATGTTGAGACTCTAGAAAAAGTGCAGAGGAGAGCACCCAGGATGATTAGGGGACTGGAGACTAAAACATATGAAGAACGGTTACAGGAACTGGGCATGGCTAGTCTAGTGAAGAGAAGGTCCAGGGGAGACATGATATCAGTGTTCCAATATTTGAGGGACTGCCACAGAGAGGAGGAGGTCAAGCTATTTTCCAAAGCACCTGAAGACCAGACAAGGAATAATGGATGGAAACTGACCAAGGAGAGATTCAATCTAGAAATAAGGAAGAACTTTCTGACAGTGAGAACAATCAACCAATGGAGCAGAAGTTGCTTTCGGAAGTTGCGGGAGCTTCATCGCTTGAGACTTTCAAGAAGAGATTGGACTGCCATTTGTCAGAAATGGTGTAGGGTCTCCTGCTGAGTGTGGGGGGGGGGGGCTGGACTAGATGGCCTACAAGGTCCCTTCCAACTCTGTTAATCTGTTAAATAAATCTGCTTCTTTGTCAAATTGCTATCTGGTGCCCCATGCCTCCTGTACATGTGCCAATGTGCCATGTCTGTACAAAAAGGCAGTGCTTTCATCATGATTTCATGACCATTGTTTTGCACATTTTGACCCCTCTACTATGTACATAAACCCACAGCTACAATGTTGTGCGTATATTAGCATTCATTTTTCCGTCGTTACATGTGCAAACCTTTTCATTTGTAATTTATTTGGCGGTGGGAAAAAACTTAATTTGCAATTTTATTGTAGTCCTGTGAGAAGCAGTGTAGATTTGCTAGAGCAAAGCCTTTTGTGGAATGGAGATGACAGATATAAAAAGTCCGAAGTAAAAAGTTCAGCTGATGAATGAAGCCACTTGGAGGGCATCAAGTCATTATGGGTGACTGATGAAAAAGAAGGCTTCTCTCAGACTTCTTCCTCAATATTGACATTGAAGAGTTTCTATCTTGGGTGCCCTTTGGGATTGATTGATTCATGCTATGCAATTGGCTAGCCCAGTGTTGGCAAATCTTTTTGGCACCGACTGCAGAAACGGGAGCACGTGTGGTGGCGGGGAGTACTGGAAACCGGAAGAGCAGTTCCCTGGCGTGCATGTGCTTGCCGGGAAGCAGAGTTTCCAGTTTCTGGTGCACATGTGCATGCCAGTCACATGGTCCTCCAGTTTCTAGTGTGCATGTGCACGCAAAGACCAGCTGGCCAGCACGCATGAGTGCGCTGGAAACTGGAAGCTCAGCTTCCCGGTGCGCACATGTGCACCCGGAACCCAGAAGAGCAACGGGTAATGGCTGGTGTGCCTGGAAAGATGGCTCTGTGTGCCACTTCCGGCACTCATGCCATAGGGCCTAGCCTGAAAGACTAAGATCACCAGATCACCAAAGGTATTGGCCAATGCCCTGTAGAAAGCAAATGACATCTCCTTTGCAACACTGATCAGAAACTTAGCCACCTAATAGAGAGATGTTTCTCATCTTCCTATGGCTCACACTTGTAGAGTATGCTAAGGAAAACTCCTTTCCAGATCTAACCAAAGATTTTGGTAAAGGGCATGCTTGGTGGGCATAGCGTGGCTTGGTAGGTGTGGCTTGGTGGTCATGGCAGGGGAAGGATACTGCAAAATCTCCATTCCCACTCCACTCCAGGGGAAGGATACTGAAAAATCCCCATTCCCTCCCCACTCCTGGGGGAAGGATATTGCAAAATCTCCATTCCCACCTCATTCTGGGACCAGCCAGCGGTGGTATTTGCCAGTTCAAAATTTCCTCTACCAGTTCTCTGAGCTACTCAAAATTTCCTATACAGAACATGTCAGAACCTGCTGGAATTCAACTCTGCTTTACTTCATAGTGCAGGTAATATTGCAGAAGGTGGCAAAGTAGCCAGCTAAAGGCTATCAGCACACCACGAGAGAGCCCCAGAGTAGTCATCTCCATTGCTTAGACTGGAAGCACATGACCCAGAAGACAGATTATTTTGGCCTCTCCTGACATTTGAAAAGAAAAAGACTGAGAGGAGTACCCAAACAGAAAAAAGTGAAGCACATAGTCAATTTGCTTTGTTCTTACAAGTGAGGGGACACTGGTTTTTTTTTTTTTTTAACATCTGAAAATAAGTTTCATGTGACATTTCATTGAAAGAAAGAACCTCTTCAGATCTTCATACATATTTTGCTTCCAGTTTCTTTCTAAAAAACAAAAATCCTACATCTACTGGGCTTTTTGCCTTTTAATCGTATTTAGGATGGCAGCCTGAGAATGAATTCAGAGAAAACAAACTATTGTAAAATCCTATCTGTGGATTGGCAATTTAAAGAACAATTACCATACTTTTTGGAGTATAAGCAAGGGCGAAATCCAGCAGGTTCTGACAGGTTCTGGAGAACCGGTAGTGGAAATTTTGAGCAATTCAGAGAATCTGTAGCAGAAAGTTTGAGTAGTTTGGAGAACTGGCAAATACCACCTCTGGCTGACCCCAGAGATTTAGCAATATCCTTCCCCTGGAGTGGGGTGGGAATGGAGATTTTGCAGTATCCTTCCCCTGCCACGCCCACCAAGCCACACCAACAGAACCAGTAGTAAAAAAATTTGGATTTCACCACTGAGTATAAGACGCACTCACCCCCACCCCAAAAGAGGGTGGAAATGTTGGTGCGTCTTATAAACCAAATACAGCCACTTTTTGGCCTCCCAAAACCCCATTTCAGTAAACAGATTAACAGAATTGGAAGGGACCTTGCAGGTCATCTAGTCCAACCAGTGGTGGGATTCAAGTGATTTAACAACCAGTTCTCTGCCCTAATGATTTCTTCCAACAACCAGTTTGCCAAATTGCTCAGAAAGTTAATAACCGGTTCTCCCGAAGTGGTGCGAACTGGCTGAATTCCACCATTGAGTCCAACCCCCTGCCCAAGCAGGAGATCCTACATCTGCCTCTACCTAGGATCGAACAGCAGTCTAATTTTCCTGACTAAAGTTTCAGAGTCTATAATTAAGAAAACACTCAAAGCAAAAAAAGAAGAAGAAGAAGAAGAAGAAGAAGAAGAAGAAGAAGAAGAAGAAGAAGAAGAAGAAGAAGAAGAAGAAGAAGAAGAAGAAGAAGAAGAAGAAGAAGAAGAAGAAGAAGAAGAAGAAGCTTTTTTTTTTTTTGTAGCAATTTATGTTTTGTATCTAATGATAAACTTGGGATGTGTAGGAATCATTTTCTGTTCCTAGGAAATCAGCCTTCAAAAAGGAGTAACTTTAACACTGGCTTTTCCCAGAGAAGGAGCTGAGAAATACGTTTGAATCCAGGATGTTTTTAATGCTGTTTAAATGAAAGAAAATGCAACTAGTTAGACCTCACCTGGTTAAAACTTTTGGGCCACATGATAGAATCTTCGGAAATGTTGAAGAATTTGTCCGGGGAAGCCATGGGATCTATCCTTCCAACCTGGATCCTAAAAAATGATCGGTTTGGGAATGTGATCCAGTTGTTAATATCAAATCCACCAATGAGCTCCCCATTTTTGTCAAATGAAATCTTCTCTCCAACACTGTTATTGAATGAAACTGTTCTTAGGAAAGGATGAAGCTAAATTGGAAAGAAGAAGGGAAGGAAGATAAAATATTTAGGAACTATTCATCGTTCTATTTCTGTTCAGAGTCCATTTTGTTCGGTCTTAGCCTGAGTTTCTTAAACAGAGGAACAGATGAAAACGTACATATACTGTATATTGGATTGCATTGTTCTGTAATGGAAGGCTTTGAAAGATGTTAGTAGTATACATTAAAAGTGTATGTTAAATATGTTAAAAATGTTTTTCCTCCCTTAATGAGTTTCAGCCTAATATTTCAGTATATGTTTCCAGCAGGAAGTATTCATGGGACTTGTGTTGTTATTTTTCTGAGAAATGGTGAGGAATATTGAGAGTATGGAATAGGGAGAATATGGAATATGGAGAGCCAGTTTGGTCTAGTATTTAAGATACTGGGCTAGAAAACAAAAAACCATGAATTCAAGTCCCATCTTAGCCATAAAAACCAACTGGGAGACCTTGAGACAATTCATTTTCTCTAAGCCCAAGTCACCTCACAGGGTTATTGTTCTGGGGTGGGGAGAGAAAAGTGTGTTGGATATGTTCACTGCCTTGAGTTATTTGTAAAATAATAAAAGCAAAAAATAAATAAACAAATGATCTAAGCCCCAGTGCTCACTGTAACAGCATTGCCAAAAAGGCATTAAGAGTTGTTAACCTAATTTTGCGAAGCTTCTTCTCCAGTAACACTGTATTGCTAATTAGGGCATACAAAACCTTTGCCAGACCAATTCTTTAATACAGCTCATCCACCTGGAACCCACTTTGTATATCGGACATTAACACAATTGAGTGGGTTCAGAAGTATTTCTCGAGAAGAGTACTCTACTCCTCCACTCACAATAGAATTCCCTATGCCTCCAGGCTTGAAATTTTGGGCTTGGATAATCTGGAACTGCACTGCCTGCAGTCCGATCTAAGCATAGTACACATAATTGTCTGCTACAATATCTTGCCTGCAAATGACTTCTTCAGCTTCAACCACAATAATACACGGGCAAGCAATCGATACAAACTCAAGGTAAACCACTTCGAACTCGATTGCAGAAAATAAGACTACAGCAACAGAGTGGTCAACGCCTCGAATGCCCTACCCAACTCTGTTGTTACAGCCTCAAACCCTTAGAGCTTCAATCTCAAACTGTCTACCATGGACCTCACCCCATTCTTAAGAGGTCCGTAAAGGGGGCGTGCATAAGCGCACCAGTCTACCTACCGTCCCTGTCTTACTGTCCCCATTTATCTGTATTTACTTCCTTTGTTCATGTTTATGTTCATACCTATACATGTTATCTTGTACATGTTTGACAAATAAATAAATAAATAAATAAATAAATAAATAAATAAATAAAATTGGATATGAGGATATGAAAGACTGTAAGACGCTATCTTCAACAGGACCATGAACAGCTCTAACACTGGAGCTGATTCAAAGGCAGAATTAATTTCCAAGGTTTTTATGTAACTATGTGCTTCTATTATTATGGGTTCATTATCTCCTTCAGTGTCTGAGCCATAGCAACAAGATATTCCTTGTTTGGAGGGCACTGAATATGTTATAAATGCAAAGGATCCCTTCCATTGTTTGCCTTGAACTTAGACCAAACCAATGGTCTAATCAACATAAGGAGACTGTGGTGTTAATAACACAATTGCTTCCTATGTCCTCTGTGGTCCTAAGATGGTGTAAAAATGGACTTGGTGGTAGACATGGACTTTAGATGTCCCAATTTCCTTTGGAGTGAGCCTTCTATGTGGCCTATCTGAACTTGCAGTTCTCCTGCATATTTCTCCTCTGCCCATTACCTGCCAGAATTGTTGGTTCTGAAGTTTTGGTCCTCTTCTGCCCACAAGATGGTTGTGCTTGAGTTTTGATGAATGCATTGACTCCAAAGCATGTGCTACAGCATAGACTGCATTGTATATATTATAACTGTGGCCAGTTGTGCTAAATTCAAACACAGAGGTTGGAAGGGTTGCCATTTTCTCCTTCCTTGTACAGTTTGTGCCATGTTTTTTATTTAGTTCAGAGCTGTGAAACAAGCACTGGAATGCATGTTCCCAGAAATTCCTTAGAAACCCATCATCTTCTGCTGCTGCTGGACTTCTGAGTAGTAGAAATTCCTGGAAGCCTGGCACCTCTTTTGAGTGAACTGCAAAGGATAAAGCATTTTGGAGGAAACTGACATCCCAATCTCTTTGAACAGATACGGATGTGAAATCCATTTCAGCATTCATGATCCAGACCTTTGTATTGACCGATATATCCTCCATTTCTGCATACTGGATTGATATTTTCAAAAAAGTCATGGATTGCATTGTGCCGTATAAGACAATCACCTTGGCTGTGCTTTTTGCAATGGTAGAGTAGGTTCTGGATGTTTCATCCATCACATTTGTAAAGTCACTGTAAAAAGCTACACTGGGGAACTGTCCTATGAAATCAAAGCAGATGCCCTTCTGAGAAAACATGGGGAGCACCTCCTGTACAAATTTCTCCCCTTGATCATCATTCACAAGAACTCCGACCCAGATCCATCTAAAGTAGAGCAATAGCTGGAGGAGGCCCTTATGTTGGTGGGATTCATTTGGAAACATTTGTTGGAAGAAAACTGCTTGAGTCCCTTTATCCATGATTGGAGCAGAGCCATAGGTCAGCTAAGAAAAATGATAGGGAAGAATGAGGGATGCGTAAGACTGATTTCCTGAATGCCATCACTCTGCTAAACAAATAATTCCCTCAACAATGTCAAACTATTCACTAAGTCTGCATTACTATCATCGTTCCTATCACCCATCTCCTCCCACTTATGACTGCATGACTGTCAATTTGTTGATTGTATCCTTATGATTTATATTGATGTTGATTGTTTCCTCATTGCTTATTTGTACCCTATGACTATCACTAAGTGTTGTACCTTATGATTCTTGACAAATGTATCTTGTCTTTTTATGTACACTGAGAGCATATGCACCAAAGACAAATTCCTTGTGTGTCCAATCACACTTGGCCAATAAAGAATTCTATTCTATTCTATTCTATTCTATTCTATTCTGTTCTGTTCTGTTCTGTTCTGTTCTGTTCTGTTCTGTTCTGTTCTGTGCTGTGCTGTGCTGTGCTGTGCTATGCTATGCTATGCTATGCTATGCTATGCTATGCTATGCTATGCTATGCTATGCTATGCTATTTTATTCTATTTTCTTCCTGAACAATGGTAATTGCTCTTTTCCCCCACCTTTGGAATAGTGCTCATACTGGTGAATGCCTGGACAAATTCCTTCAGTTTTCTTAGCAAGATATCACAAGTGGTTTGCTATTTCCTACTTCCTAGAGCAGGGCAAGAGTGACTGGCTCGAGATCACTCAGTTGGCTTTATGCTTAAGGTGGGACTAAAATTTGCATCTCCCAGTTTCAAGCCCAGTGTCTTAATCGCTACATCAAACTGGCTTTTTAAATGGTGTTATCCTTTCTAAATTATAATTTTATTTTTCAAACAGCAAATGGGATGTATCATGAATATACTCATGCGTGCTTATGATGATTTTGAACAAATTGGGCTATTTCCATTTTTTCCATGTGGACACGAGAGCATTATGAATGTATTCCTGTAGAAAACATCTGCCCTTAGGAGGAAATTGACTTGAACTGCTATATGTTTTTAATGAATGTTTCAATGCACAGTCCTGGTATTACAAGTGCAACAATGCTTTTGCATTGTTAAGAAGCTCTCATTAAAACTTTTCTCCAAAGAACATAAGAAGTTTAAGAATGTGGTGGGAGTTCAAAGGCTTAAGATTCTATACAATAGAACCTAGATTCAGATTGGACACCCTATGCCACCTAAACGTTAATCATGAGATTTGTGATGATGTTTTTCGGTTGATGTTCCACTGAACATTACTTTTAGTGCATGGTTCCAAAATTTTGAATGACCAAAACTTTTGGTAATTGTATGCGAAAGGATAACTCTTAATATATAGGAATATTGCCACTTAACATAAAAAAGATCATCAAAAAAGCACAATAAAGAATGTTCTTTCTGCACCAACTCAGAAAACTCAAACTGCCCAAGGAACTGCTGATACAGTTCTATAAAGGAATTATTGAGTCTGTCATCTGCACCTCTATAACTGTCTGGTTTGGTTCTGCAACCCAACAAGACAGACACAGACTTCAGAGGATAATTAGAACTGCAGAAAAAACAATTCCTACCAATCTGCCTTCCATTGAGGACCTGTATACTACACGAATCAAAAAGAGGGCTGTGAAAATATTTACAGACCCTTCACATCCTGGACATAAACTGTTTCAACTCCTACCCTCAAAACAACACTATCAAGCACTACACCCCAGAACAACTAGACACAAGAACAGTTTTTTCCCGAACGCCATCACTCTCCTAAACAAATAATTCCCTCAATACTGTCAAACTAGTTACTAAATCTGCATTACTATTAATCTTCTCATCGTTCCTATCACCCATCTTCTCCCACTTGTGATAGTATGACTGTAATCTTATTGCTGGTATCCTTAAGATTTATATTGACTGTTTTCTAATAGGATTTGATTGCTTATTTGTTCCCTATGACTATTATTAAGTGTTTTACCTTATGATTCTTGACAAATGTATCTTTTCTTTTATGTACACTGCGAGCGTATGCACCAAGATAAATTCCTTGTGTATCCAATCACACTTGGCCAATAAAGAATTCTATTCTATTCTGCACATAACAAGCTGCTGTGTGGTTTCACAAAGTTTCTTCTCCTTGCCAAATATGCACGCTGATTATTTAATCAATAAAAAAAAATCAAAACCTGAATTAAAGCCTTTTCCTTTAAAAAAAAATGGGTGTCTCTTAGCTTTAGAGGAAAGTTATTACTTCAGGCAAGTGCTTGAAGTAATGAGTGAGTCTTCACAAATTGAGTTGAGACTAAAATGATGGATTGTTTGTGATCCAGAAACAGATTTTTGAAATGAAGCTATTACATGGATGAAGCTTAAAACAAAGACCAGACAATGCTCATACCTGTAAATGAAAGCAAACTGCAGGTCGGTTTCACAAATTGGAAACTTTGTGTATAAGTGAATTCAAGAATTTTTTCTCCCAGCATACTGTTAGTTGCATGTTTTAATTATACCCTTTCTCAACCCTCAGCCACAAACTGCATCCAAACAACCACAAGAACAGTAAATGGCTTGCTTGGTTCATATTGTGTCATCAACACACTTTACCTGTGAAACTTTATAGATGTCCAGTATGGTTGCCATGTGGAGACAGATATCAGGTGCTCCAATGAATGCAGTTGGATTGTTTTGAATGTCACACTTAAAATTAGGGCCGAATCTATTCTGAGCAAAGAGAAGCTCCATTGAGGCAAGGTAGGTCCAGCTTGGACTGAAGTAGCTATTATAGATGTTGAATCCCATGGTGACATTGGGTAAAATCTGGGGATTTTCATTGATTTCTTTTATAGCAAAAATTAAGGCCAGAATGTGTTGGTAACTCTGAAACAATACCCTGCAATGAAAACTGCATGCTGTTTTAAAAGTAAATGGTTCCAAAAGTATTGACTATATTTATGCTGAAATCACTTTAATGCTAAGCATGTCATCAATTGTATTTTTAAAAAATCACGGTTTGATTAAGTAAATGCAAAAAAACCTCTTGTTTGGATATTTCTGAACAATCAAGCATTGGCTTTAAGTAAATATAATTTGCATAGTTAATTTTGTGTGTATGCAGAATTCGCAGTATCACAAACCAGCTTCATAATAGTGGATGGAAACTAAGGGTTAAAGAATGTTACTTCTGGTATCGATAATGCAAAAAAGAAGAAGTTGTAGCTAATTTTAGCTAATGTTAAATTAATTTAAGTCAAACATAATTTAGGCACTTGTTCTATCCCTTGATTGTTTCTCCTTAGTGGTTATGCTATAGTGGTTATTGTTATCAAAGTATTTTGGTATCATTCATATATTCAGTCGAAGAATGCCAGTATTGACAGGAAGTTTCCATGTCTCTATGTTAATGTTAAAGAGTTGTTCTGTTAGAAAGATGGGTGATTTCCAAGGGTGAAATATGTATAAATATTTATTTTTAAAAACCGATTAAACAGATTACTGGGGTTTGATAGCTATAATAGAGATTATCTTGAGAAATTTAATTTAATTCAACACTGGGGTAAAAATGCAAGACTTACGCAAAGTCATCAAGAATTTCCTGAGAAGGATGTTGAATGAAAGCAACAGGATTGGAAAAGACATAGACTTGAGAAATAATGCCAGCAATTCTGAGATCTCCAGACTGAACATATTTATGAAGAATAGGGAGAGGTTTACTAACATTGCAATTACGATTATGGACTTTACACACCACCCAGGCATTGATGCTAATAAGGAAACAATAAATGCCACCATATTGCCTGAAAGTTTTCCTTCTGTATATACATGGACCTGTTTTCACTTTGGCAAATGCATATTTCCAAATCATAGATCCTGCCATGATTCCCTCAATTGTTCCCAAGACCAAACTGGACAATACAATATGTTAGTGATCCAACAGACAAACTCTTGTCTGCCTGCAGCCCAGCTCTGAATGTTTGGGAAGAATTAACAGCATTCTTCATCTTTCTGTTTTCCACATTGATATTTTCAAGGTGTTGGAAAAGAAGTGGAGATAATGATGTCTAATTGGATAATTATAACATAGAATAGATAATCACATACTCATGGTTATTCATTCCATCTCATTTTAAAGAAGAAACAGTATAGAGGTTTTATGTGATATAGATCAGGGAAAGATAAAATCCACAGTACTGGGTCTATTAAAAGTCAAACCACACATCCCCCCCTCTCTCACACACACACAGAACAATGCTTATCAC
The DNA here is from genome assembly GCA_022577455.1 of Arizona elegans. Classification (NCBI taxonomy): domain Eukaryota; kingdom Metazoa; phylum Chordata; class Lepidosauria; order Squamata; family Colubridae; genus Arizona; species Arizona elegans. Next base: position 2,822,205 of record JAKOOJ010000021.1, on the reverse strand, counting down.
TGGTTGTTACTTACAGCTCACCAACACATTATTAATAACCTATATCCAATATAATACAAATACAAGGACACTGTTTTTTCTCAGGCACTAGGCGCCAGACCCATAATTGCATAGAAACAACAACCCAGTCTGAAACCAATTTTCACAAGCAAGAAGAAACAACATAACAATGTTGCTGACATGGGAGCCAGAGCCTGCAACAAACCAGAGTATGTCTACTTTGCCCCCACATTTGCACCAAGAGGCCCATCGCAGGCCTCAAAAATTCATATATAACATTAGAGGTGACTTGATGCTTGTCCTCTAATGTGATATGTTCAGTGGTGTATTGTAAAATTTGTTACTACTGGTTCTGTGGGTGTGGCTTGGTGTGTGTGTGTGTGTGGGGGGGTAATTTGACTGGGTGGGCGTGGCCAACATTTTTTCTTTTTACTTTTAAAAGCATCCCAGCTGAGCCGTGCGATCATCAGAGGCTTTTTAAAAAAAAACTTTTAAAAGCATTTTTTCGGCCAAAGAAAAAATGCTTTAAAAGTAAAAAAAAAAAAAAAAAAAAAGCCTCTGATGATCGCACGGCTCAGCTGGGCATGGTGGGGGCAGGGATTTTTGGTACCAGTTCTCCGAACCACCTGCCGCCATCATTACCGGATTGGGAGATCCAGTCTGAACCAGGACCATTTCAACCCTGGATATATTCCACCATCAGCCAGCAATGCCCCTCTGCTTTCTACATAGGATAAACAGATCAAGCTTTGTGAAAGAGAATTCATGGACAAACGTTTAACATAAGAACTCCAAACAAGAACAAAAGAATATCAGAATATTTCAGTCTTCCAGGACACTTCATTCCATAACTCAAAATAGTCATTTCAGAAAAAAAGAGACTTCACCAAAGGATTGCTGAAGTCATATGCATTAAAAGGTTTTAGGCTATGTCAGGTGTCAGCTAATACAATAGGTTTTTAATGCACTACAATTGTTAATTTAAAGTACCGATACTTATCATTTGTCTCAGATGACAATGAATTAGCAGTAGTGACCATAGTATAGATTTATTTGGTCTATACCAATTTTTAACTACCATGATTTTGTTCTGGTCAAATTGAAATTCCTGTCTCATGATACTGTAAAATAAAAACCCTCTTTGTCAAAATTAATATTCTTTCTTTATTTATTTATTTATTTTTCATATTTGTATACCGCCCTACTCCCGAAGGACTCAGGGCGGTGAACAGCCATAATAAATACAAATACATATAGAAGTTAAAAACTATTAAAAAACAGATTAAGTAATTTGGCTCAAAGATTAAAACATCCAAATTTATCTAAAAGAGGTCTAAAACCCGATTTAAAAGCCAATTTAAAAGCCAATTAAAAAGGGAGAGTTAGGCCAGACCAGCTTGTTGGAATAGAAACATTTTCAGGGCACGGCGGAATATGCGTAAATCTTGGATGTTTCGTAACTCCAGGGGAAGCCCGTTCCAGATGGTAGGTGCCCCCACAGAAAAGGCTCTCCCCCTGGGGGCTGTCAGTCGACACTGTTTGGCTGACGGCACCCTGAGGAGTCCCTCTCTATGGGAGCGAACTGGTTGGTGAGAGGCTACTGATGGCAGGAGGCAGTCTCGTAAGTACCCTGGTCCTGAGCCATGGAGCGCTCTAAAGATAGTAACCAAAACCTTGAAGCGCACCTGGAAGACCACCGGGAGCCAGTGCAGCTCGCGCAGGAGGGGGTTACATGAGAGCGCCACATTGCTCCCATCACCACCCGCGCGGCCACATTCTGGACCAGTTGGAGCCTCCGGGTGCCTCTCAAGGGGAGCCCCATGTAGAGAGCATTACAGTAATCCAGGCGTGAGGTGACAAGGGCGTGAGTGACCGTGCGCAATGAGTCCTGATCCAGAAAGGGATGCAACTGGCGAATCAGGCGAACCTGATAAAAAGTCCTCCTGGCCATGGCCGTCATATGCTCTTCTAAAGACAGCTGCGAGTCCAGGAGGATGCCCAAGTTGTGAACCCCATCTGTGGGGGCCAGCGACTCACCCCCAATAGTCAGAGATGGCGCCAACTGACTATATCGGGACGACGGAAACCACAGCCACTCGGTCTTGTATGGGTTGAGCCTGAGTTTGTTCCTCCCCATCCAGATCCGTACGGCCTCCAGGCACCGGGACATCACCTCGAGGGCATCATTGGGGTAGTCTGGGGTGGAGATGTACAGCTGGGTGTCATCAGCGTACTGATGGTACTTCACCCCAAAACCACGGATAATCTCACCCAGCCGCTTCACATAAATGTTGAATAGAAGGGGCGAGAGGACCGATCCTTGTGGCACCCCACATATAAGGGGCCTCGGGGTCGACCTCTGCCCCCCTGTCAACACAGACTGTGACCGGTCAGAGAGAAAGGAGGAGAACCACTGTAGAACAGTGCCCCCCACCCCCAACCCTTCCAACCGGTGCAGCATGATATCATGATCGATGGTATCAAAAGCCGCTGAGAAGTCTAATAGGACCAGGACAGAGGAACAACCCCTGTCCCGAGCCCTCCAGAGATCATCAACCAATGCGCCCAATGCTGTCTCTGTGCTGTACCCAGGCCTGAAGCCCGACTGGAACGGATCTAGATAATTCGATTTATCCAGGTACTGAGGCAGTTGTCGTGCAACCACACTCTCAACAACCTTCGCAACAAAGTGAAGGTTGGAGACAGGACGATAATTCGCTAACACAGCTGGGTCCAGGGAGGGCTTCTTGAGGAGGGGCCTCTCCACCGCCTCTTTCAAGACGGTGGGAAAGACACCCTCACTCAAAGAAGCATTTATAATCTCCTGGAGCCAGCCTCGCGTCACCTCCCGGGAGGCCAGTACCAACCAGGAGGGACACAGGTCCAATAAATATGTGGTTGCATTTAGTCTGTTCAGTATCCTGTCCACGCTTTCAGGAGTCACAGGATCAAACTCTTCCCAAATAATATTCTCAGGACCTGCCCCTGTCATCTCCTCTGGATCAATCCAGTCAGAGTCCAGCTGTTCCCGAATCTGAGCAATTTTGTCATACAGATATTGTACAAAATCCTCAGCTCTACCCTCCAAGGGGTCTTCCCGCGTCTCTTGATGGAGCAGAGAGCGGGTCACCCTAAACAGGGCGGCTGGGTGATTATCTGATGACGCAATAAGAGTAGAAAAGTAGTTACTCTTCTCTACTCTTATCGCCACTAGGTAATTCTTAATATGAGATCTTACCAGTGTTCGGTCAGATTCAGAACGACTAGCCCTCCAACTGCTCTCTAGGCATCTTTTCCGGCGCTTCATCTCCCTCAGCTTCTCAGTATACCAAGGAGCCAGGTGAGACCGGCGCCGGGTCAAAGGCCGCAAAGGCACAACTCGGTCTAAAGCCTCAGCCGCCGCCCTATCCCAGGCGGCCACTAAGTCCTCAGCCGAGTCGTGTGCCAGAACCTCAGGAAATGGCCCAAGCTCCATCTGGAATCTCTCAGGATCCATCAGGCACCTGGGGCAGAACCACCTGGTCGGTTCCGCCTCCCTGCGGCAGGGTGTGGCGGTTTGAAGGTCCAGGCGAAGGAGGGAGTGATCTGACCATGACAAGGGTTCAATCACTATATTCCCTATCTCGAGATCACTCAACCACTGTCCAGAGACAAAAACAAGGTCCAGTGTGTGTCCCCCCATGTGAGTAGAGCCATAAATTAACTGGGTCAGGTCCATAGCCATCATGGAAGCCATGAACTCCCGAGCCACCTCAGATGTCTCGCCAACTGATTGCAGGTTAAAATCCCCCATGACCATAAGCCTGGGGGTGTCAACAGCCACCGCGGCTATAACATCAAGCAGCTCAGGCAGGGCTGCTGCCACGTGGCAGGGAGCCAGGTACGTGACTAGCAAGCCCAACTGCACTCTATGACCCCACTTCACAAGGAGGGACTCACATCCAGCTGTCTGAGGAACAGTGGCCTCCCTCGGTCCAAGACCTTCGTTAATAACAACCGCCACCCCTCCGCCCCTCCCCTGAGACCTTGGCTGATGGAAAGCATGGAAACCTGGTGGGCACATATCAACAAGGGGGGCTCCCCCTTCCTGGCCCAACCAGGTCTCCGTAATACCCACCAGGTCCGCACCCCCCCCCCTCCTGAATAAGATCACAAATGAGGGGGGCTTTATTTACCACGGACCTGGCGTTGCACAGCATCAGCCGAAGGCCTGGGGCCCAAGGTTCCGTACAACCTGGGGAATGAGAAAAGCTTTGAGGGTCGGAGCGCGCCACCGCTTGTAAACAGCGAGGACGCACTCCCGCAGGATGATGTGGCCCCCTGCTCTCGCCATATCTGCCCCTCCCACCTACAGTATCGATGTTATGGGCATCTGTATCGTAAGATCTAATCATCTCCTTGACCCCCGAGTTCGCACCACCCATGCCACGCCCTACGGCTGGCCCAGATACCCTCCCCCGTGGGTCTACCCCCGAACCCACATAACCTACCCCCCTCCCAGAATCCCTTAAAATCTTACTAAGAAATTTCCCTTAAAAACCCCATAACCCTCTTTTTGCTGTATGCCATCTCTCCGGACTCCAAAGTCCATCATCGAGATAGGCCCTCGATAAAGAAGAGGGCCAGACCTGCGAGAGGGGGGCATCTCGCAGTTTGAGGAGTTCTCCCAATGAGTACATTTTGTAGCTAGATAGTCTATAGTTGGTAGGCATGTCCTAGTTATCCAGGGTCCTGTAGAGAGAATATCAATCAGAGGTACAAGTCATTTTAGTCCCGCTGATCTCTCACATCAGCGGTAGAAAAAAGCCATTTTGAACTCAGATGTAAACATCGATCACCCTCTCACGGCAACCAGATATAAGGGAGAAAAACAGCAGCTATAGTCCTGTTCTTTCAATGTTGTACCTAAGCATAGATGGAATAGCCAATCCTTGAGATTAGAGACACGGATAGTCTGTGGGAAGTATATATAGTAGGTGAAAATCCAGGGAGACTCAGATGAAATAGAAGTAAGGAAAATTCTCATCCTGATATACAGGAAACAACAAACCTGGATAGCAAATGATTCACAAAAAGCCGAATATCCGGTCACAAAAGGAGGGACAGGAGATAAAAATACAGGAGGGGAGATGGAATAAGGCAGTCACTTTGTAGAAGCAAAGCCCCCATGATAGACACAACAATCCTTTATAATCTCCTTAGCCTTCTTTAGGTCTTTTATGCATGAAGGTTTAACCCCCCCCCCAATAGAAAGAGAGGGGAGAGGCCTCTGGGAGGTAATCCAGGGCTGGCCCAACAATGGAAGGGTCGGCATCTCTCCATTGCCCAGGAGTTCAGTTGAAAATAAATAAGAAAGATCCCTATTCTCCTTTTTGTGGCCTCTTTGGTCTCTAAATTGCTTCGATTTTTGCCGTCTGTAACTGCCAACTGTAACTGCCATTTCGGGCACCGCCATCACCATCGGCCTCCTCTGCACCGACTCCGCCCACCACCGGCCTCCGCAGGCAACCTCCAATCTTGCCAAGGGTCCAATGAAGTCAGCCCAGGGTGCCAGACAGTCACCGCAGCCGCATATCGCCATCCCTCCAGCAGCCTCTGATGAATGCAGGGCTGGCTGTCACGAAGCTATCGGCCCAAACTCGCAGATTCAAATCCCGTCAGCACCGCCCGTCTGATTATAAGCTGTTTCAGAGAGCGAAGCCACAAACCGCTCTCCTAAAAGGTCTTCTGGAGCCGAAAACGCTCCCATCGGATTGGCAAATCAGCCCTCTCAACACACCATGGGCCATAGGTGGGTAATTGGCCCTAAGGACCCCTCAACTGTCAGGACATTACCCCCGCAAAACCGGAGCTCCATCGGAAGTCGCCATCTTGGGCATGCACGAGGGTGGTAAAACCTACCTTTGATAGTCATTCTCAATATATAGGAACTCTCGGTTTCCAAATCTCAATGTACATTAAAATTAGATTTTGCATGATTTACGTGATTTTATGCAACTCTCAGTAAATTGTCCTTGTGAAGAATGGGGATCTATCCTTCCAACTTTCTTTTTTATGAAGGAAGGTTTGAGAAATGATCCTGTTTTGGAAATCTATGTGCCAAATCTCTATCCTGATTGAATGACAATAGAATAGAATAGAATAGAATAGAATAGAATAGAATAGAATAGAATAGAATAGAATAGAATAGAATAGAATAGAATAGTAGAGAATAGAATGGAATGGAATGGAATGGAATGGAATAGAATAGAATAGAATAGAATAGAATAGAATAGAATAGAATAGAATAGAATAGAATAGAATAGAATAGAACAACAGAGTTGGAAGGGACCTTGGAGGTCTTCTAGTCCAACCCCCTGCTTAGCCAGAAAACCCTACACTGCTGTACTAAACTTCTCAAATAATAGATATATGAAAAAAGAATTTGGTGGCATTATTTTAAAAATTGGAATTTCCTTTCCTCTTACTTGTGAACACTGAACAAAACGGCAGCCTGACCCATAGATTTGAAGTTATTCACCCATCACAATTGTACATTAACACATTAACTTCTGATGAATGTTAGAGTTTTTTCAGCTGACATACAGTGGTACAGATTATTACCATGATTATAGTTCAGTATCTAATGATTCAGTGATGCTGTTCATGTTCTTACAATCCTGTGTATATCTCAATCTGCTTCCCACCATTCTTATACCTTTCCTTCCACCATTGTTGAAATTGAAGTTCTTTTTAATTTATGCAGCAGAAAGTTTAAAAAAAAAAAAGATAAAAAGGTCCCTATGGATTTTACTCCACTGCAGAGGTGGGATTCAGCTGGTTTATTTATTATTTATTTATTAATTAAATTTCTATACCACCCTTCTCCAAGGACTCAGGGCGGTGCACAGCCAAGGTAAAAACAGAGCATACAAAATTTAAAAACAGTATTAAAATAATTAAATATTTGGCCGTAAATTAAAACAACCCAATTTAAAATCAATTTAAAATTTAACTCAAGCCAGCCCAGCTAGTTGAAATAAATAGGTTTTCAGGGCCCGACGAAAAATCCGGAGGTCTGTTATTGTACGCAACTCTGGGGGAAGGTTGTTCCAGAGGGTGGGCGCCATCACAGAGAAGGCTCTCCCCCTGGGGGTCGCCAGCCGACATTGTCTGGCAGACGGCACCCTGAGGAGGCCCACTCTGTGCGAGCATACTGGCCGGTGGGAGGCTATTGGTGGCAGAAGGCGGTCTCGTAAGTACCCCAGCCCTAAGCCATGGAGCGCTTTAAAGGTGGTCACCAACACCTTGAAGCGCACCCGGAAGACCACCGGAAGCCAGTGCAGCTCGCGCAGGAGAGGTGTCACATGGGAGCGCCTCATCGCCCCCATAATCCCCCACGTGGACGCGTTCTGGACCAGCTGGAGCCTCTGGGTGCACCCCAGGGGGAGCCCCATGTAGAGAGCGTTGCAGTAGTCCAGGTGGGAAGTGACTAGTGCCTGAGTGACTGTGCGTAGAGAGTCCCAATCTAGAAAGGGACGTAACTGGTGTATCAGGCGAACCTGATAAAAAGTCCCCCTGGCCACGGCCGTCAAATGATCTTCTAAAGACAGCCGTGCATCCAGGAGGACGCCCAAGTTATGAGCCCTCTCCGTGGGGGCGAGTGATTCGCCCCCAATAGCCAGCGATGGCGACAGCTGGCTATATCAGGACGCTGGAAGCCACAGCCACTCGGTCTTGGAGGGGTTGAGTCGGAGCCTGTTTCTCCCCATCCAGGCCCGCACGGCCTCCAGGCACTGGGACATCACTTCAAGGGCATCGTTGGGGTGGCCTGGGGTGGAGATGTACAGCTGGGTGTCATCAGCGTACTGATGGAACTCCACCCCGAAGCCATGGATGATCTCACCCAGCGGCTTTACATAAATGTTGAACAGAAGGGGCGAGAGGACCGACCCTTGTGGCACCCCACAAGCAAGGTGCCTCGGGGTCGACCGCTGCCCCCCCCGTCAACACAGATTGCAACCGGTCAGAGAGGTAGGAGGAGGACCACCGCAAAACAGTGCCCCCCATCCCCAACCCCGCCAACCGGTGCAACATGACACCATGGTCGATGGTATCAAAAGCCGCTGAGAGGTCTAACAGGACCAGGATAGAGGAGCAACCCCTATCCCGAGCCCTCCAGAGATCATCCACCAACATGACCAATGCCGTTTCCATGCTGTGCCCAGGCCGGAAGCCGGACTGGAGCGGGTCTAGATAGACAGCTTCATCCAGGTACCGGGGAAGCTGTTGCGCTACCACACTATCAACAACCTTCGCAACGAAGCGAAGGTTGGAGACTGGACGATAGTTAGCCAAAACAGCCGGATCCAGAGAGGGCTTCTTGAGGAGGGGCCTCACAACCGCTTCTTTCAAAGCAGCCGGCAGGACCCCCTCACTCAAAGAAGGATTAACAATCTTCTGGAGCCAGCCTCGTGTCACCTCCCGGGAAGCCAGTACCAACCAGGAGGGGCACGGGTCCAATAAACATGTGGTCGCGTTCAGCCATCCCAGGACCCTGTCCATGTCCTCAGGAGCCACAGGATCGAACTCCCCCCAGATAACACTCTCAAGACCTGCCTCAGTCATCCCGTCCGGACATACCCAGTCAGAGGACAGCCCTTCCCGAATCTGAGTGATTTTGTCATACAGATACTGCACAAAGTCCTCAGCTCGGCCCTGCAAGGAGTCATCCCGCACTTCCAGATGGAGGAGGGAGCGGGTCACCCTAAACAGGGCGGCCGGGCAATTATCTGATGACGCGATAAGAGCGGCAAAATAGCTAGATTTTGCCGCTTTTATCGCCACTAGGTAGGTCTTAATATGAGACCTCACCAGTGTTCGGGCGGATTCGGAGCGGCTGGTCCTCCAACTACTCTCCAGGCGTCTTTTCCAGCGCTTCATCTCCCTGAGCTCCTCGGAGAACCAAGGAGCTAGGTGAGTTCGGTGCCGGGTCAGAGGCCACAAAGGCACGACACGGTCCAAGGCCCCGGCAGCCGCACTATCCCAGGCAGCCACCAGGTCCTCAGCCGAGTCATGAGCCAGAGTCTCAGGAAATGGCCCAAGCTCCATCTGGAACCTATCAGGGTCCATCAGGCACCTGGGGTGGAACCACCTGGTCGGTCCCGCCTCCCTGCAGCGGGGTGCAGCGGTTAGAAAGTCCAGTCGAAGGAGCGAGTGGTCAGACCATGACAAGGGTTCGATGACTATATCCCCTGTATCAAGGCCACTCAACCACTGACCAGAGACAAAAACTAAGTCCAGAGTGTGTCCACCCATGTGAGTGGGGTCATGAATTAACTGAGTAAGATCCATGGCCGTCATGGAAGCCATGAACTCTCGAGCCACCTCAGACGTTTCACCGACAGATGGCAGGTTGAAATCCCCCATGACTAGAAGTCTGGGGGTACCAACCACCACCTCAGCTATGACGTTGAGCAGCTCGAGCAGGGCTGTTGCCATGCGGCAGGGAGCCAGGTACATGATCAACAAGCCCATCTGTACTCCACAACCCCACTTCACAAAAAGGGACTCACATCCGGCTATCTGTGGAACAGTGGTCTCCCTCGGTTCAAGACTTTCCTTTATAATAACCGCCACCCCCCCCGCCCCTGCCCTGAGCTCTCGGCTGATGGAATGCTCGGAAACCTGGTGGGCACATATCCATAAGGGGAACCCCACCCTCATGGCCCAACCAGGTCTCCGTAATACCCGCCAGGTCCGCTCCCCCCTCCTGAATAAGATTGCAAATGAGGGGGGCTTTATTTACCACGGACCTGGCTTTGCACGAAGCAGCCGAAGGCTCGGGCCCTGAGAGTCTGAACAGCCTGGGGTACGAGAAGGGCTATGGGGACCGGGGCGTGTCACCGCTCGAAGATAGCGAGTGCGTGCCCCCACCACATGATGCGGCCCCCTGCTCCCGCCATATCTGCCCCTCCCACTCAACACATTGATAGAAAAGCCCTCGACAGAATGGACTCTGATATCCCCCTTACCCCCGGAATCCGCACCCTCCGTGGCCCCACTAACAGCTGGGCTGGACCCCTCCCCCCGTGGGTTAACCCCCAAACCCACACAACCCTCCCGCCCCTTAAAATCCCTTAAAAATCTATCAAAAAGTTTCCCTAAAAAACCCCTCAATCCCCTTTTTGCAGCATGCCACCTCTCAGGATGCCAAAGCCTGTCATAAAGGTAGGCCCTTGATAAAGTGGAGGGCCACACCTGCGAGAGGGGGGAGTCTCGCAGAATAAGAAGTTCTGTTGGCGAATACATCTAATCAATCAGTTAATTAATTAATCAATCTGGGGGAAGTCCACAGCCTGGGGGTAATCAAGATAGTCCAAAGTCTGGGGAGGGGGGATATTCAATCAATTCCAAGTCAATAAATTCAATAAATTCAATAAATTCCACTGCTCTCTCACAGCAGTGGATGGAGTCTTAAGCCGCTTCGAGGCCAGGTGTTGACACCAGCTGCCCTCTCACGAAAGCTGGGAAGGGCCAGAAACCGCAGTCATCATCCGGCTCCATGCAAGGCTTGAAATCTGGAATATCTCGCTCTACAACTGGGAGGCTTTAATAACAGCCACCAATCTACAGGTCCTCGAGCCAGGAGAAGCCTCCGATGGTTCTGGCGGCTGCACCTTGGGTGAATCAGGAGGCGAATCAGGAGGCTATAGATGTCCATGGGAGGCAAATATCCTATTGTTCAGGGGAACCTCCAGATGATAAGTTGCCTCACAGAGGCTAACAGACCACATGGGGCATAAGAGCTTGGCCCCAGGTCTTTTCCAACCATCAGAACCGTCAGAACTGGCAATGTTTCTAGCTCACCCCCATCCACATAAGGGAGGGGGGGAACCTCTGGGAGAACCAGGAAGAGGCCCCCTCCAAGTAAGCCTCTGGGTTCTCTCTGGATCAGGCGAATCTGTAGCGGTGACTGTGGGAGGCTCTGCCTCCCACATTACACATTACACCCAGATGTAATGTATGAGCACTGCACATGCTCAGAAGGCCGTGCACATGCACAAAGGAGGCTTGTGCAAGCGAAGCACATTTGCGAATTGGTAGGGAAGGTAAGTGAATCCCACCTCTGCTCCACTGGTTGCTGCCGCTGATAGAGGGAAATGCTCATGTCATTTTAAGGCCATTGAGCCAGCACTCTTCAAAGACATGTCCATGGTCATGTGGCCAGCATGACATCATGGAGCACCATTACTTTCCCACCAAAGTATTTATCTACTCTCATTTGCATGATTTTGAACTGCTAGTTTGTCAGGAGCTGTGGCAAGAATGGGAGCTTACCCCATCACATAGTATTCGGGTCTTGAACCTGAGCTACCAGCTTTCCAGTCAACAAGACCAGCATTCTAACCACTGAACCACCATGCCTTTCCCAAATGAGTCCCATTCCCAGATGAACGGCCATTTTGTATTTCCTCTTACTGTGTTACTATAGAACTTGACCTTCTAATAATAATACTGCTACCATCATAAATGTGTACTGCTTGTGAAACACCTAAATGGCAATTACATAACTATGGGGATGCTGTGGTAATCATAAGTTTGAAGACCAATCACAAAGTAACTTTTTTCAGCACCATTTGTAAATTTAGTCACTAAACAGGCAGTTATTAAATGAAGACTGCTTGTATTGACTGTAACAATAAAATTTGGAGAGATTACGAAGGGACATTGTCAGAGTGCACACAGTATGACTATGTGAGACTACCCAGGAGGAAAAATAGCAAACAGAGGTTTGTAATAATAAGTAGTGGTTTATCTCTACAAAAGAATATACATACACATACTAGGCAAAGATCAAACAATCAATCAGCAGTTACAGCAGGGAAGAACATACACACAGAGAGATACGCCCCAACAGGGCCTCTCTTATAATACAATCTCTTAAAGTGGTAACAGTCAAATAACCCTGCTGACTCATTTCCACCATTGCAACATCATTACAGCATTACACTACAGAGGTGGTATTCAGCAGGTTCTGACCAGTTCTGGAGAACCAGTATTGGAAATTTTGAGTAGTTTGGAGAACTGGTAAATACCACCTCTGACTGGCCCCGCCCCCATTTATTCTATGCCTCCCGAGTTCCAGCTGATCAGGAGGAAATGGGAATTTTGCAGTATCCTTCCCCTGGAGTGGGGTGGGAATGGAGATTTTACAGTATCCTTCCCCTGCCATGCCCACCAAGCCATGCCACACCCACCAAGCCACGCCCACAGAACCGGTAGTAAAATATTTTGAATCCCACCACTGTTACAGCAGCTGCTCAGCTATTAAATCACCATTACCCTGAGAGACACGAGCTGAGACATATATGATCGAGAACATTAGGGTACTTAGGCAAATAGTTTCAAATTCTACAGAAAAGAAATAGGCTTTAGCTGTTTTATTTCTTTTTAGTCATTGTTCGCTGCCTGTTGTTCAATTCAGGTTTCAGTACAATGATAAAGCATTTGGGGAAAAAGATAAAGAACAATAAGGCAGCACTGGAGGACAAGAAGGAGAAAATCTCCACAGCCACCATGTATTTTTCCTTTGGAACTCAGGTAAGTTGAAACAAAAGACACCCAAACATTACAGAAGACCAACATGCTAAATATAATAAACTTGGCTTCATTGAAACTGTCAGGTAACTTCCTAGCATAGAAAGCTGCAGAGAAGCTGACAATGGCTAAAAAACCCATATAGCTCAATACACAGCCGAACATGATGCCTGACCCTTCCTTGCATTCCAATACAATTTCTTTGAACTGAGTGCATATTAAGTTCTGGGTATGGTGGAAATGTTGTCAACCACCCTATACAGATTATGGTTTGAGTAAGAGGACAGGAAAGAACAATGGAGTTAATCAATCTTTTCCCCACCCATTTCCTCATGCTGGAGGCAGGCCTAGTAGCCCTGAATGCTACCACGACAACAACAGTTTTGGCTAATACACAAGAAACTGCCACTGAAAAGATGATACCAAAAGCTGATTGTTGAAAGGTACATGTGAACTGATTAGGTTGCCCAATGAAAAGCAGAACACAAAGGAAGCAGAGCAGGAGAGTGATGAGAAGCATGCTTGTCAGGTGCCGGTTGTTGGCTTTGACAATGGGAGTATTTCTATATTCTGTGAAGATCCCAAGTACCAAAGCTGTGATAAAGGAAAGGAAAAGAGCAGAAATACTCAAGCTGATTCCCAAGGGTTCTCAATATGTTAAGAAAGTGATGATTTTTGGAATGCATTGATCTTTTTTCTGATTTGGATAATCATCTTCTGGACAGCGATAACAATCATCTTGGTCTAAAAAAAGAACATGGCAAAGTGTTGCCTCTGAAGACCACAAGTGAAACATGAGAGGTAGCTTTCTACCTTTCTTACCCAGTTATGTTTCTATCCAGCCATAAAGGTAAAGGTAAAGGTTCCCCTCGCACATATGTGCCAGTCATTCCCAGATCTAGGGGGCAGTGCTCATCTCCGTTTCAAAACCGAAGAGCCAGGGCTGTCCAAAGACATCTCCGTGGTCATGTGGCCGGCATGACTAAATGCCAAAGGCACACTGAACGCTGTTACCTTCCCACCAAAGTGGTCCCTATTTTTCTACTTGCATTTCTTACATGCTTTTGAACTGCTAGGTTGGCAGAAGCTGGGACAACTAACGGGAGCTCACTCCATTACGCGGCACTAGGGATTCAAACTGCAGAATTGCCGACCTTCTGATCGACAAGCTCAGCATCTTAGCCACTGAGCCACTGTGTCTCTGATCAAGCCATGCTCAACACTAATCAAAAAGAAAGAATTTTCATTGATTAAAGGGAACTCTAATCTTTCTTCTATGTTTTGACATCACAAGGCTTGCATTATCTGTTCTTTTACCATGTTTTAATAAACTACTTGCAAGATTTGCTATATTCTGATACATAATATTTGCATTTATCCTCTATATGCAAATTTGTAAGTATTATAATAGAAGGAAATAAAATATTTATGTATATAAGATACACGTAAATGGACTTCCGGGTTGGCTCCGCAGCGCCATTGACGGTCTTTTTAGACCGCCGCCCCCGCGATCCCGTTGAGCCGTTCTGACAGCGTTAATCAGCTGTCAAACGGCTTGAAAATCTCCCCTTCGGGAAAAGAAGGGGAGGAGAGCAGGTGGGTGAGGGTAGAGCTCCCCGAAAACCCCTGGATTAATTCCAGGGGTTAGGAGGGCGAGAGCTCCCCGTTCAGCCCACTGAAGCTCCGGATCCGGGGGGACTCTGTTTTTTTTACAGAGCTAGGCGTTGCGTCCAATTTCTGCTGTCAAACAGAAGATTAAATGATTTCAAAAAAGCAGGCGGAACAGAAGCAGGAGGACAAGCTTTTTGCAAGTATAATACTTAACTCCGGGGATACAATGTTTCTAATTGGATTTTCTGAGCTGGAAGTAAAGATGGCGTTTCTTTGTTGCGATTTTAAAAGTGAAAGTTAGAAAGGAAAGTTTTTGCTAATAGACTCGTGCTCAGAGACTGGTTTTAAGTTGCTGGAATAGATTTTGAAGAGCTGTTTGGGAAAAGATTATTTCGTTTGGTGATTTATAAAGAAATTGCTGAAAGCTGCTCAAAAGGATAGCTCTGACTTTATGATTTTATGGTTGTGGGAAGAAAGAAAATCTTTTTAAAATAAAATGGCTTCTAAGAAAGGAGATCCTGAAAGTGCTGGAAGCTATTTGGAGGTCTCAGAAATGAAACAGTTGTCTGATTTACAGAGTTATAAGGATTTTGATGCAGAATTCACAGAATTTATAAAAGAAGCCATGAATAATCATACTGCAGCTATAAGTAATCAAATAGCAATTCTTAAAGGGATAACAACAGAAATGACTGAGGAGACAAAAACAAGTACGGAGCATGATGACAATTCAGGAGATATTCTGATTGCAGCAGAGAAGGTGGAAGAATCTTCTCAAGAATTTTCGAGCTTATTCTCTGCTCTTTTTGGAAAAATTGATAGAATCTTTCAAAATTATGACTTGGTTTGGAAAAAAGTAGTAAATGACCAGACTTTAGAAGTTTCAGAAGATGAAGGAGATTTGCCAGTGGCATTTATACATTTAATAGAAAAGAAACAACTGAACTTTTTTTCACAAACTCTTGACAAACTTTGGTCCTACAGGCGAAGGAATGAACTGATTTATATAAGCAAGAAGAGGCGATTTGGGGGCTCTAAATCAGAGGAAATTTTCTCAAAAAGGGGACAATCTTTGAAGTTACATCAACCTCAAATTAAAATGAAAAACCTCCTCAAAATAGAAGTAGGAGGGATGCAGAAAGACTGGAAAAAATATAAAAAGAAAGCAAGAATGGAAGATTAACCTTTTCTTTTGGCTTTGCAGTTGTTCTACTTATGGTTAAAAATGATTATGTTTTAGGTGTTATAACTACTGAGGGGGAAAAAGTATAAAGTTAAATATTGATTTTTAAATATGATGCATTAATGGTTGAATGTAAGATTAATCTTTTTTGGTTTTTTAGTTTATGTATTAATGGTTAATTATGTTGATGATTATCTTTTAAAATTTTAAAAGTTGGAGGGAGGAATAATGAAGGGGGGAAATTTAGAAATTTAAAAAATGTAGAAATTTAATTAGTGAATACCTAAGGTTTATTTTCTGTTATGAGATTTCAAAATATCTGAACTTTGAGAAAAGTAAGAGGGGGAAAATGTTTTTGCAAATTAATTGAATACTTTACTGATATATTAAGAGAATTTTTAAGGTTTGAATGTTTAATATTTGTTAAAGGTTTTAAAACTCTTAGAGTTATTGGATTATACGCTATTTTGAGCTTATAAAAAGGGAGGTTGATGAAATTATAAAAGGGGAGTTAAGGGGTTTTGGGAGTTATTAAATCTTGCAGTTAGCTAGTTTATTATAGCAAATGTTTGGTGAAATCTATGCCCTGTTTTTGTTCTGGGAAGTCGGGGGTGGGGGTGGTGAGGAGGGGTTGAAGATTGAGTTTACCAAGGATTGATTTTTTTTTCTTTTTCTTGATGATAGTTTGAATGAATGTTTATATTGTATACTCGTTTGATCAGAAAATAAAAACTTTTTATTAAAAAAAAAAAGATACACGTAAATGTGTGAGGGTAGGCATAGATATATTACATATATCATGCACACATAAGAGGGTATGCACACATATCTATATAAGCATTTTTATATATGTATAAAAACATGTATACAATGTTTTAGACAAAAATTATCCATACAGAAGCTACATATGTTTATATTTTATATTTATTTATCTTATTTATTTATTTTGTATTTTTCATCAAGCATGTATTTTTTGACAGATACAAGTGTAAACATAATTATAAATACATGAAAAGGATATGAATAAAAGAAAACATTAGGACAGGGACGGTAGGCACGCTGGTGCACTTATGCACGCCCCTTACAGACCTCTTAGGAATGGGGTGAGGTCTACAGTAGACAGTCTAAGGTTAAAGTTTTGGGGATTTGGGGAAGAAACCACAGAATCAGGTAGTGTATGCTCAGAAAAAAAGAGACGCAAATGGCATCCAATTCCAAAGAGAGATAAAATACTTTGAGATGCACTTTATTATTCGATCATTGGGATTCAGGAGTTTCATTCCATGAAACAACTGGTGCATGATATGAATAGAATAGAATAGAATAGAATAGAATAGAATAGAATAGAATAGAATAGAATAGAATAGAATAGAATAGAATAGAATAGAATAGAATAGAATATTATTTATTATTTATTTATTACATGTATTTATATGCCACCATTCTCCCGAAGGACTCAGGGTGGTGAACACAAGTTAAGAAACAAGTACAATAAAATCATAATTTAATCCAAATAATTAAATAGTAGTAAATAATAAAGCCCGGAATCAGTCTCAGCCTATTTGTTTGAAATGCCAAGTCCTCAGGTCCCGATGGAAGGAACGGAGATCAGGAGCCATCCGGAGCTTGGTAGGTAATTCATTCCAGATGGTGGGAGCACCCACAGAGAACACCCTACCCCTAGGCACAGCAAGGTGACATTGGCTCGCCGTCGGAACCCTGAGGAGAGCGGCCCTATGTGAGTGAACAGGACGGTGAGAGGCAGGCAGGAGAAGGTCATGCAAATATCCCGGACCTAAATCATGAAGGGCCTTATAGGTGAGGACTAGCACCTTGAAGCGGACCCAGAGAACCACTGGTAACCAGTGCAGCTCACGCAGGAGGGGTGTTATATGGGAGTAACGAGGGGCTCCCATAACAACCCGTGCAGCTGCATTCTGGATCAGCTGGACTCTCCGGGTGCATAGAATAGAATAGAATAGAATAGAATAGAATAGAATAGAATAGAATAGAATAGAATAGAATAGAATAGAATAGAATAGAATAGAATAGAATAGAATAGAATAGAATTTCCAGTGTTGGAGCATTCACAACTTCTGCAGGCAAGTTGTTTGACTTATTAATTGTTCTAACTGTCAGGAAATTTCTCCTTAGTTCTAAGTTGCTTCTCTCCTTGACTAGTTTCCACCCATTGCTTCTTGTTCTACCCACAGGTGCTTTGGAGAATAGTTTGATTCCCTCTTCTTTGTGGCAATCCCTGAGATATTGGAACACTGCTATCATGTCTCCCCTAGTTCTTCTCTTCATTAAACTAGACATACCCAGTTCCTGCAACTGTTCTTCATATGTTTTAGCCTTCAGTCCCCTAATCATCTTTGTAGCTCTTAGCAGTTAGAGCAATTAATCAGTGGAACAGTGGAACAACTTGCTTCCAGAAGTTGTGAATGCTTCAACACTGGGAGTTTTTAAGTAGATATTGGATAACCATTTGTCTGAAGTGGTATAGGCAGTGGTGAAATCCAAAATTTTTTACTACCGGTTCTGTGGGCGTGGCTTGGTGGGCATGGCATGATTTGGTGGGCATGGCTTGGTGGGCATGGCAGGGGAAGAATACTGCAAAATCTCCATTCCCACCCCACTCCAGGGGAAGGATACTGCAATATCCCTATTTCCTCCCCACTCCTGGGGGAAGAATACTGCAAAATCTTCATCCCCACCCCACTCTGGGGCCAACCAGAGATGGCATTTTCTGGTTCTCTGAACTACTCAAAATTTCTCCTACCGGTTCTCCAGAACCTGTCAGAACCTGCTGGATTTCACCCCTGGGTGTAGGGTTTCCTGCCTAAGAAGGGGGTTGGACTAGAAGACCTCCAAGGTCCCTTCCAACTCTGTTATTCTATTCTATTCTACATATTAACTGATTAGTCACCTTTTGCTTTACCAGTGATAGAATCCACTCTGCTTTTTTTCCTGACATACAGTTATATGCCAACGAAAATAAGATTTGACCAGCAAGGACATACCTTTTCATTCATACCTTTTAGAGTTTAAGGAATTTTTCATCGTCTTCTTTTTAGTACAGTTTGTGTAATTTTAAGCATTTATGTTGTTTATAAGCTTCCCAGAGCCACTCAAGATTGAATGACTTAATAATATGAGAATGCAGGAAGGGAAAGAATAATTATTGAAACAGTTGAGAACATTTAATGTAAAAGTAGAGAATAAACTATTGATTGATGAGGAGGATGAGGATGTGCCATCAAGTCATTTTGACTCCTAATGACCACATAGGTAGATTTTCTCCAAGATAATTTATCCCTAACTTCTTTCAAGTCTTCCAATGGTGCATTCATTGCCACTGTAATTGACATCATTCACCTTATTGCTAATTGTTCTCTACTTCTCTTTCCTTCTACATTTTCCAGCATTAGAATCTTCATCAAGAATTGAGTCTTCACATATTTGAGCCTGCTCACTTTTGCCTTAAATAAAAACTCTAAATTGATTAGTTCAATGAGCCATCAGCTTATCTCCTTAGCTATCCACATTATTCTCAAGAACCTTCTCCAACAATAAAATTCAAAAGTATCAAGACTATTCCTCTCTTGCTTCTTCTTTTTTAAAAATAAATTTTATTTGTACATTTTTCTTTAACATACTTGAGTTTTTAATATACAGTGTATTGTCTGAGTCAATTTACTTATACATAAGGTAAAGGTAAAGGTTCCCCTTGCACATATGTGCTAGTCATTCCCAACTCTAGGGGGTGGTGCTCATCTCTGTTTCAAAGCTGAAGAGCCAGCGCTGTCCGAAGATGTCTCCGTGGTCATGTGGCCGGCATGACTAAATGCCAAAGGCACATGGAACACTGTTACCTTTCCACTAAAGAGGATCCCTAATTTTCTACTTGCATTTTTTACGTGCTTTCGAACTGCTAGGTTGGCAGAAGCTGGGACAAGTAACAGGAGCTCACCCCATTATGCGGCACTAGGGATTCGAACCACTGAACTGCCAAACTTCTGATCTACAAGATCAGCATCTTAGCCACTGAGCCACTGTATCCCTTTTCTTTAACATACTTGAGTGCTTAATATATAGTGTATTGTCTGAGTCAATTTACTTATACATAATATCAATAATAATAACAATATTTACTTGTAAATAATGGTATTCTTCCAACTTCTAATTTCTAGCTCTGTTATATAACCATTTGTAAAACAAATCCCATGTTAAAAAGTATTCTGTATCTTCTTTATCCTTTATCTTTAATGTTAGTCTATCCATTTCCACACAATCTAATTTTTTTAAAAGTATGTTTTCATCTGTAGGGATTTCCTAATTTTTCCAATATTGTGCAAACACAAGTCTTGCTGCTGTCAACACATGTAATATTAAATATACAACCCCTTTATCATATTTTTCTGGTAGTATACCTAACAAAAATATTTTTGGCTTTAAAGCTATATGTTGCTTTATCATTTTCTCTAACCATGTATGCTGCCAGGGTTCTGACAGATGCCCTAATTAAATCATGAGCCTTGAGCCAAGCTTCAAAAGAAATCCAGTTATTTATTAGGAGCTTTATGTCGGCACGTTCCCAAGTGAAGCCAGCTCTGACCCTACGTAATTTATGCTCCAATTAAGACCCTGTTTGCCCCCTCCCCCCAGGGTGTGTTATCAATCACATTCGCCAACGACACCCTCCGGCTGCTGTAGGTAACCCTGGGATACAGCCTTGAGAGAGATAAGCATGGAATGTGCATCTGTCTTTGGCTGCCATGCTGTTTCACCAGTTTCCCATCCCCCCTGGCCTATGGCAACTCGAGAGCAGGCCAGAGATGCTTTGTAAGTTGACATATGTATTTTTGTCCAGTATATTTTTGCCTTTGGACATGTCCACCATCTTGGTTCTTTAAAGTCCAACTTTCACTTCTGTAGTGTATCACAGAAAATACCATGACTTAAGCTGGTCTATCTTTGTGGGTATATACACATCACAGCATTTAAGGATTGTTTCCTTTTCATGACTGCTCTATCGACTGCTATTCTATGGTTGGCATTTCTTGACTGCTTGTTCCTTTACTGTTGATAGTTGATCCCAAAAGGCAGAAGCTATTCACCAATTGATAGATTCATTTTCAGATGAATCTATCAATTGATGCACAGACATTTTCGCCCCCTTTTGGGAGACAAAAAAGTGTGTCTTATAGACTAAAAAATACAGTAAATTTCTCATGAGATCAGTGAAGTGTTCTGGGATTCTCATTTTCCAAACATGTTCCACAAATTGACATGATCAAAACAATTAATGAGTTTTCTATAATTGGTGGAACACATACTGATTTCTTATTGGTATTCTTCAACTTTTTGAATTACCCAGCATGCTTCAGCAATATTGTCATGTTCTTTTGGGCTTTTCTAAATCTATAGATCTAGGTCTATAGGTTATTGTAGGTAAGCAATAACTTCCAAGACATCTTGGATATTGATGTTTCTATTGTCTAGTGCAGAGCTCTTCAAACTTGGCAACTTTAAGACCTGTGGACCAGGGGTGGGCTTCAAAAATTTTAGCAAGGGGTTCTCTGCTCGGTTGCTAGGTGGGCTTGGCCATGGTGGGCATGGTCTAGTCAGCCTCCTGCACCACGGCAGGGGGGGGAGGTGTTTTTTCCCTCCTGGGCTCCAGAGGCTTTCCTCGAGCCTCCGGGAGGGCGAAAACAGCCAGACACCATCTGGAGGCCTGTGTCCAGCCTTCCCGAATTTCCAATAGGCCCTTTTTTTGCCCTCCCCATGTCCTGCACTTACCTGCAGCCAAAACGGCTGCATGGGGACTCCTGTGAGGGGCAGGGTGGGGTGGGCGGGGCCAGCCAGGAGTGGGATTTGGGGGTTCTCCGAACTCACAGAATCTTAGCTAGAGGTTCTCCCAAAGCCCTGTGAACCCCCAGCAGCCCACCCCTGCCGTGGACTTCAGTTTCTAGAATTCTTCAGTCAGCCATGCTGGCTGGGAAATTCTGGGAGTTGAAGTCCACAAGTCTTAAAGTTGGCAAGTTTGGAGATCCCTGGTATAGTGTTTCAGTATACTTTTTCCATCTTCCTTTGACATCATTTAAATTGGTTACTATCTATCCACTGTAGCTTACCAATTTGAGATTGGAACATCCTTCTGAGTTCAGGGATCTTTTGGAATCAGGGATCTTTTCTGTTTCCATCTTCAGTGTTTTTATAGATGTTGATGTATTTTCCAACTTCTTTCTCTACTAACAGTTCTTTGGAACTCGTTAAGTTCCCTTTCAAGATTTTTGTCTTTTTTGTCTTTCTTGGCATTGGGTTGTCTTTTCTTTTTGGCAACGTCTAGGTTTGTTTGTTTTCTAACATCTACTTTGCTTCCCCCATGCCCTCTTTTTTTATTTCTGGAAATCTCTTTTCACATTTGTAACTACTTTAAGCAGGGATGTCAAACTCATGTCGTCACATTGTTGTCATGTGACATATCACAACATTTTCCCCCTTCACTAAAACAGGGTGGGCCTGGCCAGTGTGTGATGCTTCCAGCCCATGGGCCATGAGTTTGACACCCCTGACTTTAAGTATTTACTTAAATTCATTCCACAATTCTCCTGTGGTTCCTGATGTTCTTTATTTTTAAGTCTTTTTACTGTTTTACTGTTCTGCTTTTACATTTCCTATGGTGCCTGTCCTGACATGACTGTGACTTAAGGAATGGGAAATTTATCCAACTAGCCATTGGTCCTGGCCAGAGGTGGTATTCAGCTGGTTCAGATTGGTTTGCCTGAACTGGTAGTGGAAATTGCTGGTGGGCCTGTCCACCCGCCCACCCATCCCAGCCCTATGCCATCTTACTTAGGCACATTTTGTTGTGACTGAGGCCCAAGTAGTGATTACCAAACACAATTCAATCCTGAAACTTATTTTATTAAAACAGCTGAGAATTAATTCATTCTCTGCTTAGTCCAAAACAAATTCTTCATAACCAGTCCGCCGGCCTTATCACCAACCTTTGATGTCTTTGGCAACCTGCCAAAGGCTTTTCTTGGCAAAAGCCCCACAAAGTTCAAGAGACGCTGACAAGAAGCACTGGAATCCATGTTGCTTTTCTACAAAGAACCCAACAGCTCGTTGCTGCTCTTTTAAGCCTTATGGGACTGGCCAATCATCTTCTGGCCTTACTCCTGAGTTGTCCTTTATGCTTCAGCTGCTCTTGCCTTCTGGCAGCTCTTTGCATGCATGCACTAGGAACAGACTCCTGTTCCTTTGCCTCTCTGCTGTCTGCCTCTGGAGGCTCCAGAGTCTGCACAATGTTCCCATATGTCCTTGGCCCCATCTCTGCCTCCGATGCAGAGCCCTCGTCCGGGCCTTCCCCTGACTCCAGGACTGGCCCATTGTCCTCCCCAGCCTCCTTACTGTCCGACTCTGCTGCCAGACCACAACATGTTTTTGAGGCCAGGTGCATTCACAGAAGGCATGTGTACCAGCAAAGCACATGCATGGAAGGCTAGGCACATATGTGAATGCACACATGCTCACATTTGCAAACTGGTAGAGAAAGTAAGTGAATACCACCCCTGGTCCTGGCCCACAGGAAATGCTAATAGGGAAGGTATTTCCCCATTGGTGAGAATTCTTACTCTCCATACATGGAATAGCCCTCTTTTCTGCAACCAAGGTGCCTTGTGATCATCCTTGCTCCATTCAGCTATTACCCCATGTGACCATTTGGGCAATGTTGCAAAATGTCAACGTAATGAGAGAGAATGATAACTAGTGGGAGAATAGGTTTCATCATGGCACTGTCCCATTTCATAGCTCAGGACAGAGCCAGCTGGCTGGCTGGCTTTAAAAGAAGACAGCAGTGTGGACACACAAATCATGGTATGAAGCTACTGAGGAGGATATTAGGGATGACCTGTATGGAAGTTCCTTCATTTGCTAAGTTCCTGGAGTGACGATTATTCAGGAACTGGCCTTGTTTCCCATCTAAACTCAAGAATGACTCTCTTAAATTGAATCCCATGGTGATTGCTAACCAAAGTAGTGACTTGGCCCTTAGAAGACAATTCCATCTTTTCATATTGGAAGAGGTCAACTTTTTAGAAGAAATTACATTACAGGACACAATGGAAATTGAATCCTGATCCTTGGTCTTACTTCTAATTGATGCAAGATCCCTTCATGTACACTCTTTCTTAGAGGAATAGTACAATATGGAGAGAAACATGGGTGAGGTATAAATTATATGTATAAATTATATTTTTATTAAAGTGATTATTAAACTGAGCTTTCCAACAACCATAGCAAGTGCAAAGGTGATCCTATGTGTATTATTTATTTTTTTATTTTATATATTTATTTATTTATTTATTTATTTATTTATTTATTTATTTATTTTTGTCGAGCATGTATTTTATGACAGATACAAGTGTAAATATAATTATAAATACATGAAAAGGATATGAATAAAAGAAAACATTAGGACAGGGACAGTAGGCACGCTGGTGCGCTTATGCACGCCCCTTACAGACCTCTTAGGAATGGGGTGAGGTCTACAGTAGACAGTCTAAGGTTAAAGTTTTGGGGATTTGGGGAAGAAACCACAGAGTCAGGTAATGTATGCTCAGAAAAAAAGAGATGCAGATGGCATCCAATTCCGAAGAGAGATAAAATACTTTGAGATGCACTTTATCATTCGATCATTGGGATTCAGGAGTTTCATTACATGAAACAACTGGTGCATAGTTGAGTTGAGGTGAACTTGTTTGCTTCCCATATTTTTGCACTTTCCTGAAATAATTATTGTAATTATGGAAATTGCCAGTGTTATCGACTTGTCTAGCCAGAGTTCTGGTGGCTTTGCTGAAGACTAAAGGATCTGGAGAGAAAGAGTGGAAATGTCAATATAAATCAATGAAGACCATGGAGAACTGCAATTAGGGGCTTAGCATAGCAGGGATTTGCCATTAACTCCTGACAGTTTGTCCAGCTGATATTAGAGTTATACTTCTCTCTTGAATACCTTTCAGGGCATGCTTTCAATCATCTTTATTTCCCACTTTAATATATCTCTTAGCAAACCAGGGCAGCTTGTTTCATAAAACCAGGCTGATCTAGTAAACAGACATGGGGAAAATGGCACCTTAGGTGTAAGTTTAGCATTGGAAATGGGGAGGTTTGTAGTGTTGGCAATACTGCTACTGCTGCTTCCTAACACTGTGGGCAAAGCAGGTTCTGTTACATGCATGCAAAGTGAACCTCATAGCATTTTACACGAGTGGCACAAACCAGGTGACATCATCATCGGTGGAGTTACCTCTCACATCATTCCTCTTTTGTCTGAGATAACGTTTACAAAGGTTCCTTCTCAAGACTGGATATACATTCCGATGTAAGGAAATCATTTTCTCCCTTTCTCCCAAAGCTTTCATGGATGACTAGAAGCTCTCCCCATTGGTATTTTTTTAAATTAGTATTAAATTATTAGGGATTTTCTGTCTTTGCTGTTAGTTGTATTGTGTTAGGAGGAGATGCACTGAGGGAGCTCAACCAATCTCTCTCTCTTTTTAAATAGATTTTATTGAATATTTTACATTTTTAAAACAAAAAACATAATAGAAAAAGACAAAAAAAAGACAGAAAAAAGAAGAAAGAAAACATACACATACACCAAGCAGTAAAATACAAAACATAAATAACACAACATTATATAATATTTTACAACTTTCTGCATCGACAATTATCTTTACATTTAAATTCAATCATCCTAATCATTCTATTTTCTAGCCACATATAGAATCTATTCCACACTTTATAGTAGTCCGAATCATCTCTTTCTTTAATCTCCATTGTCATTTTATCCATTTCAGCACATTCGAGGAGCTGTTTAATTACTATTTCTTCAGCTCAACCAATCTCATTGTACATATGTTGTGCACTGACAATAAAGATTTGAATTTATTGACGTGTACATATTTTTGTATAACGTAATGGTGGTGTACACATTTCTTAGGATTTCTTTGAAATCCCAAAGTATCAGAGAAAAAGACTTGCTATTGCCAGACATTCACAAAATAAATGAATTAAAATAATATGATGTTATAGGAATATGGAATCCGTTTTTGGATAATATCAATGGAAATATATCTTTATTGTGTGGAATCTGTGAAAAAGGGTTTTGTTGTTATTGTTGTTTCTGTACCAATATTGAAATAATAATATTATACAATGCTTTTGTAGAAATACTATGTTGAAAGCTCATCTGGAAAATTGCATTCTATTTTGGATGATTTCTGGTCTTAAATGGATGCTATAAAGCTGGAAAAGAGTAGAAAGGGGTACCCAAAATAATGGTTACGCAGCCACATCTGGATTTGTCCAGTGTCTAATTTCTACTGAGATGGAAGTTCTGGCATCCTAATTTCTTTCTAGTTAGTATCTTGGAGAACTTTCAAACCCAGGAATGAAACAAAAGTGCCTTAGAGAGAGATTCTCATACCCTTCTACTTTTTCAGTATATAACAGTTCACTTTCATCTAAACATTTAGAATAGAAGAGGAGAGGAGAGGAGAGGAGAGGAGAGGAGAGGAGAGGAGAGGAGAAGAGAGAAGAGAAGAGAAGAGAAGAGAAGAGAAGAGAAGAGAAGAGAAGAGAAGAGAAGAGAAGAGAAGAGAAGAGAAGAGTTGGAAGGGACCTTGGAGGTCTTCTAGTCCAACCCCCTGCTTAGGAGGAAACCCTACACCACTTCAGACAAATGGTTATCCAACATCTTCTTAAAAACTTCCAGTGTTGGAGCATTCACAACTTCTGGAGGCAAGTCATTCCACATGTTTCAATTTAATTCATCTCTCAACTTCAGACCTTCGTTGGTAGAATTTATTAGGCAAGGCTGATTATACCTGCTGAGTTATAGTCAGAACAAGGCAGCTATTTAAATGCCTGGATAAAAGAAGTTACTTTAACTTCCAAGCTGTATTTTTAGTAATACAGGAGTCCATTGAGGATCCTCCAGAGCAACTAGTAGGAAAATGTCTGGAAAATTCATTTATTAATCCTATCCAAGATATACATTATAAACATAGGTAAGACATACACATAGAACAGTCAAACGTAACTGTTTAACTGGTTAACGTAACATCTGGAACTATCCAGTATCCCAAATCTACTGAAGCAGATGTTCTGTCACCCTAATTTCATTCTAGTTGGTGTGTAGGAGAACATTCAGATCCAGGGCTGAATCAGAACTGCCTTGGGGAAATATTCTTATGTCCTGTCTATCAGCTATCTAATACATTGTTATAATTTTGAAGAAACCATGAACAGAACTGAGGATAGAATAGAATAGAATTGTATATTGGCCAAGTGTGATTGGACACACAAGGAATTTGTCTTGGTGCATTTGCTTTTGGTGTACATAAAAGAAAAGATACATTTGTCAAGAATCATAAGGTACAACACTTAATGATAGTCATAGGGAAACAGTCAATATAAATCTTAAGGATACCAGCAACAAGGTTACAGTCATACAGTCATAAGTGGGAGGAGATGGGTGATAGGAACAATGAGAAGATTAATAGTAATGCAGACTTAGTAACTAGTTTGACAGTGTTGAGGGAATTATTTGTTTAGCAGAGTGATGGCATTCGGGAAAAAGCTGTTCTTGTGTCTAGTTGTTTTGGTGTGCAGTCATTTAGCGTCATTTTGAGGGTAGGAGTTGAAACAATTTATGTCCAGGATGCGAGGGGTCTGTAGATATTTTCACAGGCCTCTTTTTGACTCATGTAGTATGCAGGTCCTCAATGGAAGGCAGATTGGTAGTAATTGGATGGATGATTTATACCTGATATAGCTCTTTGCTTAGTCTGTACCATAAAAATATACTTCTCAAAGGCCACATTTATGGAAAACAAGAACATGAGTGAAATTAAAACAGTAGGCAAAATGAAATTACATTACATTGGAGGGATGACCAGAAATTAATGAATGTTACAGATCCAAGTCTTCCAGTTTTATTAAAAAATTCCTATGTTCACAATAAGGATCAGTAAAAGTTTAATCAGAAATGCTAAAGTCATACAACTGGACCCAGATTTAGTTATGTTTGGACTGTCACTGGATCCACTGGAATCATGGTAAAACAAATTTCAATCCCATTTATTTAATTTTTTTAAGGACAATTAAGCCTGGATTCCATTCACAGGGATAAGAAATGAATAAAATGTATTGTTTAGGTTGTACTTGCATTGAATATAATTCTGTACAAGGAGCTTGTATCTGATGGAGTTAATTCAACATAATTTCCATTTAAATCTTCAGTTTCTATAGCTCAGTGGTGAGTGTATACATCTGATCTGCACTAGCACTTTTTAAAAATTTATTTAGTAAGCGTAGTTCATGGACGTAGTCATTTTGGTGGCAGCTATGACCTATTTTATTGTTTCCAAAGGGAAACAATAAATAATTAAAAATAATTAATTTTAATTTCTGCCTACAATCATCCAATCTCTTTCTTTGCAGATTGATTACAAAGTTCATCCAACATATCTTAGCCTTGGTCTTCGCCATTGATGAGATCAATGATAACCCTGAGCTCCTACCCAATGTTACTCTAGGGTTCCACATCCATGACAGCTACACTGATTCAAGGACAACCTTCCGTGCCACTTTGGACCTGCTCTCTAAATCACATCAGTTTCTTCCCAACTACAAGTGTGGAAGCAATGGAAAATTAACAGGTGTCATTGGTGGACTAAGTGCTGATACTTCCTTGTGTATGGAAGAAATCTTAGGCCTTTACAAAGTCCCCCAGGTAAGAATTATGGATGTGCATCATGATATTTATGATAATCTGATCCTTAATTCCTTCTCATTTTTTCCTGGGAGAAAATTGACCATCACAAATTATGAGAGAAGCATGATTTAAGAAAAAGGATTGAAAGCATAAGGTCATAAATAAGTACATCATGGCACCTGAAATATGTGCCTTTATGTAGGGGTTCACTCCAGTGGTGGGTTGCCCCTGGTTGGACAGATTCTATAGAACCGGTAGTAAAACCGGTAAAACTCAGCCCACTGACACTGACATCATCAGAAGAGATCTGTGCATGCACAGAAGCTTCTGTGCATGCACAGAAGCAAGGCACACATGCTCGCATGCGCGATCCCATTGCAAACCAGTAGTAAAGGTAAGTAGAACCCATCCCTGGTTCACTCCTTTTGCAAAAAAACTTAGTAATTGAGAAATTGTCTCTTAATTACAACCAGTTAAGACCATTTTTTAAATATATAAAATGGAGGAGGAGGAGGAGGAGGAGGAGGAGGAGGAGGAGGAGGAGGAGGAGGAGGAGGAGGAGAAGAAGAAGAAGAAGAAGAAGAAGAAGAAGAAGAAGAAGAAGAAGAAGAAGAAGAAGAAGAAGAAGAAGAAGTCATTCCAGCACTCTGGAAGGCCTCAGAGCTCTTCAAAATGTTAGTGAGATATTTTATCATGTTTAGTGGGTATGTAAAAAAGCTAGAAAATTCCAGATTCAAATACACACACTGATTCAGGGGATTTTAAAGATCAATATACAATTGAGACCAGAAGGGTTTTTTTTTTTTTTTTTTTTTTTTTTGATTTAATGGACCAACACTTGGGGAAAAAAAAGACATTGAGTTTTGTTTCTTCTGTATGATTACTGAAGCAAGATTATTGTATGCACAAAGATAAAAAGATTCAACATTACCCACAATGGAAAAATGATTCATGAAGATGATAGATCTTGATTAGATGGCTAAATTGACTTATTTGATCAAAGACAATATCTGTATTTATTGTTGAGTGGAAACCGCTCATAAACTTTTTGTAGGAAACAGAAAATGAATTTATGATTTATGGTTTTGGCGATGAGACACATTTGCTATATAAAGAAGAGAGTTATGTTGTAACCATAGAATAAGAGGTAGATTTTCCGTATAATTGCCAAAAAGAAAATGGGAAGTTACTTCTTTTAAGCTTTCTCTTTGATTTTTTTCTTTTTCTTTTCTTTCTCTTTATCTGAGTTTATATTTTCCTTTAAAAATATATATATATATCAGCTTTGTAGTATATTTAAGCCTTAAAAAGTAGTAGTACAGGATAACATTTTATAAATTATGCTACAGCCACCTAAAGAACTTTAATTCACAAAACTTTCAGTATGCCATCAATTTCTTGAATCTTCAAATGACAAGAAAAACTTTATTATATGAAAA
This sequence comes from Arizona elegans, assembly GCA_022577455.1. Lineage (NCBI taxonomy): Eukaryota > Metazoa > Chordata > Lepidosauria > Squamata > Colubridae > Arizona > Arizona elegans. The sequence goes on along the minus strand of JAKOOJ010000021.1, from coordinate 2,792,597 downwards.
AATATGTTACATTAAAAACTGTTTTTTATCGGCACAGGAGACTACTCCAGTTAGTATGTGTATACACACACATACAAACAAATATACAAACACACAA